>CM061914.1:26559928-26662897 GCA_031002005.1 Vandiemenella viatica | reverse complement strand
CAATGACGGCCGAGTGTCGGACTGAGACCCGATCTTCAGAGGACTCTCTAAAACCACTTTCGATCCCCGGTGAGCAACACGTGGCTAAAATCTTGCCATATTGACTATTGAACATGAAGTAACTAAAATAGATAATTTTGAAGATGTGATTTACGAGTTTGCAGCTGTTAAAGCTAAAAAAAAGAAGATTGTTTTTAGTTTATTGTGTTTTGTTAAATGAAGTTAATATTACAATTTTATTAACTATAATTTTTTATAACAATAAATGTTTATTTAATTATATTTTATTAATATGATATTTTACACTTACAAGATACTATTTTTACTTAATTTTTAATTTAAATTTTCTAGGGGTGACACCATCGATATGCGCCCCGGGTGTCACCCACGCTAGCTACGCCACTGCTTTGTAGCGCGTCAACGTCGTGGTCATCAGCACCTTAACAGCCTTTCTTTTTTTTTAAAAAAAAACAAACGTGTGTACGGTAATAATACTATTCACAAAAGAAAACATCATGAATTGTGATACTGTACCACTTAGTCCTGTTTCGGTTGTCATTTTTAAGTGCTCAATAATTACTTCAGAGGCAATGGCACCTACGAGGGTAACCATTTAAGTTCATGACCTGAGAAAAATTATTTTTTGAACTTTCAGTAGTGCAGCATAATTTTTACTCCTCTATTGAATACTGTATAATATTACATCTTAGAACGGATATTTATTTTGTTAAAGTTGCCGAAATCTGATGAATTGTATATCTAATTCAAAACGGGGTGTAAAGAAATGCTTGCTGCTATCAAATATTTCTGCAAGAAAGAGTTGTCAGGAAATGCGTCAAGTTATTTTGCAACACACAATTAACTCGATTTTTCCTGCGGTACAGCTGAAAAGTGGGCATATGAAATTAAACGGGGAAGGACAAGCACCGAAGATGGTGGTAGAACACGAAGACAATCACTCAGGGAACGGTACACGGGTTGGCGATATCGTTAACAGTTCGGAAGATTGAAGAGATAGTAGGCATTACGAGAACAACACCAGACCGCATATGGAAATGAGAAAGTTTTTCCCTCGTTGGAATCCGAACCTGTTGACAGATCTACATGCAGTGAGAATCAGTATGTGCATGCAGGCCAGGGGGGGGGGGGGGGACGTGCAACGCCATAGCTATAAGTGGGTTCATACTACCAAGTTCTTTGTAACTTTGATTCGGTTTTGTAGTCACTGAAATAACGTCGCATACCCTCTCAACCTCTAAAGTATGATTTTTTTGTCATCCACCTCTTCTTCACTTTTCGTCAGGCAGTGTAGATTCCACGCTTTCCGGAAAGCACGCGACCTGTTGTTAAGGTTCTTTGGGTGGTTTTATTACTGCATTAATTAAAAGTCCACCAAAAAACAAGGTTATGTGAAGATGTTCGTTTATTTTGAACAAATCAAAACAAGTCTGCGACATTCACAAGCATAGTTGTTACAATCCAAAGATGCAATACTGACTGAATGAAAACTTGCATGAATGTCTCTGTAACACTGAATTAATACTTAATGCAAACTAAACTCTCTGTCCAGGCGATCTGTTTATATAGAGTCTATCGAATTTACGAGAATTCTTCAAAGGCATCCGCCCGATATTTCTCGATCATTAACAATCACTCAAACAATCAAACATATTAAAAACAATCGGAATTGATACAAAATTAATTAATAACATTACAAAATGATTAGAAATGGTAATTAGAGATACTTAAATACAAAATTATTTACAGAAATCCTTTCAAACTGGAAAATTGTCCTGTAGACATCGTAAATTACAGTAATACATGGAATTACAAACTTTTAAGAAATTCTCTTGCACCATTCGGTTCTTAAACATATTAAATGGTCTTTAAATAATTTTCTTACCTAAAACAAAGTCTATATACACTTATTTACAAGAATTACAAAATAAACATATCAAATCACTTTCAAGCAAACTTTGGCTCACTACAAATATTTCACACAGTACAATATTATTCAAAATTCAGGTATTAGGGCTGTTACAACCCCTCCCCAGGATTCACTTAATTTTACACAGATAAAATTGATTGAATCCGTCACGAATCTAAGCAGGTTGAATGTACACATAATGCAGACACGAACAGATTACAATCAATCAACCATAATGACTTTTACAATGAACAAATACAATTCTTCATACAACATCTGCACATAGTCCATGACACTGATTTTGTTTACAATAATTGTCTTTTCTCAGGTCCAATCATTTTATCATTTACTGTTTTTACACAACAAACGTTCAATGCCATCACCTTAAGTTACAATTTTTTCACTCCAAATTACACACTTGATGTCTGCTTGTTAATTACACCAGTCTGTTTACATTTTACAGCTGATAATTTGTCATCACACAAAATGTAGAAAGTCACAACATCATGAAAACATCAAAAGTTTCCTACACAAAACTGTCACAAATTATACATTGAAATGCTTACATCTGCATCTGAACTTAAGTACTCACACAAAGCTATTTACATGCATCATTCAAAACTTATTTACAAAATTAGATATTTACATGTAGGGACCCCTCCCCAAACCATGCATTTCAATTAATTCTCATAAGTGGGTTTCAGGATTTCCCTGGAAACCCAGAACCATGTAAGTTACTTTTTCCTAACCTTCCAGTTTTCTTCAACTTTTGTATACACATTTAATATTACATTTCTATTTTCACAAAGCTTCATTATATACATACAGAAACACAAACTTCCAATCATCTCAGACAACAGACTTTGGTACAACCACGCAACAGCTGAGACATACAATGGTTCTGTTTTAGCAAATTGATTGTCACTTAAAAGCAATGCTGTTGACTCAACTGGTAATACAAATTTATTATTCTCACTACTACAGTTTAGTCCATCATTACTCCCAACCCTACTCTTCATCATCTGATTACTACTTAAACTTACCAAATTATCTGAATCAGTACCTAAAACTGTTTTAACATCTGGCTTACTGACTTCTCCACAAATAATTATTTTTCTCAGCAACTACTACTTCACTATAGCTTCCACATCAAAGAGGTACAAAACATAGTGTCATCTAAGTCACATTCTGTACAATTTTCCAAATTAGAAACTGGTTCAATAAATCCTTACTCCCACCCATTTCTTCAATGTCATCATCTACACCAAATAAGAGCTAAATAACGTATCAGCTAGGTCAAAATTAGGACATTTTTCCAACTTAGGGATTGGTACATAAGGCTTTTCAACCTCTCTCTTCAGAAGACAAATACTTTGACTTACAATTCTCCTCCTCATCTGGGTCTCCTATCCACACCACTGTATCACCTTCATCTTCAAGATATTGAGAAACTCCTCGATTTCAGCACTTCTACAAACTTCATTACCACCTATCCTAGCACACATAGTCCCAACTATGCCATTCTGGACCTTACAAGTTTCTGATAGCCACACTGTAGTATGCACTATAAATTCTGCACCCCTTTTTGTAATTAAGCAGTGACCATTTCGAAAATCTTCTACATGAAAATTATTACTTTCGCACACTGATTCTAGTGATAAGGTACTATGGTGGTCCCCTTCCCGCTTTATCTTATTATCAACCTTTACATCATCAACATCATTAATTACATCTATCATAACCTTATCCTGAAATTCACTTGCTGCTACCCCACCTCTTCCAATAAATCTTCTCGGGGATTATTCATAAAAATGGAATTAACGCTATAGCAGTTGGTACCTGGACCCACATCTTTCCACCACTGCGGGGCCCGTCACAGGGGTCTTTAGTTTGCCTGCCCCCCATGCTGCCTTTCCCTTTCAGATTGAGGGTTCTGTTCTCTCACTTCCCCATTATCATTCCTCTTGTGTAATTATCACGACCCTTCCCCTCGATCTACCATCCCTTGACCCATTACCCCTTCTAGGGGGACTCCTGCTGCCCCTCCTATGGTGTTGATGGTGGTAATGTTGTTCATTGAATGACTCCTGGGCATCCAAGCGTCTCAACAATTCAGAAACTCTATCCACATTTACTACATCCAAAGTGGCAATTAAATTTCTTGTTTGCTGAGGTAGCCTAGCTCCTATCAAATCAATAAATTCCTCCTCTCCATAAGGATGGTCTAGGTACTTACAACGGATCCAACATTTATGAAAAAATCATGTTGAGTTTCCCTACCAGGTTTATAGGGTCTACAGTCATCAACTCCCTCTTTTCTTGAATTTGCCTGCTTGTCGACCAAAAATGTTTCAAAAAGTTTTCTTTAAACAGCTTGTAGTCAGTCACTTCCCTAGCTTGTCTATCACCCCATGCCCTAGCATAAGATTTTAGATGTTTACCCACAAGTGCAATTTTCTTACTATCGGGTAAAAATTAAAATAGTCTGATCTTTCAAAATTATCTATAAATTCAATAGGGTGAAGCCTCCCACTATCATCATAAATTCAAATTCTTCCTTAATATCAGCACTGATAACTGGACTACCTGCTAAGGGAATCTGACTTAACTGAACCTGTAGCCCAGTAACCCTTTTTTCCAACTGATTTACATTTCTTTCTAATCCATGCGCTAACTGTTCCTGTTGCTGCACCAATGTATTAATATTTAATCCCACCTCTTGTCTCAACTCATTAACCTTAACATCATTAGCTTGGAACAAAGCAACATATTCCTCCTTCATCTTATCACAATTTTCACTGACTTCCTTCACCTCTTTATAAATCAAATTTTCACATTCAGCCTTATTCTGTTCACAAAATTTTGTAACTTTCTCAAATTTCTCCTGACATTCTGTTACTACCTTCCCCAATTTAGAATCTAAATTGTTAATATCTTCTTTGAATTGAGAGCTAAAACCCTGAAATTGCTCTGTGATTTTAACATCAAAACATTTAGTCAAATCAGAGAATGTTTTATCATTGCTTTGTTGCAGTTGAGAAAACTTGTCATTGATTTCAGCAAATTTTCTGTCATTATCATTCCTTAACTCACTTCTAAATTCAAAAAATTGAGAATTGATCTCAGAAAATTTACCATCAAGATTTAACTCATTTCTAAATTCAGAAAATTTACTATCAAGTTTACCATCAAGTTCAGACAATTTTGCATTAAAATTGGTTACAAATGACTCTAGAAAAGCTTGCAGGTTCTGATTATCGCCATTTTTAGTAATCAGCCAAATCAATATAAAAACAAAATTAAGTAAAATTAAAATCTTTCCAATCTGTCACACTATAACATGCAAAATAAATCACTTGAATATTCAATGCCGTACTTACAGTTATTCCTCACTTTTGTATCACATTAAATTTCACTTAGAAGCACTTATTTAACCATTAAACACCACACTGACTTCAAACACTTAACCACACTTTTCACAATTCACTGTAGGAAGACGATTTTGAGGCCGAAGGAAATCCACTCGACGTCGGAAGATTACAGCCGATTGCCGATGAAAAATCTCCGCCTTAGGCCGTCAAATCCGTGTCGTCGCCGGTCGAAATTTCCTCGCAATTTTCTGCAGATTCTTTTTAGAAGATAAACATCCCACAGATGTTTAAGAACTTCTCGTCATGTCAACGGTCGCCATGTTAAGGTTCTTTGGTGGTTTAATTACTGCATTAATTAAAAGTCCACCAAAAAACAAGGTTATGTGAAGATGTTCGTTTATTTTGAACAAATCAAAACAAGTCTGCGACATTCACAAGCATAGTTGTTACAATCCAAAGATGCAATACTGACTGAATGAAAACTTGCATGAATGTCTCTGTAACACTGAATTAATACTTAATGCAAACTAAAACTCTCTGTCCAGGCGATCTGTTTATATAGAGTCTATCGAATTACGAGAATTCTTCAAAGGCATCCGCCCGATATTTCTCGATCATTAACAATCACTCAAACAATCAAACATATTAAAAACAATCGGAATTGATACAAAATTAATTAATAACATTACAAAATGATTAGAAATGGTAATTAGAGATACTTAAATACAAAATTATTTACAGAAATCCTTTCAAAGGGAAAATTGTCCTGTAGACATCGTAAATTACAGTAATACATGGAATTACAAACTTTTAAGAAATTCTCTTGCACCATTCGGTTCTTAAACATATTAAATGGTCTTTAAATAATTTTCTTACCTAAAACAAAGTCTATATACACTTATTTACAAGAAATTACAAAATAAACATATCAAATCACTTTCAAGCAAACTTTGGCTCACTACAAATATTTCACACAGTACAAATTATTCAAAATTCAGGTATTAGGGCTGTTACACTGTGATTACCAGTAATATAGTCCAGGCAACCAGATTTGGGTTTTTCATGGTTTCCCCAAATCACTCCAGGCGAATGCTAGGATGTTTCTTCCAAAACGACATGGCAAAATTCCTTCCCGTTCCTTGCCCTCCCAACACCACCCCCCAAAGTACTCTCAGCCTCTAATTACCTCGACGTCGACGAAGCATAAAGCCAAAAGCGAAAAAAAAGCTGGCAACAGTATGATGTTGCGCTATGCCGAAACGATTGAAGCTCTGCTGAACGAGATAAGGCTACTAATATAGCTGGAGTCATCACCAGAAAGTGTCATCCGCGCAGTGCAAGAGCGCTAATTCTTCCCATGCAAAGAAAGTCATTGTCCTTCCCTCCGCAGGAAACCTACTGTGATATACTGCTTACAGATTCTCCGAAAAATGATGAAGCCATCAAAGGAGGATAGTATACTAAACTCGAAGAAATTGCGGGCAGCTGTCTATAAACAATAGAGAAGAGCTTCCAGGTATATATAAGTTTCAGGTTTCCATGACAACAGTTCGTGAGTGTTGTTCTCAGTTAGTACAATAGATATGCTACACAACCAATCAGACCCCTCACACTTGCTCCTACTTCCAAATTATAATAGTTTCTTTCTGGCGTATTTACTGTTACTTCACTGTACGACATCTTTCAAAAATGTCTCTATACTCGAGGCGTTAAATCATTCCCTCTAGTCTATCATTCGGGAGTACGCGGTTCGAATCCATTCAGACACGTGTTTTCCATGGTTTCCACAAATCATTCCAAAAGAATGTCGGGTCGGTTCCTCCCAAAGGCCATGGCTGAATTCCTCCCGTTCCTTGTCACCAGTCCTACCTGCCGCTAATGACCTGAACGTCGGCGAGGCGTAAAGCCACAAAAAGTTACAACGTTGTTGAAGAAATGATTGGAGCACACAGGAGACAATATTCAAAATAGTTCTCAGCTTATAACGGATGTGCATCAGTAATAGGCCACTAGCGTATAACCATCCGCGAAATCTTCTATTGCCCTTTGCAAACATGATCATTTCACTATCTTTACTCCACGTAACATACTATAATATAGATATTTGTGTGTGGTGAGGTTTGTTTAGTATAGCCCTATTACATTTGCGAGTAGTAAATACTCTTGACGAATCAACTAAATGAGCAAAGAAACCAATTCAGACATGCCAAGTAACCATGCCAAGTAACAATGTTTTATAATTTTTTTTTAAAATTCGGCTAAAGTGTAATTTGCGG
This sequence comes from Vandiemenella viatica, assembly GCA_031002005.1. NCBI lineage: Eukaryota > Metazoa > Arthropoda > Insecta > Orthoptera > Morabidae > Vandiemenella > Vandiemenella viatica. The sequence goes on along the minus strand of CM061914.1, from coordinate 26,655,323 downwards.
TAAGAAGGGAGTAAAATGATTATGGCATTGCAGTTAATTCTTCAGGGGTGTCCAGCCGGACAGAGTCATAGAATGACGACGTTTCAACAACCTGCTCGGTTGTCTTCATCAGCAGTCCGCAACATTGATACCCTCAGTTGCGGCGCGCTGATTGGGCGTCCTGGCAACCTTCGATACACGACATCAGATTTTTCGTCGGCAGCTAAGCCAGTCTGTTTTATGATTTCAAGAGGTAATATCTAAAAATAGACCTGATGAAGACAACCGAGTAGGATGTTGAAACGTCGTCATTCTATTACTCTATCCGGCTGTACTCCCGTGAAGAATTCATTTAATCAATACGCCGGGAAAGTCTCCGTTCACAGATTATGGCATTGTTGGTCGTCATATGATAAAAGGGTTCGGCCACCAAGCTAAAGCCTTTCAATTTGCTGCGTAATCCGCGTAAGCTCGATAATCCTACCGGCAAAAGGGGATCTGAATTTTTTCTATAATCCGATCGACGGAAAATCATGATAAAAGCAAAGCTATGCCAGGCCTGCTGTTCAATTTAATGACGGGTTAAAATTTTGACGGCAAGGGACACCTTTGACCTCGAACACTCGGAACCGCAGGAAAACATGCTTAGAATAACAAGCGGTCGTGAACAAAACAGTGGTGTGTGTCATTTACATGTTTAACGTTGAATTCTATCTCAAATAACATTTTAATAGAGAGAAACAAAGTAATAAGATATCAATACCATATGAAGGAAATTACACGCAATTCAATGTATCATTAATATTTTCAATCAACAGTGTCAAAAACTCTGTGTTTAAAGTTCTTAATACAGCGCAAAACATGCATACAGCAGTACCACCCACCCAATAGTGCTCATATTAGCCCTCAAAGTGCAGATGCAGGATTTCGATGAGAGTGGTTAAAACAAAGTGGAAGACAACAACATTAATTTCATTTTCAGTTGATGATGTTGGTATGTCAATATCATAACCTGGCTTTCGCCAAGCATATTGCAACATCGGATGTACGTAGTGCAGCGAATTGATTGTAAATGACAGAGTGAAGTTTCATGATGAAATAAGGATCATGTATCTTGTGGTTTGGCACATTGTATTCTTACAAAAATCAGTAATCCATCTGATATAGAGCTTATATTGCCGAAAAGAAGTAAACATCAATTGGTTTGGCAATATTTTGTTGTTTTCGGTGGCAATATCTTCAGCATAACATCTTTGTTCTGAAAGTTTCACCTAGAAGGGTACGATCTGTATGATTCTGACCAGGAATCACACATCAACAGGGCCTTTTCATGGCTCTTTAATGGCGGTAGCAAAACAAGTCCGAAGTTCTGCATCGAAATGACACACATCACTGTTTTGTTTATGATCGCTTGTTATTCTAAACAGCGTCCCGAGGTCAAATGTGTCCCTAGTGAGACCGGGATTCAATCCTGGGACCTTCTGATCCCCAGTCAGGCGACCTAACAACCTGTACGCACTAGCTTGCTTTTGGAACGCGAGAGAAAAATTACCCCCGAGTGTCGTCGAGTTGAGCGGCTGATGTAATTTTCAGTGGTCTGTGTTCTCGCCAGTCACGCGACGGAGAACCACCTGTGGCTTCGAACTACCTGTTAGCAGTCAGTTCAGAAGCCACCAGTGTCTGTCACACTGCTACTTGAGTGTATCGCAATGCAGGAAAACAAAGGATTTCTAGGAAACATACATCAAACTACTATATCCCTTGCATTCATCTCCATTCCAATGAATCCCAAACTAAAGACTGATTATAATTATAAGGTGGGGAAAGAATTCCTTGTTTGAAGTCTTGAAATGAAAAATACCTTGGCATTACATTTGATAACAAGCTTAACTGGGCAGGACACAATGGACAGGTAGTAGGAAAAGGTTTCAAAATTCTGCACTTGTTGGAGAGGGTGATGAGGGGATGCACGAGAGAAGTAAAGGAATTGGGTTACAAAACTTTGGTCAGACCATTGCTCGAATATGGTAGTGTAGTATGGGACCCACATTTTGAGTATCAAATACAGGAGTTGGAGAAGGTGCAAAAAAGGGCTGCTAGATTTCTGGAAATTATCGCAGAATGCAATCAGTAACAGATATGATAAAAGTGCTGGAATGGGATTCATTGCAAGACAGGAGGAGGGTGAAGAGGGTCATGGCAGTGTACAAGGGCGTATATTGGTGATGACGCATGGAAAGATATTGGAGTAAGAATGAAAAGTAATGTATGGAAAGAAAAAGATGACCATGACCACAAGCTGGCACGCGATTTCAGGCACAAGGTGGTAGGAAGATTTTCTTTTTTTAGGTAAGGGTGTCAGGGATTGGAATAAGTTACCTAGAGATATGATGTATAATTTACCAAAAACGTTGAAACAATTTAAAGTTAAAATTTGTAGAGGGCAAATGTAGGTGGGTGCAGGAAAGGGGAAGGGTGGGTGTTTAGGGAAATTGCCACCGAAGCGTGTGCTCCAATGCAATTTAATTAAATATTAAGACTTGGTTGATATTTATGAGTGCTGATGTGAAACACAATTCCGTATTGCTGGAACTAATAAGAGCTGTTGTTCTTAGCATTAAAAGAACGAAGAAGGGGATAAATTGTGAAGGATGTTTTAGAACAAAGAGCATCAGTAAAATAACGACGAGCGATGACTACAATTACTAAGAAGATTGCAAGGATAAAAGGAGAATTCAGCTGCTATAATAAGAGTTCGTCATGAATTCTACATTCGCGAGGACGCGGGTTCAAATCCCCGTCTGGCCATCCAGATTTCGGTTTTTCACGGTATTATTAAATCACCCCAGGCGAATGCCGGGATGGTTTTATCAAAACGCCTCGGGTGAATTCTTTCCCAATCCTTGCTCCTCATTCATTCTCGGCTCTAACGTCCTCGGACGTCGACGAGGCGTAAAGCCAGGAAAATAGTTTCTCAAGAAGAATCTTGAGCATCGAAACTCACCAATGAGTTTTGCTTCTCTAGTTAATTTTCGGAGGGTAATAAGATGTCAGTAATGAAAGGCATGAGCGCATAGAAAACAAAAGACTTAGATAAAACATAGAACAACAACTACACACCCGATTACAGGTTTCCCCCAACTAGAACATCGTCTAAAATGTAGAAGAGGTGATAGTCCATAGTTTATAATGACCAGATCGCCTGTGTTTAGGCGCAAACCTCTCTGGAGTGCCATACGGCTAGTACTGAATCGTCCGCTCCAAGTAACTTGTACACAACTCGGAGGTTTATTGCAGCCTACCGAAGGAGGCACACTAAGCCATGCTGTCAGAAGTAGGACGTCCTTTCCTCTGAGGTCTGGGATTGTGCATAAACTACGTGGCTCGATTTAGGGGGGGAAGAGGGGTTATTTGAAAAGCTACGTTGAGCTACGTGGGGAGGGGGGGGGGGGTTCCGATCCAAGCCATGTAGCTTCTCTTTCATATTATTTGTCACAGTTAAAATGAGATACAGAACACACAGAAGCATGTAAATATTTATTTACGTCATTTAATTATCCCTGGAGGTAATTTACAATAGTCTGACAGGAGAAAACTGGAATCAATATGGAAAAAAAGCTACGTGGTGAGGGGGGGGGTGGTGAGGGGGGGGGGGGGGGGGCAAAAGCCACGTCGGGCTATGGAAGCTACGTGGTTTATGCACGCTCCCTATACAGTTTAACGTGGGATTCCAACGACGGAACGACCTGGCGTATCTCAATATCCAGCAGCCCTTTTCTGTCTTTTTGAAGACCAAACTTCATCTGCGCTCATCATTTGCACCTGCCACACATTGACTGACAGACGGCGTGCGGCGCTAACTTCAGCAGCTGGCTACCCCTCGTTGCGGCCACTTTTACAGAGGCAACTCAAACTCTCTTTGAAATGAATTACAATTTATTTTTTTAAAAAAAACAAAAGTGAACCCAATTTTTTAATTTTTAAAAATTAATTACAAATATTTGTGATCATATTTGGATATGCAACTCGGCAGAATCGTATTCTACTTCTAACAATTATACATAAAAACTGTTTTTCAGTTAACCAACAGATGGACGTAAAAAACATGCATCCGCATCTTGGACTACAACGGGTATTACGCAAGCTATCCAGTTTGCTCGAGTTTCATGCTGACTGAGACGAGGTAGCTAGTATCGTAATTAATACATGCTGAACGTTCTAAGCACCGCAATAAACCTAATTTATTTGAATGTATGTTGCAAAGCAGTCAGGGCGCGAAGGTGTCGGAAAGGCGCCGCCATGTCAATTCTTAACATCTGGACGTTACGTTGCCCCAGTTTCCTCTTTCTAGTACTGAAAAGGCGATCTTGAGTGTGTTGGGACAAAAAGTCTTTCATTCCTGGAAGTACAGATAACTAGCGAGAATAACGTCGGGCGACTATACGACAGAGAAAACTGAAGGCGGTCCTACGTCGGCAACGACTGAATTCGTTGCACGTTAGTAATGGTCCAATTGTTTCTTAAATATTGCAGTCGCCCGCTATGTTGTTGCTACAAAAACTGACTGCAAGAGTTATATACCGAGTGCGAGGCAATCACTGTGTCCAAATGTAGACAGGAACTTAGAACAAGTTATCCTCCCATAACAACTTAACGGGGAGTTGTAACTGGGATGTTCTTCCGCCGCCTTCCCCAGTTTAAAGACGGTTGTACTTGCTTCTTGGATTGTTTCTATCCCACAGGAGCATAGACAGGATGATTCTCACACAGATGGACAAAGCAGAATACTTAAAATAACTTCACATTATACAAATTGTGAAGATATTTGCTATCTACAGGTAAAATATTTTTTGATGACAGTAATATCTTTTTATTTTTTATTTTTACTGGTATGCTGAAGATGCCTCCTCATAAACTGTGTTAATATCTTCATTTCAAGTCGGAATTGAGCTTGCAAACGGAATAGAAATAAAACGTATTGGAACATCAAGATGCTACATTATTGGAATAGGGAAGTTGATTCAACAATTTTTATATCAAAAGTAGTGTGAAATGTAGATTCCCTTAAACCAAGATTTTTTTTTTTCCTTCTTCTACGAACGAAAAGGATATTACGTGATAACTGTAGGCCATTTCTTCCACATTTGTTTTCTCTTCTTCTTTCGTTTCACCATCTTTGGGGTACGATGAATGTTGCATGTTGTTTGTTAAAATAATGATTATTATTTAACAAGTTTGCCAGTGCATCTGTTTAGGTTACTTAAAACTGCATGTCTGTTATTTGGTTTGGTAGCTACTGCCCTGGGTCTTCAACTAACATGCAACTATTTAATCACAAATTATTTCACTAGTAAAGAAAATTTAACGATATATTTATGCAATTGTAACAATGTCAAGAAAAACTTATGCGTAAAAATGGGGATTCTACGATATCCGAGTTAATTAAATTTGTTTAATTTTATGATCGATTCTTCTATATCTAGAGGTGATAAACCGAAAGTAAATAATAAATTTTTTTGGAATCTCGCTTAGTTTTTGATATATCGTATCTTAAAACTAAGATGGTTAGATTGAAAAGTGGCCTGGACCAAAACAAAAATTTCGCCAACGCCATATTTGATGATGAATTCTTCTGCAACTCGACGAGACAAATCGAAATTAAAGAATGTCATTTTTGATACCTCTCTTAGTTCTCGAGATATCGTGTCTCAAAACTGAGGTGGTTAGGTATAAAAAAAAAAAAAAAAAATCTACCGAAGTCACTGGGAACTGCACGGTGAATATGCACAATAGGTGTTTCATTCTCTTCCTAGATGTGGTGATTATGTTGAAATACGGCCTCAACCAGAAGAAAAACGTTACTAAAAGCACAAGGAACTATATCTGTAACTGATTTTTAACATTCGATATCTCGAGAGCTAAGCGAGATATCAAATTACTTTCGATTTGTCCCGTCGAGATATATAAGAATCAAACACGAAATTCATCAAATTTCAGTGCCTTGGATATCCTAGTATGAATCGTTGAAGATACCTTGATGCACCAGAAAAAAACAAACAAAAAAAACCCAAAAAAACACTAATATAGTTGCACTAGTGTACTTATTAAATAATCAACATCATTTAAAAAGTGTTTCAATGATATTGCACTTCTCATCAAGCGCAGCGAATCGGATTTTCGCTCAGTGGTTGATGCGTTATTTTACACTCAATTATGTAAATCGAATATCGCATCCCAATCATATTAGAAGAACGGAAACGAATATGATGAACAATACGTATTGAATATTTTTTGAAAATATCTCACATGATATATATGAGGTGTGACCAATTCATATTGGGGCTTATTTTTTAAATTTTCTTTAATTTCCAGCATCCTTGTTTGCTTACACTTGTATGATGTGAAAATAAAAAATTAAGAAAACCGTCACAGTAAATGATGACAGGAAAACATCATTTTTCTAATATAAGTCTCATATTACAAATATCACAATGTTAAATTTTGGTGTCACTACGTTAAATATTTCTAATAAAAAAATAAAGAATTTTCAGATACACTTCATTAGAAGTATTTCGGAATCGTGGGATACGTTCGCATTTATAGAATATTTGTGATCCATTGCTTGGTTACAGTCGTGTTCACAACTAATTGGAAACAATATTTCTCTTATACACTATAATTTTTAAAAGTAAAGTAAGTGGTGTGTAGTAAGTGGTGGCGTAGCTGTGCTGTGTGTATTCGGGGACCATGAAGACAGTTCCATAAATTTCGTACAACCAGCAATTAAGACACAAGATTTAAATCGTGGATGAAGACTAATTTTGACGGTTTGTTTCAGTTAAAATTCTGGTCTATTGAAGGAATTCTTTCTAATATTAACCACATGACGTGTTTATTCCGACAAAGGCTTTTCCTGTCACCACAGTAATGCATCTTCTTTTCAGAAAAGTAACAAGAATTTTTGTTTTTAATTATTGCTTAATAATTGACCTCGAAGTTATTGGAGGTGCGAAAGGATTCTGGTAAAAAGGGAGGAAAAAAGGTAACAGCCTACTGAAAGACCTATACTGACTTTCGGCTGAAATTATTTGGGAAAATCACGAAAAACCGATATCAGGATTTCCAAATCGGAGATCAAACGCATGTCCTCCCGAATTATTCAGTTGTTGTACGAGATATATAAGCGACGACGACATCAGAAAATTTTTTTTTTCAAATGTTGTAACTTCATCCAGTCATAAACCATCGTGGACTTCCATCAGTATCTTCTCCTCAAAACGGTTCCGACATAAGGCACTGTAAGACAGCTCAAGAGGTATAACCTAGAAGATGTAAGGCCTCTTCAAACACAAGACGCTTAACCTGCTGGAAAGTAGTAAGATTGGCGAACTCGTCCTGCTTCTTATCATATAAACAGAGGCGGGAGAGCCATTATGTTACACTACACGATGCAGTAAATAGTTAGTATAGTACGCGTACCAAAAACGACGTTCCTACTTTCGGAGCTCCTTCCGTAAGCGTATCTAAGGAAACCACTGAATCTGGATGAAGTAATGTCGCGTCACCGAGGAAAAGATGCCCCTGTATTGTAGGTAGTGTATAAAAGGAGGCATCCGGTGACGTCAGAGCTCAGTACAGACGCGGACGGGTCGAGGAGCAGGAAGGACAAGGCCTCTGCTTTATAAATACTCAGTCACGAGTATGGAAACAGTCCACATACCCGTGGGTTTGTGATCAGTTTATACAGTATTACAGTGTGTGTCCCTTTAATCTGCCAGTGTGAAAGTGATTGCTATATTCAGTGTAGTGTCAATAGGGATCCGTCTTGATTCAGTTTTGGTTGCTGGTGGCGTCTATACGCACGAGGATTCCAGGTAAGGTATTTGTCCCCTGGTTACTGTCACTGCTGTGTTGTGCTTTGTGTTTCAGCTGATGCCTCCACTCGGCTCTAAGCACACGGGTCGGCCGGGCTGCCACGCGTGATCCCAGGTCACGCGTGGTCCAGCTCGGACGTGGAGCGTGCTGGGCCGAGCTGGAAGGCCCCCACAGTGGCGGGCGTCGTACGGACCAACGACGGCGACAGAAGAGTTGCAGCAAGACACCGGAATCGGGTCTACACAACATTCAACAAGGCGCGCTATACGGCGACCAGCCTGAATGTGGTTTTTGGGTGGTTTCGCACATTCGCCAAAGGCAAATGCCTGGCTGGGACTGTGACTCCGCCCCATAACTGGATGAACGCGCTGTGAGCTGGAACTCTGAATAACTGTGTCAACGTGCTCTGAACTGGACCTTTGAATAGAAGAGTGATGAATAAAAACTTTTAAGCAGTGTACCTCTGTTTTTATTCCACTAGTGTATCTTGCAATAAATGAACAAGTTCTAGCTTTACAGTACCGCATCTGTACTTACACCTTAACCTAGTAGTAGGAATTAAATGGCATCCCACTGTAAAAATTATCTACTTACAAACATCAGTTAGGTCTGTAATGTTTCTTTTAAAAAAAGGTTTGACCTTCTTATGTATGAAAAACACGCTCAACAGAGGAGAATACGTAGGTAAACTAATTTTATTCTTTTGAGATACGGTCAATACCGAGATGTATGCTAGCGGCTTGTTAGACGTTTTGAAAGGTAGCAGGTGCAGCCATTGGTTTGAGCGTGTCGTTAATCCAGTTTTAAAATGCTATATAGAATACGTCAACTGCGTCCGTTTAGGTGCTGCAGTACACTACAAAGTTTAGAATTCATGTATGACCGCTCCAGTGCTATTGTTTCTGATTTAGTAACTGTAACGTTTGTACTAAGTACTAAACGCTGAACCATTCTGTCAGGTAGAAAACCCAATCACTCAATATTATTTGACTGTTGGAGAGGCTTGGTTGCTCAGTGGCTTAGGCGTCCGACTGCGGATCAAACGGTCCCCGGTTGCAATCCCCGTCTCGGCGGGGATTTTCAGAAGCCTCTTATCTCACCTTCACGTCAGGCACAGCTAAGTGAGGTACGCCACGTTAAACTGTAGGGTCGATACAGCCGGTAGTATTACCGTGTTAGGTTAACATGGCTACGATGGGAGCGAAATGCGAGGCGAATAAAAACCCTGTAAGCGGGTCATTGCGACTGCACGGGCATGTTTACCTACAGATCCCACTGTACCTCAAACATTGAGGCAAAATGGAGCTGCAAGCAGCATTCAACTGTCAGGTTGCAACACTGTCAGAAGCAAGTTTATAAAAAGGTCAACATCAAAAGCAAAATAAATGCAACACTCTTTGTGAAAGTTAATGTCTATTTTGTGTGTGTACGGGGAACAGCCTATATGTATTTTTAGCGAACTTCAGCCCTATACATTACACCCTGTTTGCACAGACAGATCATTAACTGGCTGCTTGAAACATATGAATAGAACTGGGTGGCCTCAACTGGTCCTTAAAAATTGAGGAGAGATTTTTTTCTCATGGGGACACATAGTGATGTTCCGATACCATCAAAGTATCGATACCTACTTAAATGAGTAGTACTCAAATTGTCTTAGGATACTTACTCATATGAGTACTGCAAAAGTATCGATACTTACTCATATCGATACTTTTTTTAAATAATGTCGAAATGTAAGAATATACGTGAAATTTTGCTAAATTATTTATTTTATTTGCCTAGTGAAACAAAAGCAAATAAATTATAATAAAGCGCACATAGTAAGCAAACTTTGAAGGTTTTGTCCTATCTTTAAATATTTATTTATTATAATTTTAACACTTTTAAACTAAAAAGTTCGCTTTTGGAAGGTTTTGCTAAAATGCAAATGTTCCAAATATTTTGGCGACAGCTTGTTTCTTGTGTTTGTCATTGTTTCACATGCCTTACAAAACAAACATTCACTCGCTGCTGTGCGTATTTATACAGACAAGGAAATATAAGTTTCATTTATTCCCATTCAGCAAACGAATTGCTTTTTAGAGACGTTACAGTGTTTGACAAGTGAAGGTCCATAAATTACGTAGCTCGGTCTAGGGGAAAGGGAGAGGGGTTTGCTGGAGAGTTACGTAGGGGGGAGTGGGGGAGTTCCGAACCAGACCACGTAGCTATTTATTCATATTATTTGTCACATTTAAAATGAGGTAGAGAACACTCAACAGCATGTTAATATTTATTTCCGTCATTTAATTGCCACCATTTGTAATTCACGAAAGTCTGACAAAAGAACAGTACAAAATGTCTTCAGGAATCAATAGGGAAAACAGCTACGTGATACATGGGGAGGGGGAAGGTAGAAACAAAAGCCACGTCGGGCTACGTGGAGGGAGGGGGGGGGGGTTCAAAGAGGCCAAAATGGAGTAACGTGGTTTATGAACGCTCCCCAAGTAGAGAGAGACTTTGTCACTACGGTGCGTTTCCTTTTTGTGGCCGTGGGGTAGCTCTTTGTGGTGTTTCCAGAAGTCATATCCCTGTAAGAAGATATCTGATGCAGCGTCTTCTTTGGATTCACATTGGCTACTTAGTTGCTCTGAACCATATCTTTAAGTTTTTGTGTGGGGCTGCGCGGGAGTGACAATAGGCCAGGCATAGCGAAGTACGACTTTATTACAATGAAATAGGGATCTAAAACAAACTCTTTGAGATTAGATTGTCTGTGGCAGTTGCCTATTCTAAGACTGATTTTGTTTGATTTTCAATGCTACCAACGTGACGTCAGAGGGAAATTAATTTGGTAGGCGCGGCCGAGTGACGTAAAAGGGTTGATGCGTTTAGAATTTAACACCGGGTGCGTTTCGATACTTTCTATTCGATACAAGTATTTTTCTTCCGATACCGAGTAAGTATCGAATGAAGTAATTCGTATACGAAAAGTATTCGGTATCGAGTACTTACTCGTATTTACTTGTATCGAATCATCACTAGGGACACACGGCACACACGAAAACGAGCCACCAGCGACTAAACACTGCGAACCCTGGTTAGTAGTACAGCTGTAGCAAACCGTATTTATTCGTAACTGAGTAACGAAAACATCGCCTAACTCGAAGTACCGAAACGCTACTCACAAATTCATTTCACTACTCGCATTTGTCTTATGGATGTCAGTTTGAGTCGATAAACGAACAAATACGATGCATCATGTGAGAACTGGAACGGTTCGCCCAGCGACTAAATGAACCTGGATGAGGGAATGAACATTTCCACGTCGCGTATTTCAGGGATTTTTAATTCGAATTCGTTTCGTTCACAAAGGAAATGTGTAAGCAGAAACATGTTGCGCGTAAATTAATTATTTTAATATAATTAATATTATTTTCTGTTAAGCGTTGATATTTTTAAAGAGATAAGTACTACATAACATAAAGAGTTATTTTGTAGTTTTGCTTTTGTTTAACATTAAAATTTGCAGAGCATAATTTATAAACAAAAAATTTGGATAGATAATTTGAGATGGGTATTGCTTTCACATAATCATACCTTAGTGAGATTTTATTAATTTCAGTCATTTATGAAATGCGTTTATTCTTTTTTTTTTGCTGTCGTCAGTATTTCTACTGGTTTGATGCAATCCTCCATCCTTTCCTATCCTGTGCTATATGTAATTTGAGAAGATTACATGTCCTCGGGATACCTTTTGGGTCTTTAATGCAGTGGTTTCCGGTTTCTTTCTGCATCCCCATGCCGTTGATCATTTCTGATTCAGCCGCCTTTAGGGGGCGTTTCCAACCCCAAGGGCAAGAGGGTGCCCAGAACCGCTCCCTGCTCTTCCGCCCTCCTTTCGGAGGCCGTTGGCAAGCAGTGGGTGATTCCTTATACCGGGAATCTTTCAGTCGCCAGAGCCTCGTCCGTGCAAACAGGGTGCACCACGTGATGGAGAGGTTGACATTTGGTTGGAAAAGGCTAGTATGGCCTCTCCCAAACCCTTCATTAAACATTATTTATTAATTTAATTATTATTTAATAAATACGACATTCTAACTTTTATTTTACAGTGTAAATTTTGCCTAAATTTACTTTACTAAATGGACAATTTACTTAAGCTTTCCAAAGTACGAATGACGTCATCCCGTAACCCATAAGCGACGCTACTCGATGCAATGCTTCAAGCTGGTTCTGGATTGAGTCAAAAGTGACGAGTAACGAAAAGATACAATATAGTCTTGTGTAGTTCGCGAACGAACTAGTTCGGAAGAGCGCTCCCATAGGCGAACTACGCGAACTAGTTCCCAGATCTCTCGCTCCTTAGTTCGTTAGTTCGTTCGATCCTTTCCCAAAGACCAACTTTTGTTTTAGTTTATTATCTAAAATGAAACACAGTTCCTTGTGGACACATTTCACTGAAGACACAGATATAAAAATAAAAGAAAAATAAATTGTTCAACATTAATAATTATTGCAGAAGTCACAAACGGAAATTTAACGTGGAATGTGAAAATAAAATAAACTTTGATCCCATTAACAATCAAAAGACAACCATCGATAACCACAACTACCATAACAAACAAGAGAGCGCGTGCAGTAGCGCTAGCAAAGCGAGCGAGCGAGCTGTCTGGGAGGACCTAGTTCGCGAACTAAACAGAGCGCTCCCGGTCGCGAACTAAAGAGAGCGGTACAGTTCGCGAACTAACAGAGCGCTCCCGGTCGCGAACTATAGAGAGCGGTACCGTTCGCGAACTAAACAGAGCGCTCCCGGTCGCGAACTAAAGAGAGCGGTACAGTTCGCGAACTAACAGAGCGCTCCCGGTCGCGAACTATAGAGAGCGGTACCGTTCGCGAACTAGCACCATTCGCCGCTAGGGTTTCCAATATTTTTTCGGTTGATGGTAGGAATTTTTTAAAAAGACTAACCTATAAAAATATGCTACACTTCAAAAATATAATATTTTACGAAATAGTAGAAAATGATAAAAGGTATGTTTATACTATTTAATTTTTTAAGCTATATTTTTTGCACTTCTTTCATCTTTAATTATTTTTTGTCTACAGTTAAATTGTCATATGCTTTATCGCTTTCAGTTGTCAAATTAATTTCGAGAAAAAGCTCATTTTTTATTCATGAAATACTTCTCTTACTTTTACCTGGATTTCGTATAATATTGTTATTTCAGAGTAAAGTTTGTTCACTTTGATATTCATTTTTTCTCGCAAATTTATAACCTCTAATATAGTCTCTCAGTCATCAAATGAAACCCTGTGATTTGAATTTATTTTTTGGATTTTGTATAGCCAATTGCTTTCATTAAAATCTAACTATTTACTAAGATACTCCAGACATTTATCAACGAATACTAGAGCATTATTTTTTTATATTATCACTTTCTGTGGAGAATTTGGTTTCTAAAGGCTTTTTCTTGTTTTCTTAACCAAAGAAACAGTATCTTTTACATTTTTCTAGTGCTGATTTTAAAGCTGACATAATATAATACTTATCTCAGTCTGTTAGTTAACAGCTTTGTGAAAGTGATGAAAGAAATGACTAGCGAAATTCAAATAGATTTTAACTTTTGTGTCTTCATCAGTTTCATTCGTCGCCAAAAAATTGTGAATGTGTGTTGGATTATTCTCCCCTTCTCTAATAAAATAATAGCTCAATGACTTCCAATTCACTGGAAATTTACGCACTTTCGTTATTGCTACCACTTTCTCATTCAAGGGTCACTGTTATTTTTATATGTCTAATTATTAGATATCACATTGGAAGTATTAATGTTATTTTTCTTAATAATATAGGTAATACTATTTCTGTCATATAGTACTTAAGTTGTAGGCAATAGTAGAATTATATTTTGTCCATGATTTCCAAAACTTTATTTATATAAAAAAGCCGATTACTTATAAACGAGTATTTTAATTCATCAAAATAAACGCGTTTATAATATTTTATAATTAATGTTGTGTTTTTGTTGGGGTTTAAGGGCGCGTCGAGGGCAGGATCATTAGCGCCTTTTATAAGTAATGTTTCTTCCATGAACTAATAAACAAATCCATTTAAAAAATTAATATTCTACGAATGCATGTAAAGTAAATAGTAAAAACAGCACAATTATTCAATTTACCCATTTGTGTAAAGGAAAATGAGCACTTTGTTTTATCGGTGCCAACTGTTCATGCTAATGTAATTTGAAAGGGCTATTATTAAGCAATAACTTTTGTTAAGAAGGTGATATTAAATTCCATTTAGAAACGACAAAAAATGATTATGTCCTAATAAAACTGACTTAACAAACAAAATAGCGCGTGCAGTAGCGGTAGCAAGGCGAGCGAACGCTCTGTTTCTCTGAATTCGAGACGCGAACTAACGAACTAAAAGAGCGAACTAGTTCGCGAGGGAGCTGCGAACTAAACTGAGCGCTCCCCTTCGGGAACTATTATGCGCAAGTCTAATACAATAGTAATGAAACCGTACCGTACGCGGTGCGAATCGATACAATGCTTCATGCTAGCGCTCGGTTAACGAGTGACGATTCGATAGTAACGAGTACTGATTTGTTTAGTAGGGAATACATACGGGCAGACGATTTCTCGTGACTTTCCCAGCTCTGGCTAGTACGCCGCATCCGAGCAGCCCTCGTAACGCGCCACGCTGCCTCGTTTTCCGTTGCATAATTCATACAACAGGCGGAAAGGCAAGGAAGGCGTCACGCGAACATACTCGGGTTAACATTCCGCGGCACATTTCCTTCCTCTCAGCACACTTTCTGCTCAGAATGTTATTCCCACTCGAATACGAGAAACAGTGCCACATACGAAGTAGTTCCTTATGAGCATCACACGTCACGCTTGCCAATTTTTTGATAGTAAAAATAAAGATTTTGTGTTAAAAATTGGAAATATGTTACATTAATAGAAGTTATCAATGTCCACTGAAACAATCAGTAAAATCTTTCATCGCCTGTTCCCAGATGTTTATGCCGTGGTAGCATCTCCCGTTCTCCTCTATCTACGGAAATAACCTTCATTTTCATTATGGATCAAAAAAAGTTTTATATGGTATGACATCCACTCATCACTATCTTCAGCTTCTTCTTATTACATAAGATTCTAGCCCCTGAATATAACTTTCAAGTTTCCTACTGATGTAACAGCCTTCTAAGATTTATATAGCAATTCTTAAACTGCAAAATATTCCTATCTTAATATTTATTATTATGTACAAACATTCACAGAATCTTTTAGTATTTGTTAATCCTTCCAACTCCCTCTTCCAGCCCTCGCTGCTGGCTCAGAACATTGCGATACGGTGATCGCATTCGCTGCCTGCCCTGCAGTTAGGGCGCGTCAATTAATTACGTGAGGTGGCGGACACCCCTCCCCCCTAAGCTGACGTGATATTTTGACGGGACCCCCCCTCCCCCCTGCCCATGGATCTCGTGGGATTTTTTTTTTTTTTTTTTACCTTTTACCACCCTCTACGACCCACATCCCCCTTTCGTTAGATTTCGCCGGACGTCCCCCCCCCCCCCTTCATTTCACCTCTAGTAATTAATGGGCGCCTCCTTAAGCAGGTTCAAGGAATTTTCACCTTTCGGAACTTGGCTAGCAATATGGGAGAGTTGGTGGTGTACACGATACTCAATCACCAGATGTCCCTGGAGTAAGGATGGGGTCGTTTGACATGGTGGCCTGAAGTTGTCTTTCGGAAACCCTCTGGTAACGTTCGGAGCTGGCATTCGAGAGGACGTGGGTTTGAACCCCCATCTGACCCTCACAGATTTTGGTTTATCAGGCTTTCCCCGAAATCAATGGAGGTGAATGCCTGGATGGCTGAATTCCTTATCGTTCCTTCCCCTCAATTTTCTACCCACTCCCCACAATACAGCGAGCTCACCAACACTCTGACAGTTCCACACTGGGGAAGGCAAGGGGGAACCAACATCCCAGCAGGTTGCAGCAACATTATCCACAAGCAGCAGCATAATAGCACTCGCCGTGAAGCAGTAGGTTTGGATCTTTAGGATAAGTCGTCTTTTTTCCTGCCTTCTTTTTGAGCTGTAATGCTGATTTAAACACTGATTCAACGTTTCTGATTGCTTTTAAATGTATTTTATATAGCATATAAATGCATATTCAGATCATTTTCCTAGTTTTTGTCATATTTCGATAATATTTATGGTCATATTTTGAGGAAAAATGTGGTAGTTTTTTTTAATAGTACCGCGAATTCACTAGATACAGATGAGAAGGAATTAAGATAATTATTCACAGAACTGTACTTCTGCTATACACGTGGGAGAAAAACACTAATTTTCATTGTGGTCAGAATTCGCCTGTTAAGAATTACAGTTATACATTATTGTCACACTCTAAACGTAATGTTCCGCCCGCCTTTTAATCTCGACAATGCAACAGAAGCATGGTTGTGTCGAGCCGCGTCAATCAATATCTCAATGAAATACACTCAGTCATCGTTAAATCTGCAGTGGATCAGTGCCCACCCTGCCGAAAATAAAATCTTCTGAAAGTGCGAAGATACGTAAGGAAATTTAGATAGGATTATTTTAGTAGCACAGATGAAAGAATTCTACTCTTTAAATCAGTGTTTCCCAACGTAGGGCCCACGCCCCACAGGGCGGCAATTTGGTTTTTTTAGGGGGGCAATTTAGAAATTGACTTGATGCGACTTTTCCGCTTTCTCTTTGGGTTAGTTAAACGCAATGCCAGATATGGTTACAAAATATAGCAAAAAAGCAAATTCTTAAAAGGATCACACTAAATTGCCATACTAAATGTTTATTATAAATCTTTTGAATTTGAATTTTAGTATTTCATTATATGTTTTTTAATTTTACTTACTGTGTTTTATGATAATATTAAAGTGTTTTCTTTCAAAAACCATCCTCTATTAGTTTATTTAATAACAAATATTTTTTATTAAAAATTATGTATGGGGGGCAAAAAAAAGTTGAAAGTGGGACATGACCCAAAAAAGGTTGGGAAACACTGCTTTAAATTATCTGAAATTATAGGGACTTCAACAAAACGATTTAAAATTTAATTTCCCAATGGTGCAATGAGTGCACGGAAATAAATTATGCTCTCTACATGACAAAATAAATGATGTATAATTGAACATGTTTTGATGTATAGTAGATTTAAATGTTTAGTCATATTTTGTGATTTTTAGGTCATATTATCCGTTTTTAAGGTCATACGTATTTGCCTGCATATTTCTTTATTTTTTTGGTCATAAAGATCCGAACCCCAGTAATAGCAGAATTCTGCTTCATCACTTGCCCAGTATTTTTTTCCCAATTTTTTCAAGTTTCTTCATACGTTGTTCGTCAAGTTTCAGAATAGTACCCGTGTAGTAATCACCACCAGTGTTCTCAACAAGTAATACATTTTTCAAACAACATTTCGATTTGTTGACTGGTATACGCACTGTCTAGTATCTTGAAATAACACGCGGCAAAGTAACAAATCCAACCGAGATTCTGAAACGTAAAAACGTCTAGAAGACTACTGCGGTTGCCGTCGACCTTTGTGGTTAGCTTGTTGCGTCGTGAGAGGATTGTAAAAGGCTTAACCCAAGGAGCTACATGTTGAACCGTGAGTCACGTCTGTCGAGGACTTTTCTCTGAGTGAAAGCACGCCGCCTGACGGACGTGCGTGAGGGCACGCACTCCGTGTCGTGACTTTTCTTCAGCCGGCCTCAATTTTAGAGGCTTACCAGAAACGTGGCTAACTCACAGGCGCTCCCACTGTGTCTACATTCCTAACTACTCTGGTGAAAGCCGTGAGGATGATTGTCTCCACCACGCTGCTCGGAACAGGTGGACTCGTTCCTGTACAGTGAACACGATCTCTCACTTCTAACTTCTGTCTATCTCTGCAGTTCTTTATCTTTGACTTTTCCCTCCACTAACAAATTAACCAATACAGCATGCCTTAAAATATGACCTACCACTCTCTCTCTTCTTTCTGTAAAACTCTTCCCCATCCACCATTTCCAAAACACGTTCATTTCATGCTTTATTTGTTCACATAATTTTCCGCATCCTTCTCGACCACCACATTTCAAATGCTTCAATTTTCCTTCTTTCTCTTATTCCTGAAGTCTATGCTTCGCTATCATAAAGTACCGTACACAGCAAATGATCCATCAGTTATGATATACTGTTCTAAAATCCTTTCACCTTGTTCCCTGCCATTGCCGGTTATTTGGGACGTCGCAAATCGATCCACCATAAAAGAGGTATTAAAACTTAACGCTTACTATCATCACAGCATAATTTGTGAACCGGTAAGGAAAAAGAATTCATATCAACTTTCGAATACTGTGTATTGTTGCTTTCTCCTCAATTGTTGTACAAAAATTAAAAGATCCATGAAGGATCAGTCGTTTTGTTTTAGCTGTTGGGGAATGCCGGGCAATGTGGCCACGCAAGCGTTTGACGATGTTTAACCTAACATACAATATACCTAAAGGCATCAAAACCAGGAGTTACAAAGTTCAAATATCATACAACATGCCAGAATTTTTTAGTTACCTTTGCATTAAGTTTAGTACCTAAAATAACCAATTTTTCTAAAAGTACCCAAATGGCCACTTAGCTTCAAAGTCAGAAATGAGTGATTTGCAAAACAGTGAACTTTATTTTAAAAAAAGGTCATATAGCTTATAAATAATAAATATTAAAACGGGTCAAAAAAAGCACTTTATTTGCAGTTTTCGCAAACGAAGGAATACCTGTTTCGTTCAATTCCGTCACAGAATTCGTGAGCCAAAAGTAACACATTTGACACTCGATCCATCGTTCTTGTGATCTTGAACTTAAAAATAATCGTGCATTCTTGATCATCTTCATCATTAGATAACACTTTTTTGGTTAGATTTCATGCGGTTGGTGGTTTTCTATCTGGCATTGGTGTCTTCTTTTTCAGCTTCAAGTACATTTTGTATGAAGGTAATGTGAACATCTTCAAAGAACCATTGTTTCGGCCTTTGCATTTGCTTTTTCTTGCTAATGTTGCACGACAATTTCCTTTAATTTCTTTTGTTTTTTTATTATTATTAATATACTCAGTTCAGGTTCACATGATAATAAAACATTATTTCAAAGCATTGTATAATGTTAACAATCTGCAAGAAACAGTGGCCACTTTGCCCTGTTTGGTTTGGCGCCGTTACAGAAACGTCATTCTATCTTAACAATGCAAAGAAACAACCATCATCACAAAATCAGGAACTTACAGCAAAATCTTCACTCTCGGAAAAGAATTTTTTTCAGAAGCGGCTAGTCATCTGATTTCTTAGTAATAAATTCATAAACTGACCACTCACCAAACATCAGGCTCATCAAAAACCACAAATATTCTAATAACTTCGAGAGATGATACGCTAACCGGTTCGGGTTATCAAGGTAACTGAAAGCGTTAAGTTGCACTAGTTATGACTTTTCCCGTGTGATGGCACCATTCCTTGGCCCCAGAAACCCCCATGGCCACTTTGTCCGGCTCTCTCCTGCGTTTTATCTTTGACAGACAAGAAAGAAATTTGTGTTATATTATATAATTTTTCTTTTGCTTTTAGCAGGCTTCATGTTTGTAAAATTCCATTTTTTTATTTTTTTTTTTGGGGGGGGGTAGCGATGTTTCAGAGATGTTGTTACTGCTAACGTTTCGGTACCCAACCTGGAGCATACCTCATGGCTGTTTTCGCCCGATGTATATCTGTTGACGGCTGGTTACACCACCTGGCTGAAAACCAAATCAGTCAGCCTAGTGTGCAAGCGAACGACGAGGTGGTCAAACCGAGTACATCAGTCTGACATAGCACTAAGAAAGGCCCCCGGTTGGCTGCGGGAAAGTTAGCAGTAATCACTCCATTGAAGGATCGCTAAACCCACATAAAGTACGATGAATTTTACAGATTGTACTGTAATTAAATCTTTCTGCTAGTGAGCAAGAAATAGACGTTGTCGAAGGATATTATGGCAGGATTTCCCTGGTTAGGTATGGTAAAAGACATATGCACTTGAATTTAAATCCGAAGAACCATCACCGAAGGCGATCCCCACAGACGATGGCCATTGGATACAATTACTCCGGAAAATGTGAACAGAGTGCGCGAGTTGGTTGTTCGTCAGATCGAGGATATATCAAGCATTCGACCAAAAGTCGATCTTATTCTGACAAAGAAGTTAGGCGATAGTGATATTTCGATCCGCTGGTTAACCAAAGGGCAGGGCAGACATCTTTGAAATCAGTCTACAAGATTTTCTGAAATGATTTGTGATAATGGAAGAAACCTTTTTTGCTTCGGAATTACACCTTATCATCGAACCGGTCATTAGAGGCAGGAAAGGAGTGGGGTCAAGGAACAAAAAGGAATTCGTTCATGGCCTTTTTAGGGAACCATCCCGACATTCGCCACCAGGGTCTATCATTAAACTGCAAATCAACAGCGAATGCAGTGGAATCAGGCCCATTCCTCTCCCCCTCCCCCAAAGAAGGACAAAGCTGTTCCTTCTACAAGAAAAAGTGTGGCGTGTTGTTTTACTTTTTTTTATAAAAAAAAAATATTCAGTTTCTATATTTCATAACCATTGCGAGTTATGGACAGGCTGCGAAGCAAACGTGAATGACCATTCACGAAAACAGAAGTTGTCAAATAAGGGGTTGTTTCGTCAAGAAACGTTCTCATTCAGAAGTTTTTAATCGTCATTTCTATTATTCACCTTGATCACTCAGTATCGCCTAGATAAAGCTGCCGCCCATTTTCAGAGCTTAAAACGTTTCTGTCTGACAACTACTACACGTCAGAGGATGATATTATGTGTGTTTCCAACTTGTTTATATACGTATACATGCTTGAAAAAATCCTTCTATGCTGATGGCAAGAAAACACTGGAATATCTTTAGGAAAGACAATGGAGATCAAGGCATCTGTAATCTCGAATTCAAAAGACAATATAAAAAATTTAACTATATATATGCAAATTGATATCAAAATCAATATTTATATCGACGCCAGGCAAATATCTATAATATCGACCTCATCAAGCCGAAAATATCGATATTTGTATATATTATATTGGAAATTAGATTTAAAATATGTTAATCAAAATCAAGTAATAAATTTGAGGAGGTAGTTTATTGAAACACAGTAGGTCTGCAAATATTCAGTGTCAACATATCCTGAAAACAGTAGTTTACGAGGTTTATTTCCATGAAGTCTGTTCCTAGTCTGAGTGACAGTCGTTTCTGTGCTTCAGAAAACGCGTTCAGAAAGTACTCACGAGGCCACTTGGAGTAAATGACTAATTGCAACATATCTTAATCCAATTCGTATACCAATCATTATTGATTTCAATCAATTTTGCAGCAAAAAATGTACTGTAACCTCCAAATATCTCTAGAACAGATATACGTGATAATAATAATAAAATGTTTCACGTTTTTCAAGTTCTCCTTCACAATTTTTGCAACTTTTCGTATTTTTCATCAATTTTTGTTTTGATAGCTCTACGGGAATGGACTTTGTATAACGCTGCTAAGTTCTTCATTAAATACTTAGAACCTTTGCCTCCAACTGCATTAAAAATCTATTATCAACACTGATAAAATAAGCCATTGTAATAGTTATGCACTCTATAGAATACTGCAATACGTCCTAGAGAGAAACAATAACCAACGAAAACGAGATTAAATAATAAAACGGTGAACGTAAATGAATAAGGAACGAATAACGGGAACGAAACGGAGTGGAACAACATAGTAAGAAAGGACGTAGTCGATTTTGTTATAAAGTTAAATCAGTGTTTGCCACTGTCAAATTTCGTCTCTGCCACACATACATTTATTTGCAGGATTTCTTTTAGTGCTATGGGGTAGTTTTCGATATTTCACCGCAACATACCGATATTATAGTATCGATATTATAGTATCGATATTTTTGGTCCGATATTATCGGTTCACCCCGATATATCGTTGCAACCCTACATACTGCACTCCTTCTCATTCGCTGGCTCTATACTTAAAATAGCTTGTTTAGTCTTTGTCAAAAAGAAAAAGTACAAAAAAATCGGATTCTGCATATTATTATTATTATTATTATTATTTTTTTTTTTTTTTTTTTTTTTTGACATGATCTTGGCGTAAAAGCTTTTTGTTCAACGATGTTTAATCTGCATAACGGCTTTTTCCAA
Source organism: Vandiemenella viatica (assembly GCA_031002005.1). Classification (NCBI taxonomy): domain Eukaryota; kingdom Metazoa; phylum Arthropoda; class Insecta; order Orthoptera; family Morabidae; genus Vandiemenella; species Vandiemenella viatica. Next base: position 26,633,214 of record CM061914.1, on the reverse strand, counting down.
TTTCGAAAAGTTTCAAGCTTCATTTTAAAAAAAATGTTAGTAATGAGATCACATTCCACGCTTGAATACTATTTTATAGCTGTTCTGAGTGGGCTGTGTAACGCTTTATTTCTTACAGCTCTTTGTCAACCACATTATACTTTTATCATAAACGTACCGCCTTTACTACTGGCTTGCTACGTAATTTTTCTTTACTTTTGTGCCCCTTACCAAAACCCAGCCTAATTTCAAAACTGTATAATACAAGCGAAAAATTTAGTCGTAAGGACGGCGAGTGAGCGGTAACGATCTGGCCTTGCATTCGGGAGGACGCGGTTTCGAATTCCTGTCCGACCATTCAGATTTGGGTTTTCCATGGTTTCTGAAAAATCATTCCAGGTGAAAGCCAGGATGGTTCCTTCGAAAGGCCATGGCCGAATTCCTTCCCGTTACCTGTCCCCCTTGTTTTCTCGCCTCTAATGACCTCGATGTCGACGAGGCGTAAAAATCAGAAGCACAAAAAAGGATGACTTTGGTGATGCGCTTTATGGATACAAAATAATGTTCTTGTCAAATAAAGTTTATAAACAGACTCGGATCTTAAGTCTAAAAGTTTCAAGTTCCTGCGATGATGACGCTATTAGAACGTACATAAGGAGAAAAGACCTGTAATTACTAAGTTTGACTGACTGAGTAATTTTGTTAAGATGGGTTTAATAAAGAGATTACGAAATGTTAAAGCAACTGCAGCAGTCACTGTGTGTGGATAGAAGGAAACAAACTTCATTAAGTTCAGATTTCAATAACCGGTTAACAGAGTTAAAGAGAGTTTATTCGGAAAAACGTGAGGAACAGAGCAAAAATTAAATTCTTGTGGTCTTTCCGACAGAGCTGAGATTTACTGCGCATTCCAGCTTTGTCATGTCTAGAGTCGGGACCTTTAGTTTAACGTAAAGTCCGAACTACGCAGCGCCCAGTTGGATTGTACAAACAGAGCAAAGCGCACAAAAATTCCTAGCCCACCAAGGAATTCAACTCGGAACCGATAACCACTTAGCTCTCAGGCCACCCATAAGTAGGGTTCCGATCTTTAGGACCTAAATATAGAGAAATATCTAGGCAAATACGACCTTAAATATGGGAAAATATTACCTAAAAATTACAAAATATGACCAAACATTTAAATTTACCATACCTCAAAACATGCTCAATTAGACATCATTTATTTTAACTAGTAGTGTCGCTTTCATTTAGACAGCATAATTTTCTTCCCTGCACTCACGGCACCATTGTGAAATTAAATTTTAAATAATTTTATTGAAGTCGCTTTAATTTTACATAATTAACAAAAAAGAACTCTTTCATCTGTACTAAAATACTCCTCCCCAAATTCGCTTGCGTAACTCTGTAACTTCGACCTTTCAGAAAGTTTTGTTTTCGGCATGGCGATACTCACTGATCCACTGCAGGTTTAGCGCCGACTGAGGATTATTTTCAAAAGTGTTTCATTGAGACATTGGTTTACGCGGATCGACTCAGGCATACTGCTGCTGCGTTGTCGAGATTAAAAGGCGGGCGGAACATTAACGTTTACAGAGGGGCAATAATGAATAACTTGACTAGTGAATTCTGACAAATTCAGTGACAATTAGTTTGGTTTTTCTCCTATGTATAATAGGTGTCCAGTTCATGAATAATTATTCTAATTTCTTCTCATCTATATCTAGTGAATTCCCGGTACTATTTAAAAATTACCAATTATTTTTCCTGAAAATATAACCATATGACCATAAATATGATTGTAATATGAGTATAACTAAGAAAATGGCCTAAATGTGCATTTATATGCTATATAAAATACATCTAAATACAATCAGAAACGTTCAGTCAGTGTTTAAATTCAGCATTACAGCTCAAAATGAAGGAAGGATAAAAATATGTCTTGTCCTAAAGATCCGAAACTTACTCGTAAGTAATTACAGCCTTTGACTAAAGTAAACACAAAGCGAATTATTACTTTGAATAATAATAAAAAAAAGAATCAGTGCTTCTATGACTTTTCATTTTATTCTTTATCGAAGTGTCAGATAGTCAACGAAGCAGAGAACTGTGTTTTTCCGCCTCCGTCCTTTGTCTTTACTTGTGATAATCTGTTCCGAGAGAAACAGAGACGCCGAGAAGCAACAGGTGTGTCGGACCAGCTGACGGCGAGGAAAGTTCTCGAGTTTTTGAGTCACAGCTCTCGGCATACCACATCCTGCCGCACTGTGGCAATCCTGCTCTTTTTTCTGCAATCTTTTCTTCAAAATGTGACCGAACACCACGCAACAGATACTGCTGACACGCAAACGACAGTTTTTGCCACAGAGGTCTTTAACAACTAATTACAGTCTGCGGAGAAAGTGCTCGTAACACAAACTGAGACACACTGGTAATACCTACGCAAAAAATCAACAAAAACCGACACTGATTACCTCGAACTATGTTCTAACCTAAAGATTAGTACGATTCCTGTAGAAACGTATATATAACAGCAAATAACGGAGACAATTATAAAACTTTAACTGGTTCAGAGGTACACACATTTATTGGTGCGAATTCTGAAAACATCTCCGCTATTATAATGACTAATTATGAACCACTAGTGTGGTTGCTAGCGCTAAGGTGGCAGCACAATGTATCGCAGAGATATAGCGGCACTGGGTTCGAGTCCTGACGCCCGCGTACCGGCCGACCTGACAGGTTTTTAGGCGGTCTTCCGCTGTCACCTAGGGAGCGTCCATAACTACGTGGCTGGGGAACTAAGGGGGGGGGGGTCGAGGGGTTGGCTGGAAAGCTACACTGGGCTACGTGGGAGGGCGAGGTGGAGGTTTCCGAGTCAGGCCACGCAGCCTCTCATTCATATTATTTGTCACAGTTAAAATGAGGTACAGAACACACAACAGCATGGCAATATTTATTTCTGTCATTTAATTTTTTCCGAGCCGGTAATGCCTGTAGCCGCCTTGTGAGATAGTCTCACATACCGTGGGTCCGCTCCAATCACCGCAGACATCAGACGCAGAACTACAATGGTAACTTATTACGACCAAGCCATCTGATTGTGCATTCCGTGAAACTGAATCCTTAAGCGACTATGAGAGGATAGATCTATGTTCTAACTTTGTAATTGAACCAAACCCCTGAGCTAGCGGCATAATTTGCCAGAACTAATTGTTTTCGAATGATATTGTTCATTCGTGGCGCCCATGATTTTCTTTTAACTGTAAAGTCACAGTATTATGATACCTTTGTCTAAGATCGTAATAACTTGTAATTTTCATTCTTTCCAAATGTCATTATTTCTTGCATTTTAATTCTGAGATGGATTTAAAAATAAATATACAATTGTTTGCTTGCTCATGACTGCTAATTGTACCTCTGACCGTTGCTTTTATAATTTTGCCAATCTGTGTTAATGTTAACGGTAAATTCGCTGAGTGATAAAATAAATGTCATATTGGGCAATTTTTCCTAAATTCCAACTAACATCGAGATTCTTGCAAAATTAAGAAATTTTCACTCCTTCATAAAAATTAAGAATAAAAATCCCCTTTTTTAATCAAAAGGTATGAAAGATAATTGTAACGTGGCTTGCCCACTAAGGCACTCACTAAAATGAGGACTCAGGATTCCATTGAGGTACCGTTGTGCCATCAAAGCTCGCTCACTCACTATCAACCTTGACCTGAAATCATACGCGATAGCTTCCCTACACCGTGACGCCAGGAATCACACCACTGTGCTTCTCCAAACCATTAGTAAAATAGGTCGCGAGCATACCCGCCGACGATGGTCATCCGAGGCGGTGCAGAATCACTGAACAGAATGGCGTCGTATTGTGATCAGCCATGAATCGCTGCTCTCCACTGTCTCGGACTGCTCGTCCATGTCTTAGCTTGAGTGGTAATGTTCAGCGAATTCACTGGAAAGAAATTAATTTTGACTTTTACAGTGAACCCATGGCGGAATCGGCAAGGATGATTCAGGAAACTCTTGATGACTTGATGGTTAAAACCGCGGAATCCTGATTCAGAATCTTAAGACAAACGGAATGTATGGCGACGTATAACAGCAGAGCTGTTAGCCAGATTCCATAGGACGACTCGGCAATCTGGAGGTGCGCACCACTTGTTCATACGTTTAACTGTGTCGCTGACACAGTTGAGTGCCTCAACAACACGGGGAGCTGTGGTACAAGGTTAACGAGTGACTTAGCGGGCAGTAACGAGCGGTGAACGGGCTTACCTGGCACGGAGGTGTGACCTGCTCCAGATAAACACCGTCTGCACCAATACTGCAAGGCCAAAGTCAATTCATTCCGAACAAAATCGCTTCAGAAAAAGATGGTCCGAAGCATTAAAAAACAGCAACAATAAAACCAATTATTCAGGTGCTCATTGCTTGACAACTATACATAAGTTATATGCAGTCACCAATATCAATGGTAAAGGATTTGTACGAGCATGTCGGCAATTAATGAATAAATATATAATGGCAAAAACAGAAGTTTCGACGAGATTTGGAATAGATATTTTGCATGATCACACCATCACTGGAGGATTTTTCAGGAAAATAGAAAAATTATGTCGACGTTCTGGTAGTAATTTTTGTAATCCAAATGTGATATTTCATTAGAATAAAACATTCTCAGATACTAGCTAAACGAGTTTGTTAATAAAACAGCATTTCAGTCACCATATTTATTGTTAGTTGTCGATATCTTTACACAGTCGTTAAATAACTTGCACCGACTGTAGTGGCAGAAAGAAATGTAGAAAGAACGAATGAATATGATCTTTACTAACACCTTGGATGATACTTCTAGAGTTTATCAGAATAAATTAATTAGGAATGAAATTTTACTTTCGATGCGTTTTGTAATGTATAATTGTTATTAAGATTATTTAGTAATTCTATACCAAGGAATATACCAAGTTCGTGGAAGAGTCTTAAAGAAGAGACAGGCTGGTAGGTCATATTTTGAGAAATGCTGGATTCATTAATTTGTTAGTGGAGAGAACAGTCGAAGGAAAGAACTGTAGAGGAGGAAAGATATTAGAATATATGAAGCAGATAATTGAGGACGTGAGTTGTAAGGGATATGTAGAGGTTAGCACAAGATAAAAAGGGATGGAGGATTGCATCAAACCAGTGGAAAGACTGACGAAAGCAAAAAGAAAAAGAAGGAATTATTAAAAGATAATTAGCATGTAAATTTCCAACAAAAAGATGAAATCTCGAGACTGGTTTCGAAGGAATTCTACAAGAATTTATACTATTCGAGTATCGTTTCATTCCAAAACTCGTTATAAATTTCACGTTTCGCAGGATCTGCACCCTAATGTCAAGGTCATGAAAGCAAGAGCGGAGCTCCACCCATTGCAGAGTTCCAAATATTCAAGCTATCGCAACTGGAAGGAGATAAACCTCGTAGCGTCGATTATGTAACAACCAACAACCAGTATTGTTATAAAGACAGAGAGAGAGAAAAAGAAATTTATTTTGACGAAATTTTGGAACGAAACTTTCATTTTTTAGACACGGGTTCCTTCAGAAATAATAATTATTTTATTTAACAATTTAAATTCTTATCGTCATATAAAACGACTGTTTAATTGTTGTTCCAATGAGTTTGCACGAAAATAAATAACATCCAACAATAAGTCTTTTTGTGAATGTTTCTCGGGAAACCAACCGAGTAATACTATTTATACACAATATTTCGGCGACATAAAACTCCGTCGCCATCTTCATGTGCAGTCGTAAGCCTTGAAGTTTGCCTAGAGCACGTTGTTTAAAAACTGTCATGGCAAAGAAAGACGTTGTTACGTTGCCTAGCAGCATCTCAGACGTCATTAGACGCCAGCGGAGCACAAAACACTGAGCGTTGCTGACGAGCAGCCTCAATAACAGGCATCAACGCGTCACTTAGCTGGAAACCACAATCCAGGTTAACCACATGTCGCCGACATCCACTGCCGCCATGTTGTGGTGAAGTGTCTGGCGAAATATCGTGTGATAACACTTCCTTGACTCGGCTAGTTACCAGAAAGCATTACATAAGTTCTCAACGCCGAGAGAAACTTTGCTAATTTGTAACATCTCTGTTACTGATTATTGATACATAATCATAAATTCTTGGAAATTCTTCGGAAACTCAATGTTTTAGAAAATCCTGGGGCAGTTCTATCATTACCGTGGCGCCAAAATCTGATGATGAATTCTTGTAGAACTCGATGAAATAAATCGAAAATAAAGAATAAAGTTTTTTGATATCTCGCTTGGTTTTCGAGATATAGCACGTTAAAAATCAGTCATAGTTATAGTTCCTTCTGCTTTTGGTATTTTTTGTTCTGGTCCAGGCCGTATTTCAACCTAGCAACAATCATTGGCAGAAAATAAAACACCTATAGTGCATTTCTACCATGTAGATATGGTAGTTGTGGTGAAAAAAAAAATTCTGGTCCAGGCGGGATCTCACCCTAACCTCCTCACTTTTGAGATACAATATCTCGAGAACTAAGCAAGTTATCAAAAAACTTTATTCTTTATTTTCCATTTGTCTCGTCGAGTTACATACGAATTCATCATCAAATTTGGCTATAGCGAAATTTTTCTTCTGGTTGAGGCCGTATTTCAAAGTAAGTACGTCAATTTTGAGATACGATATCTCGAGAACCAAGCGAGATATCAAAACAATTTATTCTTTATTTCCGATTTGTTTCGTCGAGTTCTATAAGAATCAATCATCAGATTGTGGCGCCACGGTAATGATAGAATCTCCAATCCTGGAATTAGTGCGTAACGTACAAATGAAGAACATGAAGCTTTAGATTTCAGGGAATTTTGAAGTTTATATTCCTGCTCAAAGATTAGTATTCATGGCAGGATTGTTTTGGTCTACACGATCAACGACATCTTCAAGTGCTAGATACGAACGTATGATGCAACGTGAAATGTAAATATAGAAAGCCTTAATTTTTCGTAATAAAATTTAGCAGTTTAGGCAAGTCAGCGCGTTATTGCTCCTTGGTTTCAAGATGGTTAACGAAGTACCGAAATTATTTCTAACTTAACGATGGATAAGAATGTCGTAACCTTTGTGTAATTGTATTTCGTGATATTCTGTTTGTGTTACGAGTAATATTTAAGGAACACAGTAGGGATCACCCAGTAGGGATCGCCCAGTACTAACGTTGATGACTATGAAAATTCATCCTGAAAACTATAGTCATGACGATTGGCACGCAAAGGACGGGATTTGAACCTCGGCCAGTGGTAGACTACCTTTCAGAGTCACGCATGTGAGGTAAAAAAAAATTGTCACTGATTTAGTTGCCAAGTCATTAGTTACAGATTTTTTAATCTTATAAAGCTACAGAGCAGAGCATGATTAACGCAGAACCGAAACATGAGTGTGTCACACGTTCATTCGCATTCTCATTAATGCATAATCTCCTATTATAAGTCAGTCTCTTCATATAAACGAACCCGCTTCGTATGTTTTTATGCTATACCTTCCTCTATTTTCCGTTGACTCTTTCCTCCACTAACAAATTAATTGGTCGGTCAACGCTTAAAATGCTGTTCACAGTACTGTCTTTTCTCTCTGTCAGACTCCTCCATAAACGTCCCGTTAGTCCTTCATAAAAATGTTCATTACGAAGCTATGCCACTGAATTCTCTACATCCTTCTACAGCGCTATCACTTCTCTTTCCGTCTGGAATTTCCCAGTTTCACTTTCATGAAGAGTTATACTCGAAACGGAGTTTAAATTTTACCCGAGTTCTCGATCAATGTTCGGGCTAAATATCTTGGGCAAGGTTCTTTCCGCTAGTGTTACTGTGTTTCGTTTAACGTTCTTCCGTCTTCCATCAGTTATAAATTTACAGCGTGATGCTCCTACTTCATCATGCATATCTGATATTGGTTTCGTATTTCATTTAATGTTTTGTTTGATAATTTTCTTCTACACTTTATTGAACTGTTAGTAACGCCGGACCGAGCATGGTGGTGTAACGGATATCGTTCTGGCCTCGCATTCGGGAGGACGGCGGTTCGAATCCCCGTCCGGGCATCCAGATTTGGGTTTTCCATGGTTTCCCAAATCATTCCAGGCAAATGCCGGGATGCTTCCTTAAAAAGGCCATGGCCGAATTCCTTCCTATTCCTTGCCCCCCATCCTTTCCCGTCTCTAAAGACCTAATGTATGAACTTAACTTACTATACTTAATTGTCTATAAACTTTTCCAATAAAATTACGTCTTGTTACAAATACAATATGTTCTGCTTTTACCTTTTGACGACTTCTTTGTCTCTGTCTAGCAGAACTAGTACATATTGTGTCCTTAATGTCCTTCTCAGCAAAGCTTTTATGTTATACATTACAATTCCTTGTGGCCGCAGTCGATTACAATTTTCATCAATCGTGTCCTCATTCGGCGATATTCCTTCATACTACCTACCTTTCAGCTAGTTAAAACAACAACATTTTTTGCCTCTCTTCTCGCCTCTGGTCGATTGTGCTGTATTCCTCGACCTCAGTTCACATTACTCTTTGGACGTACGTCACAGATCCTCAAATGTAGTTTTCAGAGGAATTATTACACCCATAATAATGCAATTATATTATAGGTCAATATTTTCTACCGGCCATGATGTCGCCTACATCCCTTTGAAAGTAACTTTCGGCGTTTGCTTAGCTATAGGGGGAGGGGGGGGGGGGGGGACCTAAATCTGAACTACGTCCTTACGAATGTCCAGAAGTTACCACTCAATGGCCAGGATTGATCATTTTGACGACAGCACCATCATAAAAGTGACGCCGCAATGTGATGATGGATTATTATGTAACTCGACGAGAAAAATCGATAATGGAGAACAAAACTTTCTGACAAATCGCTTAGTTCACGAGATATCGACTGTAAAAAATTTTTTACAGGTAGAATCCCTTGAGCGTTTGACGACATTTTTTTTCTGGTCCAGGCCGCAATTCAACACAACCCCAGCCGGTAGTAAGAAAACAAAACACCTATTGTGCATGTCCAGCATGTAGTTACTTGTGGCTTTAGTGAAATCTCTTCTTTTTTTCTTCTTCTTGTTTTTTCTTTTTGGTACAGGCCGCATCTCAATCTAACGACTTCAATTTTGAGTCAGTATATCTCGAGAACTAACCGACATATCAAAAAAATTTACTCTTCACTTTCGATTTGTAGTGTTAAGTAAGAAACTTGGCTTTGGCGAAATTTTTCTTCTGATTCAGGCCACATTTGAACCTAAGCCCCTCAGTTTTGAGACAGTATATCTTGTGGTAGAAGCCCCATTCTGACTTAACGATTGAGATCTGTGAGGCACTATTCAGTGATGATGACAGTGTTGGTGGAGGGAGATGTGTGTGGCCTGTGCTCGGAGGTGGGGAGGGGAGGACCGGTACAGGACTGAGAGCGGACCTCACTCACTCGCCGACTCACCTTTCTCGACGCCACTTTCTCTGGACAACACATCGGCGGCGACCGCAGATCAACAGGTAGGTGCTGCCCAACGCGGAAGTTACCATTCCGTGATGTGAACGGATTGTGTGACACCAAATACACGTCATCCGATTTTGCGAAGTAAATTGGAAACGAGAAGGCGTAACTTCAGTGTATGGTGTCTGTGCGAGTCATGTTGCGACTTGTGTGTTGTTTCTGTTAGTTGGAGATGTTACTACAGTTAACAGACGGTGAACATACGGAAAGAACGTATTGTGCCTTTTAAGCTAGCTTTTCCTTTAAACAGCTTTTTCTAGGACAGTTGCGATTGCAATTAGACGTGCTTCTGAACAAATCTCAATGTTGTGAGCCAAATGCTAAAGGAGGCTTTCATGATGTGCTACTGCCATTGGTATTCAGAGTTTATCGTCAAAAGAAAGAAAGAAAAAAAAAACCGAAGTCCCCAGTTCCTCGCAGTAATTTTTTTTTTTTTTTTTGGGGGGGGGGGGTCAAAATAAAAACTTTTCGACTAGTTTTTCACACCTCGAATCGTCGTGTTTTGACGATAGTATCCAGCTGTGCATTAATCGATTCGACGATTCAATCAGTGTGGATAGTGCGTCGCCGAAGGTGAGCACTTTGTGGTAGTAGTTTGCTGGGTATTTATATTTATAGCATTCCATTTACCATTTTATTAATTTTGATATTACTGATTTTTTTGTTGATCTCAACAATTTGATAATTTTAATTATTTGTTTTTGTCAAATAGGAAGAGGGTGCGAAGTGATATTCTATCTTGCATTACTAATGTAAAGTCATAACCTGACAGATTTATTCAAATCAAACATTGAATGCCATCAGACGTCGGTGAACTTTACAATTAATTTAAAACATGAAAATCCAATGTTCAAACAAAAATCAACACCGAGTCTTACAATATGTGGCGTAAGGCGTTAATTCTAAGCAAACAACAGTAACATATCTATATGAAATTTACGCACTATATCAAGATGCTTATTTATAAAGCTGTTCACAAAAACAAGCTTATACAAATAAATGAATTCAAAGAGGGCGCCATTAAGTCTTGGACTTATAAAATAATATTTCCTGATTGATAGGAATTTATAACAGTCTTCCCGTATCAAATCAGATACGCTCAGAAAAATTGTCGGAGAGTGACACTTTGCTCAGAGGCGTTCACGGGTCGAGGAATGCGTAACACTGAGTTCTTTTTAGTGGCTGAGGGTCTTTACCGTTTAGGCAGCGGCTGTTGTGCGTCGACACCTATGGTGGTAACACGCACACTTCCTTCAGACCACCGGAAGCCAGACGTGGCTTAAGCCTTTCAGTTCTAAGTCTCCTCGTAATCGCAGACTCGGCGATGGCGTGACCTGTCTGTCCGCCAGACACCACCGGAAGACCCTCTTCTCTCACGATGTTGGATCGGAATCCCTTCCAACCCCGTCGAAAACCAATCCGTTGGCCCGTAGGAGATATGGACCCAGAACACACCAAACAGCTCGTTATTCTTTTGTAACATGTCCGTTCATTGGGAGTTCACAGCCACGTGATTCAAGCAACCAAATTTTTCCACTAGCGTAAGGCACAATAGATGGTCCAGCCGAATTATCCACTTGACCGGAGAAGGGTCAGTTCGGCGATACCTGCTGCAGATTAACGTGCTTTCCCTCGCAGTTGAGAAATATGTTGCTACCCCAGCTCAGGTGTGAAAGGGTCTCTATTCACCGTTACAGGTGGCTACCTCCCAGACTCAAAGCGAAAATACTTTCGAGCAAAATATTCCAGCCCTCCTATCAATATTCATTATTGTTGCTATTTATAAAGTTGTACGAGTCTGACACAGCAGTCTCGTTACAACTTGTAAATTGAGTATCCGGGCGGAATGACCACTGTTTTCAGGTATTATTATCAAATATAACGTAGGTCCTGTTTCTAACTTGGGATGAAGATTACCAAGTTGCCTACGCAAATAACACGTGTGACTATGATCACGATTATAAGTCTTCCTTTTCTCTCCTTGTGGTCTTACGCCTGCCAATATCATATGACGGGGAAGAGAAGTGCTAGCTAGCAGTGAACGGGAAAGTATTTGGCCATGGTTTTTACAACAAACCATCCGAGCAATCACTTGGAGGGATTACGTGAAACCGAGTAAAAATGAAATGTATGGCCGGACGGGGATTTGAACCGACGTCCTCCCGATTTCCAGATCTCAGCGTTACCGTTCACTCTCTGGTCTCGGTCAGTCTTTGGAACATGTTTTTTTTTTTTTGCATTTCGCTTCACGCCTCGTCGACGTCGAGGTCATTAGAGGCGGGAAAGGATTGGGAGCAGGGAACGGGAAGGAGTTCGATCATGGCCTTTTTATGGCAGCATTACGGCATTCTCCAGTAGTGATTTGGAAAAACCATCGAAAACCGAAATTTGGATGCCAGGACGGGGATTCGAACCTGCGTCCTCCCGAATGCGATGCCATAGCGTTACCGCACAACCACCACGCTCGGTTTGCTACATGGATGCCATAGAACACAGCAGTATTCTATATCATCACGTACTGTATTTATATAATTTCTACTATGGAATACCTTGCTCCTTTTGTTCACGGGTTTTCCAACGTCAACTTCGTTGTCATTAGAAGTTGGAAAGGGTTAGTTGCAAGGAACGGGAAGGAATTCGACCATTGCCTTTTGTAGGACCCATTCCTGCTTCCGAAAAAAGGAAAAACTAAATCTGGAAGGCCGGATGGGGATTCGAATCCGCATCCTCCAGAGTGGGAGGCGAGAGATTTGTTGCTCACCGGACACGCTCGGTGAAATTCTTTAATATGCTTCAAAATTAAAATTATCAATCTCAGTCTAGAATTAGAGTTCACTAAGAAAAACATGTGCTGGTCCCACTGCTGTTTGTGTTAAAGGAAACATCGATTTCAAGGACTGAACAGCTTATTTTTTTCGTTGCATTTAAGATGCCGTCTGTTGAAATAACATAAAAATCATTTTGACTTGCTAAACAATCAAAATTTCTTTTTTGCTTTTCAATACATTCCGGCATCACAATAATCTTTAACTGCAAGGGCGTTTATAAAAATCGTCCTATAACCTTCCATATAGCGTTACAGAAATATTATTATTATTTCTTTTTTCTGCTTATGGCTTTACTCCTCGTTGACGTAACTAAAGGCAGGGAAGAACTGGGGAATCTGGAAATGACTTATTGAAGGAACTATCTCGGTATTCGCCTGGAGTGAAACCATGGGAAATCGAAATCTGGCTGTCCAGACCAGAATTCGGAGCTGCGTCCTCCCGAATGCGAGGCCAGAGCTTTACCGCTCATTCATCGCGCTCGGTAACATCTATATTACCGAAGGTTTTGCTTTCTTGCATCTGTTAAAAAATTAATTGAATTAACAAATTTGTTGTGATATTCTGAGCGTTCCAATGATTGTGTTGTACTGTGTCAAATGCATCAAACAGAGCCGCGAATTAATGACATACATGGCTTGCTTTTCTTGGTGTCCGTTGGCATAATGTCCATAATGACACTAAGATTTTCCTTTCATCTTGTTTAATCTACAATGAAATATCAATGATTGATTAGTGGATGAAGTTTTTAAATAGAAGTGCAAAACTAGAGTGACTGCAAGCATTGAGTGGTTAACTATCGTATATGTTCCCCAAACTTAAAGCCGGGACGATGGCCGTTAATATCTTTGCACCAGTGATTTTCCAGTCAGAGCAATGTTTCTAAAATGTTCTTTGCTAGAATCTGGTCACGTGCAGAGATCGATTCCACTTACAAATTTAAAAATAATTTTTATCAATTACTACAAGAAAGTCGCAATTCGTTTATTTTTGTGATATTTTTTAAGATTAAACGGTGAAGGAATTGCTCATTGTAATTCTTAAGTGTAAATGTTAGGGACATTTTTCATTAAAAAAAAAAAAACATATTGGAGAGAGTTAGTGTCGGACCATTGTTACAGTATGGTGTCATAATATGGAACCTACTTTAAGGGCCTCGGCTAGAGGAATTGGTAGGGGTGCAAGGGAAGGCAGCTTGGTTTGTTTATGGAAATTACTGCAGATCACGATCAGTAACTGATATTATAAAGAAGCTGGCTTGGAAGCTAAGACACAATTGTGATGAAACATGGACGGATATTACTAGAAGAATTAAGAGTATTACATGGAAGGAAAGAGATGACCATGACCACAAGCTGGACTTGAGTTCAGGTATAAGCGAGTGGGAATGTTTCTTTTGTAGGTAAGGAGGTCAGTGATTGGAATAAATTAGAGGAATACTGATTCGTTAACCTGAAACTGGTTTCGCTAATTTCTTCCGATAATAATTGCACTCATAATGTGGTCTGTGGAAAAGCCAGCGGATAACGAATTAACGATAAAGAGTATCCCTACAGGGTGAAAGGATAATCCGGCAACCTACTATATAACAAAATTTAATTTTAGTAAAACTCTCACCATTTTCGAGATATTGATTTTTTAATTTTTTTTCGAAACATGTGAGTTTTTTCAGTTTATTCCATGCCATTTATGGAAATTAAGACATTTTGAATCCTGTTTTTTTTTTTTTAATTTACTCAAATATATTTGAGTTATCTAAAACAATGTTGATTTTCTTTTGAAAACGATAAAAGAAAAACCTTATAAAAATCTTATATGGTATAATTATTTTATACTTCTTTTAAAATGATTGTTTTACGGTAGTTCAATCTGCTAAAGAGACCATTGTGTATTTTAAACATGTAGTAAAAAAAAAAATGATAATGATATTTAATAAGACTTTTTCAACGTTTTAGCAAAAAAAGAACATTGTTCTTAGACGACTCAAACATCCTGAAGTAAATTTAAAAAAGAGAGTTCAAAAGGTCTTAATTAGTAGAAATGGCAAGGAGTAAACTGAACAAATTTATTTATTTTTTCGAAAAATGTGACTATCTCGAAAATGGTGAGATTTTCATTAAAATAAAATGTTTGACATATAGTAGGACAAGCGGTAGTAGCGGTAGCAGGATTATCCTTTCATTCCTGAACACCCTACATAATAGAAATGTATATACTCATTATTTTAATTGCTAGATATTGTCCTTCACTGCGCTTTTCACAGGTTTCTGTTTCAAATTAAGAAAAAAATGTAGAAAATTTTCATGGTGTATCAAATCCGGTTTGCACGATCGTGTTTTTATAACATGTATAACCTCTTACCAATGCTACTGTCCAAAACAAAACTAAATATCCACCACCCCAATGAATTTGTTTCTATGTACCTGTATCTCCTCCCGTAATGTTGAAGGCTGCATAGGTTACTCACTATTCGGATATTGAGCTTATTCTCTTACCGTAATTTCTTTCTCAACATTTAGTTCCACTACTGGCGTTACCTATCTATCTATCTATATATATAAAGATGAATGTATGTACACTCCTGGAAATTGAAATAAGAACACCGTGAATTCATTGTCCCAGGAATGCGAAACTTTATATACACATTCCTGGGGTCAGATACAACACATGATCACACAGACAGAACCATAGGCACATAGACACAGGCAACAGAGCATGCACAATGTCGGCACTAGTACCGTGTATATCCTCCTTTCGCAGCAATGCAGGCTGCAATTCTCCCATGGAGACGATCGTAGAGGTGCTGGATGTAGTCTTGTGGAACGGCATGCCAAGCCATTTCCACCTGGCGCCTCAGCTGGACCAGCGTTCGTGCTGGACGTGCAGACCGCGTGAGACGACGTTTCATCCAGTCCCAAACATGCTCAATGGGGGACAGATCCGGAGATCTCGCTGGCCAGGGTAGTTGACTTACACCTTCTAGAGCACGTTGGGTCGCACGGGATACATGTGGACGTGCATTGTCCTGTTGGAACAGCATGTTCCCTTGCCGGTCTAGGAATGGTAGAACGATGGGTTCGATGATGGTTTGAATGTACCGTGCACTGTTCAGTGTCCCCTCGACGATCACCAGAGGTGTACGGCCAGTGTAGGAGATCGCTCCCCACACCATGATGCCGGGTGTTGGCCCTGTGTGTCTCGGTCGTATGCAGTCCTGATTGTGGCGCTCACCTGCACGGCGCCAAACACGCATACGACCATCATTGGCACCAAGGCAGAAGCGACTCTCATCACTGAAGACGACACGTCTCCATTCGTCCCTCCATACACGCCTGTCGCGACACCACAGGAGGCGGGCGGCACGATGTTGGGGCGTGAGCGGAAGACGACCTAACGGTGCGCGGGACCGTAGCCCAGCTTCATGGAGACGGTTGCGAATGGTCCTCTCCGATACCCCAGGAGCAACAGTGTCCCTAATTTGCCGGGAAGTGGCGGTGCGGTCCCCTACGGCACTGCGTAGGATGCGACGGTCTTGGCGTGCGTCCGTGCGTCGCTGCTGTCCGGACCCAGGTCGACGGGCAAGTGCACCTTCCGCCGACCACTGACGACAACTTCGATGTACTGTGGAGTCCTGGCGCCCCACATGTTGAGCAATTCGGCGGTACGTCCACCCGTCCTCCCGCATACCCACTATACGTCCTCGCTCAAAGTCCGTCAACTGCACATACGGTTCACGTACACGCTGTCGCGGCATGCTACCAGTGTTAAAGACTGAGATGGAGCTCCGTATGCCACGGCAAACTGGCTGACACTGACTGCGGCGGTGCCCAACCGCTGCGCAGCTAGCGCCCTTTGACGGCCAACACTGCAGTTCCTGGTGTGTCCGCTGTGCCGTGCGTTTGATCATTGCTTGTACAGCCCTCTCGTAGTGTCCGGAGCAAGTTTGGTGGGTCTTACACACCGGCGTCAATGTGTTCTTATTTCAATTTCCAGGAGTGTATGTTTGTTTGTTAGTTAGTTTGTTTGTTCTTCATACAAATCCACAGTTTTCATCCTATCTCGATGAAACTTTCCACACTTATCCTGTGAAACAAGGAGAAAAATACTGTCTACATTTGGTTGAAAAATTATCTGTATAAATAATACATATTGTCTCATAATTTCGAATGGCGATAGACAGACGCGTTGGATATGGACGTCTGTATACTGCTTTTTCCGTGTATCGGTCAGAGAGCTCAGTGGTTAAAGCGCTTGCATACAAATGTTTGGGTCGTGGTCTCCGGTTCAAATCTCCGTGGAGGCTAAGATTTAAAAAAAAAAATTTGTTCGTAAGAGTCACGCCTGGGCCATAAGTTATTCGGATTGAATGTTAAACTGTAGATATCACAAAGTTAGGGGTGCAATGATTCTCTTCAAAAGACTGGTTCGACGGTAGAATGATATAGTGATAAATTTCCTGTCATATTATGCCGACTCGGTGTTATTTGGGTCCAATCTTTCGTTACCAACAACTTTCTATATTCAATTCTGGCAAAAAATTCTCAATCCACGCGTACGAAGTCGCGGGTACGAGCTAGTATCACATAAACGGTTGGCGCGAATGTTGAAACTGACAGCCTCGCATTCCGTAGTCTATTCCCGCATTCCTTGTATCCAGGCTGAGCACAATATACGAACAGTTGAAATGTCACAACAAACATTTAAACTCTTCTTTAATGGCTAGCTACATTGAAATTCATGAAAACGCAGAAAAATTCTATACATCTACATTTGGCAGGGATGTAACATCAGACTGCAAACGGATTATATACCAGAGATATTTTGTACCGATTTTGATGTTTAGAATCATGGGTCATAAAGAAGGTGAAGAAAAGTGGAGCATAAGCAGTGGAAATTAAATTTATGAAGACTAAAATAGGACAAAAAAAGTGATGGCAGTGAAAAACAAGGCATTAAAGTATACAATATTTTTAGTAATAATAAATATATTAACTGTTTTACTTACATTTTAATATTAAAAGAATGCACTGTATTCTCGTATTAATGCCCAACAGTTGGCAGTTCTACAGTAAGAATTTTTCAGAAAGTATTGAAGTAAAAAACTTTTTACTAACAGAACCGTAGAAAGAGAGAAGGCAATTATTGTGGTTGCTAAAAATTACAGACGGACAGTTTTAGTGGCATAGTGAAAAATGTATAGCGCAGTCATATCTGATTGATGTGTGTTATTAATGGTCTAATAAATATAAAAGTAGTTTATTTTTTATCTGTATGCGTGCGTGTTTACATACGTTTATGTTTCTTTTTTTGTTTGTAAGACTTTCAGAATTTTAGAGGTATCAGCCAATTGTTACTCCGTCAGGATTCCACGCTGGGCTGAACAACCAATTAATGGACAATTAATAGCGCGTTATCGTAATTATCTGATAATTGTAACTGATATGGTAAAGGAGGCGTTTTTTTTGTTTTGTTTTGTTTTACGCCTCGTCGACGTTATAAGGTATTTGTTAAAGAATTAGTTCTTGTCTTCGTTATTATTAGTAAATTAACCTTTATTCACATCGACATTCTTCATAATACACAACTTTTACACTTCATACAGCAACTATCCATCACGTTTCCTCCCTCTCTCCTCTTTTCCAAATCCATCCATCTTTACTCTGACCTATCCACAGATTATAATCCCCTAATTCTTCTTTGGTAATCATAGATATTACATTAATACATTTTGTGTAACAACCAAAAACACAAATAACTGGGTATTCTTTTCTGTTTTAATTAATATTAAATTAAATAAAAGTATACCTTCATATGTTTACCCCTTATAACGTCTAGGTCATCAGAGGTGGGAAAGGACTGGAGTTCGAAACCCCGTCCTGACCTGCAGGTTTGGGTTTTCCATGGTTTCCCCAAATCACTCCAGGCGAATGCCGGGATGCTTCCTTCAAAGGGACATGGCAAATTTCGTTCTGTTTCTTGTCCCCAGTCCCATCCCGCCTATAATGACCTTGACGTCGACGAGGCGTAAAGCCATAAGTAAAAAAAAGGGACTGTAGTCAAGGAATGGGAAGGAATTCGGGCATGGCCCTTTTGAGGGAAGTATCCCGGTATTCGTCTGGAGTGAACCAGGAAAACCCAAATCTGGATGCCTGGACGGGGATTCGAACCACCGTCCTCCCGAATGCGAGGCCAGAGCGTTAACCGCTCACCCACCAGCACGCTCGAAGGGAGGTGGACTGGGAGTCGTTGGAAGATAGACAGAGGGTGAACAAAGTGCTGGTGGTGTACAAGGGATATGCTGATGAGGGTGCATCGAGGGATATTGGTTGAAGAATCAAGAATAGTGTATGAAGGGAAAATTTGACCATTGCAGAAACTGGCACTCGATTTCTATTCTTTTGTGGATTAGGGTGTAAGGGATAGGAAAAGATTAGCAAAAACCCTGAAGGAATTTTAAAATAAAATTCGTAAATGGCAAAACTAGTTGGATGGATTTAAAACTGAAAGTATATAAGATAATATAAAAAAAAATTATTAAGAAGTAGATGATTAGGGAAATTGCTGCCGGAACGTGAGCTCCATCGCAGTTAAATTCAATTCAAGAAAATGATAGTAATAATGGCCTCGCATTCGGGAGGACGGCGGTTCGAATCCCTGTCCGGGCATCCAGATTTGGGTTTTCCATGGTTTCCCAAATCACTCCAGGCAAATGCCGGGATGCTTCCTTAAAAAGGCCATGGCCGAATTCCTTCCCATTCCTTGCCCCCATCCTTTCCCGTCTCTAAAGACCTCGCTGTTGAGAGAAGTAAAGTAGTAAAAAAAAATTATGATTTCATTAGAAAGGTGTTTAATGGAAGAATCACTACCATACAGGATAAATAAATCAAGGTTAAACTGGTTTGGGAACGGGTAGAAAAGGCGATAGGAGAGCAAACTAAGGAAAATGTTTGGCGTGAAATAGAAACTAACAGGACTAGACACAGGGCAAAAGATATATTGATGAAAGGTGTTAAGAGATATGTTGGATAAATGGCATGAATTAGAATCACTGAAAGAAGACATTAGAGGATAAAAACGTAGCAGATAAATAAGTGCGAAGCAAACACGACGGAAACTGATGCAAATAATGATGATGATTCACAAGTTTTATTTTACAAAAAGAAAATTCACAAAAAGTAAACAAATCGGCAAATAAAATTGTAAAGAACACCGTACGATGAAGTACTAGCATAGTGAGAATGGATATCTCCCGGTAGAAGCTACAACGTATGAAAGTTTGAGAGTGACTAATTTCTGTTCATCAGGACATAACCAGAAGTGCCCCCAATGTCCTTTCTCTCTTCGCTGATAATTACGCGAAGATGGCGTTCTCGACTAAACGCTCTGCTCGTTTCCTTCTCTCTAGATACTCCGCAATTAATTTCAGAAAGGAAACCGGCGCACAGTGTCGTTACGCCTAGTGCAGGCGCTAACGATCAGAGGGACCAGTCTCCTGCTCTGGATGAAGAAACGTCGAAACTGGTTTCTGACACAATGTGGACACAGACAGAAAAACAAGATCGCAGTGGGAAATAACTGTGTGGCGTAGCGAAAGTTCAGATGACCGCAGAGAAAGGTTCGCCTTGCAGTAAATAAGTCTTCTACTCTCCATACAGCTGAAATTAGAGTCTGATTCCAGTTTGAAACAACTGACAGAATCGCCGGCATCACGAAATCATTGAAAAACGCTTACCGGCGACAGCAACGAAAAGCCATGACAATCATCACACTTTATTTATAGTAAGTTGTAAATTATTATTTATCTTTGTCTGTAGAATTCCGTGTATTTGGTTTGCTCTGGGTTTGCTTTGGTTGGTAATTCTCACCTCCGAACCCAATGAAGCAATTTCTTACTCTCGTATTATAAATGCTGCGTACTTATTTGTCATATTTTACTATTCCATTCTTTCACGAACAGAATAACTCTCTTTCTGATAGTTCCACCACTGATACAGTTTATTCAACACCATATATGGTTCAACGTTCTCTTTATTGGTCCACACTTGTTCTCCCAACTAACATTCTCTTTCAGTATCCATCAAATACAATAACAGTAGACGTACAATTCATCCGCTATACTGCCATCTTTTCTTGCCGGACTCTTTCTTCATGAAAATTAATATTCAACTGCCAAAGATGCTCTTTCAACACACTAATCCACGCGCTCGCATACAAAATATGATCTTTTCTCGAACAAAAAAAAAAATAAAAAAAATAGTTAAACGAATGGAAATCTTGAACAATAAACTTCTTACCTTTGAATATATAAATACAGAAACAATTAACTGAAATAAAAATTGTAAGGCACTATGTTTTATTACAAAATTCTTTGCCAGTGATAATGCCAACACACCTTTATACTCTCACCTTCAGGGTGCTTAGTTTATCATCCTTCCTCGATGTGTCATCAACTGGTTTTACCACAAAGCTAACCATTTTCTACACGAAAAAGTTTCGAAATAGTTATGATATTTTAATAAAAAGGCAAATGTAGAGGAAAATGTAGTTCGCTGCATTGTATAGCACGCTAAAAGACTAGTCTGTAGAAGAACGCTACAGATTAAAAAAAAGTAAATTCATGTCATCGAAATTCGCCCATATCGTAGCCGCTTAGCCTAAAGCAGAAACCATACGCGTTATAGACCTATATTTTAACGTGGAATCCGAACCACGGAAGCGTTCTGGCGCACTTCACATTACACAGCAAGCTCTGCCAGAGGTGAAGGTCGGGTTTAGGGCGTATGAAAGTTCCCGCCGATACAGGAATTCGAACCGGGGACCTTCCAATCCCTTAATCACTGAACCACCAAATCGCTACTTAAGGTTTAACTGTGTGATTATTTCGTCTGAAGAAATAAATTATTTTCGTCAAGTCTTAATACAAGCTCGTCCCGACATAAAGGTCCCGTTTAATTTTCTAAGCTAACTGGTAATTAATATATTTCCGTTTTTGGAGAGCTTTTTTATACTGATGGATCAATAGTACTTCCACTAGTAAAGCATTTTTGAGTTAGTTATTCAGAGATTCGACAATGTAGATGAGAAAAAAAAGAAAAATCCAAAATCAATTGGAGACCACTCTGAAAACAAAGTTACATATAGGAAAATAATTTTGTTTTTAATTGTTACTTTTTTTCTGATTATGTTACCTTAAATAATAATGCACCAGTTTTCACGATGATGGCAGTTACGATATAATGAAATTGCAGTTTCCGTCTCGCAGTTTTAAAACTATTAGATAGTTCTTTCCCGTCAAACTTTGCTTCCTAAAGGCCACATTTTCAGTTCGACCACATCTATTCATTTCATGTGAAATATTTCGCGCATGAGTCATTCGCTGGGATTCACATCAATAACGTTTCTCAAACTCATGTTGTTTATTTAGAAACCACTTTCTTTTCTCCCAGACATTCCTGGCGTACGTGAATATCGAACTCTCCTTCGACTTGCGTAACACTGAGGTAGAACGAGGCGATATGTAGCTCACAACTTCAACTGCTGTCATCTGTCTCGAATATTAAAGTCTACAGTAAGTTACTGTACTGTTTGTGTAACATATATGTTTTGGTGACAATAGTGTGGATTATCCTAGGCGTCGGTCACACGACCAAGGAAAACAATCCAGCTACCGTAATCAAATGTCAGATACGCCGCCATTGAGTTCTGAACCCGAACTCCTGTTCAGAGTTCAGTTTGCCGGTGCAAACTGACAGGTTTATTCTCGTCCATCCAGAGTCTTTGGATAGTTATTAGCTATAAAACCACCTAGGGAAGCGCTGTTACAACCAACTTTGTAAACGCTGATTTTCCTGTGAACTGAGAATTCTAAAAATCTTCAATGGGCTAGAATTGAGACGTTCACGACAGTCAAACTATTTTCGTTTCACTTGTCACTTATTGATTTTCAGTCATTTTTAACAGACAGACCCCACCTTGTACTCTAGGAATAAAGATTATCAACTGAGTTAGTGGTCTGGTGGCTCACTGGTTAAGATGTCTGACAGGAGATCGAAATGTCCCCTGTTCGAATCCCTGTCTCGGCGGAGATTTTCAAAGGCGCTTAACCAGACCTTCACCACTAGTACAGTTTGCCATGTAATGTGAAGTACGCTAGAACGCTTTCGTGTTTCGGATTCCACGTTAAACTGTAGGTCCCCTGGATCTAGTAGGATTACCGGGTTAGGTTAAGGAGACTACGACAGCCAATAGGAATCCTGTCACCAGGTGAGATATTACTAATTGTGCTATATACAAGAATATCCAGCAGACTGTCCATGTCAATTGCTGAAGAACAGTTTGGATTTCAGAAAGGAAGAAGTGGTTTGCTGAGAACAATAGGTGAAAGATACATTCAGAGGGGAAGAAATTGTTGCATAGTTTCCATACATCTGGATAAGGCTTTTGATAGAGTGTAATGGATGAAGTTAATTGATATTCTAAAAAATAAAGGCATTGATTGGAAAGAAAGAAGCATAATAAGTAGATTATACATCGAACAAGGAGTGAGAGTGACAGTGGGGAATGATCTTACAGAAGAAGGAAAGACCGAGCGTGGTGGGTGAACGGTTAACGTTCTGGCCTCGTAACCGGGAGGACGCGGGTTCGAATCCCCGTCCGGGCATCCAGATTTTGTATTTCCATGGTTTCCCCAAATCACTCCAGGCGAATGGTGGGATGCTTCCTTCCAAAGGCCATGGTCGAATTCCTTCCCGTTCATTGTCCCCCCTCCCATCCCGCTTATTATGACAATGCCGTCGACGAGGCGTAAAGTCCAAGCCAAAAAAGAAGGAAAGATCGAATGAGGTGTAAGACAGGGATGTTGTTTGTCACACATATTATTTAACATAAACTTGGAGGAAATTATACAAAGGCATTTAAGAAGTAAATAAGGTGTATGCTTGGGTGGATGTAGGATTAGCTGCATAAAGTTTGCTGATGTCATGGTTTTGCTGGCAGAAAGTGTCAAGATACTCAAAAGGATGTTGCAGGCTTTAGACTCAGGGTAAAAGGAATTCGGAATGAAAATCAGTAGGAGGAAAACTAAATGTACGATGTGGAGAAGGAGTAAGAAACAACTGATGATAAAGCTACAAGGAGAAATAATTGAAGAACTGGAGTCCTTCAAATACTCGGGAGTATTGTGAGTTACGATATGAGGTGCTAGAAGGAGATGAATACTAGGATCACAATGGCAAAGGAAGTTTTCAATAGAAAGAAAAGTTTATTATGAGGAAGGCTGGATAAAAAGCTGAGGAACAACTAGCTAAATGTTTCGTATAGAGAGTAGGACTATATGGGTAGAAATATGGACGCTAAACAAAGATGATATAAAGAGGTTGGAACCTTTCGAAATGTGGATATCGAGGAGGATGGAGAAAATAATTTGGAAAGGGAAAGTAAGGAATGATAAGGTGCTGGAATGAGTAGGAGAGCAAAGGTCCCTTATAAAAACAATAAGGAACAGAAAAAGGAACTGGATTGGTCATTTGTTGAGGAATGAGTGCCTGCTTAAAACTGCTCTGGAGGGGATTGTAAACGGAGGGAAAAGAAGAGGACGGCGAAGGAAGAAAAAGATTGATGACATCACGATAAATGCGAAATATATAGAGACAAAAAGACTGGTGGAATAATGGGAGGCTTGGAAGACCGTCGCTGTGAATGGACCTGCTAAGTGGCAGAAAACCCTTGATGATGATGAAGTCATTACGACCACACGGAACTATTATTATTATTATAATACAAACTAAGTAAAGGTAAGACCTACTGTGCTTACCTTAATACGAGTACTGCGTATTGTGCCCCCAAATCGAATACCAAAGCAATTTGGTTATCACGTCATTCCGAATTTTGAGTCTGTAATTTCACCATAACTCATCTTCTTATGACATCTTTACTAACCAGAATTGTTAACACCATGGATGAATGACATGTAGCGAAAGAAAGAACATAAATAGACAATGTTACATCAGCTGGTCGGAATGCGTATGGAATACCCAGGGAACGAAATGCGCAAGCGAAAATAAAGGCTGGCCGCTGTCTATAAAGTTAACGCGAAAGTCTGCAGTGACGAAAGTGGAAGAAAGTGAAACCTCGCTAGTAATCGATATCGTATGTTTACGACACTCGACCAGCGACAATCCTGTAAACATCTTGTACGACGAAACACTCCTATTTTTATCTTTAAATGAGCAATTCTTGTATATGTTTGCTGTCTCGCAAATGGCTCCAACGATTTTGATGAAATTTCATATTTAGATAACATTTTGCTTTTCAAATTTATCTAAGTAGCTGCCTTTCATATAAAAACATGATTTTACACAAAACGAACGATTACTTTATTTGATATCTCGAAGTCGGCACTAACGCCATCTCACAGACGTTTCAGGTACCAGTAAACGGACTGATATCAGTTAATATTTACTTCATCAAATTCGAGAACAATGTTTGATGGAAATAGTTCATTTATTTCAGTGACTAAGTTATCCTAGGCTGAACTACTGGCCCCCTCCCCCCCTTCTCCGAATCGCATCAAAAAATGACTTCATTTCACTTCGTAGTCCAGTTTTTTTTATTACCTTTTCGAGTATTCTTAGAAAGCGTTAGCCGTAGTTCTCGTGGATTATTATCGAGCACTGTATAACACTTCCAGCCTGTCGCGGCAGCTTTGTTTATTAACAGATTAATAACAAGTAAATAGGTCAGCAGGTAATCCATACTTTCGCCACAGTACAATTTAATTGCTTCTGAACTGGAAGTGGCAGGTTACTTCCAAAGAAGAAAACTTGTCAGATTAATTAGATATGGGTTGATTAATGACTGAGAAAAGATACCGTTCTGTACGTTCAGTAGTAAGTACCTGTCCTAGCGTGTTTTTCAATGTTTTATAGAGTTCAACTCCATTTCCTCAATTTAATTTTGAAGTGCATTGGTTATTGGTTTTAAGTTGTTACAATTCTTGGTTTCATTCTGTTTCAGGGGCAACTTAAGTTTAGACTTCGTGGCAAGAATTGGTAATTTTAAATGTCCCCTTTTTTTGTTCAAGAGTTTGATACAGCGCCATTATGTTTCTAGCATTGTCTTTCCTGCATCTTTAGCCACTAGACTGTTCAAATTAACTAGGTACTCCACCTCATCGACCATATTTCCCGCAACTGTAAGAACTCTTTCTGCAGGAATGATCATTCGCATATCTTTTTCTCCCTCTTATTAATATTTAATACAGCAGCTGTATATTTTGTTCTGTGTTTCACTATTTCAATGGTAAGTTGTTTCAGCCTAAAGATATCATCTTTTAGGTTGAATTAAAGAAAACTTAGGAAGGAATGTGCTGTGGTTACAGGATTTTAGTCACCCCTAGCTGTTGGATTTGCGAGCTCTTCCGCGAAACCACCATCACTGTAGCAGTGAACACTTCCAGATTTGTGTTTGTGGAAATATTCCGTCAATTAGGTAATAATTTGGCGGACTAATGCCAGGTGTGGCGAGATTAATGGCATCGTCTGTCGAAATTTGACTAGTCGACTCGTGGGAAAATTTCGCGAATGACATTGTTGAATAGCGAGATTAGAGGATTGCAGCGGGCTGAAAGGAGGTGCCGCTCATTTTCAGTTAATTGCTTATTTCTCAATTAATATAGAACGTAGCAAAACACAAGGCCTTACAAAACAATTAGAGATGACAAATGTTACAATAACAGATACGAAAATATCGCAAAGGCTCCTTTCTCTAGAAAACACACACCATTAATCCCTCTCTCCTTGGCAGGTCGGGCTGCTATCTAGCGGTATGAAATCACTCCTTATCTAAGCCATCGAAGCCTGGCTGCGTGACTCTGAACTACCTCTTTCTTATTTGCCAACTGAGATGTATAGTGTTAATGCGATTATGGCCGCGCAAACAATACTGTAGGTGGTGCTTCTATCTAGCTGTAAATCACTCCTTATCGACGTCAGAGAAACCGTGCAGCTTCACTTTTTTATTTTTTGCTTCTGTCTTTATACCTATTAGAGGCAAGAAAGGACTGGGAACAAGGAACGGGAAGGAAATCGGCCGTGGCCTTGTGAAGAACCCATCTCGGAATTCGCCTGGAGACATAAGGGGAAACCATAGAAAACCAAAATATAGTTGGCCTGACGGGTTCTCGAACCCGTGTACTCCCGATCGCGACGCCAGAGCGTTGCCGCTCAACCTCCACGCTCGGCGAGCTTCGTTCTGAATTATCGCATACCCGTCACCTTGATTGTTCGTAAGTTTGTCTTTTACAGATTGGATTGCGAAAAATTCCTTTCGTAATTAATAATGTTACAAAAGCGGAGAACTACCTATTTACGGATTTTGGTTAAGTATGAAGGGAAATAATACTTGACATTAGTAGAGTAACCAGATAAGAAGTCGTGCGCCTTAAGGGGGCATACATTAATTACGTGAGGTGCTAATTAGTAATTCTGGACCCCCCCCTCCCCTTTCCTTACTAACCGACCTTGTAAATTTTTTTACCTTTTTTTTCTCTCCTCCCCTTTAAAGTCGGTATCGGTGCCGTTATCCCCCCCTCCTGACCGCTCCCCCCCTTAAAGTCAGAATCTTCGTCATCTGTAGACTTTTTTTTTTAGCTCTACTATTGTTCAATAAATCAAAAAAAAAATTGACGTGAGCTTTCCGTCGACCCCCCTCCCCCCCAATTTCATCTCAAGTAATTAATGGAGGCACCCTAACGAGCCAGCAGGCACATAACAAGCTTGACTTTACTTCGCTTAGTGTTTGGAGAAACGTTGAGACATAGGTCTGTTAAGAGCCGGAAGAGGGTGCAATAAGATATTTGAAAAAAAAAAAAAAAAAAAAAAATCGCCCTTTGCCTGGAGTGATTTCAGAAATGTAGAAAGGCGAACTGGGAATCGAAATAGCGTCATTGCGATTACCAGGCCACCTGCCACGTTCGGAGGGCGAAGAATAACGGCCGTCCTGGATAAGGTTTGTAGGCGACTACTCGAATAATCTAAAACATGCGCCTCAAAAGTTTTATAACTGGACACGCCAACAAATTGAAAGAGCATACAAGACTCTCGTTCGTCGACGTTAAGATTACTGTTGTGGAGTTTTGGATCCGTATCGCAAGCGAGTGATTGACACGATAGAGAAAGTACGGAGAAGAGCCGCTCGATACAAGTTAGGGAGCGTTCATAAACTACGTAGCTCCAGTTTGACCTTTTGTAAACCACCCCTCTCCCACGTAGGCTGACGTGTCTTTTGCCTCTACGCCATCTCCTCCCCTCCCCCTCCACACCACCCGCGTGGCACGTAGCTTTTCCCCCGATTGATTCTAGAGCACAATTTGTACCGTTTCTCTTGTAAGACTGTCGTAAGTTACATACGGAGATAATTAAATGACGTAAATAAATACTCACATGTTGCTGAATGTTCTGCACCTTATTTTAACTATGACAAATAATATGAATAAAAAGCTACGTGGGTTGGTTTAAACCCCCCACCCTCCCCCAATTTTGATCACCGAATCTCTCTACCCCTCCCCCCTTTCTATTTTAGACCAAGCCACGTAGTTTACGAACGCTCCCTTAGGTTCGACCTGTAGTAGTGTCAGAGATAAAACTCCTGTGTGTGTGTGTGTGTGTCTGTGTAAGTAAAGGATAAGTAAAGATAAAGTAAAGTATAAGTGATGGAATTCGGCAATGGCGTTTTGAAGGAAACATACCGGCATTAGCCTGGAGCGATTTGGGGAAACAATGGAAAACCTACTAAATCTGGATGCCCGGACGGACCGAATGCGAGGTCAGAACGTTAACCGCTCACCCACCACTCTCGGTGAAACTCCTTACAATTCTATCATTGGCTATCCGATACAATTCCCACTGTGAATCCCAATATCAAGGGTGAGAGCGCCTAGCGATACGGCTTGTGAGGAAAGTGGGACGAGTTCATCAGTGATACCTGAATCTCGTGGCTGCAGGCTGTGGAGTTAGATACGCGGACGTGGTTGCGTTTCATCCCAGGAACAGACGGCTCTTACGCTAACAGGCGGAGAAAGTTGCGTCTTACTCGCCTCTCACGTAACAGATAACAGGATTCGTCTCGCCTCT
Organism: Vandiemenella viatica; assembly: GCA_031002005.1. Classification (NCBI taxonomy): domain Eukaryota; kingdom Metazoa; phylum Arthropoda; class Insecta; order Orthoptera; family Morabidae; genus Vandiemenella; species Vandiemenella viatica. Next base: position 26,604,710 of record CM061914.1, on the reverse strand, counting down.
CTGCCTCCAGGACAAGTATTGACATCCGGGAACCACAGAATAACAGCGAGGGTGTAGCTATCTCTTTTCACTATAACGATTTTCTTTCTGCTTGTCACCTAGTACATCACTTAGCCATACAAGAACTTAATCTTTTTCGGTGACTGCCTTTCGTAACTGGGGTTTCATTCATGCTATCGCGTATTTCAACCAGATGTAGGCTCAGTCATGAAGACAGTTGAACAGCAGTAGTCAAATTCCTAAACGCAGATGTAGAACTGGGATATTTTAACCAACTTACCTTAATGTTTGACTCCATTTTCGGAGACAAATGAATAGCAACAATTTGTATTTGAAGCAAATGCTACACATGGAGCTAAAATCTATCATTGATTCTGTAATAGTTGCCCTACCTATTTCTAGGATTTGGAATCAGTACAGATATCAAATTAAACATACAGAATTCTAATTAAAAAAATCTTCGCGAAACTTAATTATGCTTTTCATGCAACGGATCTGGTGATATAAGACGTTGTGTAAGAAATGGAGTTACTTCGCTGCAACTGTACACATTTTGAATAATATTTGTATGTGTTAGGCTCAAAGAACGAAATCGCTCACCGAGCGTAAAAACATCAGTCTTAGTCCACAACTCGACGGTTCATGGAATCTTCCCGAAGGAGATGTACCAAGCTATTGCATCAAAGGCAACAAGGCTAATTCCTTTCTTCAGGGGCCTGTAGTTTAACGTGGAATCAGAACCACGGAACGTCCCGGCGTAGCTCATATAATCACATAAACTCCTAAAAATTCCTGCTCACCGCGGGATTTGAAACCGTGACATGGAAAGAGAACTTTCGGAACTAAGCTCATTAAACGCTGAGCTACCCGACAAACTTGTTTAGAAATATACGTGCGCTAACTACTTTGAAAACCGGGTAAATACTGTAGTTTTGTGTGAACAACGGTGACAGAAATTAAGGTGAGGGGGGGGGGGGGAAGGAGGAGTGGGTTACTATAATCAAACGTCATCGGTGTTTTTTTCTATTTGTTTTAAAGTATACATATGCAAAATTCCATCAAAATCGGATAAAAACTGTGTGTTTGCACAAAGATTTTGCGAAAAGCATCCAGCGCTCATATCATACGAGCAACAGGTGGGCGTGATCTGAAGCGCGCAACAGGTGGCTTCTTGCCCAAACATCGCATAACACGATTATAGAATTTTTTATTAAATATAAAAAAAAAACCTACACCACGAGTTGTGGTACCTATACCTTTAACCGGCCACAACACACACCTTCTGAATGTTAATCAATAATCAGATTATGTTAAGATAATAAAAGATTATTTTTAATTATCAACACCACCTGATTATTAGATAACATCCAGAAGATGTAGTTACAAGCTTTCCGTCCTGTCGTGGTAAGTTCAGAACGGGTTGCGGCTTTTCTTAGTAATCACAACGCGTAGTGGTTAAATATCATCAGAGCCACGACACGAATCTCGTGTTGTCGTCTTTCTGGGTTAGTCACAACTAGGGCTGTTGATAAAATATCGATATATCGATATTTTTTAAAAAAAATATCGATATTTATGAGTGATATTTTTTAGGACGATATATTGATATTGAAATCTGGATATCGGAGTCCGATATTTTTTAAAAATAAGTGGTTATTTTCCGTTTTCCTGGTAGAATATTCCAAGTTATTATTGGAGGGAAAACTATTACCTGTGTTGCACATGCAATACATTTTCATAGATAGAATTTTAAGAAACAATGAACGATACGAGCACATGGAGAAGCAGCGCCGCCGTAAGGGGGCGTGCCAGGCAGCATATTATTTAGCGGGCGACCTCCTTTTTTTTTAGCTCAACAGCTGCTACGGGCGGTCGGCGGCGACACTGGGGATGGCAACAATGGGGGCGGCAATCTCACAGTTTTTTGACCCGTTTCGGAAATTTCCTAGATCCACCACTGGCTGTAGTTGGACAGGGGGCGGCATAATCGGTATTGCACGCGGGCGCTCAAACAGCTAGCGGCGGGCCTGTGGAGAAGTAAAAAACAAAGGTAAAATAACTCATTCAATATTCATTAGAATTCTTGTCTGGACATTTTGAAAAGTTTTTAAAATTTGTCTTCAATCAATGCAAAAGTATTAGCATTAAGAAACTAATCGTAATGTACCAGGTATGGGTAGGGTTGCCAGATAGCCGGAAAATCCGGGAATGTCCCGGAATTTTGAGTCTGATCTCGTGTTCAGGAATTATGCGTTACTGTCCCGGAATTTCCATATACTAGTTTTTTTCTCAAACTCAGTTCACCAAGGTGGTCATGAGGCCAAGCCAAGTATCCCATGCTTGCAGCGGGAGGATGGAATGTCCCTTAAATCAGAGGAATTGAAACTGACAGGAAAATTTGAATTTTCTGGGAATTTGAAAATTCTAGATGCAGTTAACATTAACTTCCTTTATACAGAGTTCACATGTCTGAAACGTGTTTTTCAGGTCCTTCCAAAAGACTTTCCAAACGATAAAATCTGGGCCAATTTCTTTAGAACAAGCGTTTTTAATGATTTTGAATATTTTTAAAAAAATAGTTGGTTTTGTTTTATCAATTCCAAGAAGCAATGACTTTTACGAGACAAGTTTTAGTCCGTTGAATAATTTATGAAATAAGAGTGAAACAGAACGTTCATGGATTCGATCAAAGCTGAACTGCAAACTCAATCAATTTTGAAGACTCTTGCTGAGAAATTTTATCAGTTTTGCAAAGCAGTGACGGAGAAATATTTATGAAAATGGCAAAATCTAGTATTAAATGTTTTAAAAGTAGATGATTAAGATCTATTTGGATTGATGTTGATTTTGATTTAGCAAAAGATAGATGCTAATTTTTATTTGTTGATAAAACCTGATGTTGATTTTCTGCCTAATTTTAATTAATGAGCCTAACAGAAGTGTTCAGTTTTGGTTTAATATTTTTTAGATTTTTATTAATAATACCCGATGTTGATTTTGAACCAAAGTAAAAAATTCCTAACGAGGTGGTCAATTTTTGTTTTAAGTTTAGTATTTTTCCTTTTGATTCATAATACCTGATGTTGACTTTCTACCATAGTTTAATTAATAAAGTTAAAAGAGGTGCTATATATACGTTAGATAACATATTTACCTAAAATAGAATTTTTTATTAATTTGCATTTTTGTTCACTCTTTAAACATACCGCTGAAATACTTTTTAGACCCAGAAATGTCCCGGAAATTATAAGCCTGTATCTGGCACTCCACAGTTAAATATTTCGCGCGAATTGTATACGCTTCTTGTTCCATACCAACAGAAGAACTGAGCTCCAAAATTATGTTACAGCCAGTTTTGTTATATCACTAACGAATTTATTAAGATAAGAAATTGAAAAAAAGAATCTACCACTTTTGGATTGCCTTTACAAAGCGCTATGCTAAAAACTTATTATCATAGATTGGTGCATTTAAAAACATTAACGCCAAGGGAACTGCCTTGACAGTAGCGGCTCTAGGATTTTTCCAAGCCGGGGAAAAACTGAGATTGCAGCCTCTTCAAACATTGTTGCCAGCCTGACCCCGAAAATCGCCTCCTTGATTGTTGGCCAAACGCATTGATGTCGCCACTTTAACTGTTTGCCAAACGCATTGTTGGACACGATATTATCGTCCAGAGCAAGTACCCCAGTTTGCCCCCACCCCTCGCCCTAAATCCTGCATTCCACCCAGAATCTCAACTTTAAAAAATTGTATTATGGTAAAGCGTTACCCATTTGCGAAGCAATATCATAGAAGGGGAAATTTTCAATTAATGTAGGGAGTTCTCCATTCATAGTAGATGAAACAACGGGAAAAACATGAGTTCATGCTCTTGAAAAGTATGTCCAATGAAGTTTCTGACATGAGTTTTGGTGCAAAATTTTACTTCATTCACCACCTTAGTTTGGAATTTTTTTTTGGATCTGAAACTCTTTTAAATAACTATGACGTTCTCTCATCATAATTCTATGCAACATCCAGTTGTCCTAGAAAATGGTAATTTGGTACACATACTTGGTTTCATCCCCATAGTATAAGAAAAGTTCCTGTGTTTTTTCAATGCCAATCTAAAAGCTGAAACGTCTTAGAGAAAATTTGTAGGTTAATTGCTTCCTTCTTGATGAGGCTATATTCCTTGAATTTCAGTTTTGCACAAAGATCAGGAGCACAAAAAACACAATTAATTTTACTTTGTTACTACATTTAATTTGGAAGTTATTGGTAGTCCTCCACCGATGGTAACAATGCAGACACGGCGAAGCTCGCACAGAACGAATCGGACTCCAGCCCGTTGTTTTATATGAGCGTGCGTTGTCGAGGAAAGTATTTTGACATGAAAATTGGATGTAAGCAGGAATATTGATAAATTCTGATACACAATCTTTGCTAAGGTGCAAACATTTGGTCCAAAAAAGTAAGAAGCCTCAGAATAAGCTATCAACCTACAAAAAGAAATTAAATTCCACATAAAACAATACTTGTAAAACAAGTGACTTGGTCATTATGCAAACTCTGATAATAGAACATCAACATGAATAAATGCCTCTACATTGTTGTATTATTGACCTTTTAAACTAACAAAAGCCAAGATTTCCCTCGATGCTCTTTCTGGATTCACAAGTCTTCGAGTAAATCATAAACATTCTGCCTTTCCTTTTAGTAAAGTAGTAGTATAATGGCTAAATCACAATTTTTTTTAAAAATTTTTTTTATCCTTGACGTCATGAAAAACTATTTTTTTTTTTAGAAAATCAAAACTTGATTCAGAAAAATATCTCACAACTCTTCATCATTAAATAGCCACAAGACTTTTTTTAAATGATTTGTTTTTGTAACATTGTTTTTATATAATGGGGTCGATATATCGATACTTTTTCTTCGATATATCGAACCCGATATAAATATTTTTTTAAATATCGATATATCGAAAATCCGATATTTTTTAAAATATCAACAGCCCTAGTCACAACGCGTTCTGGCTATTTTTGTAAGTGCTGTTTTAAAGAGAAGGCAACTCTTTGTGGACGGCATTTATATTTTTTACGTTCAATGAGCGTTTCGTTCTTTGAGCCTAGCATATGCAATAGGAGCTAATCACAGCAAAAATGGATTTTCAATGTTTTGTTTAAACTATATAAGTATCAAAAAATTTTGTCTTGGTTATCAAAGATTGGCGTGTTAATAGCGCATACACATGTTCGAAATTCGAATTTACTATTCGTTTCAGTATTACAACAGCGAAGAGCAAACGAAGTCTTAATGTTATTTTGAATACAGTACATTACATTTACATTTCATTCCTCCCAGCAGAAGGCTGGGAGGCGGGCTGCTGGAGAGTCATAGGGGACTCTTTTCAGCCAATCTACTACTACGGGGAGGGAAGGGGGATGGAAGGTAGGCCGTGGCCTTGTAGGGAACCATCCCAGCATTCGCCTAAGTGTCTGAGGGAAACCACGGAAAACCTCAGACAGGATGGCCGAACCGAGTTTAACCCCGGTCCTCCCGAATGATAGGTAGGAGGCCAATATTGGCCTCCTCCCATCTCGAACATTTGATTTTTTTATATAGTTTTCTGCAAACATTTTCACTGCGAGAAAGAAATTTTGTATCGCTGAGCCTAATCCACGCCGAAGCAACTGGACGCTATTCACAGGGTTGCAAACATTGTTCAGTCCAGGGAGCCAGGAGGAAAATAAAGTGTATTTTATTTTGATGCAACATCAGAAAACTGTGAACTAAACAAAAACGGGTCTGTTCGTCTATCTATTTGCTACGCCATTCAACTAACACCTGCTAGTGGGATGTTGATAGGTTTTCGAATAATGAACAAGATAATATCAGCCAAGTAAGTGTCTTCCGATTTCTTGGAAATAAAGTCACCGAGGAAGTGAGATTCCATCAACAGGTGAAGACTCGTACTGCTGTAGCAGAAAAGGCGTTTAATAGGGATAGGCGATTATTAACTGGAAAAGAAGATAAGACACAGAGGAAAAAAGTTTGCAAATGCTTCGTAGGAAGAGTGACACTTTATGGGACAGAGACGTGGACACCGAGACGAGAGGATGAAAAAACGGATAGAAGCGAAGGAGATGTGGAGGAGACTTGATAAGCTGGATGGCAAAAATGTGTATTGTTGAAGTGGGGGGTGTAAAAGGGTTGGTAAAAGGAGGAAACTACTGCAAGAAAGAAAGAAGCAGTGGATGGGATATTGGTCGAGAGAGGACTGCTTGTCGAAAGACCAGTTTATGGGAAGAGATTGAGAGGAAGAAGGAGGTACAAGACCACACACAACTTCAAGGGAAACCGAGCGTGGTGGTTGAGTGGTTAACGCTCTGGCCTCGCATTCGGGAGGACGCCGGTTAGAATCCCCATCCGGACATCCAGATTTTGGTTTTCCATGGTTTTTTCCCAAATCACTCCAGGCGAATGACGGTATGCTTCCTACAAAATGCCATGGCCGAATTCCTTCCGGTTCCTTGTCCCTAGTCCCATCCAGCCTCTAATGACCTCAACGTCGACGAGGCGTAAAGCCACCGAAAACGGAAACTGCATGGACCTGAAGTAGAGGGCATCAGAAAGGAGAGCGGGGAGAGCAGTCAAGTGAAAACATGCCGTAGGGCACAACACTGATGATGGTGATGACGTCAAGAAATGAAAAATCGAGATAATAGTCTCCACTTGAAGGTAAGTTAATCGCATTCCAGATGGTTTTCTGGGTACGCAGGAACGGGGTCGTCATATTCGGAACTAAAACTTACTCTCCATTATTAGTAGTATAACTCATTTGCGAGAGCTGTGAGCCTCTTGGATTCCTCGCTGCATTTCCAATATTCCAGACTGCGCGTTTAATGGAAGTTAATATGTCTAATTCTACGTGCGAGTAACTTCCACAGGACAATCATCCCGTAACATTTTATAAAACCATAAACCGTGTGGATGAAATAACGGGCAACAGATAGTTTGAAATAGGGACGTAACATTCCCAGACGAAAGATCTGTTCCTGTCAGCTTCAGCAGATATGCACTGTTCAGTGCCTCATGGAACATAGAATAGAAATGATCGTAGTAGCTGTCCACACTTCCTAAAATAATACTATTTAAAATACAGCAATCTTCTAAGACAATTTTCATCCCTCATCGAACATCTTTTAAGCCGTTAGTAGAAAATTAGTATACTTCACTGATAATTTTGTGTGGAGATTTTAATACAAAATTTTGTATCGGATGGTAACTCAAGCATTAATTTTTCTTTACTATAAATTTAAGTGTATAGAGTGGCCGAAAAAAATCGAAAACCATATACTGAATAATCAATCGCGCAGTATTTTCTAGACATCAAGAGAAAGAAAATTCTGGTAGTTTCATTGATTACCTACGATAAACGTATGTCATTTATGAAATTATGGATGAAATCAATTAAAATAATTAATTTTCGGTTTACTTTAATGGAAAAGCTAAATAAGTCTGACTTCTGGCGCGTGGCCTCAGCATACTGTAACAGCCCTCATACCTGAACTTTAAACAGAATTATATTTTATAAAGTATTTGTAGTGAGCTAAAGTTTGCTTGAATATGATCTGGTATGTTTGTTTTGCAAGTTCTTGTAAATCAGTGTATATAGACTTTGTTTTATGAAAGGAAATTATTTAAAGGCCATTTAATATGGTTAAGATCCGAATTGTGCAAGAGAATTGCTTAAATGTTTGTAATTCCAAGTATTAATGCAAGTTACGATGTCTACAGGACAATTTTCTACAGTTTAAAATGATTTCTGTAAATAATTTTGTGTTTAAGTATTTTTAATTTCCATTTATGACCGTTTTGTAATGATGTTATATGATTAAGTACTATTTCTGATCGTTTTTAATATGTTTAATTGTATGAGTAATTGTTAATGTACCAGAAATATCTCGTGGAAGCTTTTGAAGTGTTCGGGAAATTTCGATAGTGCCTATATAAAGAAATCTGAAGAAGGACTGTTAGTTAGTTTATACAGATTCACTTTGAAACTGCCAAGGACTGCGTTAGTAGTATCTCTGGATTTCATCTATGCATGTCAACAATATCGTTGATGTTGTTTGGTGAAAATAAAAAAGTCTAAACTGAAATACCTTGTGGACTACTTAATTACTGTATTAATCAACCACGAGGAACCTGACAATACGTTTCTTTGTTTGTTTTGTGTTCTTCCAGTATAAAATACCTGCATATATCTACAAAGAAACTGTTGTCCTTGCCGATTGTACGTCTCCTATTGGATTTTTTTATATATGTATTTGACTACTGAGGCCATACAGTGAGATAAAACAGTCATTGATTTTGTTTGGTCGGGTTATCTCTTTCTAAGACTTAGAATCAGTACACATATCATAGCAAGTATACGTCATAATACTAAAGGTGCCGAGGCTGTAAGCTGGACTCGAACAGTTGTAATGCGTCATCAACACACAAAGGAATACCACGCGCCGTCGGTACCCGCTAACAATCACTAAAAAAACTGCGGAGTAAACACCACTCTGCTAACTCCAAGCTGCAGAAGACTGACTGAGGAAATAATGTGCGCAAAGCAGACACTGAAAGGCGGACATAACCTGATCAGGATGAACATTAAGACCACCTACCTAACAGCCGATTGTCCGCCTTTGGCACGGATATCACCAGCGACGCGTGTTGGCCTAGAAGCAGTAAGGCCTTGTTAGGTTGCTGGAGGGAGTTGGCACCACATCTGCACACACAAGTCACCTAACTCCCGTATATTCCGGGGAGGGGGGCGATGAGCTCTGACGCCACGTTCAATCATATTCCAGATGTGTTCGATCGGGCTCAAATCTGGCGAGTTGGGGGGCCAGCACATCAATTGCAACTCGCCACTGTGTTACTCGAACAATTCCATGACGCTCCTGGCCTTTTGACCTGGCGCATTATCTTGTTGAAAAATGCCACTGCCTTTGGGATACATGGTCGTCATGAAGGGGTGTACGTGGTCTGCAACCAGTGTACGATACTTATTGGCCGTCATGCTGCCTAGAACGAGCTCCACTGGACCCATGGATTCCCACGTGAATGTTCCCCAGAGCATAATTGAGACACCACCAGCTTGTCTCCGCCCCGCAGTACAGGTGTCAAAAAGCAATTCCTCTGGAAAACGACGGAGTCGCACCCTACCATCGGAATGATGAAGAAATTACCGGGGTATCATCAGACCATGCCACTGCGCCAAAGTCCAGTGACGATGGTCACGTGCCCATTTCAGTCGTAGTTGCCGATGTCGTGGTGTTAACATTGGCACATGCATGGGTCGTCGGCTGTGGAGGCCCATCATTAGGAGTGTTCGATGCACTGTGTGTTCAGGCAAACTTGTACTCTGCCCAACTTTAAAGTCTGATGTTTGTTCCGCCACAGTTCGCTGCCTGTCCTGTTTTACCAGTCTGCCCAGCCTACGACGTTCGACACCTATACTGAGGGGTGGCCACCCATCACCTCCACGTTTGGACGTGGTTTCACTTTAGTTTCGCCACTTGTTGAAGACACTCACCACAGCACTCCTCGAACACCCGAAATGCTCGTGCCGAACATCCGGGTCATCACAATCTGCCCTCGGTAAAACTAAATAGATCACGCGCCTACCCCATTCTAAACACGGATAGCACGCTAACTGATACTACACGCACCGTGCGTGCGTCTCGCAAGCAGTCGTTCCTCATCAAGTGACGCTGCTATTACCGGACGTATTCACTCATAATTTTTTGGCTGATCAGTGTATTTTTTTTTACTATGGCTTTACACGTCGTCCACGTCGAGGTCATTAGAGGCGAGAAAGAATGGGAGACAAGGAACTGGAAGGAATCCGGCCATGACCTATTGAAGGAAGCATCCCGACATTCGCCTGGAGTTATTTGGGAAAACCATGGAAAACCCAAATCTGGATGCCCGGACGGGGATTCGAACCCGACCACGTCCTCCCGAATGCGAGGCCAGAGCGTTAACCACTCACCCACCACGCTCGGTGTAGTAGTTTTTGTGCGTTTTCAGATCTTTATCACGCTGATTGGTGACTAATGTAAAATACCCTATCATATGTATGTATGTTCGTCCGGCCAACTAAGACATTTGTTGCCGGCCTCGGTAGCGTAGGGGCTAGAGTGCTAGCTCCGCGTGCCGAAGGCCGCCGGTTCGAATCCGGCCGCGGGCATGGATGTTAAGTGTTGTGTGTCTGTGTGAATGTCCTGTCCGTCCTGTGGCGTCCATACATTGGAAAAAATACACATTGAGCTGGCTGTATGGCCTCCGTTGCCGAATGCCATTAAAAAAAAAAAAAAAAAAAAATAAGACATTTGTTGGCTTGAATGTGCTTTGGATGAGTACACTTCCGTGATACAACAACGATCGTTTGCCCTTCACAGGACATACAGTTTAACGGGGAATACGAACCACGGAAGGGTTCTGGCGTACTTCACATTACAGTCAGCTGTGCCAGAGGTGAAGGTCGGGTTAAGAGCCCTTCAAATCCCCCGCCGACACAGGGATTCGAACCGGGGACCTTTCGATTTCCAGTCAGACGTCTCAACAACTGATAAGAAGTATTAATTCATATCTGACGACTGTTAGCGGTAGCTTGGAAGAATTTGACGAAGAGAGAAAAATTGTCTATGAAACAATACTTAAGGAAAGAGCGAAGATACACATGTGTACTAATGTATAAAATTCTGGCAAAGTTTCTCAAAGTACTTATATGATCGGTAACTGTGAACTCGTCGAGGTCATTACAGGCGGGAAAGGACCGAGGACAAGAAACGACAGAGAATTCGGACTTTTTAAAGAAACATCCCGACATTCAGGAAACCATGGGAAAGCGGAAATCTGCATTGCACGACGCGAATTCGAACCCGCACCCTCCCGAATGCGAAGCCAACACGTTACTATTACCAATCAAGGACGGTGCGAAATGCAGAGAAATCTGTGTTTAAAAACATGATAAACGAAGCTTAATCAAATGGAAAGTTTTTTTAAAAAATAAAATAAAAAAATAAACAGGAAGTGTGTCGAAATTGGACCCAAACAAGTGAATAGGAAATAATTATTCATGAATTAGCTCATTAGAAATGGTGAAATTATATTTTTATAAGGTTATCTTTTCTGGTGTAACTGATTTTAGTTGCAGAAACAAAGAGAAAGAGCCGCAAGAAGGTGTAGACAGATAATACGTAAAGGTGGTGTAAACTCTGCGAGAATGTAAAGGAAACCTAACGGAACCCAACAGGTTCAGAATAAGTGAGGACGACATGACAAATATTTTAAGTACAAAACGAATCATTTTCCTTCAACTAACGTTTGACGTAAAAGCTAAGACCACATACAGTGTTGTCACAAGGTTGGGTGTTAGGTCAACATTGGGTTTGTGTACAGTGACGCATAGTAAAATGTGTGGAATGTTAAAAACCACGTACAAGGAGGTAGGGACAAGGAAAAACTGTCCATACTTCTTGGCATCGAGTACTTTTCTTTTGATACCGTTACTTTTATACTCGATACTTTTCATACGGTACTTTCACTCATATTACTAGGCCCACTTCTTAGGAAAAAATTAGTGGCAATACTAAAAAGCTATGAAAAGAAAAAGTGAAAATATGATTACAACAGACATGGCTGTATAATGTATAACCCCCTAGACAAGAATATCTCAAAACAAAAATCGAGATGTCTTTTGTTGTTGGTAGAATTGTCGTTTTTAAATCTTGAGAATAATACGAGAACTTGTTTCTGACATTTCTCTAGTTCTTTTTTAATGAAAATTGGGGCTGGCGAACTCTCGACTTGGTTTGTTTGGAGTGTGCGTGAGGCTTTATTTTGAACTGTACTCATGCAACGGTCAACAGTGTTGTATTTGCAGCTGTTAATGATCTATCCGTTAACCCTTTATTATTTTGTAATCTTCTTCTAAATCTATAAAACCAAAACCGGATAAATGTGTCTTATAAAAACTCGGAAACTACTGACCACATTTCGATGGGGATTTAAAGGTTAGTATCTCAATTCAGATGTTTGGCATGTCTTATGTTTAAACGTTAAATAACGCAGGAGCATTAAGTGAGATTCTGAACGTATGGAAGGAAGGATTAGATGTTGCATACTTCGCACCAAACACACAACTACAATGTCTCTGACCACAGCCATTAATGAAAGCAATAAGATAACTTTACAATAATAACTATTTTGCACAGTAAACAAAACTTGAAGTATTCTTTCCTTTAATTCGGGATATTCAATTTTTAAACGCCATAGATAGCCGTAAAAACAACAGATATTTTCTTTAAACACGATTTCTGGCAGTACCTACAACTACAATGACTCTGGCTATCAGCATTAGCCTTCTGTTCACAATTTATTTACGATAATATTATTCTGGATTCACTTTTGATATTTGTATAAAAGGCTGAATCTGCGGAGTTAAAGTATCTGCGTTTCGAGCAAAAATTATATCCGTTCACTTCGCAACTGAATCAAATGTGAGTTTATAACATAATCTAGCGTTGTTTAGAAATGTAATAATGCAATTTCTTAACCAAATTAATGAAGCTTGATACACATGAATCTTTTCGGACGGATGAAAATAGTGTAAAAATAAACTTCAACCCACCCGTTTCTTGGTAGGGGGCGGGCGTATCTATGCTTGCTTTAATTCCGAAAAAAGTTGGCACAAATTTGATTAACTTTTGTACAAGCGTTTCTCATTGCGAGAATCAAATAGCGTACGGGTAAATCTACGCCAACTATACCGGGCAACGCCGGGAACTCCGCTAGTAATAAATATAAATGTAAGTTCATTAAGTGTTGACATATACAAAACAAAAAAGCAAAAGTGGAACATCAGGCTCCCCTTTACAGGCCACTTTGGCTAATGAAAATGATAAATGAGGGCTTATTGTCTACTGGCCTTTTGGAGGAACGGGAAGATATGAAAGTAGTATTCCCTTACTAGTATAAGTTAGCCCGTGAATACCTGACAGTTCCAGGAACGTCAGTCTCCACCGACGATTATTTTCGAACGCAGGCAGTACAATGTGAAAAGACGTGAAACAGATTATCATCGAAACGATTGGCTTAATCACTACATGGAGGGAGAGTGGGAAGCGTAACTACTAACTGCGACGATTGAATGAGTCATTGCATTTTGTCGTCGATTTGATTTATTACTAAATTAAAAACCGAGTATGATAAAGTTTAACGCTGTAAGAAAAAAATACATATTTTCGCATAGTATTACTACTAAGAGTAACAGTTCATTGCAGCAAAATTCATAATCATAAGTTGAGATCATACGCGGTTCAGAGTGTATAAAAGCATTGCTTTCAAAATTAAGATTACTTGGTTTTTGTTTATATTGTTGGTGGCAAATATATAAACTGCGAGAAACAACATACGTTTCGTTGACCGTGAATCATTGAATTAACGAACAAATAACTACCTCATTTTTAGTTGGGGTTTCGAGTAATTTACAGTCCATGGTCCGAAGGTATGTTTCATTTTGACCTGAAGTCGATTAGGCGATAAACGAGTTCACAAATTGTTTTTCATTTTTCGTTTAACGCGATTCACATAAAAACTACTAGTCACATACAGTTACTTATGTAGTCTAAACGTTTGAGTTCAGCATACAAGCGTCATCATTTTAGTTTTTTCTCGCTGGCAATGTGTTGACTGTGACTTTATCACTTTAAGAGGAGTCCCATCTTTTAACTCCCCACCTGAACGAAATTGCAGGCAACAGTTAATAAAAAAATTTAATTAATTAAAAAAAAAAAAAAGAATAAAATAAAAAAAATAAAAAAATAAAAAAAATAAAAACTGAGCCTGATTAAGTTTAACGTAGTTTCAATTTACTTAAAGAAAAATACACTTTTTCACGTAGCGGGACTACAAAAAGTAATATGATTTATTGCTGCAAATTTCGTCATCATAAAAAAGTACTGGCCAATCCAGCTGAAAAAAAATTAAAAAGTTTTAAAATTTGAAATTAATGGGCAGGTGTAGGCCATTAAGCACAAAACAAAAAATTAAATATAAGAAAATCTCAATCCCAACTAATGATTAGATAAATATATTATGGACACTTTTTTCTTTTTCTTTTTACTCGTGACTTTATGCCTCGTCGATGTCGACCTCATTAGAGGCGGAAATGGACTGTGGAGAAGGAATACGGCCATGGCATTTTAAAGGAAGCATCCTGGCATTCGCCTGGAGTGATTTGGGGAAACCACGGAAAACCCAAATCTGGATGATGGGACGGGAATTCGAACCAGCGTCCTCCCGAATGCGAGGCCAGAACGTTAACCGTTCATCCACCACGCTCGGTCCATTCTTGGTGACGTTGCCCAAGTATGCAGATTTTGTTTTTGTTTTTGTTTTTGTTTTTTTGTTACGGCTGTTGATAGTATTAGAGCTTATTGGAGCGCCGCGGGAGTCCATTGTGGTACTTTTAGTATTTTGCGAGGGATCTATATTTTAGAGGAATCCGTTTAGGCAATTTTTCTATTATGTGAATACAACTGTCGTCACCCTATAGTCGTAATTTTAGATCTATATCTTGTACATATAAAGACTTCTCTGAAATTCATGAATAATCTCTTTTATCGATTTGTACTTTACCTCAATTTTTGATGTCCACTCACCGCGTTGTTCCATCATATGTCAATCTGTTTACTCTTTCTAATGTGGATTCACTAACCTTCATGTTAAAAATTCTAAAAGTATCTGGGTTCCTTCTGAAAACCTTTAATTTGTCTTAATGCATCTACAATATTCCTCTGAAACGCTGAGAAGGTGTTGAAAGTCCTCGATCGGATGTGTGTCGTAAGAATGGAGCATGTTGTTGACTCAGGTTCGCATTAAATTTTGCCCTCATCATACTTTCCAGCAGTGGCGGATACAGGGAGGGGGGGCTTGGGGGCTGAAGCCCCCCCCCCCCCAAAAGCACCAAGGTCATCCCCGACGACACCGATTTTGGGGACCTTTTTTTTTGCTCTACTGTTTTTATGTGGGCGGCATTCTGGAAAAATGTGAGATTTCTCTTCTCTACTCGCCCGAGTCAAGCCCCCCCCCCCAAACCAAACAAGCCAAATCCTAGCCCCCCCCCAAACCAAAATCCTGGATCCACTACTGCTTTCCAGTGTTTCGTTCAATTTAAATACAAGCAGCAAACCACGCATCTTGGCTATAGCCGACTCAAGAGTTTCAGGGATAGCAATCTTTATCTGTGCTGTTTTCGATACAAATTATGACTTTTTCGAGTCTGCTAAATAGTTAAAATAATTTGTAACGACATACAAAACATTTTATTTATGCCCGTGTTAATTTTTAACATTCAAATTTTCTTTCGTGAAAATTTTATTAATGGTTAACTTCCAAGTCGAGCACCAAAATTCATGAGAATAATATGAAAAAAAGTAATGAATCCAGGTAAACTCGAGTAACCAGACGACAATGTTTCCTTACTGATACGGATGTAGTGTCCTTTGTGTATTGTTGTTCACAAGCAACCTGGGGTCACGATATAAAAATATGTGATATACTGCGATTCGAATAAAAGTTACAAGCTCTCCTAATTATTTTCTTTGGAACAGGAAGATGGAAGGATGCGACGAATTTTGGAAGACGTGAAGATTCCTTGAGAATGAGCCGGATAGCTTTTTGAGTGGACAGAACGCGTCTCAACGGCAGGAATTGGAAGAGTACTTAATACAAAAAATGGCGAAATTCATACTGCGTGTCTATTCCACTGCGGCCGAATGACAGTCTCCACAACTCACCGAGACGCGCCATTAATGTCATGACCGTCCAAAATACGTGGATCGCCGAGTGAGGACAGGCAGATTGAGTCTGAGCCACACTCATAATATTATTGTCAGTGAGGAACAAACTGTTACAGGTGACTGTTTGAACGTATATGTTGCTTCAGAGAAGTTCCTTTCTGCACTGCAATTCCCTTCCATCCAGGGGCGCCGACTCTGTGGGTGCTCGGGGGCTCTGGCACCCATGAGAGGTAAATAGTGGGTGCGGAGCACCCATGAGCACAGACGTCAACAGTAATCAATAGTGGATTCGAGCAACACCTGCATTACTTACGTCATGCGCCGCCTGGCGAGGCAAGACATCTCGAGATCGCGCTTGCTTACGATGTGAGTGTGCACGTCATGCCCAAGGAGAATATAAATACTACGATAGGACATACCTGACAGTATCTACAGTGTGGTAAGTGTAGGTTTGATTCGTAAAGAACCGTACACAAGAGACTCGACCCCGCGCTAACGCGCGCTAATACTTGCCCGCCATCAGTCGCGCTTCACCCATCCGCCGCGCAGCCTGCGCTTTCAAAGCCGCGGCTCGTAGGCTGTCTCAGGTGTCTCGCTGGTAAACAAAACATGTGCTTTAAGAGCACGCTGCGATTGATGTTATCGTGTTTATTTCTGAAAATTATTAGTTTTGACACATAAATTCGTCCTCCAAAATCGTAACCTGAAGAGTCCTCCACTAGTAGCTCTTCTCAGCTTAGTACAGCTCAGCAAATGCAACCAGAAGATGTTATGTCCGCAAATTCAGTTGAACGGAAGAAAAGGCACAATTTTCAGAGTGGCAGACAATTATTTCATAGCTGCTAAAATAATAAAGATATAGATAAAGGGGTTTGCAAAACCTGTAAAGAAACACTGTCTAGTGGCGTTTCTGCGCCAAAAATATCATCAAGAGGAGATGAGTAGGCCTATATTAAGGCACTCATTCAAGGTGGTATTTCATCATGAAATAAAGTTCCAAAAAGCATGAAAACCCTGAATTTCACTATTTTTGTGTACTGCATTAAGCCAATTTATAACGCGGCGTCAGTGTATACTGAATACTATCAAAAAAGTAAACTATAATATATGAAAACAAATCATTTTTAGTGACCGGGAGCATAGCCATAAGGGACCACGAGGACGAATATTCAAATTGCATTCGATGTTGAAGCTGTGAGCACAGGGTATTTTCGAGTTAAACACGTGGCAACAAATATGGGCGGTTGTCATACGATATCACTAAAGAAGCGTGTGCAATTTTGTGTGACAAAATACTGCATAAGATAATAAAAGTAGTGCAAAATGAGGTCTGATTTGTTTGAAATATTCAATGACTACAGTACTAAGAAGATTCGACATAAATATCAAGACGTGCTTCTGATGTTCAAGCGCATACTTGTGGATTAAATCTATTGAAGCAAGGGAAATTCTTGTGCATTGCACCGCTGACTCGTTAAACCTGGTTGTTCAAGACATTATAGAAGTAGGTACATGTAATAAGAGATATTTTAGCGTGTAGTTTTCGTGAGTGGTTCATCGAAAAATCAGGCTTGGCTTGGATCACTAAAGGCACCTCTCTATGTGGCTTTTTTGACCAATAATATAGTGTTGTCGTCTATCTTCATTAAAAACTATTCTAAACAATTATAGTGTGCTGGTATGTTTTTTGAACGACACAAAAAGTCAGGAAGATAATACCTGCGTGAAAGCAAAATGGTTTTTAAAACGTCTTCAGTCTTTTGAATATATTTTTATTATCATTTCTGATAGAAATTCTCGTTCGTTTCGAAGATTTAAACGGAAACTCACGTATGATTTTTTTTCATCTGCAACAATCTGTAGAGAATACTGTCAAGCACGTCATATCATCCAAACGAACTGGCGAAAAATTTCGAAACCCTTGTAAATTGACTCTTGACTCGGTTTTTATATTGGATGATCAACAAATCAACACTAATAACTCCAAAAATAAGAAAGATAAATAGATATATAGACTATTCATCAAGTGAACCGCATTAATTTTCCGCGTGCGTTGACTGACATAAAAATATATCTTGTAGTTGTAGTAACTGGCCGTAGCGACCAGCACTTAACTAAAAATGCTGTTATATATTTGAGTAAGGTGGAACTATTTCTTACTGATTAAAATGATGCATGCAGCAGTTACGTGAAAGAGTTCCACGAAGATCTCACTTGATGTGAATCGCTTGGTTCCTCATCGTGCTATTAGCAATTGCATGAACAAAAAAAATTTCAGACTGAACAATGTGAAAAACGATTATGTATTGTATAATATGGTATCGCGAATCTACCCAAGATATGATGCCTGAAATCAACAAACTGTTAAAAATCATTTCACTATTCCAGTACCGACATACACCGCAGAACGATCATTTTCAGAGTACCTTGGCTAAGCAAAGATTGAATGATTTCATGGTAGTCCACGTTAACCGAGAAATAGCGGGTGATGTTGACCTACATATGTTGCTGATACATTTATAAATAGAGCTGTAGTTTGACAAAATAAGTTTGCATTGAAAAAATTGATATTATATAAATTTTAAAAAATGTAGCATCTTAAAAAGGTTTATTAATATTGATCTACATACATATATACTCTGATAATCACAAAACTGTGGGTGGCAAAGGGTGCTCAGCACCAAACCTAATCTCTTTGTTGTGCATTCCAATCCCTAATGGTACGAGGAAAAAAAAGAATTCATGTAAGAATCAGTGCGGCACCGTATTTCTCTAATTTTATCTTTCCTGTCATTCCGGCCCAAATAGGTTGGTGAAGTAAGTGAAAGTGGGAGTACGCGTGTTAACCGATAAGTTTATACGAAACGTGCGTCGTCTATCTACCAGAGACTCCCAGCCTAGTCTACTAATCAGTTCTGTAACGCTTTCATAAGGACTGTAGCAAGCGGTCACGAATCGAGCGGCTCTTCTCTGTACTTTCTCTATACTCTCAATCAGCCCCTTACGAAACGGGTCCCAGATGGCACGACACGATTCCAAATGTGGCCGCACAAGAGATTTGTACGCTATCTCCTTTGTTTGTTCATTACAATTTTTCAAAATTCGACCTACGAACCGCAGCCTAGAATTAGCTCTACCTACCAACGTATTAATATGTAAGTCTCATTTCATGTTCCTTTTGTACTGTTACTCCCAAATATTTCATAGAATCGACCATATCAATAACTGAACTGTTTACCTCGTATTTCTGAACAATCGGATTCTTTTTGTTAGTTATGCTTATTGCCTTACACTTTTTACAATTTAGTGTGAGTTGCCACTCAGCGCACCATGCCAAAATAACATACAGATCACGCTGAATTGCTAAACAATCGGCCAAATTCCTAACTTCCCTATAAATAACTGCATCATCAGCAAACAATCTAAAAAGGCTTTTCACTTTGTCTCCGAGATCGTTTATAAAAATTAAGAAAAGAAGTGGTAATATTACACTTCCTTGAGGTACACCCGATGTTACATCTAGATTAGAAGAACTTTCTCCTTCAACAACGACATACTGCGATCGACCAGTTAGAAAATACTTTATCCATTCGCAAAGCTGATCAGATATACCGAACGCTCGTAGCTTCGCTAAAAGGCGGTTGTGTGGCACAGAGTCAAAGGCTTTCTGAAAATCTAAAAAAATTGTATCTACTTGTGAACCTGCATCAATAACTTTCATTAAGTCGTGTGTAAATAGGGCCAGCTGTGTTTCACATCATCTTTTCTTCCGAAATCCTTGTTGATTTGTTGTAAGCAAATTATTTTCATCTAGGAAATTCATAATGTTCGAGCATATAATATGTTCCATAACTCTACTACAAATAGATGTTATAGATATGGGACGGTAGTTTCCAGGATCGCTTCGATCACCTTTCTTGAAAATCGGAGTTACTTGCGCTATTTTCCAGTCTGAAGGTACTTTTCGCTCTTCTAGGGATTTACTGAATATATCAGACAGAAATGGCCCGATTTCCGCCGCATACTCTGAAAATACTCTTACTGGAATACCATCCGGGCCAGGTGCTTTTCCCCACTTTAGGAGCTCTAATTGCTTTATGATACCTGCAGTATCTATTCGTAATGATTCCATCTCCAACTCGACACGACGTGGGAAAACGGGAATGCTATCCTCATTTTCGTCAGTAAATGAATTTTTGAATACAGTATTTAGTACATTAGCTTCATCGCGGCTTTCAATAACCTCGGACCCTTCACGAACTAGTGCTGGAATATTGCTGTTGGTACAACTGACTTTTCGAACATACGACCAAAATTTCTTTGGGTTTTCTGCGAGACTCTTAGAGAGAGTGTTTGAATGAAAATCGTTGAAGGCCTCACGCATCACATTCTTCACACGTCCTCTAACTCAGCCAAGGTTTCTACATCGCTGCGAGACTTCTTCCTTCTGTAGCGTGCGTGTATCATTCTTTATTTTTTGAGTAATCTTTTGATTTCGCATGTGTACCACGGTGGATCATTCTCCCCATTTATTTTCCGCTTTGGTATATGTACTTCCATACCTTCCCTGACTATATGTATAAATCGATGCCACATCTCTTCAACCGTGTCCTTTGTTAACTTAAAGTTATGGTAATTATTCCTTAGGTAGGTTCTAAAACACTCCTTTGAGGCCTTACTGAATCTGTATACAATCCGTCCATTTCCCCTTTTTCGCTTGGTCATTAATTTGATAGTCGCAATTACCGCTTTGTGATCGCTTATTCCAGTGGTCGTTGAAATGTCGGTGAATAATTCTGGCCTGTTAGTAACTAGCAAATCTAAAATGTTTTCGCTACCGTTATGACACCGCGTAGGTTCATTAACTAGCAGCTCGAGATGATTATCTGACAACAAATCGAGAATTACTTCAGAAGCTGCCTTATCACTGCTACCAGTAATGTGAACATAATTTCGCCAGTCGATATAAGGCAGATTGAAGTCGCCTCCCAGAATCATAACATGATCCTGAAATCGGCTAGCTATACTGTTAACATTACTTCTTAATTCCTCGGCGATAGCTATGTCAGAATCGGGTGGACGGTAGAAGGCGCCTATGACGAGTTTTGACGCAGCAACATTGAGTTTAATCCATATGATTTCACAGATAGTATCGACGTCTATTTCATTACATGGGAGAAATTTACTCACAGCTATAAATACCCCACCTCCATGAGAATGTAATCTGTCTTTACGAAAAACGTTCATGCTGTCTTTAAAAGTTTCGGCGGAACTTATTTCCGGTTTTAGCCAACTTTCTGTACCGATAATGATATCCGCTTCTGTGCTACAAATAACGCTTTCAAGTTCTGGTTGTTTGTTACAAACGCTTCTACAATTAATTACGAGTACTTTTAACTGTTGTGACTCTTTTACGTTCCTCCTACTATCCGGTGTTGCATCTGATTGGGTTGCCCGTAACTGTATTTCGTATTTCGGGTCTTCCTCCCTCAGCCTAAAAAACCACCCAGTGCATTCCACACGGCCCCTGCCACCCGTCTAGCCGATTCACATGTGTAGTGCACACCTGATCTATTCAAGGGAACCCTACATGACTCAACCCTGTGGCGGAGATCGAGAAATCTGCAGCCAATATCATCACAGAAACGTCGTAGTCTCTGGTTCAGCCCCTCAATACGGCTCTGAACCAGAGGTCCACAATCAACTCTGTCTACGATGCTACAGATGGTTAGCTTCGCCGAAATCTTGCGGCCACTGGCCACAGAGTTCACCCTTTCAGCCGGCCGCCGGAAGGAAGAGAGGATAACCTCCGACCCAAGGCGACAAGCATCGTTGGTGCCGACTTGACCCACAATCTGACCTTGGCTACACCCCGTCCGTTCTATGGCATCCGGGATGGCCTGCTCCACATCTCGGATCAGACCACCCTTAATACACACCGAATGGACATTGGATTTCTTCCCCAAGTAATCCGCCATTTCCCTAAGGGGCTCTATAAACCGCCTAACATTAGAGCTCCCAACTACCAGAATACCCTTCTGCGATGATTTGTTGATCATAGAATTATTAGTAAAACTGTGTACATGAAGCATGTGCTAATACATATATCCAGCTAATAAAAAGTATTCTACACACTGATAATGATTTCATTTTTATACTTATATTATTATGATAGGTTCCTTATTGTTCAATCTAATACTTTCTACGCATCTTCTTTCTCATCTCCTTTGTATATTAATTACTAGCTGTTCCTGCGATTTCATTCACGTAGCATCCTTGCGGACACAAATCAAATTCAATAATAAACTCCTTATTTCTAATAGGAAGACACAAATTATTGGTTATCTATTTATTACTATTATCAAGTTGAAAATCTATAACTTTGTAACTCAATCACGTTAAAAGGGCTGAACCCATTTTAATGAAATTTGCTGTGTTTTTGGCCTGGAATAGAATCAAAAAAATACAAAATCTTTTTTTCCTACTCCCCCTATCTGCTTGCTTATTACTTGAAATCTACTGGATGGATCTAGATGCGATTTACACTATTATATAATACCGTTTGGTGCCTGCGACTTCGTTCATGTTTGTCAAGGATTTTGAAGGATTTTATTTAATTTGCATGAAACCCTAAATGTTTTATGTATAAAAAGTAGCGTATCTTATTCCCTGCCAAATCAGCAACCCGTCAGTGATAGTCTCGTCGAAACTAGTTCACACTCTTTGCCGGTCAACAAAAAAAAAAAAAAGTGTCATCAAGTGGGCATGAGCACCCACGAGGTTTTCTAAAACACGGCGCCCCTGCTTCCATCAAAATAACTCTACTGTCATTAGACGCTCCTAACACAGAACTTCGAAAGGAGATATATTTTTAATTTATTGCAGTGGAGTGCAAGCCTCGGTGGCAATTTCCCAACACACACGTTGTTCCTCTATCTTGTGTCCATCTGCTTTTGTCCTGCACGAATGTCAATTTTAAAATGTTTCCGCTTTTTTGGTAAATTCACGATTTCCCGTGGTAATTTGTTCCAATCCCAATCCCTTACCCACGAAAGAAAATTTTCCCACACTCTTATGCCTAAAATCGAATGCCTCCTTCCACACCTGAACTTAGAGATTTTTGTAATTTTCTTATTGTGATGGACGCACTCCGTAGTGGCATGTTTTCCAGTAGCGACTCTCTTATATCACTGAATTCCTAATAGACAAAATGAATTCGCAGCGACAGTACTGTGATAGAGTCGACATTGTCAAAAAGTCATGGATCTACAGGGTGTTACAAAAAGGTACGGCCAAACTTTCAGGAAACATTCCTCACACACAAACAAAGAAAATATGTTATGTGGACATGTGTCCGGAAACGCTTACTTTCCATGTTAGAGCTCATTTTAGTTTCGTTAGTATGTACTGTACTTCCTCGATTCACCGTTAGTTGGCCCAATTGCAGGAAGGTAATGCTAGAAGATGTGCCTTTACAAGTACGACACAACATGTGGTTCATGCACGATGGAGCTCCTGCACATTTCAGTCGACGTGTTCGTACGCTTCTCAACAACAGATTCAGTGGCCGATGGACTGGTAGAGGCGGACCAATTCCATGGCCCCCACGCTGTCCTCACCTCAACCCTCTTGACTTCCATTTATGGGGGCATTGGAAAGCCCTTGTCTACGCAACCCCGGTACCAAATGTAGAGACTCTTCGTGCTCGTATTGTGGACGGCTGTCATACAATACGCCATTCTCCAGGGCTGCATCAGCGCATCAGGGATTCCATGCGACGGAGGGTGGATGCATGTATCCTCGCCAACGGAGGACATTTTGAACATTTCCTGTAACAAAGTGTTTGAAGTCACGCTGGTACGTTCTGTTGCTGTGTGTTTCCATTCAATGTTTAATGTGATTTGAAGAGAAGTAATAAAATGAGCTCTAACGTGGAAAGTAAGCGTTTCCGGACACATGTCCACATAACATATTTTCTTTGTTTGTGTGTGAGGAATCTTTCCTGAAAGTTTGGCCGTACCTTTTTGTAACACCCTGTAGTAAGAAGACTACGGTTCTTCTTCTCCTTCCTAGCATTTACCCCAAATTGCAGGTCTGCTATACTGGACTACTACTTCCATTTATGGTGATGTTGTGAATCTGCAGGTGAGGTATTCACTGGTCGCATGTCCTAGCGCAAGGTATCAAGCCAGCGCTTCCTGGGTCTCCCTAGTGGCCTTCAAGTTCTCGCAACTGAAGAGTTGTTTCTGCTAACGCAGATGGTCGTCTCGCATTTACTCAGCTATTGGAACCTGCTGTCCAGAGGCTCAATTCCTGTTGCGGTCCAATCTAGTGGGTACCTGCAGCCAGCGAATCATTTCCATGGCATGCAGATGTTCTCATGTCTTTTCGTGACTGACCAACATTCAGTTCCATACAGTGGCACTGGTCGAACGATGGTTCTTTAAATCTTTGTTTAAAGGTACAGTGGCACAGTGTCCACAAGGACACCTGTGACCTGGTGCCACTTCATCCAGGCTGCGTTCACTATGTTCAGGTCGTCTGAGAGTGTTTGACCAACCGAACAGTTTAGTGTCCCATGTATTTGAACTCAGATGACTTCCAGAGTTCAAAGCCGTCGATGTTAATAGTTCCATTACTTAAAACTCCACTCTCCATGTGCTCGGTTTTTTCAACGTTAAGTTTTCCGTCGTTGGATTTATTCCAATTCTTGTTGAGACTCGCAGGCGACCATGATATCACCATCACAGAGCAATGTCCAGGGGTGTGGAGAGACTAGATCTGCAGCAGTGATGTCGGGACAGAGGACAAACAGGAGCGGGGGCAAAAATGATCCCTGAAGAACAACAACCCCGACAGGAAAAATTTCAGTTTCGAATATTTTAGAAATCTTTTTAAGTTGACTGCACCTCTCCCCTGCCAAACAGTAACATAAATGCGTCTCCTCCTTCCCAAAATTCTACCCACTGCTCCCCGCACTTGCTTCAGCAGACCGCCCAATCTGTACAACATCTTGGTCCACAAGTATTTACCTGCCGACTCCCCTAGACCTCCACAGGGATCTTTCTCATGTTACAGACCCCGCTGTAAAACTTGCAGCATGCACCCTGCCACCACTACTTACTCTAATCCAGTCACAGGCGAATCTTTCCCTGTAATTGGACATGCCACATGTGCTACCACTCACCTTATTTACCAACTCACCTGCATCCACTGCACTGCCTCTTACATTGGTCTCACCACTCAACAACTTTCCTATAGAATGAATGGCCACATGAAAACAGTTTATACTTTCAACCCAGACCATCACGTGGCAATTCATGCGAACTTCCATAATTCAAACAACCTCAACACCTGTTTCACAGTCAGAGCTATTAGAGTTTTTCCGAATACCACCACCCCTTCAGAACTCCGCAGATGGGAACTAGCCTATCAACATATCCTTGACACCAGACACACCCCTGGCCTAAACCTACGTTAAACCTGTCACTTACCATCTCTCATTTCATTTTACAGTCGGTTATTTATTTTTTATTTTTATATATATATATATATATATATATAAATTCTTCTATCTCCCTTTATTTTCAATTAAAACTTTTTAAATTAAGCTACACAAAGATTATATTGATTTGTTTCACTTTTATCGCTGGTCAAGCCTATTCCCCCCCCCCCCCCCTTCCCGGCAATTCTACCACTACCACGCGTTTTCCGCCTGTGCGTCATTCATGTGGCGGGTTGGGATGTGACCACATCTTTCCCCCTGCCATATGTCTCGCTCCACATGACTAAGACTAAAGTCGAAATATTGTGCAATTCGTTCTTGTATTTTTACGTGTCTCGCCCTCCTGCCTTCATCTGTGGTAAGTGACGGGTAACTGTTTATTTTCCCTATCCTATCTTATTTTCAGTGCCTCGCGGCATTTTCTTTGTTTCCTTTATCCAAACAGTAACATAGGAAGAGTATCTCAACTATTAGCCCGTCAAATTTTTGCTGGAACCTCTCAAAACCGCATGAATTTATCTGCATACCGCGCGTCTAGTCAATTGGACCGGAGCAAGGTATTCGACGCGTTCCGCAGCAGTTAGGAGAGTGCGTGTAGACCGCAGAGGATGACACAACCTCGCCGTCTGGACGGCCGCAACAAGCTTACGGGACTAACCGGCTCTCTCGCAACTAACTGTGCGCGGAACTGCGGTTACATCATAGGACGGGCAGCGTTTCACTCACACGAGATGCCTCTCAGTCTGGCCAGGCCAGCAGGTTACACACACATCGACGCTCACCAGTGCAGCGCGTGTTGTGATAGCTGATCAATTGTCTGTCGACGGTCTGAGAGCACAAGCTCTAGAATGTTTTCAACATTTTCGACGATTCGGGCAGTTGGTGGACGTTATAAACGAGGTACCCAGGTGGGTGAGCGGTTCACGCCCTGACCTCGCATTCGGTTCGAATCCCCGTCGGGGCATCCAGATTTAGGTTTCCCAAATCATTCCAGGCTAATCCCGGGATGCTTCCTTTAAAAGGCCATTACCGAATTCCTTCCCGTTCCTTGACCCCCAATCCCATCCCGCCTCTAATGACTTCCACGTCGACGAGGCGTAAAGCCATAGGTAAAAAAAAAAGAATGAAGTTCGTCACAATCGACATGTCGCCATTTTTAAACTTAGCGAACCAATCGTACACTTGAGTTTTCGCATAGCGTCATCTTTTAAGCTGTTTTCAACATTAAAACAGTTTCATTCAGCAGAATTTTTACTGAGTAGAAAACGAAATTTCACAGCTGTATGTTGCCATCATCAGAAACGAAACAATAAATAAACAGCGCTAGCAAAAACAAACACAGCAGAGAAACAGAACAAGCCAGGTTGACAACACCGGTGGACCGAGTGGGACGGTGTAACGGTTAGCGTTCTCGCCTCGCATTCGGGAGGACGGCGGTTCGAATCCCCGTCCGGGCATCCAGATTTGGGTTTTCCATGGTTTCCCCAAATCACTCCAGGCAAATGCCGGGATGCTTCCTTCAAAAGGCCATGGCCGAATTCCTTCCCATTCCTTGCCCCCATCCTTGCCCCCCATCCTTTCCCGTCTCTAAAGACCTCGATGTTAAAAAGAGACGTAAAGCAGTTAAAAAAAACACCGGTGGCATGAACTGACAATGAGTTGCGCTATAAACGCCTAGCGGCAGAAGCACGTACTGCTTAATATCCGCCCACAGTGTTATTTTTGGGTACCTCCTCGTACATAGGTAAAAATGTGTTATACTTTCAGTACCGCTATTTTTTTTATTTTTTAAAAAATATTGATACAGTTAGATAGTTATAATGTTCTAACATTAATATCATTACAGAACATAAGTGATCAAATGAATGAGATTGAAGTTGTTAAAATTTGTCTTGTAGAAGTCCATCCAGATAAGCTCAAAGGAAGGTCGCCATTTTTTTTTAATGGCTTTCGGCAGCTGAGGCCATACAGCCAGCTCAATGTGATTATTATAGCTTCCAGTAAATCAGTCGTCATCCAGTGTTTATATATTGTATCTTCTAAGTATGCACACCACAGGACGGACAAGACATTCACACAAACATTCAACACTTAACACCCATGCCCCCTGCCGGATTCGAACCAGCGACCTTCAGTGATTTTGAGGGCGGAGAAATTATCTTCTAAGTCCTTGGATTTTCTGCTTACAATATTTTACACGGCCTGGCCTAACATCCAAACTAGAGAGTTACGTTTTTTCCTCGATGTCTGGTCTTAAAATAATCTTGTAAATAACCCCGATTCGAGCTATCAGTAGCTACTAAATTTGCCGTTTCATGCTTCGTCTAGGTCAAGATGTGTGCAGCCTTTCCACAAGTAAATCGAAGCAGTAACGTGTCATCGTGCCCACATGTGTCATATCTGTCTGTCGATTTTGAATGGATTCGAAATAATTTCCAATTTGTGGGTATTGTCTCGT
Organism: Vandiemenella viatica; assembly: GCA_031002005.1. Taxonomy (NCBI): domain Eukaryota; kingdom Metazoa; phylum Arthropoda; class Insecta; order Orthoptera; family Morabidae; genus Vandiemenella; species Vandiemenella viatica. The sequence continues at coordinate 26,576,896 of CM061914.1, read as the reverse complement.
TGTGAAATTTATACCATAGGGCTTGCATTTTGGATGGTATCCTTTACATGTGTACAAGTCGTATATTGGCGATGAGGCGTGGAAAGATATCGGTGTAAGAATTAAAAGTAATGTTTGTAAGGCTAAAGATGACCATGACCACAAGCTGGCACTCGATTTCAGGCACAAGGGTGTAGGAAGATTTTCTTTCGTAGGTAAGGGCGTCAGTGATTGGAATAAATTACGAGGAGAATTGATAAATAATTTACTAAAAACGTTGAAATAATTTAAAGTTGAAATTTGTATAGGGCAAATGTAGGTGGGTGCAGGAAAGGTGAAAAAATGGAAAAATGGGTGCTTAAGGAAATTGCAACACATCGCAATTAAATTAAATTTATGGAAGATATTAGACCACATGTTATCCCAATGAATTTTTTTAATGATATTTCAACACTTTAGGATCACTACACCAATTTTACGGTTTATTCTCACCAAACGTCATTGAAAGGCACGAAATAAAATGAGAACAGCGTTATGCGGTCTAGTTTTATAGAAAATTTGTTTCAAATTTAACGGAAGAGTTTCAAAAGCTGACGAGAGAGAATTTCTAGTTCAGGCGTGTAGATGGCGTAAGTCATTTTTCACAGGCTTTGGAAGCTTTTGAAAATAAACCTCGATCAAGGAGGAGTGGAAGACTGTCCACTCCAAAAAGTGAACATAGTTTGAAAGTAGCGAGAGATCTTGTGAGGTCTGACCTGCAGATTACTGTCAGAGTAATGCGCAGTGGATTCAATTTATGCGTTGCCCAGGTCCATTACACGTTAATCCGAGATACGAGCATACGTAAGGTGTGTACGAAGATGCAAAACTTGTGTTGAGGTCATCTGGAGGCATTTTTATGGTTTCTTAGCCACCCTACAGCCCCGATTAGCTCCCGTGCGACTTTTCCTGTCGAAATGTTACCGCGAGAGACGCTGTTTTGGCAGTGTGAATGTTATTTAGAAAACCGTAGCGGACCATCTGAAAGTGATCCCTCTGAATGACTTCCCACATTGATATGAGCAGTGGGAAAAACCCTCTCCAGTAATGAGTACCCCCTCGTCTTCGCCTCACATTTAACCAATTTGAAGGCGATGAGATGCAATTGCGATTAAAAATAAACAGACAATTTTACTGAAACAGTCTCATTACTTTTTGAAGACACCTAAAAAATCTACACTCAAGTCCTTGATAGTGAAAGGAAGAAAATATTTTAAAAAAGAACTTAGCTTCTCCGATTCTTTTCCGCATAACTTTGGATCCATCTTACTTCGTAATTATTTAGAAATGAAAAAATGTAGCTGGTTGCTATTTCTATTATAACATAGTTGCTGACGTTTTGCGACCACCTTTCTTGATGCTATGCATCATTACCGAGACGATTACTAACGAAAAACTGAAATGGGAGTTTTACCCTAGATTAGTTTTATGCAGATATCTGCCAAGTTCATTTGCCAGCAAAAATACTATTTAGGTAAATCCTCGCGAAATAACATTGTTACAAAAAATATGAGTCATGAAGAGGAACAGAGAAAAAAAAGTGGCTATAATATCAATAACAATACTCATAAGCAAAGTCCGGTTCGATCACTAGTTGGCAATTTTTTTATCTTATGGCTTTACGTTTCGTCGACGTCGAGGTCATTAGAGGCGGGATGGAATTGGAGAGAAGGAACGGGAAGGAATTCGGCAATGGCCTTTTTGAAGGATGCATCCCGGCATACGCTTGGATTGATTTGGGGAAATCATGGAAAACCGGAATCTGGATGCCCGGACGTGAATTCGAACTGGCGTCCTCCCGAATGCGAGGCCAGAGCGTTAACCACTCACCCACCACGCTCGGTCTCCAGCTGGCATATCTAAACAAAGAGGTAGAGCAGGAAGAGGTCAAGATTTCCAACATACTGAAACTAACGGGTATCAATGAGTCGATTTGAAATCGGAGGTTACATGCATTTGCACACCACCCAAGTTGTTTTAAAATAGCGTATAAATCATATATTTTTATTTACTCGTATTAAAACATAGATGAGTTGTAAAGTAATTCAGTTTTGTTGTTCGCTGACATAGTTTTATCAATTTTCTACGTGTTTGCTGGAGTAGTTTGTATGCACAGTAACTCCAGCAAAATCAAAACTTTCAGTGGCAGAAAGACGCAGACGCAGGAACAGTTGGAACTGCAAAACGGGTTCGGCAAATTACAGAACACTGAGGCCCAATTTATGCTGTCCCGGAAGAAGAGGGCGCTGCCAGTGTTTCACAACGCAACAGGTGCGCGGGGAAAGGTCGCCCGCTCCGCGCAATCGCGGAGAAACTTTCATTATAGGCGAAAAGGCCGAATGTATTGACCAGCAGTGTACGCCGTATGCGAAAGAGGGCCTGCTCCCAAATCAGCTGCTCTGGTATCCTCATTTACTTCAACTGTGGGAATATAAGAGCAACCGGACAAGTTCCAATCAAGGTTCGCTTACGTTGGGAGCGTCCATAGGGTTGTGCGGAAAGCAACGGTGGACTACATGGGTCGAGGTAGTGATCGAGCCAAGCTATGTAGCTTTTGATTCATTTTACTTATTACAGTCACAATAGGTTACAGATTTTTATTTATTTATTTGGCCTGCAGCGCCAAGTGGAACTATACAGCCATCAGACATTTATACAGATTGTCAGGACATTGTACAAATAAGTAAAGCAGGCGTGGCCAATCCAAATGATCTTGCGGGCCACTTTCGAAGTGCATCATAGCCCCGCGGGCCACATATAAAATCATATATCCCCACTAGAGATGTTTTTTTATTATTATTATTATTTTGTAGTGAAAAATGGAAACTTGAATTATTATTGTGATTACTATTATTATTACATGCAAACATAGTTAATATAATAATAAAGATACTAAATGCACATTTCAGAGAAATATATAACACTAAAAATTAATTATAAAATGTATTTTGTAAAGTGTGATGAATCTCGTGGGCCAGAAAAATGTTCAAGGTGGGCCGCGGGTTGGCCACCCCTAAAGTAAAGCATTGTCCATGTAAACAAACCCTTACACAATATCACTATACATAAATCAAGGATCTTATATCAGGTCGACTATTTCTCAAATCGATACATATATATTTATAAAATAAAGAATTAGGATGACAAATAAGCAGAGTACTCTGAACCAAAAGTAGGGGGTACAAGGCTCTTCATACGCATAAACAATAATTACAGCATAATTAAAATGTAAAGGAGATTTTTATCTATACATTAACATTACTTTATTTATAATACTACTGTAATTATTTATACACAGTCCAGTCACATTAATGTGACCACCTCTCAAAAACCAGAATAACCACCTTTGGCAGAGCGGACAGTTACGAGGCGTGTAGGAAGAGAGTCAATTAGGTTTCTGAAGGTGTTCACTGGGATGTTGAGCCATGACGACTCCAGTGCCGTGGCCAGCTGCGCTATATTACGCGGTTGAGGATCCATGGCGCAAACAACCTGATCGAGGTGGTCCCACAGATTCTCGATTGGGTTTAAATCCGGTGAGTTTGCTGGCCAGGGGAGTAAGCTAAACTCATCCTGGTGATCTTCGAACCACGCACATACACTGCGAGCTGTATGACACCTCGCATTGTCGTGCTGGTAGATGCCATCATTCTGAGGAAAAATTATTCGCATGTAGGGGTGGACATGGTCCGCAAGGACAGATACGTACTTGTGCCTTCCACAATGATGAGTTCACCCCAGTGAATGTCAGGAAAACATTCCCCAAACCATAATGCTCCCTCCTCCACCCTGAATCCTTCAGGCAATAGTTGCAGGGTGTTTGATTTCAGACGTTTCACGCCGTATGCGCCAACGTCCATCTGTCCGATGGAGCATAAAACATGATTCATCGGAAAAAGCCACCTGTCACCAATCTGTGGACGCCCAGTTGCGGTACTGGCGTGCAAATTGCAGCCTTCGTCGCCGATGAACGATTGAAATGCTTTCCGATGCCCTAGGACATCCTTTATATTCACTCCACTGTAATGTGCTGCCACTTGCCTTCTGTGATTGGTTATTTCACGTTGACCTCGAAACTAGATGGTGGTCACATTAATGTGACTGGACTGTGTATATACATACAGTAATTAAAAACATTAATAAAACTTATTTATCTAAATCTTAATATTAGTTATTTTTCCAAATCTCAATAACAATTTATATATGACCTAACTTTGCCATGCAACAGATAGGAAATACTTGTCGGGAAAGGTATTCCGAAGCTGTTTAGTTATCCCAAGAATTTAGGCCTACGAGCTTTATATAATGGACAAACGAAGAATATATAGTTTATATAATCTGTTTAGGAATTGCAGTATTCAAAGATATCTAAATTTATGACAATTAAACGATGTAGATGCTGTGCGAATATACTGTGATTAAAACGTATTCTAATTATCGTGGTGATAACCCCTCTAGGTTCCGAGGAGCTGTAAAACAAAGGAGGGATAGGAATTTGGGGTTGGAGGTTACAGAATACACAACACTATGCGCATATTTATTTCCATCATCTAATTATGCGATTTCACGATTTTTCTTTTGGCTGTCCTATTATAAGTACGATGATGGGGTTTGCTGCTATAAGACAAGTGGCTCTCCAAGTTTCGATTGCACTAAATGCAAGTTTCCCGCGGTGGCCGCTAGAGCGCTAGAGAGCAAGATGGCTGAAAGTGAGAAAGGGTACGTTGTTCTCGAAGATTTTATTTTCTAGCAGGACGGTGCTCCACCCCATTTTTCTCTAGTTGTCCGTAATTTCCTAAACACCAGGATTCCAAACAGATGGATTGGTCGTGCTGGGGATGCTGATCGTCAGCTGATGTCATGGCCTCCTCGTTCCCCTGACCTAACCCCCTGCGACTTCTTTGTTTGGGGTTTCGTAAAAGACACAGTGTTCGTGCCACCAGTACCAGTTGACCTGCCAGACCTGCGGGTTCGCATCACCAATGCATTTGCTCTCACTGACAGAGACATGCTGCATCGGGTATGGGAAGAACTCAATTACAGACTTTGTGTGTGCAGAGTCACCAAAGGTGCACATATTGAGCATCTGTAGACACTCAAAAAAACTTTCACAGTTTGTTTATATATCTGTGTAGTCTTGTAAGTATATGTCAAACAATAAATCTGGAGTAATTTTCTGAAATCACTGCAATCATTTTGACTAACCCAGCATTTTATCAATTAGTAAACAATGACAACACCTCAAGAAGAAAAGGATCTCTGAATGTACCTGAGAAAGAGGTTTTCCCAGTAACTGTTCATTTGCAGAAGTGGCAGGTGTCACCATCTATACGTTCAAAATATTGATAATTTTAGAAAAGAGTATGAAGCAACTAACACTAGTGTTTGTTATACACGCCATAATTTTAACGATAGTAGACCCTATGATAAAGAAAACAGCACAATATATCTTCTGGAGATAATAGGGAAAAAACTACGTTCCACACGGGGTGGGAGGGGGGGTGTCAAGGCAAAAACCACGTGTAGCTAATTGGGGGAGGGGGAGTTCGAAAGATCTGAAATGGGTCCACGTAGTTTATGGACAATCCCTAATGACTTTACGCCTAGCTAATGTCGACGTCGAAATCATTAGAGGTGAGAAAAGACTGGAGGCAAGGAACAGGAAGTAATTAGACAATGACCTTTTGAAGGAACTATGCCGGTACTTTCCTGCAATGATTTCGGGAAACCAGGGAAAATCAAAATTTGGATGGTCAGATGGTGATTCGAACCTCAGTCCTCCCGAATGCGAGGCCACAGCGTTACCACTCACTCACCATACTCGTTCTCAATAGATATATCGTATGTGGTAACCCAAAACGTAGTGCATTTTTTTTTTTTTATTGAGCCTACCAGTGTCAGCCGTACCGCTGCATCCGCTTCGTAGAACAGAGGTATCATTGGGCCTCACCGCGTTCTTAAAAATAATTCATATCAAGGCAATTTGCTATTTTTAAAGTCACCTTGGATGCCATCCTGGGCGTGTAGTTGGGGCCTGACCGATCAAATATGTTGATCCCAGTTGGGAGCTACCAGTAGAGTGGCTCGCAGGCCGACGAAGCACCAACTGTTTCTGCGACTGGATTCCTGTAAACTACAATCCAAATTAAGAATCTCACAGCATACGGCTTCTCCACATTTGCTGCGCGGTAATACGTTAGAAATTACAAAGAAAATGAATTGTTCCGCACTGCTTCAGATGTCTTCTTGCCCAGTTTATTCACGGATATATCTGCAACAGAAACACGACTTGAGTGGACCTCAGTGTTTTGTGATTTGCTGAAGCCGTTTCGCAGTTTGAACTATTCGTGCCATTTCGTTTATCAGCCGCTGAATATGTTGTCCTGGAACTACTGTGCAGACAAACTTCTCCCAGAGAGACTCGTAGAAAAACAGAAATAGCAGTTACTTTGCTTTGAAAATGCAAAAACACAATGTACAGATGCAAATTTTACTTCTCAAAGACTATTTTTGTTTGCTGGCAATTTATTTTGCACCTGATCCAGACAGTTCAACCTCCACCGGGTCATAAAATCCGGAACACTGCGAGGCGCTCAATCAGAAAGCAAGGTGCCCTTCACTGGGCCTGTTCCAACACAAAGTAAGACTCCAAGAAAACGACTGCAACACTTTGTTACATCCATAGAAACCCGTCACTGTTTAAGAATACAAGCTATTAGACGAAACCAACAAGTTACCTATTTCTTTTTCTTGCTATTATTATGCTATGACTTTACACCTCTTCGACTTCGAGGTGATTAGAGCCGGGATGGGTCTGGGGACAAGGAACGGGGAGGAATTCGGTCACGGCCTTTTGATGGAACGACCCCGGCTTTAGCGTCGAGTGATTTAGAGAAACCGTGGAAAATCCAAATCTAGGTAGCCGGACCGGGATTCGAACCCGCGTTCTCTCCGAGGCCATAGCGTTACCGCTCACTCACTACGCAAGTAACCTGCTATTTGTCTTCTCTAGGAGTGGAAAATAACGGCAACAAGGGGGCGTACATTAATTACGTGAGATAAAATGGGGGCTGGGGTCCGTCGAAATTTCACCAATTGCAAAAAAGGTCTAAAGAAACTACGAGGTCGATCAGTAGGGGGGTGGGGGGGGAGGGGACACTCACGTCATCTTAGGGGAAGGGAGGGAGGGGGTCCGGCCTGATCTAACCAAATCTCACCAGAGGTGGAAGGGGTTTGAAACAGTTATTTTTACCAACCTAAAGCGGAGTACTGAATTAGTGAATTTCTGATATCATGTTTATCTAATCGATTTCACTGCACTGGTGTTTGTTTCGGATTCAATGCGACTGATGGCTCGGAGTTTGCAAGTATTTCCAATCTGCTCTTGACACCTACCTGTGACCGTAATCGCAGTTTTTGGAAGTGTTATACTGGAGGTAATGGAGAGGAGATGGGCAATCATCGGCCGATATCGAACGCGTTATAGCTCGGTCCGGAAATGAGGCGACGGATGCAGAGTCCACGATGGCACACACGTGCGTTCGTCGCAACGCAACACCACCATCAGTCAGTTTCACTCAAACACTGCGACATATTTCTACATATATAAAACAGTTCCTGGCTGTTTCCTGCGAGTTTAAGGTTTTGTTGGAGTTTTCACAGCTTAATCGCTTAGACTTTAACAATAGCACACATTTTAAGGGTCACCGAAGTAGGAAATGATGATTGATTCTTAACATCAAAGACTCTTAATACAATTTAAAGGTTGCATGTCACATCAAAGATTAACCCTCTACGAATCGTAAACATTCGTAAAAAAAAAGCCTTTTTGGCGGTAATATATTCGCTGTTTTTTTAGCACAGCAAAATTATTTTTACCAAAATTTATAGGATAAAATTTTGTTTTTTCGTGATTACAGACTTTCGATCTGCTCTTTGGATTTTGTAAACAATGTCTTTAACTTTTTCGTTCTCTGTATTGTAATACGAAGATTGTTATAGTTTGAAATTCTCACGGCACTGTGCAGGAAAAACATTTAAATCTGGCTGTGATAGTGGAAAGTCGTCATGACAAAATTATACACTTGGTGAAGAGAAAATTAAAAAAAAAGTTAAAAAATATTGGGAAAAATTTACGTGGTTACCTACTGCGCCAAAAGAAATTTCACTTAAAAAATAGTTCTTGGATCCTTCAATAAATAACGTTACTTGAATCAAGGTCTTCGGATCTTCCAATTTTAAACCCATAAACAGTCGTTTTAGCTAATTTTGCTGGAAGTGGATATAGTGGTAAATTTATCATGGACTCGTGTCTTTATCCTTGGTGATTAACCTGCAAAGCTTGACAAAGGAGCGGCTGAAATCAACCCCGCGTGGCTCAGTTTTGGAATGTAATTTCCACAGCGTGTTACAAAGATTCAAAACATTTACCACACTACCGGGTTCCTCGATGGTGGATGCTGTATAGTCTCCTTACACGACTGATTTCTCGAGTAGTTAAAAAGTCTTCAAGTGTTGCCGTAACTCGACAGTTTGACGCGCTCCGTTATGTCTGAGGATGTCATGTAACGTCGCAGGAGTGGCGACATGACCTGGAGAAAGCATTACAGCAGGCAGACATGAAAACATTCCGATGTAGCCGGTGTCAGCTTTTCACTTTTATTCTAAACCAGTGTTTCCCAACCTTTTTTGGGTCATGTCCCACTTTTAATATTTTTTTTTGCCCCCCCCCCCCCCCCCCATACCTAATTTTTAATTAAAAAAATATTTTGCTAACATCAAACGAAACTATACCTAATAATTATTTACAGCACTGTTTTAAGAATTTGCTTTTTTGCTATATTTTGTATCTATATCTAGCATTGCATTTAAATAAACCCAAGAGAAAGCAGTAAAGTCATATCAAGTCAATTTCTAAATTGCCCCCATAAAAAAACCAAATTGCCCCCCTGTGGGCGTGGGCCCCACGTTGGGAAACACTGTTCTAAACCTTAGCTTACACAGTTGTCAAGTACGAAAAAATCTGAGAACATACCTTCATTCGAAAATTCCAAATAACTACTAAAAAAAAGGAAACAGTTCTTATAATAATCATATGTAATAATATTCAGCTCCCCACTTGTGCATTATAAGCCTATGCCATATATGTCTGACAAGATAGATTTTTCCTCATGTTTTCCAAGAAATATATATTTTTTTTCTGTGTGTCTATGCGTTATATCCGTCCGGGCAGTCATTTTTTTTTCTTATGCCTCGTCGACATCGACGTCATTAGAGGCGGGATAGGACTGGGTACAAGGAACGGGAAGGAATTCCGCCTTAGCCTTTTTGAAGGAAGCATCTCGGCATTTGCCTGTAGTGTTTTGGGCAAACCATGGAAAACCCAAATCTGGATGCCCGGACGGGGATTCGAACCGCCGTCCTCCCGAATGCGAGGCCACAGCGTTAAGGGCAGTACATATTTTAACTGCTGTCACCTGATTAGGACGTGAGAACGTAATGCACCTTCGTCTTTATACACGAGCCTATTTTATATCCTCAATTAACCTCTATATTCCTTCTTAGCACACAGCGCTTTCTCCTCAGGTAACCAAGTTTTTGCAACATTGACTGTGGAAAAACAGATTTGTCTGGTCTATCGCGATTAGCGTCTGATTGCGAAACTAGAAAGTCATATGCAAATGAATCCGACATCTCCCGCAAGAGTATTTACTTGCAGACATTTATTTACCTATTGATGAAACTTGTGTTTTTTCAAGGGAGGCGATGCCACAAACGTGTCTAATATTTCGCTGCCCAACTGATTGCTCAAATATCCCTATTGGGGGCATTTCTTACCGAAATATATATTTTAGCGGAACAAATCTTTCTCTCTTCTATAAAGTATATAATATCCCAAACATTTAAACGTAATAACCAGTTCAAGTATTTGATTTTTGTTTTCATTTAAAAAATCTGTTCTGACAGGCCCAATTTCATTTAACGGTATTACTTTTTGTACATATTTCCGTATTGACTCAATAGTAATTTTACCTAATAAATGTGCTGACGTTTAAAGATTATTTCCGTTCTCTGCAACTAATACCTGGTGGTCTACCAACAAAGTGTTATGCTCATTAATAAGCATAATTCAAATGATTTCCGTATAACATGCCATTCATTGTTCACCTTCTTTTTTTGTGACTGTGATCTAATGAGTGTCCGTTGTGTGTGTTAATAAAGGAAGAAATACCATTAGTGATATGTTTTATGCATTAACATGAAGTGAGTTTTGAAAAAAAAATTGTTTTTTGAATGGACCAGCATTACTGTTTATTCCCGAGCGATAAAGTTACCTGCACAAATTGTTTATAAGATTTTTAATACAATGACTTTGTATTTCTGCTCCATCTCCGATGTTTCCTGTTGATTTTTGATGAAAGATTTGAAAAACACCGTCCCAACAATCTAAGGGGTTGACGTAGACATTTATATTGCCAAAATCCCATATTGCTAACTGTATATATTTAAAATTCCTGATTTCCCTATTTAAGTTGTATTCTGTCCATCCTTAAAAATTTTGGATCAAAAAATCCAGGCAAGGTTCAAATTCTGCAGTTTAAGGTAAATATTTGTGAATTTGTATTAAATTTTTTGTTTATCACCGAAAGAAGCAAAAATCAACAAAGTTCGTTGCTTTTACGAATGATATATTTTGTGCTTTTGTGGCTGCAATGTTCTAATATTAAGTGTCACGATAGCTGTCTCATGCAGTAGGCCTACAGAATATGGTCACTTACACTGAGGCAGTTGGTTACTTTAAGTGTGTCATAGCGATCTTATTTCCATCGAGATGTAAGCAGAAACATATGCTCGGCAAATATAAAAAAAATAAAAATAAAAAAACTCTTGCTATTGAAGCGTATCTATAAAGTAAATCAAAATTATAGTCAAGTTACAAACAAAATTTTAAGTTTACCTTTCACCACTGAAATCCTTCTGGCGATTGCCATGTGACCACTGTGGATAGGATTGAAGGATAAGAGATGAAATCCACACAAACATTCCATGCCACTTATGCGGGTAGATGACGCACTACCCCCCCAGGAATCGCGTTGAAACCCGTTAGTTTTTTGGTTTTAGGCCTCGTCAACGTCGACGTCATTAGATACGTTAAAAGACTGAAGTCGAGGAACGGGAAGGATTTCGGCCTTGGTCTTTTGAATGAACCATGCCGACATTCACCAGGAGTGATTTGGGAAAAATAATGGAAACCCAAATCTGGATGGCCGAGCAGGATTCGAATCCGTGTCCTCCATAAGGCGGGGCCAAAATGTTAGCGCTCATCCACCACGCTTGGCCCCTGTTTCAAACTTTGTCTGTCCAGTCCCATTATGTTGGTCAGGGGCTTTACCAGTAGCTTGAGATGGGCGTTAGTGGTTCGCGCAAGTGACCACCAAGGATTACTCACTAAGACTTGCAAACAAGAGTACTATAGTAAGAGAGAGGCCCACTGAACTTTGCCTGTGCCGCTTCTAGGTGTTGGGTGATAGTTTCGTTGGGTATTGGAGTACGGAGGATGGGTCATAGGAGGGTTAGGAAAGCAGGTACCTCTGTTGACGGTCCTACCCCTCTTGGCGAAGCAGAGCCGGGTGAAACGCGTTTGAAGTTAATATGTTTCTCTGAGTAATGATGTGAGGTAGATGATGAGGCATTGACACTCACAGTGTTCTCATCGTTTGCTGCATAGGTTGTGAGCAAGATGGGTTTCGGATTAACAGAGATGTCACTGGTTTCAGGAGCAGCTGCCGACCTCCGAACGACCTTCTCGCTGCGGTGCGGTCAATCTCTCCCGCAGGCGGCCTCTGCCGCCGAAGAAAGCCACTGCCAAGGCGACCACTGCGGCCGCACCTTCCGTTACACTTTCTCCGCTCCGCGCGGCCCCAGGACGCAACGCGGCAGTACTGTCAGCGCTCCAGGCCCCGCCGCATCTCCAGCTGGAGTCTCCAGGGAACACAGCGACGTCAGGTGGATAACTCCATCGAGTGCCGTTACTCGTGTGACCCTTGGCTGGACGCGAGTGGCGATGGTGTTGGTAGGTGATTCGCTTTGGACGTGACGCGCACAGTGCGACGAGATGGTCGGGCTGTCGGCGACGATCGCCGGAGCCGTCAAGACGGCGTCCTCGATCGCAGGCCTCAGCAAGTTCTGGTTCCTGCCGACGTTCGTGGCGGCGCTGGTGTACTACCACTACGACATCTTCGACCCCGAGAACCAGCCCGTCAACGTCAAGGTGAGTCGACGGAGTGTCCCCATAAAGACACGATATAATACACCGCGGTTTGTCTTAAACAGAAAGGGTAGGTACATCACAGCTGACGATATTACAAGATCCTTTTTCCCTCCCACCGAGCGTGGCGGTGTAACGGATAGCGTTCTCGCCTCGCATTCGGGAGGACGGCGGTTCGATCCCCGTCCGGGCATCCAGATTTGGGTTTTCCATGGTTTCCCAAATCACTCCAGGCAAATGCCGGGATGCTTCCTTCAAAAGGCCATGGCCGAATTCCTTCCCATTCCTTGCCCCCATCCTTGCCCCCCATCCTTTCCCGTCTCTAAAGACCTCGCTGTTGAGAGACGTAAATACAATAAAAAATAATTCCCCCAAAGTTATTATTATAATTCGCATGTCCCCATAAAGGACAACGATAAGCAAGTTTGATTGGATTTGTTCAATTATTCTTTGGGATGTTCTTCTTATCGGACCAATATTTTTTCATTCTTTCGCTGACGGTTTTCTTTTCTTCGGCAGTCCAGATGCGTTTAGATCTTTCCTTTATTTTTCTCTTTGAAATAACTTCCCAAGAGTTAATTTTCTTCTTAAAAATATTTCGGTCTGTAACGTCTCCTTTAACAATGCCTGCAGACTTCAGGTGTTTCTCTACCTTCTTCATCCATGTGATTGTTGTTTTTAGTGTTTATGTGTATTCTAAAATTTGTCTTGAGATTCTTTCCTTCGGAAGTCTACTCAGATGTCCATAAAATTTCATCCTTTTTTTTTTCTTCATGTCTGATTCTATGTTTGATATTTTCTCTGTAGTTTTTGTAGTTTGAAGTCAATACTGTCCATCTTCATTCACTCTGGGTCCCAGGATTTTTCTGATAATTTTTGTTTCTCCTTTCTTGATTTGTTCTGTTGCTTTTTTTGTGTTCATTGCTATTGTTTCACTTGCGTATGTAACTGCTGTCTTAATTACCGTGTTATAATGTACTGTCTTGGTGTTGTCTCAAATACATTTTTTGTTGTAAATATTTTCTACTAACCCCACTGATTTCTTCATCTTCTGTATTCTTGCTTCCTGTGCTTTCTCTTCTAGTCCTGTTGGTTCTATGATTTTGCGTAGATATTTAAACTGTTTTATCCTGTTGATTTCACCATATTTTTTCCTTAGTTTTTGTGTTTCTATTCTGTTCCATATGAACTCTGTTTTTTTAAATGAAATTTGTAATCCTGTTTTTTCTGCGCATTCCTTGAGGATTTCTATTTTCCTGATGGCCACTTCTTCTTTGTCTGTCATGATTGCTAAGTCGTCAGCAAATACCAATGCGTAGTTCTTTTGTCCCGATTTTTAAGGGTGCGCAAAAATTTTCTTCTTTCAGCTATTTTTCCCATTCTGTCATTACTTTATCTAGTAGAATGTTGAAGACTAGTGGTTACAAATCATCTCCCTGTCTGACTCCCGTTCTAATTTCGAATGGTTCAGATTTCACCCATGAATTTAACTTTGGATGTGATTTCGGTTAATATCTGTTCTATTAATCTTCTGGTTTTGTCGTCTAAATTCCTTTCTTTAAAGATAGTACATAAGGATTGCCTATTTATAGAGTCATATGTTTTATAAGTCAACGAACATGCACACTATGGGTCTACATCAACTTCAAGAAGTTATTATTAATTATTTCTCGTTTGCACATTTCCATATTATTAACAAGATTAATACATTGATATTACAACAGAAACAACATAACAGCTACAGAGTGTCGCCGAGGGAGTCTGTCCATTCGGTTGTGCCTGCAGTAGCAGTGTGGGAAGCACACGGATCAGCCGGCTAACAACTGGTAGGACAGTTTCCACGATGTGTTCAACGCCGAAAGTCATAAATCCATATATCTATCAGTGTGTTTATCGTCTGAGTAGATTATAAGCTGCTTTTCAACTTTCACAAAAAAAAAGGAATATAGTTTGTGAAGGTATTTTAGGATCCTTTAGTAAGTCAAATATTTACAAATTAATCATGTTCTTCATAGTTTAATGTCGTGGTTGTTTGTTGTTGTTTATCTTCTTCAAAATATTGTGGACATGGTTTATTAAGGACAGTATTTCAGAATCCTTCCAATCGTGAAATATTAAAATACATTTATTATTCTGTTTATCGTTAAAATAATGCATTAAAAAAATTGACTTCGAATAACAAGGAAGGATAAAGTGGCATTATGTTATTCGTCACTGTGAATAGGAGACTTGGTATTTGTGGAAGAAACACAAACACAGAACAAAAATAAACTAAATATTGCAGGATTTTTAAATCGGTAATCCCCGTTATTCAGATTTCTTTGAGAGTTTTTTTTAAATTTTATTTTGTCGTTATTTTGGTAAGATTAATGAATTGTTACGACTTCTAGTATATGCCTGGAATAAAACTGTATTGATCCCTTCTCTTAAGACAAATACTGTGCTTTGCACCAAAGTTTTCTATTTTTTCTATTAAGAACATTCCCTTTTGACATATGTTCTGCTATTACTTTCTTGTTGATATGAATTGTGATGCTGTTTATTTTTTCACGGTACAAGTAAATAAGACGTAATAGCTCAATAAAAAGCGTATCACAAATATTAAACGTCTCTTTGGACGAATACGTACTGCCGTCACGTCGCAGCGTGAAGTATTTTCGGAATATCATTGAGGTTGTATAGGCAACCATTTAGTCGAATCTGTAATACATACGCATCACTGAAACAGCAGTAGTAGGAGAGCCGGCATTAATGAATTACAAGGAGATAAATGAGCCGACCACAGCAGGGTAGGAGTATCGTGCTCGCTTCGCGATGCAGGGGTCGGCGGTTCGAGTCCGGTAGAGGGCATGGGAGGTTTTAATTAAATGTTGTGTTTGCCTTGTGTCGTCCTTACAGAAGATGGAATATAATCACACTGGAATTAAATGTATACACTGTAAGAGAAACACACACGTTCAGCTGGCTGTATGGCTAACATGGCCAAATGTCATTAAAAAAAAAGAAGAGGAGATAAATCTGCATCTAAAATTCAGATCCTTCATTGGATAGGCGAGCAATATTCTGAGACAACTACTAACGCAAAAGATACCACTGAAGAGCCTCATTGCCGCACAAGGCCCAGTAGTGTCAACAAACATGGCGCCGATGGCACATCACCCAATAAAAAGAGAGAGCTGTGACATTGACCGAGACCAGACCAGCCACAGAATAAGTAATGAGCAGCTTTCTGTGTCCTTGTTTCTTATACTAGGAGACACGCAGGCACTTTGTGCTGCATTACCCTCGAACAGTGAGTCTGGTATCTCAGAGAGAGCAATGCCGTCGGCAGTACGGAGAAAGCTACTGCCGCAAGATGATTGGAGCTTGTTGCGTATTCGGCAGGCGGCCAGCTCGATTTTCACTCAGCCGAAAGACGAAAGCTCCACTCCCGTCTGTGAGAGCCCTCGTGTTTACCTAGCAGCAGCATAACGCTGAATTTGGGCGTCATCATCCAACCTAGTGGGTAGAGCTAATGCGAGTGTCTGGCATTCATGAGGGCGTGCGTTCGAATCTCCATCCGGCCATTTCATTTTCGGTTTTCGGTGGTTTCCTCCAAATCGATAAAGGCGAATACTGCGGTGGTTCTTTGTAAGGCCATAGCTGAATTCCTTCCCGTTCCTTGTCTCCAACCCTCTTCCGGCTCTAGTGACCTCAAAATCGACAAGCCACAAAACACAGAGAAAATAATTCGATAGTATAGTTCAAGACCCCTTTAAAATGACGAATATCCTTTTAATACAACCGAAACATTTTTGGGAAAGTAACAAAAAAAGACTAAAATTTTAAAAACTGGATAAAATAATAAAAAAACGACTGGTGTTGTCTAATAGTACAGAAATCCTGTAGGCAGATGAACTGTTTCTTTCATATGAACAAGTATTGATTAATTATTTTTTTGTCTAGTGCATCAAGTAAGTTATTTTACTGATTGTACAGCTTACCTTTTTTGTACTTCACTTTCAACATAACAAAAATTGATTATAAATAAATTTAAATCAATACAGGTTTGATCTCAACGATTGCTTTTATTTAAATGAATCTCATCGAAATCTACTGTAATTAGTCCTATTTTTTCTATCACACATCACAAAACTTTCTACCATTTTTACATTTAAACCACATAATAATCTCTTCTACATTTATTCCCGCGCCTCGCCATAGAAACAATCTTTTCTTAATTTATCGTATATTGCTTCCTGCGAAATTTTTCGTCGGCGACTCCTTGGTCCAGAGATATTCCTCACTAGTGACTCCTGGATTCAGCGACAATTTTTTAACACAAGTCAAATACAAGCGAATTTAAAAATTAGATTCATGTTTGGATAAGATTCGTTATCTCACGATCATGAACATAATTTTCAATCACTTCAGTATTAACTTAATGGCCACAGATTCAACATTTCATAAGAAAACTGGTACCACGTACGTTGCCGTTGGTTCGGATTAATATCCATCGCTCCTAAAAGCTCTCAAGTTCCTCATAATTAATATTCCGAGGCTTTACATTGAGGCGATTGACAATGAGTGTTAATAATTCGGCAGTTTAAGGAGAAAGATCGGGTAACGTAGAGAAACCGCCATAATATATCAATAATCACTTTTGAGCGATGCTAGGAGGACAGATATCAACTGCCGGTAAG
>CM061914.1:25770914-25824820 GCA_031002005.1 Vandiemenella viatica | reverse complement strand
TCGCCCAGTAGCAAGCGCTGGAGCACTAAAAAGAAGGTAAAATTTAATAATCCGACACACTGGGGAGTATGTATCACCAAGTTCGAGGCAGACATAGCTCGGTTCTAAAGTTCAGCACGATCACGACGCGGAACAAAGTGCTGGCAATCAAAGGCTCTACACATGAATCGACACTTCAAGGCGACCTCAAGGTCCACATTCTCTGTCACGTATTCCGTCAGCCGCCCATTGTAGCAGCAGTCACTTCCAGCCGGCGCGGTTTCTCCAGCCATTCTCCAGGGAGTCAATCGGCGAGTTTTTGACCGATCAGAGCCGGACCGAGACGAAAAACAGGTGAGCGCTACGGCGTTTAATTCCGAAAGCGATTGCTGGAGAGAGAGAGAGAGAGAAGTGGACTGGAGCGAAAAACTACCTGCCGGCGGCGCGGCGGTGCGCAGGCAGTGTGACGCCCGGCCGGCCCCCGGGGGCGGGCAGCGGGGGGCGGCGGTCGTGAAAGTGACGGACAGCCTGCAGCGTGGTCCGGAGCAGGGCAGTGCCTCAAAGTACCTGTCTCCATCAGCAAGCGCGGCAGGTGAGTGCACGCACTGCGCTATGTAGCATCTCTGGTTAACTCTTGTCACCCTGGTGTTAATCGTCTCGACACGAACAAGAATTTTATTTTTCTCTATAAACTTCAACGGCCGTTGATTTTTGTATTTTGGTTGCTAACATCGATTAATTGCAGTGCCGCTGAATTCACACCATCTGAAGAACAGAACTGAGAGATTGAATACTGGGCAGTTTTTCGCTTGTGTCTTGTAGTGATACTGAGAAAGAGAGAAATATATTGCACTCTTCTGATCTTTTGAATTGTCTCCTTTACAAATAATAAGGTATATGCCTTATTCTATTGCTGTTTCTGATTTAAGATTTACTTCACTATCTGTTTCACTGGTTCTTTCAGAATACCCAAATATTACCTACGTGCATAATAACTCATTTAGTGTTTAAACACTAATCTCTCCCTATAAGAACCGTTTTTTTATGAAGGCAATTCTGTGCTCTTATATTAATATTATTTAATTCTATGTTAATTGGGAATGATATATAATTTGGAAAAAATTAGAAATTTACATTTTTATTTATTTATTTATTTATTTATTTATTTTGCCATTAAATTTGTTCATGAATGAAGGAATTATTCGGTTCATCTTCCAATTTTCCACTGTTAAAAGAAAATCAACTTTTATATGTGAAAAACGAATTCCTATCACGCTTTCTTGTTAACAAAATTAGCCACGTGTAGTGCGTTTTATAAACCCATATTTAACTAAGTACTAAAATTAATTAATTTCATAGAATAAAATTGAATTGAGTCAACAGGCCATTTCGCACCGATTGAATTCTGGCTGGTTAATCACATTACTGTCAGCTGCAGATGTTAAGCCATTGTGCGTTTTCAACTTTTATAATATCTGAACAATTTACGTCGAAATTTCGTTGTATTTCATGTCAGACAGCGTAGATTCTTCAAGAAAACTTTCATGGAAAGAAATCGGTAGCGAAAATTGAGATTTCTTCCGGTACGTATTACGATGGCTGCAATAAGAATTTTTCAGTGTTTCGTTGAATTCATTTCGGTAGCTCAAAAACTGCCATTCTGGACCCTTCATACTTCCCTCACTAGGACAAATAATTGCAAAAAGCATTGTTTCTAAGAAACTACTTTCTACTTTGGCTAATACATTTCAGGAAAAAAAAGAGGTCTACCTTCTCCTTAAATGATTCTTCGAATGGTACTGTAAACTAGATAAGTGGAGTGAAACTAAAATTCGGAAATTTGGTTTAAAATTTTCACTTTATACGTAGGTACTTGATTTTAGGTGTAAGGTATTGGGACTGGATTAACTTACAGAGAGATATGATGATAATACGTTATCTCAAATATTAAATAATTTTAAGTGAAAATACATGTGATGTAGAACTACTTACGTAAGTAAATTGCCAGTGGGACATATGCCAAGTCGCAATTAATTGATAATAATAATTTTATAACTTTAATATAAATATTTTTAGTTCCACGAGTTTAGCACTATACAAATTAAAGTGAAAACTCCGCCAAACAGTTCACTTTAAACCACTGTACGACGTATATGACATGTGGTCAAGTCGCAGCTACTAGACAAGCAACACATACGCTATTGGCATCTTAGTCTGTGTCATTTCTCTTGATAACGTCGGCTTGGTCTTTCATAAGTATAAATTCAATATAGTATGTATTAACTAGGAGAATGAAAACGGGTTACAACTCTCTACAAGTAACACGTCACCATCAGCAAGTAAATCATCGAACCGCAGCCTTCCGACTAAATAGCGCAACAGGTTGCCTAGTGGAGCTGGAGACAGCCTGGAGGTTATTATGATCTGACCACACAGAGTAACGGAAACCTAGCTTGGACCGCGCTGCACACCAATGAACCACAATCGGGATTGCAGAATCGTGTCATAGTGATAGGATTTTACTTCTTTTTTTTTTACTTATTGCTTTACGCCTCGACGACGTCGAGGAATTTAGAGGCGGGATGGGACGGGGGAAAAGGAACGGGAAGGAATTCGGCCTTTGCCTTTTGAAGGAAGCATCCGGCATTATGATGAAGTACGAGAAGTCCAGCCTTATCTCTCACTTACAGTGAGATGTGAGTTACAAATTCGCTTTGCATAGAAAGGAATTTATCAGTTCTCGAATGCAGTTTATACACTATAATTCTTAATTTTAGTTTCGTGCGCCTCCCTTCCATGGCACCTGCGAGCCTTGTTCTTTATAGACTTCTTCATTCACCTTCGCTCCAAACATTCTTTGTCACTGTCCAGCGATATAGCTGTCTATTCTTCGCTGTTAATGGAGCGTCCATAAACTGCGTGGTTCGGTCTAGGGGGGGAGGGGCGTTTGCTGGGAAGCTACGCTGGGCAATGTGGGGGGAGAGGAGGGGGGTAAGAGCCAGGCCACATAACTTTCCATTTGTCACAGTAAAAATCAGGTACAGAACACACAACAGCATATGGATATTTATTTCAGTCATTTAATTACCTCCGAATGTAATTTACGATAGTCTGATGAGAGAAAACAGTACAAAATGTCTTCTGGAATCAAAAGAGAGAAAAAAGCTACGTGCTACGTGGGAAGGGGGGGCGGAGGGGTTAGAGGCAAAAGTCACGTGGGGCTACGTGGGGGGGGGGGGAAGGGGGGCTCATAGGAGGCCAAAATGCAGCTATGTGGTTTATATACGCTCCTTATGAGCTATCTCAAATAACTCCTATTAAAACAAAAACACAATTAATTAAAAAATATTAACTACACATATTAAATTTATAAGCTGGATCCTTCAAAGTCCTAATCTTGCGTATGACACAAGGCGGCGGCCAACCGAAATGCGAATTCCATACCGAGCGTAGTGGGTGAGCCGTTAACGTCCTGGGCTCGCATTCGGAATGATGTCGGCTCGAAACTCAGTCCGGGCATCCAGATTTGGGTTTCCCATGGTTTCCCCAAATCACTCCAGGAGAATGCCGGGATGCTTCCGGGATGGCCATGGCCGAATTCCTTCCCGTTCCCTGTCTCCAGTCCCATCCCGGCTCTAATCCTCTCAACGTCAACGATGCGTAAATCCATAATTAAAAAAAAAAACATCAAAGGTTTCATATGTCCTGAATGCATAGACAATACTAAACGGTTTCGTATTTAAACCTTAATATTTTGGTGCATAATCTGTTGCCTAGGAATCGATCACTACCACCTCCCCTAGTCTGCCGGCGAAGTCTCGATGAGTAAAATTTAACACCTATTTCCAAACACTTAATGAAGCGATTTTTTTTTTTTTTTTGCTGCCATCAGTCTCTCCACTGATTTTATGGAATACTCCATCCCTTCCTATCTTGCGCTAGCCTTTCCATCTCAACATACCCCTCACAGCCCACGTCCTCATATATCTGCTTCATATATTCTAATCTCTGCCTACCTCAACAGTTCTTACCTTCGACTGTTCCCTCTACTAACAAATTAACCAATCCAGCATGTCTCAAAATATGACCTACCAGCCCATCTCTTCTTTCTGTACGAATCTTCCACAAACTTCTTTCCTCACCCATCATTTCCAAAACTCGTTAGCTTCGTACTTTATCCGTCCACTTATTTTTCGGCATCCTTCTATAGCACCACATTTCAAATACTTCAATTTTACTTTTGTCTGGTATTCCTGAAGTCCATGCTCCCCTGCCATAAAGTGCGGTGCACCACACAAGAGTTTTAAAAAGTCCTAAATCAATATTTGAAACTAAAAAATTTCTCTTTTTCATGAAAGTTCTTTTCGTTACGGCTATTCTGCTTCTGACATCATTCCTGCTTCGGCCATCAGTAAATAGGAAAATTCACTAACTTCTGTTATCGCATCCGATCCTATTTTTATAGTTAATCTACTAGTATTGGTACCATTTCTGGCTACATTTCATCAATTTTGTCTTACTTTCGTTTATATTTAGTCCAAAACCATCCTTCAGTATTTTGTTGATAATATTCAACAACTTCTCAATGTACACAACCTGTTCTGCTAACAAGACAATGTCATCAGGAAATCGTAGCATACTGATTTTTTCTCCTTGAACACTTATGCCTCATTCAAATCATTCTTTCACTTCCTTTATTGCTTCTTCTACAAACAAGTTGAATATTAATGGGGATAGACTAAAACGTTATCGATATCATTTTTAACAGAGGCATGTCGCTCATGATTTTGTACTTTTATTATAGCTACTTGATTCTTATAAAGATTATAATGTAATAAATCGATATTACGTTCCTCTATATTTTCCATTATATAACCGTCTCAGACATTCAACACTCACTGGTCGGTTTTTTTTTTTTTTTTTTTTTTTTTTTGGCAAAAAATTTCCCAGCATCTTCTCCTCCATTAACACTATCCACTTCAGTCATCTATTCCCCACCATTTCTCTTGCTCTCTTGCTCCTCCTCAATGCCTCTCTCATACCAACTGCAATCGCCATTTGCAGGAAGCATCGCGGCATACGTCTGGAGTGATTTTGGGAAACCATGTACAACCGAAATCTGGATAGTCGGACGAGGATTCGAAACAACGTCCTCCTGAATGCCAGAGTCGAACGTTCCGTTCAATGTAAAGCCTGGGGATGTTTGTTTACGGTTTTCGATAGATGGCCATGTCGGCTGTCCAACCAAGGCCCTTAACCTCCGTAGTGTTGCTGGCGTTTGATCTACAAGTTATCAGTCTTCACTTGTTTAAAGAAGGGTCGCTTTTCCTGACAAGGCCCTTAAATGTGAGCCCATGCACACGTATAGGTCTAAAAGTTCTTTCAGCTCACAATGCTAATGACTGAATGAAAAATGCGAAGACGTAACGCTATCAACGAGCAAATGCCAATGGCGCTTGACAAATCTGATTCACAGAGATTTTCCCCATGCTGCGAAACCAACCATATACTCACCGACAGTTCACTGTTCACTGCACCAATTCCCTCCATCTTACCTGAAAAACAAAGGAAAGACACATTGGTAACCACACAATCTTGCACGTATAATAAGACGTTCTATGCGAGAAGCAACGGATGGTAATCATAGCGTTTAGCAGTGAAAAGTATGTTTAATGTAAATATTAGAGCGCTCAAGATGGTTTCATTAACAGTGGACAAATTTAAATTAGGTTCATAAACTTTAGATGATGTTGTTGTTGTTTTAGGCTTTACGGTGCGTCGACGACGAGATCATTAGCAACATTACAACTAAGTTCTTTTCAGTTAGAACGCGTTAGTGGTTAAAGCGACATATATAGACAACTAGGTATATATAGACAACCCGGTATAGTTGGCGTAGATTTATCCGTACGCTGTTTTTATTAGAAACATTTGTACAAAGTTTCATAAAATTCGCGCCAACTTTTTTTCGGAATTAAAGCAAACCTAGATTCACCCGCCTTCTACGAAGAAACGGGTGGGTTGAAGTTTATTTTGTACGTACACTATTTTCATTCGTCCGAAAACATTCATGTGTATGAAGCTTCATTAATTTGGTTAAGAAAATGCGTTACTACATTACTAAACAACGCTAGATTATGTTAGAAACACACATTTGATTCAATTGCGAAGTGAATGGATATACCTTTTGCTCGAAACGCCAGATACTTTAATTCTGCAGATTCAGCCTTTTATACAAATATCTAAAGTGTATCCACAATAATATTATCGTAAATAAATGATTTTATTGTGAACACCAGAGACATTGTAGTTGTAGGCCTACTGCTAGATATGGTGGTTAAAGAAAATCTGTTGTTTTTATGGCTATCTAAGGCGTTTAAAAATTGAATATCCCGAATTAAAGGAAAGAATACTTCAAGTTTTGTTTAGCGTGCAAAATTGCTATTATTGTAATGTTATCATATTGCTTTCATTAAAGGCTATGGTCAGAGACATTGTAGTTGTGTGTTTAGTGCGAAGTATGCTTCTTTGGGATTGTCACCTTACGTTCAGAATTCTATTTAATGCTTCTGCGTTTTGTAACGTTGAAACATAAGACATGGCAAACAATTGAGATTCTAAGCTTCAAAACGGTGAAAACCGCATCGAAATCTGGCCAGTAGTTTCCGAGTTTTTATAAGACAAATTTATCCGGTTTTAGTTTTACAGATATTGATGCGACCATTAAGTTTAACCATGCTTCAACAGCAGATCCACGCTACGCTGCACTCAACTTTTAATTTCCGCTCTCCTTATCGCCAGACAGCGGAAACCTTCCCCAACTTGACAGCATAAAATTTCTGTACGTAAGGAAAAAACTACCACATTCTGACATTTTCACAAGACCATACTGATGGCAAGTTAAGGAAAATGCAGGTCTATGTTGATACCACCGGACCTTGAAATAAAGTCAGAAAACTAATGTTTACCTCAAACCTATCAAACGGGGAATAAGAGAAATTACTGTCTTATCATACCCGGCTACCGTTTATTTGCCATCTCGTTATTCCAGATTCGTTACTGTTATTACACACATCTACAGAATACAATTTGTTTATCGCCTGTATGTAAGAACCGATAAACTAATATATATTTCTTTCTAGGTTTTGAAAAATAAAGTTTAGAAACCAAAAAGGTGTTAAAGATATTACGCTACAAAAGTCAGCTTGGAAGTTAATGTGATGTAAAAGATTACTTAAAATATGCTGTTTTAGAACTAAAATATTTGCTAGATCGTAAATGCTTACAGAAATTTCAAACAGTAACATACCACACACATTATGAAAGTTTATGTTGTTGGATGAAGTAGTAAACCTCGTCGTAAACAAAGCCTATTACTGGTAAATTTTCGATTAAAATAATCATTTGAAAGGAAACAAGGGTTGTGAGGTAGGGAAGTTCAGTTTAGGAAACAGTTTAGTTAACCTGCGAACTTCCCCCTTTTAAATGTGGATTCTTCTTTTACGAACTTGACTCAATACCGGACCGTTTCTGATACTTCTATTTAATGTATGCGCCTGTCTTAAACCAATGACTTTACTATTGGAATTTGACTCCGCATTTAAGCTAAGGGTGTTGTGGGTGGTTTGACCCTTTGACCACCGCTGACACTTGCAAGCCGACAGTTCCTTTTAATTATTAACACCGGGTCGGCAAACATGGCCACGAGATAATCAGAAGGATTTCTTATTGTATCTTTAAAGAAAGCTCGCTTCATACGCACGTTAAATTTAATGCTTTAAAATTCAACCACGGCGTTACACAATCACAGTTTGCATTATTCCTTACAAAATTAACTAGCTGCACTGTTTAACAATCAATCGTGGTAGCCTCACCGCGCGAACGCTAGCGCACGACTCTCCACCAAAGATACTCATTGTCCGTGCTTACAGATTAAGCTATTCATAATACCCCGTTCGCTACACATATTACTATCTGTGGAAACCCTGTTAGATTTAATTACAAACATTGACATCACTTATAATCAAAACAATGATGATCACGTAGTAGTAACAACAAAATAACTAAAGAATAGCAGAAATAAAAATAAAGAGGTTAGTAAAAAATGTCATAATCCTCTTCTACGGGTTACCAGGGAGTACGAAAGACGTTGCGCGACAGGTTTTGTCTGGGATAGAACTTTCAGACTTTAAATGGACGCTAGTCTTAAATAATACAGGAAGACACCTAACATCCCAGCTTTTAACGTGGACTAGGGTTGCAACAATATATCGGTCAACTGATAATATCGAACTAAAAATACCGATATTTATATCGATATTATTACTTGGTCGATACAATAATATCGATTTGATGTAGTGAAATGTCGAAAACTACAAAATCCCTGAGCACTAAAAAAACCTAGCAAATAAATTTATGTGTGGCAGGGACCACACTTGACTATGCTAAAATGGAGATTTAGCTCGATAACAAAGTCGATTACGTCCTTTCCTAGGCTGCAGTTCACTCCGTTTGGTGCGCGTGGTTCTTTCCTCATTCGGTTACTTTCACCGTTTTATTATTTAATCTGTTACGTTACGCTAGCGTTTGTTGGTTCTTGTTTCCTTCTGCATTACAACATTCTAAATGGGGTAATAAAATATGATAGTCTAAGTGATGCAATTGATTATGTTATCAGTGTTGATAACAGAACTTTTAATGCAGCTGATGGCAAATGTTTTAAATATTAAATGAAGCTCTTAGCACCGTAATACAAAGTCCCATCTAATGAAACAATCAAAACAAAAATTGATAGAAAAAATATTAAAATCTTTCAAAAGCTGTGAAGGAAAAGTTGAAAAGTGTGAAGCATTTTTCTATTATTACGTGAATGTGACAGTAACTCTAACTATTTGGAAATCATTGCAAAAAGAATTAAAATCAGTCATGATTGGTATACGAGTTGGATTAAGATATGTCCAAACTCGCAATTAATCATTTACTCAAAGTAGCCTCGGCAGTAGGGCTAACTCAAACTAGGAACAGACTTAATGGGAAAAGATTAAGCAATCTACTGTTTTCAGTATCTCTTGAGGTTGAATATTTGCAGGCCTTTTATTCAGTGAAGTACCTCAACTTTAATATTTATTTTTGATTTACATATTTGATTCTGATATAATATATACAAATATTGATAAACGATTCGCTCAGGAAAACCAATTGGTTCCAACAAATAGAAGAGGATTTGAATCATGCAGGGATCAGCAAGGAAATGACACGGGAAAGGGGACAATTCAGGAACAAAATTAATTATGAACACAAAATTTAAAATACAAGAAGAAAACAGGAACAAAATGGACTGAACAAAGGAAACAGGAAAACAGTGAACGGATGAAGATGTTTGGGGAAGAGAAGAGGAAGAAGACAAATACAAACAAAAACTGAATAATAATGAATAATTTGAGTTTAAACACTGTCCTCAAGGGCAATAGTGATTAATAATAACAATTATAATAAATATTGGAAAAATATCGATATTATTGGCTTGATGCGGCCGATATTATCGATATCTGCGGGGTATCGATATATAAAAATCGATATTGATATTAACTTGCATCACTAGCGTGGACATAAGCTGAAATACACCTACGGAAAGCCAAACCTTTGCTAGAAACCATTTGAAGATCGATAAACTGAAATGCAGGTAACAGCAATCGATTTTCAGTCAGCTGCAAGATACAGAACCCAAACTGAAACCAGTGAAGAATTTACGTAAAGAAATATTATATAATGGGGTCAGCATATAATGAATTCCAGGTTTACACAGTGTGAGTGTTGAACGCTGTAGCCGAGGCGCTGACTAGCAGGCACTTCAAATGTTCACCTTCGATTTGAATTATGGACTCATACAGTAAAATTTACTCTCCATTGTGGCTGCACGCACACTGCAGCGGCTGCGTGTCCTGGTCCGCGCCTACCGGCCGTCCTGAGAAGGTTTCCCGTATCATCAAGCTGAGCGCTCGGACAGTCCCCAATCTCCAACTCGTAAACTACACACTTCGCAAGCAATAATACACTTATCACACAAAACACGAAGTTATACGTTTCATAGACAGATGGAAACACAAAAATCGCTTCTGTAGGTTAAATGACACGAGTCTCTAAAATTTTAGTTTAACATAAACACGATTGTATTACAACCCAGAAAAAAAAATGATTTGAATGAAACAAACAGTTGAACGTCTGTCACAAGGAAGGATAAAAAAATAGTTACCAAATCCAGTTTCCGAGTGATATTTCATTACGTAAATATTTTTACGCTGATAAAAGAAATTCTGAAGAAAGTGTAACATTTCAAAAAGTACTGACGGGGGAGGAGGAGAGACTTTCACGGTTCTGATATTTATTAATGACGTCACGTAGTCTTCCTTACTGGCTGCGCTATCCGCCTGTAGCGTAGCCTATTGAGTAGAGGGAATCCTTCAGTTTAACGTCGACTCCGAAACACGGAAGCGTTCCGGAGTATTTCACGTTTACTAATCAACCTTTGCCCGATCTGAAGGACGGATTAAGAACATTTCATAGCTGGAGCCGACACTAGGAATTGAACCTGGGACCTTTCGATCTCCAGACAGACGTCATAACCACTGAGCCACCGAACCATCGGTTTCTGATATGAGCGCGCGTGGGTTAATTGTTCAGATAGCTACCCTCAATTTTCGGTTTGTAAAACTCTTTCCTATGCACCGATTGATTACATTTTTCCGATTTTTAAGTTGGTATTTACAATTTACAGTTTGGAAAATAATAAATTGATCATCAGTGTTAAACAAACCGTGTGTTTTGATTTATTTAAGTCGGTATGAGGAATCTTTAGTATTGTGCGCATATTTACTGGCTCGATATCAAATTATTGGTGACTAAAAGTAAGAGCTGTTCGGCTTGCTGTGTTCGTGATGACAAAAAGGGCCAGTCATCTATAACACGCCGAAAGTTTTCAAAGGAGGCGGCTCATGTCATATATATATTATATATGGGGGCCTCACCACAGACATTGGGTGCATTGGGACCTCCAGATCATAATGGGCCCACACCACAGACATAGCCTAGGGGCCTACAGATCCTAAATGCGGCCTTGAACCGGAGTCCAATGGAGTTGTGAATTACTTAACAACAAGAACCGAACATGATGGGTGAGCGGTTAACTTTCTGGACTCACATTCGCGAAGAAGCCGGTTCGAATCCCCGTCCGGGTATCCAGATTTTTTCATGATTTCCCCAAATCACTCCAGGTGAATGCCGGGATGCTTCCTTCAAAAAGGCCTTCCTGTTCGTTATCCCAGTCCCATTCCTCCTCTAATGACCTCAACATCGACGAGGCGTAAAGCCATAAGTAAAGAAAACACCAACAACAACAACAACTAGAAGGTGTGGTCGACCATACTGATCCTTCTTTTCCATTGTCCTTATTGATTATAATTGGTAACTAATGATACATGTCATCCTGTGCAAACAAACTTGTGCGAACCATTTGAAGCAGGCATAATTTTAAAAGCCTGAGTTATACCTTATCGCGTGACCAATCCAAAGTGGTTTCCTTTCCGCCACGCCGAGAGGAAAGTGTCGGTCGCGGACGTTACGTCAGAGCAATCAGAGCGTACAAGGAGACGCTTGGCACTTCATTATTCACCGCAACAAAAACGCTTCTTGAAATGCGACACTTTCATTCCCCGCCTCTGGAAGTAAGGAATCCACTTTCATACGCAGCATAGACTGTGTGCAAGAAAGCCTGCCAGTAAATGACGCCAGGACTAATCCAACTGCAGAAAAAAAATCGCTTTTCGGTAATATCCGCACATCACAAAACAGTTAGGATCTTAATCCGGTGGAGCAGCCACTCTATCAATACTTACTTCACTGGATAGATGATCAGATAAATAACATTATGACTATCTCGAAGAAATACTGTAACAAAGTGATAGCAAGAAGGTGCCTCAAGTTATCCGATATTCGAGTTTTAACTTCGTCATACATATCTACTATATAATTTCCTTAGCTCACTCATTCCTCATCTCGATAGCTATTGGCTGGAGAACGGTGTCACGTGTCAGCCTTCGCTCGCAAAACAGCGACCAGAGATATCATTAGAGTAAATTCATGGTTATGTCCACAATTTAATAGCTGAGCAACTGCTACCAAATTAATTGCCATGATACATTCATTAAGTTTGGTTCTCGTAGCGTTTCATAGTTAAAAAATATCGATAACTTTTAAGGCTGAAAAAAGGTGGATATGATTTTCAGTGACATATTGATAATTATTATTATTCTCGTATCAAAAACATCAAAATACACAGTTAAATACATTGTGCAAATCAACAACTTTAAACACACTTAGCCCAGTACTTCGCAATCTCAATCGCATTGTGTGTTGCTTGAAACAGGTCTTCGTTGTTGCAGGATGATTGGGACATAGGGCACTCGAGCATATGATTCATAGTTTGGTCTTCACCACATTCGCACTTAATACTGGTAGTATCAGTATAACCCCATCTCATTAGGTTTTCCTTGGACCTGCCCACTCCTGTTCGCAATCGATTTAAGGACCACCAGACGTTGATAATGAAAGCAACTTAAAAAAAAAAAACTTAAAAAAAATTACTCATGGTCTCTGCTATAACCACAAATGCCCATTGTCATTCCGGCTTAGGATAAATTTCAATTTAATTACAACTATCAATAATGTTGTTGCTTGAGCAGAGTTACGATATTTGCTTTTTAGTTATTTTACTGACATCTTTCGTTAATGGTCTCTGTACGAGATTATTACGATATTTTAAGTGGACGTCAGACCAAATGTTACCGAATCAACTATCCTGGCAATTTATTTCTTCATTGTTGCTTAACTGTTTAATAATATGGAATGAGTATTAAGATCTTTGGCAGTTACAGATACTATGACCAATGATTACGAGTGTTTGCCCAGTCTCAATAAAAAAACAACGTGATGCTTTCGAAGCAAACAGGATTTTTTTTTTTTTTAAATTTATAGAGTGAACTTTAAGGGTCAAATACAGATCAAGCTTGTATTTAGGCAATTATACCAATGCGCTATTGCCCCTTTTCGTGTTTAATACCTACCTCTATAATGCTTCTGAGTTCTTCAAGCTCAAGGGATTTATTCACCCTGAAACACAGGTCAAGTTTATATTTGGTCAAATCATGTCAACCTGTCATAATCTTTCATCTTAAAAACTGGAACTATTCTAGACCCGTGACGATAAGCAAAAAACAGTCACGGGCTTACAATAGTTCTTAAATAATGGTAGCAACAAAGATGTCGAAAAATCTATTCGGCGTGAGAAATTCGTTGCATACTATCTAGTGCACTTATTCCATTGTTAAGAGTATTTATAAAAGGAATTTAGAGCGACTGTAAAAAGAGGTATCTTTGAGGTAAACAAACATAACAGGATACTCTCCATATCATACCACTATCTCTATATCTCTGTATTGTATATCTAGTACATCGAAATATTTTGTGTTGATTTTTTATTAAGATAAAAGGAGTAAATATCCGACTCTACTGTAACAAGTAAAACAACACATCTTTATCGAACAGTGATATCACAGTTCGTAATTCTTTTTTCGACCCAACGACAGCTGCATACCGGTGTAATGGCCATCAGCGGAAATTTCAAATGCAACCACTGTGCCGACTTTGAATTAGCTCTCATTGCTCACATCAGTCTGGATATTTTACCGGGGAAACTCATTCATTATCATCAACCCGCTATTTCTATTAAGCTACCATAGGTTATTTTTGATTCTGAATTATAAAACAGGTACACAGAAATACTCTATTAGTATGTAACGGTAGTTATTGCACTGGACGTAACCTATAGTCTCCCCGGTAACAAGTGTTGAGTGACAGCAGCTTAGTATTCCGACCAACCATATAGCTAGGGTTGCAACGATAGATCAGTCAACCGATAATATCGGACCAAGTGTATCGATAGTTTATATCGATATTTTTACATGGTCGATGCGATAATATCGATTGATGCAAGGAAATATCTAAAACTACAAACCTCTTAGCACTAAAATATCCTACAAATAAATGTATGTGTGGTAGGAAGCAAACATGAATATGCTAAACACTTACTTATCTCGATAACGTAATCGATAAAAGATACTTTTATGGTGATTTTTGATTTAGAGAAAGCTTTTTATAATGTTAGGTGACACAATGTTTAAAATGTTAAAGAAGTCAGGTCTAAATTATGGAGATAGAAGAATACTTTATAAACTATATAAGAATCAAGTGGCTATGATAAAAGTAGAGAACCATGAGAGACATGCATCAGTTAAAAAGGGTGTCAGAAATGGTTGTAGTATATCCCCATTAATAATTAACTTGTATGTTGAAGAAACAATAAATAAAGTCAAAGAAAAATTTCCATGTGGTATAAGTGTTCACAGAGAAAGAAATCAGTGTACTACGATTTGCTGATGACATTGTCTTGTTAGCAGCAAGGGCTGAGGATATTGAGAAGTTAAGGAATTAGGGTCAACATAAAGCGAGGTGGAATCTTTCAGATTAGTTAAACGGAAACATTTTCGTCTATTTTGTAACTCCTTGCTTTGCCCTCTTCTTGTAATCATTAATATAAGTTGGCATATTTCATACAACAGAACGCAGATCTGGTGGAAACATAATAATAGAGGAAAGTGCCCATAACCGGACCCCCATCATGGTTTTTACCTCTAAAAAATATAAATTTATAAAAAAATCTGTTTTTTAAAAATGAAATAATTACTTCAGAATTTTAAGCGTCATTTAAATTCCGATTTCAAAAAATATCATCAAAAATAATTACCAACAAAAAATTAAAAACCCTGCAGTTTGGCGATATGGAAAATAGTTGCTTAAACTAGACCCATCTTAAAAATTAATGAAATAACACTAAACAATATTATAAAATGGTATTGAATAACAGAAAACATATTTTTAAGCGGAATTTAACAATCACTGTTTTTTTAATATACAAATATAGCATATATATATAGCGAATATGAAGACACAGAAAGTAAATAAAAGAATTAAACCGTTTAGCAACAAAAATCGCAGATGTACACATCCTTTTGATCCCCAGCACAGTCCACATGGGCGCACATTAAACGTATAATGTACAGTAAATCATCCAAATTTCCCATTCTGATAGGTCAAAATATTTGCTATCGCAAAACACGCACCAACCATTAACATCTTTGGAAGGGGACACTCCATGGAGAATCTTCAATTCCGATGTTCCAGTAGTCACGCTCCTCTCATCCTCAGTGCTTAATTCTTTCACAGTTTCTTAAAATTAAGGCCCCTTTTCACAAGCTATATCTAGAGGCCCTATTGCTGACCCAAGCCCCCCACCACGACTGTTTTTGCATCCTCGAGAACATTACGTTCCTGCTGTTGAGCCTTCTTAACTTCTTTAGCGCTTTTAACTTTCATCAATAGGACTTTGTAAGGCGTAGATAAGATGAACTTTGAAATGAAAGCATTACATTCCATATTTGAGTTTAAGCATAAAAAAGGGGTCCGATTTAGGAAACTGGAGAGGGTCCAGTATGCGGAACTATAGCCTGTATTTTGTTCACCTAATAGAATTTTAACCAAACTTCTCAGCAAATCAGTTTAGTGATAAACATGAACATAAAAACTTATCATTTAAGGGTATATATAGATCGGAAGGCTTACCTGCCTATATCCAGGAGAAATTTTAAAAAAATATATAGCTGTAAAAAGTTTGTGGACTGCCAAAGCACGTAATGGCGATTTAATGAGTATCCAATGAAGCGGGCGACGCGGGCATTTTGCTAGAAGCCTAAACTACTATTTACACTTGATCCTGTTAAGAGTTCAGGAGAATGCAGAGGCAGGACATGGGGGCCACTTTAGGGGAGGGGTCCAGTATAGGCCACTTTCCTCTAATAATAATCGTCTTAGTGTTGTAGCACGCAAACCAGAAGACATTTCTTAGTTTTCAAGCTAATATTCCCACTTTGTTTTGCTTTCATCATTTCTAGAGTTACGGAAGATTGCACGATATAGTCGTTGCTCTTTCGAATTGTGCCCTAAAGATCTGTCTAGGAGCTGAGATAGCTTTCCAGATTTACCGCCAATTCCGCGTTGTGTTCGAGACTATCACGACCTTAGCAGCTGGGGTCCTAACTGTTAATAATCTGTACAAGCATCCTAACTGCTCTCACAAAATTGCCTTCCTTGATGCGCAATAACAAACGTTCTGGGCTACGAATTACATTGGTGTTGGTGGTGCCCCAAACCAACTTCCCGTTTTTCAAATCAATTACAGAACAAAATAACTATACTTATTATTATTTGTATGACTTCAAGTTTAGCCAATTACAGGACGGATGACAAGCATAACTGACATTTAAAATCTTAACTACCTTTAAAAAAAAATCAGAGTTCACGTGAAAGATGACCATAAAATTTTAAACTTAGTTTAGATAACCAGTGCTATTTTTTGTAAATAAAGTTTATATATTTTAATTAAATTAATACTTTGGGTATTGACGAAACTCCTCAGCCAAGCTCAGTTCTAATAGTTTTATTTGTATGTTTGAGGCTAACGACAGTAGGATATTGCACCAAATTACATGCTTGATACTGCTAGGCTTCCAGAATATTCCGCAAGCAAAGTCAATTTTCACTTACATTCTGATTAGTTTCACGAAGAACAGCCTCAAAACGACAACTGGTAGCGTGTTCACTTTTGTGCGTTGTCGCCGTTCAAGAGTGTTTTGATATCTGTCGCATTCGGGTCGTGATTTCTTCTCACTCTTCACGTACAGCCGATCTTCGGACGTAATAATACTAGGACTATGATTGCCTTAGAAATAAAATTATTAGCCAAAAAAAATTATCAACTTACAATTATTGCAAGAACCAAAGGAGATAAACTAATGGATAACATCCAACACTATACTTTAACAACATACAACTTACGCCCTGTCATTAGTTCTTTGTTTTGAACTGTTTCCTTACCGCATTAATTTTTTAAAATTTGTTTCTACAGTTAACTCAAATCATTTGAATTAACGATGACAGTTCAACAGCTGACTGAACATTTTCCTTAAGCTCAACATAATGACCAAACATGGGACGAATTGAAGTAGTTATACCCTGTTCACTCTGAACTTCAGGCTCAACGTCATGTTCTTATGGTTCCTCTCCTCACCTCACCATCCCATACATTCCTACCTCTCCGAGATGACCTCTCTCTCCAAGTACGAGGGTGGCCCACAAACTAATGCACCACATTTTTTTTCCTCAGCCCACAACAACTGTACGAATGCGAAACTTTAGATATGATTTCTTTGAAATCTATATTTTATAGGTTATTTATTATACAAAATTATATTAAAATTATTTATTAAATATAATAACGCGTATAGTTCTTTAAAAAAATTCTTGGCTTTTTAGCGTCTAAAGTTTGCCGACCACTGCCCTTGTTCAATTCGAAGAACCGAGTAAATACCAACATAAAGGCGCATTCCCACGTCGCGTGGTGGGCAGTACGCGCCTTTCATCTTTTACCGCCTGGTGGTGGGTCAGGCGCACTGTACCTGCTAGCATATGCGGCAAAGATGAAAGGCGTTCCCTAGCACGCGCCGAACCTGACCAGGTTTACGTTCAACTGACTTGTCAGAAAAGTGTTGTCTGACATTAAATAGTTTACAAATTTTTCTTAGTAACAATAATCTTTGAAAGGTCTATGTACTTTGGCGGGTAGGTCACGTGAGCACAGTGTTTTGCTGTACAATTGTTAGTGAGTGTCAGAGAGACAAGCTGAGGGCAAAAATGAAAAGACTGATGTATTTATTTATGTTGGTGAAAAGAAGAATTAATGTATTCAGAATCGAGTGTTTTGAATTTTAAGAATAATAAATAATCCGATTTCAAGAATAATTGTAAATGATTTATTAATGCAAGGTTCACATAATTCAACACATTTGAAATGAGTACCTAGAAGTTAGTAAATACTGCATAATTGTAAGTTTTGGTGTATCGTGCCTGCTTCGATAACCGGTCTATTCCCGGCTTTTTGATGGGTAATACAAACAAATAAGAAAAAAGGAGCAAGACAATTCATAGAACACATTTACCAAGCTTACACACTTTAACAGGTAAAGTTGAAAAGTAGAATTTTTTATCTCTAAGTATATGGCAGGAGTGATTCAAATGAATCAGCAAGTGCAGACATTTCGGGTCAGTGAATGTTATGCCAGAACCAGCACATCCCACAATATAAACCTGTCCTTCACGAAACACCTTACAGCTAAAATTAAGGAATCGAAAGTTGGTACATATCACACGAGCCAGCGTGCAATGCCAGTAGTGTCTAACTGAGCTTTCAACATGAATGCCGCGAATGCTGCGTCACGTTTGATCAGGCGCTGCAGTCAACCGAAATTACAACACAACGTTTCTTGTAAAGTCAGAAAAAAAACTGGAATGTTTGACAGAAAACATGCCGCAATACCAATACAACGGCCTTGGGGCGTCTACTAGTTTCACTGCACGCTGTAACAGACAATCTATAAATTTAAAAATGGGGTTTTCAAGGCAATCTGGGTATTTATCGGCATAGTTCATAACAATTGATAGATGTTTCGCATAGCTCTATGGTAGTTGTATTGACAACTGGTTCATGTACGCACGGTGGAACATATCGGAGACAAAAAATTATTCCGTTTCTTTAACTCTGAGGCCAAGATCTACGAGTCTGTCAAAGTCTTTCGTACTATCAGAGCTTCGTGTGAACGGTCTCTGCTTGAAGTGGTTGCCTCCAAAACTCACAGCTCCACTACCACAATGGAATTACAGTCAAGGTTCTCTTCTTGTTCCCCTGTGACATTATAATTATCTATTATAGTTTCGAACTCCTCAACGTGCTCTTCCTTTAAAATTAATGTACTGACATTGTGGTAGTCCCCTTTCTTGTTACTATGTTCTGCTCCTGCTAGGACCAAAACAGTGGCAATTAGCCGTTTCCCGGCTGCTGCGTTCTTCTTTGCGTATCAGTAGGCCCGGGTGGGTTATGTCCCGGACCATCGTGCCTCTGATAAGGCCTTTGATGTTGTTTGCGACTTCTCCTCCAACAATGTCCTTTCACTTCATCCCTGCATGACCTGTTGTCTGGTCTGTTGTTTCTATAATTAACTTCTTCTCTTATACTTCGATCATTAAAGCCATTACTGCTATCATACTCTTGCTCCATTCTTTAGCATTCTTTCTTCCTGTAGATCTAATCTACCCAACATATTAATAGCGTCTGCAACATTATCTATCTTATGACTAGTAAAAATCAATTGCGTTTCCTGAGGCATCCTAGACACTATGATCCTTATATACTCCTCTTCATACTACTGTAGGGTTGATCCAGGTAATTACACCCTGCTAGACACCTCAGAAAAAAACAAAAAAATTGTCGAGTCTCTCTGCTTGATGAATATTACGGTCCCTGCATTAAATCTGATTTTACTGAAATTTGACGTTCTACTGACCAGAAGCGTTTCGAGAATTACTTCTTGAAGCATTCATACGTCCCATGTTCTTTGACAAAGCGGTCACCCCACAGTCGGGCACTACCTTGCAAGTGTTTGCATACCCATTCCACTTTCTTCCTATCATTAGCCATCTGGAAAGACCCAAAGGATTCAAAACTATTTAGAAAATCAAAAGGCTGTATTCTTCCTTTATCATTAAAATTCTCCTAATTCAAATTTTTCTTCCAATTGAATGGTTTGACAACATCCCGTCCCCCACATGGCTGGGTATTTTGCCAATTCTTCCTTTACTGATTCAGGTATCTACCTCTTGTTTCTCCATTTCAAGAACTAGATTATGGATTTTTTCCATCATTCCCTGGCTGTTTGATAGTTTGACTTCTCCAGTCCGTTCATAATGTCTTGTACCCCTTCCGACAGACCCTTAACCTGAGCCTTCGCTTCCACTAGATTTTTGTCAAAACGAACATCTTCAACCACTTTCATTCGCAGGTCATGTTACTCTATCACATCCTTAATACCTCCAATATTCCTCTCTATTTGACTAGTTTGATACTCTGCTTCTTCTTTAATATGCTGTCTGTGGTTCTAAACTTGGTCAAACATACTCTATCGTGTTTCTTCCAATTTTGTATTTATAGCTATCAACTTCAACCAAATTAGCTAAAAAATCATTATTTTTTTCTCTCTTTTAAATTAGAAAAAAAACTACTCTTCAGATTTCTCCTATTGCTTGTAATTTGACAACCGCGCTGAATTTCTAAGCAATCGACCGAATTCCTTACTTCCCTATAAGTGACCGCATCATCAGCGAACAATCTAAAACTCCTATTCTCTCTGTCTCCGAGACAGTTTATATAAATTAAGAAAAGCAGTGGTCCTATTATACTTCCTTAGGGTACACCTGATGTAACATCTAGATTAGAAGAGGTTTCTCATTCAACGACAACATACTGCGACCGACCAGTTAGAAAATCTTTTATTCATTCACAAATCTGATCCGATATAGCGTACGCTCAAAGCTTCGCTAAATGGCGATTATCTGGCACAGAATCAAGTGATTTATAAAAATAAAAAATTAAAAATTAAAAAATGCATCAATTTGTGATTTTTTTTTTTTTTTTTTGCTTATGGCTTTACGCCTCGTCGACGTCGAGGTTATTAAAGGTGGTGTGGGAGTGAAAACAAGGAATTCGTTCATGGCCTTGTGAAGGAAGCATCCCGGCATTCACCTAGAGTGATTTGGGGAAACCATGGAAAACCCAAATCTGGAAGGGAATTCGAACCGGCGTCCTCCCGAATGCGAGGCCACAGCGTTAATCAAGTTGTGAAACTGCCTTAATAACTTTCACTACATCCTGTACAAATAAGACCAGCTGTGTAACAAATTATATCTTCTTCACAAAATCCGTGTTGATTTAAGCGTATTGTTTTTATCTAGAAAATTCATAATATTCGAACATTTAATATGCTCTATAACTGTACTACAAAGAGATGTTATAAATGAAATGTTCTC
This sequence comes from Vandiemenella viatica, assembly GCA_031002005.1. Classification (NCBI taxonomy): domain Eukaryota; kingdom Metazoa; phylum Arthropoda; class Insecta; order Orthoptera; family Morabidae; genus Vandiemenella; species Vandiemenella viatica. Next base: position 25,803,757 of record CM061914.1, on the reverse strand, counting down.
TGTAAACTCGCCGAGTGAAAACGTTTGTAAAGCACCACGTATTAACGGTTACGTGCGGTATATAAGCAACCACCTCACCTACACTTGACAATGGCGACAGAGTATATGAGCGCCGAAACGTAGTGCTTTACAAACGATCTCACTCGGTTAGTTTCCCGAGAACATTTCATCTATATACAACGCCGTGGAAGCCTCCTCTCTTAAACAGATGTTGCAGATATGTGACGGTAGTTTCTAAGATAAATTTGATCTCCTCTCTTGAAAATCGATATTACCTGCGCTATTTTCCAGTTTGAAGGTACTTTCCGTTCTTCTAACGATTTACTGAATAATTCAGACAGAAATGGTCAGATTTCCGCCTTGTACTCTGTAAATACCCTTACTGGAATTCCATCTGGACCCGGTGCTTTCCCCCATTTCAGGAGCTCCAAATGCTTTATGATGCCTGCAGTGATTATACGTAACGAATCCATCACTAACTCCACGCAACGTTCGAAAATATGCTATCTTTGTTTTGATAACTGAATGAGTTTTTTTAATACAGTGTTAAGTATGTTAGCTCTATCGCGGCTTTCATTAACCTACGAACCTTCATGAATTAGTAATGGTGTATTGTTGTCGCTACAGCTAACTTTTCGTACGTAGACCAAAATTTCTTTCGATTTTCTGTGAGACTGTTAAAAGAGAGTTACAAAGGAAATAGTTAAAGACGCATTTTTAACACCTCCTTTTAACTCAGCTAAGATTTCTATGTCGCTACAACAACCCTTCCTTCTTGAGCGTGCATGTATCCTCCTTTGCTTTTTGAGTAATCTTTTGACTTCTTGCGTATACCACGGTGGATCATTCTCTTTATTGTTCATTTCGGTATATGTGTTTCCATACCCTCCCTGACTATACGTATGAATCGATGCCACATGTCTTCAACGGTGTCTCTTGTTAATTTGAAGTTACGGTAATTATTCCTCAGGTAGGTTCTAAAACACCCCTTTGAGGCCTTATTGAATCTGTTTACAATCCGTTATTTTCCCCTTTCTCACTTAGTTATTAATTTGGTGCTTGCAATTACCGCTTTGTGATCGCTTATTCTTGTGGTCATTGAAATGTCGGTGAATAATACTGGCCTGTTGGTAACCAAGAGATCTAAAATGTTTTCACTACCGTTATGACACCGCGTTGGTTCATTAATTAGCTGCTCGAAATGATGATCTGCAAACAAATCGAGAATGACTACAGAAGCTGCCTTATCCCTGCCACCAGTAATGTGAACGTAATTACGTTAGTAGATATAAGGCAGGTTGAAATCACCTCCTAGAATTATAGCATGATCCTTCAAACAGCGAGTGATACTATTTACATTATTTCTTTATTCCTCGGTGATAGTTATTTCGGCATCAGGTAGAAAGTAGAAGGCGCCTATGACAACTTTTGATCCTGCAACGCTGAGTTAAATCAATATGATTTCGTCGTATCGACGTCTATTTCATTACATGGGGGGAATTTACTAACAGCTATAAATACCCCACTTCCGTGAGAATGTAATACGAAAAATGTTCATGCTATCTTTAAAAGATTCAGCGTAACTTATGTCTGGTTTTGGTTAACTTTCTGTACCGATAAAGATATGCGCTTTTGTGCTACACATAACGCTTATAAGTTCTGGTTGTTTGTTACAAACGCTTCTACAGTTAGTTACGAGAAATTTTAACTGTCGAGATTCTCTTAAGTTCTTCCTACATTCCGGCGTTGCATCTGATTGGGTTGCCCGTAACTGCATTTCTTGTTTCGGATCTTTCTCCCACAGCCTAAAAAACCTTCCGGTGCATTCCACAAGGCCCTTGCCACCCGTGTAGCCGATACACGTGTGTAGTTCACACCTGACCTATTCAGGGGAATCCTATATAACTCAACCCAATGGCAAAGATCGAGAAATCTGCAGCCATTAACATCACCGAAACGTCGTGGTCTCTGGTTCAGCCTCTCAACACGGCTCTGAACAAGAGCTCCACAATCAACTCTGTCTACGATGCTACAGATGGTTAGCTCTGCTGATTTTTTTGCGGCCAATGTAAACAGAGGTCACCCTTTCAGCCAGCGGCCGGAAGGAAGAGAGGATAACCTCCGACCCAAGGCGGCAAGCATCGTTGGGGCCGACATGCTCCACAATCTGTAGTTGGCTACGCCCCGTTCTTTCTATGGCACCCGGAATACGCTGGATTTCTTCGCCGAAGAATCCGCCATTTCCCAAAGGGACTCTATAAACCGCCTAACATTAGAGCTTCCGACTACCAGAATCTCCTTCGGCGATAGCTCAGATCTAGCGGGTTGGGAGGGGGGCCGCTAACTCACAGCATGACTACTGTAGGACATTTTCAGCCTCCGACAATACGTCATACCGGTTAGACAGTCGAACAAGTTCAGCTTCCTGGTCTTTAAGCCTGTTCGACTGCCCCCATACGAGGCTTTGAAGTCTAGAAGCCATACGCCAATAACAGAGAGGCGAAAGCACCATAGCCTCCAACCCCTCAGCTTGGATTGCAGGTGCAGTGGTTGATATGGGAGGATCTGTGGGCGGCATGGATACTTCAGGGAACCCAATATCACCTTTTACGGCAGCTTCCAGCTGTGAAACGTTTGTTAACATAGCTGCAAGCTGTGTGCGCATATCAGCCACCTCAGCTCGCGTCTGCACACAGCAATCATAGTCCCCAGACATACTGTTTTTTGAGAGAAAAAAACGAAGAAAAAATAGGAACTCGAACCGGGAAGAGTTAGTTGTACACAGTACACTGAACTTAGGCGGTAAATACAAACGGCAGTATAACGCGAAAGTGGAATACTGTTCTTAACGCTCACACGACTGCTAACAATGAGCACTAACTACAGTACTCCGCTACTTCTCCCTACACTCACTCGACAACCTGACACTAACTACAAACAGTAAAAGAGACAGAGAGATAAGTTATTATAGTAACATCAATCATTTGAAAGAAGTGTACATCGTTATGTAAATAGTATAAAATAAATTTATTACTAGCATTAGCGAGTTTTTTTAGTCACAGCCAATTCCAAAGTTCACTTGTAAATAATTTATGTACAATCATGTACATGACGAAAAACCTGAGTTCTTGAAGAGATGCAACAAAATAAATAAACAGGGTATGGAGTAAAGAAGTCTTCCCAGCGCCACACCGGAAGTGTTAACACCACATCCACGAGGCTGTTGAAAATTACATATCTAGAATATACGTAGAATTCAACCTGGGATTATATAGTTTCTAATTTCTCAAAAAGTATTAATTTGTGGAAAATATATATAATATCGGAACCACCCTCCATTACGGGAGGACGCTACCAGGTGAGAAAAGAGCAGACAGCTTCCTCTTTACGGTCGACTGCCCGAAAGTGATCGTTGCTCCGCTATCTTTCATTGTGTATTGTGATGTTGGGGATATAATAAATTTGATCCTTGTACCAACTGTGCACTCTCAGTTGCTGCCCATTTGTGAGATATATCCACAACCATCCACGGCCACCACGACTCGACTTCCGATTCTTCTCCAGCCGATCTGTCATTCATTACTTGTTTCTTTGATTATCTATTGATCCTCCTCCGTCAGGTGACAAGAGCTTAATCCCTTTAGAGGGCTTGGTTTTAAGTGATCTTAGACCACCACGCCACATGTCATCAAAATCCGCTGGCGCGAGATCGATCCCTTTGTAACGTAACCATGAACGTTACGGTTATATTTGGAGTGGATAGTGTAATCTGAGAGGTATGTAAGGTCTTTGGCGGTGGGCAAGCGCCGAGCGCGGGGAGTAGGGAGTCAGTGATTGTCAGGGGTAACGTACGGAACAGCCGGCGGGAGCGGAAGGTTTACGGCAGTGTGTTTATCCCGTGAATACATCGTACGGCCGCTTGGCGTGTGTTCCGTACTAAAGAACACTGTGGGATGTGTGCTAAAGTATATGTTGGACTATGAAGGTTCTTCCGAGTGACCTGATTCAATATAGACTGTGTTTAGTAAACTACTGCAGAATCGGACTATGGCGATTGTTTGTTAATTAGTTTCGAGAATTGTGCTCACTGCTTATTTATGTTTTGACTGTACTTGAATCTGCTATCTTCGGTGACGAAGAAACATTAGTATTATTGTCTGGTGGCATGCTTGTTGACTGTGTAGTCTCAGAGGAATAAATCTACGAAAACTAGTACGCATATGTGTTCTTCTTCTGTGACTTTAATTAACCAATTAGCATAGCCGAAAGACTGGCGACCGCACGGCAAAACGAACCTTTAATTAAAAGAGTAATTAGTGGTGGAAGAAAGCTTAAGAAAAATCGTGTTAGGAAGTGTAGCTGCTCAATTGCTTCAACAAACTTTTAACTATACAAACACGAATAGCGGGAGTGCACGTTACATGGCTCAACGTGACAGGACAAGTTGCAGTTAAAATTGTTAAGGACGGACAGTGATTAATATAAAAAAAGTGCTGGAAATAATAAGCAGTGAGTAGAGAGGGAAGACAACAATCGGCGATGGTACGGCTACTTCGAGGCGGCGAGTGCACAACAATGTAATAAACGAGAGGACCCGAGCTTTCACGATCGGAACCGATCAACGCAGTCTGACGGGAAGCCTTGCCCGAGCAACAACGCGACAGCGGAACAACGCGGGCACGCAGAAGCGGCGCGGCGTCATAGCGGTCGACGGCAGCGCGGTCAGCAACTGAGATTCTTCGAAAGGGAAGTGCGAACAATTTTTTTAATTAAAGAAAGACACAAACTGACATTAAAATAAAAATATACCGTTTCGATTGGAATCACATTTCCGCGGTAGTAATTATTTCTTTTGCATTAATGAATCTTCAAATGAACTACTGACTATGCGGATTGCAAATTTTATGCATGCAAGCATAATTTTATTCTGATTTGGGTCAAGTTATGTCAGTTTCTGTTAACGAATTAATTTGTAAATTTTTTTGTTGATTTTCCAAAGAAGGCATACGTTGAGTAGAATTAATAAATGTCTTCCATACAATTTCCTGTAGGTTTTGTCTGGGAGGTTTCTGATATTATATTTTATTTTCTCCATGGCTGCGAGTGTTAAAGTTTATGTTACCATTTTGTGAAGATAGGGGCATTATTTTACATCGAGCTTATACGGAGTGGATCATGCAATATTCAATTCGACTTGGAAAGATTTCTTCGTGCAATATTTTCTTTCAGATCCAGCAAACTTGCGTTTTCACCCAACGTTGTTTTATTCATGTGCAGTTCCTGCTAACCTGTGTTCTGGTTCAATGCTTTGTAGTTAGGAAACTGTTTGTTTTGCATGAACTGTAGCCTGGATTTTATGGTTTTTCAGTGTTCTCAGATGGATTAGAGTTGGGAAAGATGGACTTTGCATTTGACTGTCCACAGTTTAAGGGTGTGGAAAGATTCTTAAGTAGCCTATACTTTCTTAGGGTTCACATCAAAGTAGAGGATAAAGATAAATACACGGCTATAATAAATGTTGTTAAGAGGGTGGTAGCAAGCTTTAAGGAGGAATGCAAAGTACATGTACAGCACAGTAAAGAGTTCAGGGATCCTGAAATTCTAAAAAATATAGATTGGTATATAATTTCAGTATGGTCAAAGCTTGAAGAAGTTCGAGAAAACTTGGGTAGTTTTTGTGATAAAATATCCATGGTTTCAGTAGATTCTGCTATTGATTATATCAAGGGGGCTATACCCGATGTTGGTTACAGAGTAAAATACCTTGAACATAAGTTTAGTTGGGTGCGAAGGGTGAAATTCGAAGATGATGTTTGTAGTTATATTGGAGGATTATTCAATGCTGATTGTGAGTTAGATTCAAAGTCATCTGAGCCTGTTGAGGAGCAGCTTGTGGATGATAATGAGTGTATGAGAAGTGTAGAGAATAATGAAAATTTGGAAGAGGACTTGTCAATTGGGAGTAAGGATTTTAGTAATCTCATGGTAACTGCAACTGGTAAAGGGAAAGTAGTTAGTATATCGGCGAAAGAAGAGAGTTCAATTTCACGTGTTGACATGGACGATGATAAGAAGAAAGAAGAGGAAGAACTAAGTGACAAAGAATTGCATGAAGAAGTTTGGCGAGAAGAAAACTCGGAAGAACCTGTGACAAAATATAAAATTACTAGGGAAGAAACAGAAGAATCAAAGGCTGAAGAACCGGGTAACAGTCTGAAAACATTTGGTGACAGTCTCGACGCATTTAGAGCGGAGATGAAACGGGCGTTTGCGGAATTTGAGTATAACCTGAGATGCTACTTCGAACAAGAAAAAGCAAAGATAGTTTCAGAAGAAACTTATAGATCAAATGGAAGAGAAACGGTGAATAAAAACAATGTTTGTGAGCCACAAGAGCAGGAGGAGACTTGTGTAACTGACGACAAGAATGTTGAGAAAGATACTGTAGCAAAAGAAGAATTAATGTCAGTAGAAGAAGATGGAAGACAGCGAGAAGCAGTCCTTGAGATGAAAGAAACATTTCAGGAGACAGAGGCAGTGAAGCATGTAACTTTGCCGGAAGGGAACCTCGCAGTGAAACATGGTCTGATGATAGATGAGTACTATTCATCATTTAAAGCCATACAACAGAAGGTGATTAATGGGAATAAAGAGATTATGCAGAAGAGAGGAAACTATGTGAAGCCTGAAGAATGGTATTTGCTGAGAAGATATGTGGAAACAAGTGGAGGAAGAAGAATGAAGGAGGAGTGGAAGAGGCGCAGGAAGAAGTTACGGTTATATGATGAAGCAAAGAATGTAAATAAGAAGAAAGGAGGAAGAAGAGAAGAAAGTTGGAAGAGACGCAGGAAGAAGTTACGCTTATATGATGAAGCAAAGAATGTAAATAAGAAGAAAGAGGGAAGAAGAGAAGAGAGTTGGAAGAAGCGAAAGAAGAAGCGGGGTTTAAAGCTGTTTGGTGAAGGAAGGAATATTGTAAAGAAAAAGAAGTAGGTACATTAGGTAGAGGGGGTGAGGTACAGTCTTCAGTTGCCTCACTACGCATGATGGAAACATCCATGCATAAATACCTTAGCGTTATGATAGGTTTAGGCTTTTAGGTTTTTTTTGTCTTCACAATTATTTTACTATGGTATTTTACAGTTGTTGTATCAAATGTCTGTTGCGGTTGTGCGCAGATTAGCGACCCGCACACGGTTTGTTTTGGTTAGGGTATCACCGTTTTTGTCACAGCCGAAGGAGTTGGTTATTGTGACTTACCTTTTCCTTACATTAAAGTGTTAAGACGATTTAAATGTGGCGCAGCGTAATGTCAGTTTGCGTCTTTCCACGTGTGGAGTGATCAGTGTTGGTGTACAACAGTCAGTGAATGAGGCACCTGCCTGAGCAGGGCACACTGTCAGTGCACTGTCGAAGTAAACAAGGCACGATTCAGTGCATGTGTCATACATCAGAAAAAAAAAGAGAGGAAAAATTGTTGTCAAAATATATTGTAACTCAATTTGTAATTTCTTGGTTATATGTCATGGATCTAAGCAAGGACATATGGACATTGAAAGGTTTGATGATTTGTTTCATGCTGTTTCAGACTGTGTGTGTTATTCTTAATATGTATGTAATTGTGTTAGTTTAAGGATAAGCAAGCAGCCACCCAGACTTCCCTTTATGTTTGGTAAACATTTAATCTTGTATTTTTTTTTTGTAAATGTTTCTATGTATATGTGAACAAGTGTGGTTTGTGATGACAAAAGTCGGTGCTTTGTCAATGCCGACTTTTGCCACATTGTAACGGTGGGGGTGTAACGTAACCATGAACGTTACGGTTATATTTGGAGTGGATAGTGTAATCTGAGAGGTATGTAAGGTCTTTGGCGGTGGGCAAGCGCCGAGCGCGGGGAGTAGGGAGTCAGTGATTGTCAGGGGTAACGTACGGAACAGCCGGCGGGAGCGGAAGGTTTACGGCAGTGTGTTTATCCCGTGAATACATCGTACGGCCGCTTGGCGTGTGTTCCGTACTAAAGAACACTGTGGGATGTGTGCTAAAGTATATGTTGGACTATGAAGGTTCTTCCGAGTGACCTGATTCAATATAGACTGTGTTTAGTAAACTACTGCAGAATCGGACTATGGCGATTGTTTGTTAATTAGTTTCGAGAATTGTGCTCACTGCTTATTTAGTTGTTTTGACTGTACTTGAATCTGCTATCTTCGGTGACGAAGAAACATTAGTATTATTGTCTGGTGGCATGCTTGTTGACTGTGTAGTCTCAGAGGAATAAATCTACGAAAACTAGTACGCATATGTGTTCTTCTTCTGTGACTTTAATTAACCAATTAGCATAGCCGAAAGACTGGCGACCGCACGGCAAAACGAACCTTTAATTAAAAGAGTAATTAGTGGTGGAAGAAAGCTTAAGAAAAATCGTGTTAGGAAGTGTAGCTGCTCAATTGCTTCAACAAACTTTTAACTATACAAACACGAATAGCGGGAGTGCACGTTACACCTTCTCTTGTATAAAATTGACAAGAGAAACGTAAGTTTTCCAGGCAAATCAAATTCTACTCCTTTGTTCGCGTTATAAAAAGGACATTAGTTTGGCTAGCCAACGAGCTACGGACCACCTGTTGCAGACGATCCCTGGTAAGTTTCCTATTCCTATGCACCTGCTGTACACTGCCGTGATTTTTCCTGTAAAGTTTCCTACTCCTACACTAATGACCAACTGTTGCAGACGGTCGCGCTCTTCCCTGGTCAGGGGTTTCGTACTCCTATGCTATGGACCAACTGTTGCAGATGGTCAAGCTCTTCCTTCATAAGTTTCCTGCTCCTAAGGCCTCGTGCTTTGGGGCAGCTGATGCAGACTGTCGTGCTCTTCTCTCATTAGATTCATGCTCCAAGTCCTCTTACTTTGGACCACCTGTTGCAGAGACGGTCATTCTCTTCCCTCATAAGTTTCCTACTGCTATGGCCTCGTGTTTTGGACCACCTGTTGCAGACGGTCGTGCTCTTCCCTCATAAGTTTCCTACTCCTATGGCCTCGTGTTTGGGACCACCTGTTGCAGAAGGTCGTGCTCTTCCCTCATAAGTTTCCTACTGCTAAGGCCTCGTGTTTTGGACCACCTGTTGCAGACGGTCGTGCTCTTCCCTCATAAGTTTCCTACTGCTAAGGCCTCGTGTTTTGGACCACCTGTTGCAGACGGTCGTGCTCTTCCCTCATAAGTTTCCTACTCCTATGGCCTCGTGTTTTGCACCACCTGTTGCAGACGGTCGTGCTCTTCCCTCATAAGTTTCCTACTGCTAAGGCCTCGTGTTTTGGACCACCTGTTGCAGAGACGGTCGTGCTCTTCCCTCATAAGTTTCCTACTGCTAAGGCCTCGTGTTTTGGACCACCTGTTACAGACGGGATGCCCGACAGGTGGTGACTGCCCGGCGCGGTGGACCATGGAGGCCGGGGGCGTGTCCGGCACGGCGGCCGCTCTGCAGCGCGAGGTGCTGAACGTGACCGGCTGCCCGGCGACGCTGCTCAGCCTGGCCACAGTCTTCTCCGCTCTCGTCGACTCCGCCGTCGCCAAGAACGTCACCGGCAGCTCGAGGGCGCGGCCCCGGCAGCCGCCGCCGCCGCCCCAGGACCCGCAGTTCGACTTCATCGTGGTCGGCGCGGGGTCAGCGGGCTGCGTGCTGGCCAACAGGCTCTCAGAGGTGCCCGACTGGAAGGTACACAAGCTAGTCAAGTACTCGCTACTGTTACCAAAAAGGGATTGGGTAAGAAGATCTCCCGCTGAAGGGACTGTAGTGACCCTGCTAGGATCAGTCATGACAGAGCGGACGTATCTGGCTGATGCGACGAAGAGGAACCATGAGAAAGGGTTGGCCATAGAAGCTGACCCAAGTTCAGGATGCAAATTTCATTATAGGATCATTGTAGGCGAGTAATTTCCATGAATCTTTAAATGGTTTAATTTAGGATATAAACACAATGATATTCAATCACTCAGATGAATGAGTTAGATTCTAAATTACTGATATATGAACTGCTCGGTTGTTGTAAAACAGCTCACTGATTAAAATCTTTCAGCCGATTGACGGGCAAGCCTACGAAATTTAGGCGAACAACGTGGCTTTCCCCGATCTACAGTCCATATCTTGCTGCTCAAACCCAACCATTTTTTTCCCAAGAGAGCCAACCTGTTTACTGGTGGATGCTGCTTGACGAATGCTACCGAAGAATGTAGCTGGGGCACGGTGTATTGTCTTCTGCGACGATTCCTTCATTTGGATAGACGCAGAAGAGGGTCTTTCCCGGATTTATGAACCCCGATCTCCCGAAATAGCTCCACTCGCGGAGTGGCAGTTTTGCCCAGTCGGCAGCTTTACTCATTCGGTCATTTTACCAACTTTGGATCGGCCAAGGTGCAGTTTTTACAGCCTGTCAGAGTTCTACTTCCCACGCAAATGTCTCCCCAGTGTTTCCTGATAGTACAACTTCACCATCCTCGTTTAATACCTTTAAATAACTGTTTCCTTGCGAAATAACCCTTCGGTTGAACATTGAGTCAGCATCACGCAAACCATGACGGGGGAGAAATAATACGGACACTGTCATAGCATCGAGAGGAAGATCGTGTAGGGTTAATACACTCATGAACATATGTTAAGGGATCCTTGAGAGCGACGGAAAAAATATGGGGCACGGTGATAATGTGTGCACTCAAATGGGCTCTGGCAATTTAACTCGTGGCACAGTGCTACTGATAGAAGGTGTAGAGGAAACGAAAGTTGAACAGAGGGTGGGCGATATCATCTTATATAAACTCTGTAGAATTTTAAGCTTCAAAAGCATATGTTCAGTAGGAGTAATGTTTCTCACGCCCTTGGAGGCCGGTAACTTAATTCCTTTGGACGCAGCAAAGTTTCAAGCCTAGCAGAGGTACCTAACGTGAGAAGCCAGTCTCCCACTCTAAAAGCCCTAAAGTACTTACTAAGGCCTAATGCACCAATTATGGGCGGGTACGTGATTCCCCCACTCCAGCGTCTCTGCTGAAGCACTGGGAGAGTCCTTCTTAGATGCCATGACGGCATGGGCATCAGACTTCATGTAGAATTCTCAGGTATAGACTAATGCATTTATTATTCCTCTGCTGGATTAGGAAAGATACTCTTAGTGACTAGATTTTATTAGAGATGTGTATTGAATATTTTCATGAATTTCATATATTTTTCAATTTAGTGAATTCATTACAGTCACTTAATCTTGCCACGACTATTTCAATTGCTTTCACTAAATCCCTGCTAATTGTTAGTTATAAGTAATAGTAGGACTGTAATATCTCCGGTAGAACTAACCAGGGAGTCATTTATCAGAGAAGAACCCAGGGACGCTGCAATCTATCAGAGACAACCCAGGTCCTTATGCACCACGAAAAAGCCACACCAGCTACTGCAGGATATCATCCTTGTAAATAGTATCTGTAAGAGTACCCTTGGGAAACACATGCAGTGGGGTACGAGCCGCTAACACAAAGCCGCCCTAGACGAGGCCACATCGGTCCCTGCCCACGATATTACCAAGGTTGTCACGTGTCCCGGATGAACAGACGACGAGAGTCACTTTGCAAGTTAAACCTTGACTCATCTGAGAACAGGACACTACCCCACTGTTCCCGTGTGCAATCACAGTGAGCAAGGCACCACACTCTACGAGCTACGCGGTGCCTGCTTATGAGGGAAATGCATTTGCCGCGTTACACAGTGGTTCAGGGTTAAAGTATAGTGGACATTAGAATTAAAGCAGTGGTCGGCAAGTTTAGAAGATAAAGAGCCAATTTCACTATTAAAGGTGTAGATTTTTTTAAGAGCCACAGTTGATATTATATTTAATAAATAATTTTAATGTGATTTTTTAAATAATAAATGCACCGTAATATATACATTTATGTAAATAATATAGTCACATACTTCACATGTAAGTAGTAAGCATTTTTATTAAGAACAATGTGCCTGTATTTCCTTAGAAAGTTTTATAACATTGACTTGTCGTTTTTAATTTCAAATATGATTCCAATATCTCGTGGACTATTTGATTTCTCAACATATTTTTAATAATGGAAAACTTTTGTTCGTATATGTATGTGGAGCCAAAAATACTAAAAAACACCAACTGCAAACTTCTTCAACTCGTTATATGAATCCGTCAAACTCCTCCAAGTATATTGTAAATAAAAGTAGTATAAGGCAATTTCGTCTGTGTATTGTACATTTTTGATAGGAGTTAGCTAGGGACTCTTACCTCTTACTGTATTTTCAATTTCAGTAGTAGGAAATATAAATTTTGATTCCCATAAAGCTATACTAGAAACATCCAGCAAATGCATTTCAATAGTTGCTATTTGAATTTTGAATGGATGATATATTAATTCAGTTATTTTTGGTTTGAGACCATCTATAATAAATGCCAAAGTTTCTGTCGAAAGTCTTGAAACCCATTTATTTAAAATTGTTGTTTTGAAAAATAATTTAACACTTTCCACAATTTTTTTTCCATTATTTATTTGGGTATATCACCATCGGGATATGGTACTGCAAATGCTATCTAATTTTTTTTTTTGGATCGATATTATGACTTTAGTTAGAATGTTCGCTATATTTAACCCCGAGATTCTCTTGTGCCCTGTAGTCAAAGCGTCAAGGATACGCAAGAAATTTTTATATATTAATATTAAATGGGATAGGTACTTACGATTGCATGAGGTTAGACTTTGGCACTTTGAACTGCAGATACAAGTTATGAATTCCAGTCTCTGGACAAGGCCGGAAAAGATTGGGAGAAGTTAAGGGAAGGAATTCGGCCATAGCCTTTTAAATAGATTTCCACCCATACATTTTTTTTTTAAGTGTGAAGGACTCATTTTTATCAAAAATTTTGATCCTTAAAGTTCACTCTGCAAAATTGGAAAAATTCCTTTTTGTTTCAAAAGCATCACACTGTATTTTAAAAAAAAATTAGGATGGACATTCATAATATAATCTGTCGTCATAGTGTCTTTAACGGTCAGAGAACTCAATACAGGTTCCATATTATTAAACAGTTGAACAACTACGAAGAAATGAATTGCCACAATACTCGATTCAGTAACACATTGGTTTGATGTCCAATTTAAACAACCTAATACCTCACGTACAGCGAACACGAACAAAGACCATTAACGAAAGTGGTCAGTAAAATACGTAAAAAGCAAATAAATCGTAATGTATAAACTTCGGTCAAGCAACAACATCATCGAAAGTTTTAATTAAATTGAAATTTAGCCTAGGCCGGAATGACAATTGTCATTCGTGGTTACAGCAGAGACCATTAGTAATTTAATTTTTTTAAGTTTTTTATGTTGCTTTCTTTGGCAACATGTTACTGAAAAGAAGTTCCACGTTTTTTCAGTCGTAAAGTTTACCGATATTTTTTTAAATTATGTTTTTTTTGTAACTGCTTTACGTCTCTTTTTAACATCGAGGTCTTTAGAGACGGGAAAGGATGGGGGGCAAGGATGGGGGGCAAGGATGGGGGCAAGGAATGGGAAGGAATTCGGCCATGGCCTTTTGAAGGAAGCATCCCGGCATTTGCCTGGAGTGATTTGGGGAAACCATGGAAAACCCAAATCTGGATGCCCGGACGGGGATTCGAACCGCCGTCCTCCCGAATGCGAGGCGAGAACGCTAACCGTTACACCGCCCCGCTCGGTCTTTTTTCTTAAATTATGAAATGCTACGAAAAGCATAATTATTATTGTATTATGGCAATTAATTTGGTAGCAATTGCTTAGCTATTAAATTGTGGACATAAACTCGAATTTCAGCTAATGATATCTCTGGTGGCTGTTGATTGAGAGCGAAGGCTGACACGTGACACCGTTCTCCAGCCAATAGTTATGGAGGTGAGTAAGTGAGTGAGCTTAGGAAATTATTTAGTAGATTCAGAAAATGTGAAATCTAACATTTACGCAAGTACGTACAATAAATAACATATACACTAAGTGAAAGAAAGAGTTCTTAATAGATCGTCAACATCGATGCAAGTAGAGTTAAGAGGGTGAAAAATGACAAGTAAAGGGGGAAATTCAGCCATGGCCTGTTTATGGAACTATCCCAGCAACTGCAATGATTTTTTGAAATTATGGTTCAACAGATAACTAAATTTAATTTTATAAGCTAGATAATAACTCATTCCCTCTAATTAGACCGACAATTGTACATCCACATTCTACAGACGAATAAACATGAAAAGTGCCTTATGACCTCTACGTAGACCTTTCAAACACTATCTGATAATTAGAAACTGTAAACCACTATTTCTCCTTCGCTCTTGGCGCAGAACGTTTCTTGTTTCACCGAGTCTCGAACGAAATTACCTCGTTAGGGCACGATCACAGATTCTGCGAGTAAGCGATAGCGGCCACTAGGTTCGTCATCACACAGAACAACGATCTCGCATGTCTATTCTCAGTACATTCCTCTCTAAGAGGCGATGCAGGTGTTACCGATTTAATCAAATGGACTGTGTCCGTTTCTTTGAGAATGTCTCATCTGTGTTCTGGAAGAAAAGTGCTTATACAAGTTATGTATTCCAGTCTCTGGACAGCGCCGGAAAAAATTGGGAGAAGTTAAGGGAAGTAACTCGGCCATAGCCTTTTAAAATGAGCCATTAATCTGGAGTGATTTCAAGAAACCGTGGCCGGTTGGAGATATGAACCTGCAACCACATGAATGCGAGGGCGGACGTTAGGAGTTGTGATCTGTTTGTCTTGTCAAACGCGGAATTTGTATTCTGTATTATAAAATTATAATTTTGTTTACGAAACGTGTAATCTTGAGTCATAGACTGGGCACCGTCCCATGATTTGAAGGTAGAGGGTTCAGACACTAGAAAAAATTATGCAGGTCGAAAACATTAAATGCAATAGATGTGTAGGAAAACACCCCCCCCCCAATATAATCTGCATCGCTGATAATAAATGATAACAACGAGAAGAACCTACGATATCATTGTGGCAAACAGTAATGAAGAACTGTCAATAAATTGTACTATTAGGCAGGGCTACACTGCCATCAAGTCACGTCATGTTTTATTACGTAATAACTCTTTACAACGGAAAGTGTGCGACATTGTTTACTATGGTTGTCTTGCATGCAATAAAACAAATTGTTCCTTGCTCATTTGGTAATACATATGAAATCGGTTTGAGTACTTACGTAATGTGGCACTAACCGATAAAATTCAGCCAATTCTATTCGCTTTTAATTGAAGTTATGTAGTTCCTATCTAAAAACGAAGAGATTTTCTCTTCATTAAGAGCCACAAAACAAGTCACAGTTTCCAATTCTTCTTCCCATTCTGAAGAGCTAGTTGAGCTCACAACATCCAACTTTGCAAACTTACGCAAAACTGCAAATAAAAGTGAGATGACATGACGTGTCAGTAGCATAGTTCCAAGCAAGCCAGCACGGTTAAAATATGAAATCGTGACAGCGCATGAGATCTTGTGATGTGCGAGGAAGTAACCTCGAAATATTATTAGTCTCACAACACAAACACATTGTAGTGGTCAGTTATTATAACTACTACTTTTCACATTACAGCTGCGAGAGAGAGACTTGTTGACCAATAACTTTATTTGTGTCGTAGCATGCTATTACCTCCTATCCTACCCCTTTCGTGCCAATCCTACACATTTGTGTAGGTAAGCACTGTAATGCAAAACACCGTATTACTCAAACAACTGCGTTCCGTACGGAGTCACTTCACTGTGTAGGTGACGTTAGAGACCATTGCGTTCCCGCCAGTAGTGAGAGTGCTGTTTCATGTTTACAGTTGAGTAGAAGCGTGTGGCTGTGTTGCTGTGTTCGTTGTTGTTGTAAGTACTGTCGTATTTTTGTTCCTACAATAAAACTATTGATTGCTTCGATAAAATATGTTTCTTTAAACGTTTATCTTAGCTTTAGTATGTTTTGTTTTTGGTTATGATATAATCAACTATTCCTTTTGGTCCTAAACTCGTCGCCTACACATTTGTGTTGCCTAGGCGCCACGTGGTCCTCATTTTGTGGCCTACACAATTGTGTAGCCTAGAAAACATACTTTTTATCTTGTTTAAAATCGACGATAAATTGAATTATTTGAAACAGTATCGCAATAAAATTAAATCATATATTCTGTTTGATTGTGGGCGCTGCCTTTGAACAATAACCTCCAAAAACAGTTGTTAACTTAGTATTTTGTTCATTGCAGATGAAGCCACATAGGCCCGTTACTGATAGTGAGTCTTAAAATTGTTGGAGGAGGGCATTTCGGAAATTATCGGAAATTAGTGACATTGAAGACGACGACGATGACGTCCAAACCGAGCGTGGTGGTGTAACGGATAGCGTTCTGGCCTCGCATTCGGGAGGACGGCGGTTCGAATCCCCGTCCGGGCATCCAGATTTGGGTTTTCCATGGTTTCCCCAAATCACTCCAGGTGAATGCCGGGATGCTTCCTTCAAAAGGCCATGGCCGAATTCCTTCCCATTCCTTGCCACCATCCTTTCCCGTCTCTAAAGACCACGTTGTTATAAAGGGACGTTAAACTGTTACAAAAAAAAATGACGTCCAAGGTCCCAGTTTTTCTTTAATTGATGAAGACCGTGAAACAAGTCATAGTGAGAGAGAGCTAGTAGATCCAGATCCGCAACCTCCATAAAAAAAAAAAAAAAAAAGTAACTTCGATTCCAAAAGTCACTTGGACCGAAAAGTGGTTTGAGGGACGACCCACATTTTAAACTAGAACTGGCTGATTTTTTTTTTTTTTTGGTAACTGCTTTACGTCTCTTTTTAACATCGAGGTCTTTAGAGACGGGAAAGGATGGGGGCAAGGAATGGGAAGGAATTCGGCCATGGCCTTTTGAAGGAAGCATCCCGGCATTTGCCTGGAGTGATTTGGGGAAACCATGGAAAACCCAAATCTGGATGCCCGGACGGGTATTCGAACCGCCGTCCTCCCGAATGCGAGCCGAGAACGCTAACCGTTACACCGCCCCGCTCGGTACTGGCTGATGAATTGATGTTCATAGTGCCTACAATAATGACCGTTTTGGGCAACAGCGAAGACTCAGAGACTGAAAATGAACGCCTAACCCCTCATCGCTCTAAGTTTGCAAACACTGCTGCGAAGATGCCGTCGAAACAAAGGAGAAAGGATGGATTCCAGCACTTTCCAGTAATCGACAACCTTCCAACTGCACACCAGTGCCGACGTGAAGAATGTAAATCCCGTTCTAGAGTAAGATGTACAAAATGCAATGTTTATCTGTGCCTTGCAAAAAACAAAAATTGCTTTCTTACATTCCATATGTAAAACTTGAGTACCTGTATTCATTTCAATGGAACTTAATCTTAATTTTCTCATTTTTTTGCTTTCACAATTGTTAATTAATTTCTGGGAATAAAGAATATTGTAAATCAAATGCATTTAAGTACTTTTCTAATCATATTACATGCTGAAAAATGAAAATACGAACCGGCACAAACGTGTAGGCGAATACAATTTTAACCACAATCTAGCCGAACCCACACAAATGTGTAACATCTATTATATTAATAATTTTTAATAAAATATTTTGATAATTTTTATGTTTTCTAAACTTATTAACATGTTAAAAAAGCAAAAAACCTAACTTCATAACAAAAAAAATATTCCGGCACGAAAGGGCTACCTTTCCTTTCGGTTTTGTTAAAGGGAATACCATTATACTCCTTTTTTATTTTTAGTATCAGCTTCAAATACTTTTTGCTTAGCTGCAGTTCCTTCCGGAATCTTCCATGTACGTATTAACTCAGTCCACGCCGAAAGTTGCAGCACCTCACAAAGACGCACCGTGGTTAGGTCCCATTTACCCGGTAGGATTACTGGGTTAATGTAGAAACGACAAACATACATTCCCGGCAAATCGAAACTTTGTCACTTGGCGGTCGAGCTAGCCATTCATACTATTTGATTTCTCCTCATACTGAGCTGAATGAGGACCCAAACTTGTACACACATACTCTGTGACTTTCTAAGCCCTGAGTCTACAGTTAAATTCCACCATAATAGTGCTGCATTAATTACAATTATCCACAAATATAAAGCTTTTATTGCACGTGCATTATTACTGTATTGCGATATAAACGTGGTTCTACATTTCTTTTCTTGCCATAACACGGAGTTTCTTGGGCAATCCTCGGAGCCGCTGCAAGTGAGGGTTCACCGACCTTATACTCATATGCCCCGTCACAGCTCCACCCAGAGTACCCACCACCTAGCCACTCCTCCGTCAGAACTATCCGCCATTACAGCGAGAGAGGCTAGGCAAAGCGCGTTTGCACGTTTCTCCACCCATTAAGGGTGCTCCCGGGGAGCGACGGGACGCAGCGCCTGACCGTAAAGCTACAGCCTCCCTGTCAGCCCCGCGCACTCTCGGCCCCTCGTGCCCCCTCGCGGATACAAGGCGAAGCTGTAGCGACCGAGCACCGCGCAGGTCTACTCCATATCCACGTTCCCCTTCGCCCAGCTGACGGCATAATGCGTGTCTGATGAGTACAGATTTCCGCGCTGGACACCCTCCTAGTGAGCATTCCAATACTTTGCCGACGCACCAAGTGTAGGTTTCCCGCATATTCGTCCAAGAAGATTTAGGGCGGGTCAACGTATACTCGTAAAGCTTCACAGTGCATCACCGTAGCACACGATCACGCCGCAGCAGGATCGAAGTGCCGCAGCCCTCACTGGTGGAGCTGCACCTCCAGGGTTAGATATTCAGACCGATGCACCGCAGCAGCATTCATATCCAATATTCCGGGGACTTTTTTTTTTTTTTTTAACTGCTTTACGTCTCTCAACAGCGAGGTCTTTAGAGACGGGAAAGGATGGGGGGCAAGGATGGGGGGCAAGGAATGGGAAGGAATTCGGCCATGGCCGTTTGAAGGAAGCATCCTGGAATTTGCCTGGAGTGATTTGGGAAACCATGGAAAACCCAAATCTGGATGCCTGGACGGAGATTCGAACCGGCGTCCTCCCGAATGCGAGGCGAGAACGCTAACCGTTACACCGCCACGCTCGGTGGGGACTTTGGCCATGGTTGGGAACCCATGGCACGACTGCCACCTTCAACGGTGTTCGCTGGCTTACCGCACGTCACCCCCAGCCCTGCAGAGTTGCGTCACCTCTCCACACCCAAGGTCCTCCTGCCGGACCAGCAGAAGAGGTGACAAGACTCCTCATTACCGCGCTAGCGGTCTTACGGCGAAGGGCGTTGGCAATGAGTGCGGCCCGGGTCACCACTCCCGCGATTGCAGGCACATTGTCTCCCGGCACCGTGAATAGTACCAGTTAATCTGATTACCAGCGCCCACTGCAGCAGTAGATACATCGAAAATCGGAAACGACCACCGCCGCAGCAGTAAACACCGGCTTAATGGTACCGTGTGTTACCGTTCTGCAAGATTACACAACCTCCTTGAACCCCAACCGACCCACGGCCCCAGAAGACCGCGGTGAGGATATAACCGGAACATCGGAACATTATATATGTCGGTGGCAGGTGTAATCACATCCCTGACAGCACGTTCATGACGTATACTGCCGGTACCGCGAGTGATCAATCTCCTAAGTGGGGGGGAGGGGAGAGGGGGGGTTGGGGTGGAGGGGGGTTCCCATCCCTCCTTTAGTACGCTTGTTAGCAAGGCTACCCTCGACACGTTTGAAGAGTCACCGTCGGGTCACTTACGTGAACCCCTCCCACACATCTACTGTCGCAGGTGACGCCTGTTACCCACTTAGGCGTGATTGCGTAGTCAAGGCGGTTGCTGTAAGGATAACAGCCGTGCGATCTGATAAGGGTTTGTCTCGGATACTAGGACCCGGGCACGCTCGAGTCCCGACACCTCAAACGACTGTCCTCTGTGTATGCCCTGCTATCCCCGTTTCCATTCCAAAGTATATGTTTGTCCTCTGTTTAGCAAGGCTTCCCTTGCAGCGTTTGAATAGTCACTTGCGTGATTCTCCCACCGCGGATCTTAACTCCAAAACATCCGTTGCTCAGTACAATGGAGTGGGTAATTTGCGGGCAGCGTTACGATTGTGCGCAGTGTGGTCTGCAGGGAACTAGTCTCGGATTCTCGAACCGCGTGAGCTACGACACGGCAAGCGACTGTTCCTCGCGCCAACACCAGCTCGGGAGCAACTATCTGGTATCTGGGGTTCCTTCTAGGATGTACGCCCATATCAGAGAATATAATGACACTATTTACATCGAACGAATATAAATAAACAGAAATCAACTAAAAATACTGCTGCATGCATTAGTGTGTAAAAATGGCGATTCCTCCGGATGTACATATACCGTGTCACATAGTCCCGTAATTTTCTGTTAATGTTAAAAGCAATTTAAGGGTTAACATTTTTTATATGGTTTAGGTATACTCAGGAAATAAATATATTCACACTTCTACATATATGCATAGGAAACGTAACGTTTAACGCGAACTAAGTCAAAACGATGTAGCAACTACTCAGTGTTTAACACGAGCTTAAGTAAAAGCGGCCACGATAGCAGCTGCTGTTATTAAAGTATCGTTAAATGCGCATGCGCAGATCGTTGTGGAGCTTGCGCAGCACGTTGTGGCGCATGCGCAAGTAACACGTAATGATAAGTTTTTTCCAGCAGGGGCTAGAGAAGTGGCCCCGCGTGCCGAAGGTCGCCGGTTCGAGTCCGGCTGAGTTCCTAGGTGTTTAAGTGTTGTGTCTGTGTGAATGTCTTGTCCGTCCTGTAGTGTCCATACTTAGTAGCAGCGATACACTGAGGAAACTAATACACTGGAAGAGTCATGATAATCACATTGAGCTGGCTGCAATGGCCTATGGAGACGAGTGACATTTAAAAAAATGTTTTTCCCTACCGTGCATTAAGAAGTTACACTTCAAGAAAATCCCGCCACCACAACCATTAGAAGTATAATTAAGACATTCGCCTATGTTTTGTTTACGAATAATTAGAAGTATAGAATAATTCTATTGTAAAAGTAAACATTCATAATGTTTGAGTGGCGCCGACGCCCAGGTGCTGCTGCTGGAGGCGGGTGGGGAGGAGCCGTACGAGGCTCTGGTGCCGCCGTTCTCGCGCTTCCTGCGCGGCAACGCCTCCGCGGTGGACTGGGGGCTGCGAACCTCCGGGGGCGGCAGGGCGTGTGCCAGCAGGGGCTGCGCCTGGCCGCGCGGCAGAGTGCTGGGCGGCTCCAGCGTCATCGGCGACATGCTGTACGTCAGAGGCTTCCGCCAGGACTACGACCGCTGGGCCGACCTGGGCAACCCCGGCTGGGGCTACGAGGACGCCCTCAAGTACTTCCTGCGCTCCGAGGACAACCTCGACCAGGACATCGCGGGGGACGGCCGCTACCACGCCCGCGGAGGCCCCCTGCCCGTCCAGAGGTCAGTAGCCAGCGTCTCGAATAGCCCCACTGCTAGCACTGTCTACAATACGGCCACATAAGCTGATATGAATCAGTATCAGATGTTCACTCCATCTATCACTGACAATTTTAGTGTCACGGTGGCCACGCTAACTACGCCAAATCTTTAAAATCAAAATAACATTCAAGTACTAATTTTCATTGCGTTCTTTGGTTGGTGGAGCACTCCATTCGTGTGGGAATGCTTACTTGACGAAAGTCAAAACCAATCTCACTCCAATTATTTATTAATAACTGCTTTAATCACTCCGATAAATAAGAATGGTAGAGCTAAATTTAATTTTTAAAAAGCAAATAAAATGTATTGAAGTAAGCTCTACAGATATATCCAGTACCTATTACAACTAATAATTGTTACGAAGTACACAGTACGGTTTAAAATTTAATGGTATAAGAGTGCACTTAATCCTGCTAATTCAGCCATTGTAAAATGTAAGTCAAAATGCCTGACATAAAATAAAAAAAGGAATTACTCGAGAATAATGAAAGAAAAATACACAGGAAAATGGTAGGGTCAAAAAATATAAAAGAGAACTTATTGAGAAAGATGAAGTATAAAGATATATATATATAAGATTTAACAGAAAACTATTCATCAGATAACAATGACGGCTAAAAGTTTGTAGACACTAATACAAAATGGACAGTTGTAGATCCTCCAGTGAGAAATTCGACGTCATTTCTAAATTATTAAAACACGCAGGATATCTTAAAAAAAAAGAGTGGATTTTGAAAGAATTAAGATCACAATTAACAACAAAAAAAGATTGGCCGACACTGCTATATTTTCGGACCTCCAATCAAAACAAGAAGCTAAGAGAACCAGACGAACAGAGAAAGTCCATCCCATCAGCATGTGCGTGAAAAAGTTTTCGAAAGGAAAGTAAGAAATGAGTTTACTGTTGGCTTAGGTTCTAAACGTTTAAAAGCAACTAAAACGTGTAATACTAAAAGCAGAGAGGCTAAGGTGGATCTTTGAATGGTTGCTTATTCAAGAGAATCGCTGACAGAAATGTTTCATACAGTCGCGAGTGTAATCACGTGTGTAATGGTCTTTACAACTGGCCAAACGAATATCCGTTCTTATTCAGAATTAGTATGGTAAAATAAAAAAATGGGAAAAGGGGGGAGAGGTATATGCGTGCCGCAACTGGAAGACAAATTGTCTCCAAAAGTTAGAAAATTTTAGTTCCAACTTTCATTCAAAGATGGGGTTGATTTTTATGTACTTTTTTACCTTCGTATTATAAAACGAAGTCATTAGATGGCAGTGAAGATAAAATATGAAATTAAAATTATTTAAGTTCATTTAAGTTTATTTTAAAACTTCATAACATTATTACATTATTTTAAACTTCTTTATCTTTATCAAATAATAGGAACTTACAGAATATAGTAAAAATTTAAAACTAATGCGAGAAATGTTTTTATAGACATTTCAATCATGAATACTAGTCAATAATACTAAAATATAATTAAATCAAAATAACAAAACAATTTACTTAATAATTTGTAATTTGTTTACTGCATTATTTAACGAAAATATTTCTAACCTCAATCAAACTCGTAGAAATAGAAACTTAAATTTACTTATTTTTTTTCAATACTCTTTGACCATAGCTGCA
Source organism: Vandiemenella viatica (assembly GCA_031002005.1). Lineage (NCBI taxonomy): Eukaryota > Metazoa > Arthropoda > Insecta > Orthoptera > Morabidae > Vandiemenella > Vandiemenella viatica. The sequence goes on along the minus strand of CM061914.1, from coordinate 25,780,599 downwards.
GTTATCAGCCTGAGAATCCCCTAAAATTGTCGAGAATGTAGGGCACTAGGGTATGCCCCAAAAGATACCGGGAACATTTCGCAAAAGGTAACAACTTAGCGTATAGCATTATCAGCCAGTTTAATCTCTTCTGATGAGGCCTCTTAAAGTCATGATTTTTTCAGATATAACTTGAGCAGTCTTCTCCAGGTCGCACGATCTTGGGCGATCCTCTGCCAGTTAACTCCGACAACCCTGCGTATGTCCTTGTCCCATGGTCTGGTGGTCTTCCTCTGGTCTGTGGTGATCTCTTGGGCGCCATTCTAACACTGTTTTTGTCCACCTCTGGTCTTCTCTCCGTGCAATATGGCCGGTCCATTGCCACTTCAGGGATGTTGCCTTCTGTAAGATGTTTGTGACCTTTGTAGCTGACCTAATGTCTGTTGCTCTTTTCTTGTCTTTTCTAGTTAAGCCTAACACTGACCTCCCCATAGCTGTTTGGGCAGTCCTTGATCTCACAGCCATATGCACTGGTCATAGACTATTTGCTTTATATCTGTGGTAATTTTAGATTTCAAGATAATAGAATGCCTCCCAAATGCTTACCATCCCAGCTTGATGCGACGGAAAATTTCGCGTCTTACATGACCTCTCATATTTACAAGCTGGCCAAGATAAATGTACCCTGACATTTTCTAAAGATTTTTTGTCTTATTGTACACTACCCTCTGTGGCCCATTTGTTAGACATAATTTTTGTTTTTGATAGATTCATTCTTAGGCCATCTGCTTTTATCGTTATAACATACACGAAATGGGTTGCCAACTTAAAAATATAAAATTGGCTAAAAAAAATCGGGAAAATTTCGTTGTATTGTCAGAAATCGTGGAAAATCGTTATATTTCGTAGGACAGATCACATATCAGTAGAAATATATATATATATATAATATATTATTTTGGCACACAAATTTCTACAGCCTAGTATCTGGAAACTAAAATAGGCCTTAATTTAACACTTTTACATATGATACTTCATCACAAAATTTCGCAATGAATAATTTCAATTTTTGTTGTGTATAGTTTTGGAAATATCTGTACAGTCTTTGCTTGTTGGCACGATACATATGATTGTAGAAATATCGAAAAATCGGTAGGTTCTAGACAGGGCCGGCGTTAGAGAGGGGGGGGGGGGGTAAGCGGGTCAAAAGTACCCGGGCCCACCAGCTGACGGGGGGCCCCGCTCACCGACTGTAGGGGCCCTGAGGCCATGAAGCCAAAGATCCGCCCATTGTCGCCCAGCCAGTTTGTAGAGTAGAGCTAAAAAAAAAAGGTTCCCTTATTACCCCGGACCCGAAATTCCTAGCGCCGGAGACCACTGGCTACGTCCTAGGACTACCATACCATACCGCTGGCGGGTGTTTGTAGAATGAAATCCGCTGGCCACAGTGTGTGGATGTGACGCGCTGTTCCTTGTGCACAGGCTGCCGTACGCCGACGACAACGCCCGCGCGCTGGTGGCTGCGTTCCTGGAGCTGGGGCTGGCGCAGACTGACGTGAACGGGGGTCGACCCGAGGGCGTGGCTCTGGCGCAGACCACGAGCCGCGCGGGAGAGCGCGTGTCCGCCAACACCGCCTTCCTCGCCCGCGCCAGGACGAGGCCCAACCTCACCGTGCTCACCGGAGCCACCGTCACCAAGGTGACCAACACCTCTCTCGCCGTGGACCAAGCGCTTTCGGGGCGTCCATTAATCACGTGAGGTGTTTTTCCAAATTCAGGACCAACACCCCGACCTGTGGTGAGATCTGCTCGGATCCAGGGGGGGGGGGGCCAGGGGGCTCAAGCCCCCCCCAAAAGTCCACCCCCGATATTGTAATTTTGGAGACTTTTTTTTTTTTTTTTTTTGCTCTACGGATTCGAGGCCCCAGGAGGCTCAAATCTACTGAAGGCAAGCACTCTGAACCAAAATTCACTCAAGCCAAGCACCCCCCCCCCCAAACCAAAATCCTGGATCCGCCCCTGATCGGATCCCCCCACCCTTAGATGACGCGACATTTTGACGGACCCCCCCCCCTGCCGACAAACCTAGTAATTTTTTTTAGACCCCTCTTTATTAGCTCTCCTGTTTCCAATAGATGTTATACTCCCTAAAGTCGATATCCATGTCGCTTTGTGTACTTTTGATTTTCAACTCTACTGTAAATTAAGATTTTAAAAGATGTCGTGAGATACTTCCGTCTCCCCCTCCCCCTTGGCGAGACTTGCTGAGATTTCGCCGAGCACCCCCCCCCCCAACCCATTTCACCTCACGTAATTAATGGACCCCACTTTACAGGGTCGTCTGTTCAAGTACAGCGAAGGGCAAACAGTCTAGTGCAGTGGTTCCCAACGGAGGCGCGTTGAACAGTTCATGAGGACTTTCCTGATCCAAGGCAAATTCAGGAGGCGTTCAGGAACATACACCACCCCCTGCTTTCCATTATTACATCAGGCTCCAAGGGCTGCAGCTAGTGTTGTAAAAAAAAAAAACATTTTTTTTCTGACTTGGACAAAAAAACAATGAAAAAAACTGTAAAAAAAACATTTTTTTCTGGGACATGTTTTTTTTCATAATTACTAAATTTCAAATTTTTAAGCCATTTATCGTTTAATATGATTGTTTTAGAGTTTATACTAAGTACTTATCTTAATTTTTAAATCTACTATATTTTTCTGGCTCAGCAGGAAAAAAAATAACTACATAAACGTTGGCAACATTGAAGTTTTCTTTTACGAATGGGGACTTCCAAAAAAGGCTAGGTTGCGTGAGAAGGAATCCCCGTTCCCTGTTGTTTGGATTGATACTCGCTATTTCTAGTGCTGCCAGGCCCTACAAATTTATCTGTAGACCTACGAATCTTTTTAGCCTCTTTTTATTACTTATTGTGCTTTCCTTATATTCGTATACTTGTTAAACTCACAGCGTGTAGTGATACTGAGTCATTAAATTGTCAGTAATTGTGAATCATTTCCTTGCAACCGTTGGCGTAAACCAACGATTGAAAACAAATAAAGCTCCTATTTTGGATGATAATAGATTTAAATTCAAACTTAAAAGACCGTAATACAGAACTATCGGCGCAGTCTTCATTCACAGTGTGTACTTTGCTCACAATTTAAAATTGCAATCTCAAAAGCTTTTGCGTACAATGCAATAAAACCAGTAAAAGAAAATGTAACTATTTCTGAAATTATGACTCTAGAAGAAACAGAAAATTCCGACTCCGACCGAACTAGTGTTGGTAGTACTGATACCGACATAGAGGATGGAAAAAAAATTATGTTATCTATATAGATACATTTACGAATCATTATGTAAGACATTATATGATTTAGTATGATTTATAACACACATGTAAAATGTAAGTTCCATAAATAAAACTATAATTTATTAAATATATTTTCTGAAAAAAAAAAATTAGAAAAAAACAAGGGTGATAGGGTTTTTTTCATGTTTTTTTTCACAAATCTGAAAAAAACATATTTTTTTCAATTTACAACATTAGCTGCAGCAAAACAGTTTTTAATTGCATTCTCATGATCATATGTAGCGAAATGTCAGCAATTGGATAAAGAAGTAAACAGATTGCCAACAGGTGGTACGAGATGATTTAAGATTGATAATGACAAATAAGGCATCAAATATTAGTGACACACCGAACTCAGCCTTCTAATTAATAGTATTTTTTCATAATATATGTTTGTTATTCAAATGTGAACAGTACATCAAGATTGATAATATCTTTTAATATGGTATTTTAGAAATCTGTCCAGATTTTCCAGTATATGATATATAGTACACTTCGCCAAAGTCAGGTGCCATCCAATCGCTGCAGATCACTACAGGCGAATGCCGGGATGGTTCCTAAAGATAGCCCATGGGCGCCTCCTGCCATATCCGGTATATCCCTTCCTGTGCACAAATGGTTGCACATTAGGATTGGTACAATGCACCCTCCACCAACTACTTTTAGCGAATCGCGGAGTAACAATAATAATAATAAAAGTAGATTAAGAGCCATAAAGGTTGGAACACTATCAGTTATATTATTTATAATGTAATAATACTGGAAGTTGTGTTTTGTTCTGAAAAAGGGGGGAGCGTGCGGCGAGTAATTTTCTTGTTGGAAATGTGTGTGTAGGGGGGGGGGGGGGAGGCCAAAAAAGGTTGTGAAAGGACATTGGTCTAGCGTTTCGTTCACTGTATGTTATCTTTCCTGAATACTGGCAACAACCAAGATTCTAAACGCAGTTATGAGGAGAATACGATTAGAGAGGCACCAGTTCGGAGGGACGTTGCTCCAGATAAATTAAAGTAAGATGTTAAATTTTCACTCATAATACATCAAACTCAGACTGGGAACAACTGTGGGATTTCACAAAGTGCGATCTGACGGAATAGCGAGAAGTGACTTTTGCACTTGTCATGCCGATTATTACCGTAATTCCGTTACAGAAAATTCGTGTTATTTTCCCTCCGTTAAATATTATTCTCTAACTTCTGTTACATTATAGAAGCGTCTGTTTTTTTTAGTTTTTTTACGTTACCTTCTACTCAGTTGCTGCGTGTAGTTCTAATAAACTATAACTAGCTGTTGCATACTAGGGGTTTTTTATTTTGCAAAGAGTTAAGAGTTGACGGGAGGCCTTCTATCAAAGTTCCTCACACAGACAATTTGACCGCATAATTCATAGTCTACACATACTCAAGAATATCGCAAATACGGTGAGAAATCCAGAATTTATTTAAACCACTACTGACGGACATCATTTTCAATTCCCAATAGTACGATGTCGCTTGTGAGTATTCCGTCAAATGTTTCGACAGCAACAAATCACTTACCTCGGGTATTAATTTTCGGACACTTTTATCTTTATCTCTCAGCTTTCTGATGTCACATCAAAACAAAACATGTCCTATTTTACTCTTGGGATTATGATCTGTACTGTGGTGGGTGCCTTGGTGGGCAAACCACGTTACAATTATATTTCATACCTTTATGATTAATAATTGGGGATTTTTAATTTTAATTTTTATGAAGGAGTGAAAATTTACTAATTATGCAAGAATCTCGACGTTAGTTGGAATTTAGGAAAAATTGTCACAATATGACATTTATTTTCTTATCACTGGCGATTACAAGTCTGAGCGAATTTACCGTTAACATTAACACAAATTGGCAAAATCATAAAAGCAACGCTCAGAGTTACAATTAGCCGTCATGAGCAAGTAAACAATTGTATATTTACTTTTAAATATATTTCAGAATCAAAATGCAAGAAATAATGACAATTGGAAACAATAAAAATACAAGTTATGACGACCTCAGACAAAGGTATCATGATACTGTGACTTTACAGTTAAAAAGGAAATCATGGGCGCCAGAATGAACAATATATCATTCGAAAATAACTAGTTCTGGCAAATTATGCCGCTAGCTCAGGGGTTTTTACAATTACAAAGTGAGAACATGGACCTATCCTCTCAAAGTCGCTTACGGGTTCTGTTTCACGGAATGCACAATCTGAATGCTTGGTCGTAATAAATTACCATTGTAGTCCTGCGTCTGATGTCTGCGGTGACTGTAGCGGACCCACGATATGTGAGATTATCTCACAAGTCGGCTATAGGCATCTTCCGGTCTGACAATGCGCATCATCGCATTACCGGCTGTGGTTGCTGCTTGATAAGCTTGCTCCAGCAAGCTTGCAGCAGCAGTTTGCGACAAGAAGTCAACTTTCCAAGTCAACCTCAGACTAGACTCGCATAGCTTGGACTCGAAGATCGAAGCTTAGAATGTCCTTCTAGCTCCTCGCTCTTCGGTCCACGAGGAAACTTCTCGCTCCGCCACCTTTGTAGTCTCGAAGCTCACATAAAACACAAATTCCCAGGATTTGAGTTATACGCTCATTTTGATTGGATCTTCAGGTCGGCACCTAATGTCACGTGATATCCTCGATATGTGATTTGGCCAAAGTATCTAACAGAGGTCGGACATATTCGACTAAGTTTCGCCGGGGTGAGAGAACATTCGGGTGTCGGACGGCAGGCTTTTCCCGCCAGGTGAGTGACGTTGACCGCCCATCCCCAGGGAGCAGAGTGTGTGGTCTGGCAAATCCCAAATCCGCGACTTCTTGTCGCCAAGGTACGGGAACACCAAGATTAGCTTCAAGCCTACATAGCTCAATAATTCTTGAATATTCGCTTTACCAAGATACACTGTATGTTCATCATTTCATTACAGTCCTCACTTGGAATCTTGCGTACTTTATAAAATTACAACAAAAATCTATTTAGGTGGTCGCCCAAGATTTATGTAAATTACTCTTATATTATTACATATATAATAAAAATGCACCTTGTAACGTGGCGACAGCGCGGCTCGTTACAGTACATTGTTCGAAACACCTCCTTCAATTCGCGTTCAGCGAAAACTAACCGACAAAAGAACATAAGGGTTTTCTTTATTTCTCAGCATACGGATTCCGCCTCAACATAAAGTATCAATACTGCATTTTAGGTCTGGGACCTTGGCTGCATAATGTTTGAAACTATAACAATCTGTCATCTTGCTGCAGGGTGAATCGCACTTACGTAAAAGAATTTGCTTCTCGCAGTCAGTATAATACGGCCAATTATATATATAAGTTTAATAAGCGTTTGTATAATACTCGGAAGAATGCGTATGCTATAATTATTATGCAACAGATTGATCATTCAACCATAAAACAGTCAGTTATACATTTTATTTGTTCACTTCTCCTTTGCGATCTTCAAATGTTCAGTTTGCTATGTACTTGGTGTTGGAAGGTAATTATGATACTAGAAGACCTTTCTAGTTTAAGAGGTTTTTTTGTTAATTTATTGACATTTAACCTTTGGGTTATACAGCCATCCAAAGAAAAAACTGAACTTCTCTAAACTTTTAGATTATTATTTCCTAACAACATGCAAGAATTAGGCCATATATATAAGTATTTTCATTGGCCAGCAAAATTTTTCATGTTAACTGGAAGCTAGATGCCCTCATGTGAGAGGGCTTTCATTAAAGATTGTAATGTTTTTCCACCATTTCTCGCATCAAAAAACATGTTGTTAATGTCACATTCAAAATCTTTTCCACAGTCAAACAGTGGTGATTCTAATGGTTTAATCATTAATCATTTAATTCATGCAGCAGATTGAGGAAAAAAAGCCATGGTTAAGCTTTAACACAGCTTTTTTAGTTATTAATCCCTCTTGATGGAGAGCCCTTTTGATGCCATGGAGTTTAGATCAGTTGTTCCTAACAGTCTCTTTGAGAAGGGATAGTTCTTTTTTTTTTTAAATAATGTCTACAAGTGGCGACCGTACAGGAAAATTTACCCACAGTCATAAGCTCCGATTTCTAGGTCGTAATTTAATATACACCGGAAGTTAAATCGATTGCATACAAAGCTCTGGTGCGTCATTAGAATATTATCGTGTGCGTGGGTTACCTATCAAAAGGGTAACGGGTGCATTAGAGAAAGTCCAAAGAAGAGCGCCCGATTCGTCACAGGAAAGCGTAAGTGCGATGTTGAATGAAACGGCTGGGAAGACCCGGAACACCGAAGGCGTTGCTCTCGGCAGAAGCTACTGTATTGAAAAATTCACCACTGACCTGTTTCAGGATGATGGCAAACACATATTAGCCTACTAGCAGCTACATTCATATCTACCAATGACCGAGAAAATAAGATAAGAGAAATCAGGGCCAGAACTGATTCATTTCTATACTAATTTTGATCCACGAACGATTGGGAAGTAAAACAGGAAAGAGTTATCGGGCGAGAAAACGTAGATTCCGAAAGGAGTAGATATCTATAAACACATCCTGCCATCCTGATCTTGGTTTTCCATAGTTTCCCCGGATCGCTCCGGGAGAATGCCGGGATGGTTCCTAAAAATAGCCCTTGGACACCTCCTGCCATATCCCGTATATCCCCTCCTAAGCTCCAGCGGTGACACATTAGGATTGGTGTAATGCACCCTCCGCCACACACTTTTAGTGAATCGCGGAGTACTAATCTTATCTTACATATATATAAAAATCTCGCGTCACGATGTTTGTCCAAGATGAACTCCGAAACTACTTAACCGATTTTGATGAAATTTGGCTTATTGTGTGTGATTTGGTCCAACTTAAAAGATAGGATAGTTTTTATCTTGATTATTGACCTAAATATTTATTATTGTGAATTACAAATGGAGGAGGGGAGAGGACAAGGAACGGTAAAGACAATAAATTAATTTTCGTAGTCGAAACTTTACAGCAGAAGTTTATAAAAATTTCGCGATACGATGGTTGTCCGAGATGAATTCGCACTTTACCTTGTCTTCACTTCTGGCACAGCTTGCTGTGTAATGTGAAGTACGCCAGAACACTTCCGTGGTTCGGATTCCACGTTAAACTGGTGGTCCCCTGTATTCGTCAGGATCAGCGGGTAAAGTTAAGGCGGCTACGACAGGGGCGGAATACGCAGCCAATAGAAACCCTACCACCAGGTCATTACGACCACACGAAATTATTATTATAGTTTCATACGTTTCTAGGTGTACACTTTTTTTACGTCATATTGGTCCCTCGGGTGGTATTTTCCATTAAGTAATTTGTAATAAAATGTAAATTAAAAAATTTTACGTTCGTTTGTCTCCGATAGTCTTTACCAATTACTTTTAAAAACTTTTTATCTTTATTAGTGAATATTAATTTGACAACATTAGGGAGATTAGAATAACATTGCTGAGTCACAGCAACTTGTGACCGGGTCAGCTAGTAATAATAATAAGAAGAAGAAGACGAAGAAGAACTTCATAATCTCTTACGAGCTCGTTGTAAAATAGTTAATTTTCGGAGTACTACAAATATTTATCATTTCGTTATGACTTGGTTCAACAGCAAAGTAATTTCATGTTTTTGATATTTGTTATGAAGTACAGAGCTGCTTAAGCTAAAATACCAATTCAGTTTGTAGTGAGATGAGCTTTAAGGAGGGGGGGGGGTGATTTTATAATTAATTTTTTAATTATTTTATAATAATCAATTTTTGGTTGGCAAGAATCTTAACCTTGCCAGATCACAATGAAACTGACATAGATAATTTATTATATTCATTTGACTACTACACCACTAGGCATATTTAACGTTACCATTAATACAATGATCACTAGGATATCAATGCAAGCCTAGCGATTACAACTGGCCGATTTATTAAAGCAAACAATTATATGAATTTTACTTTAATTGAAAATCTTCTGACGAAGTTAAAGTTAGTAAGCGGGAACAATGTTCACAATATGCTACAACAAAAACAGTCAGCAATCAAAATGAATACATGAAATGAACATGCGTCTCGGGCGCCGTTAAATAACAAGGAGAAAACAAGGAACTCGCGATATGCAAAGGCTCCCACAATGTTCAACAAAATGTCGGCTAGCTAAGGGTCAAATTTGCTTAAAGAACACAAGTCTCTTTCTCAAGTCGTTTACGGGTCATTTTCGCAGTCTCATAAGAACACAACGATGCAAGACCTGGCGTTAACACTTTACCATAGCATAGGCAGCAGCACTGAAGTCCGTCGCACTATCAGCCCAGCGCGATAGAAAGATCACCAGCCAGTGATCATAGGCAGGTCACTGTACTGA
>CM061914.1:25742921-25769914 GCA_031002005.1 Vandiemenella viatica | reverse complement strand
GAGAACTCACGCAGCACAGTAGTATCACAACTAAGATAACTAGGGTACGGATCTTTATGACCGAAAAAATAGAGATATATGCAGGCAAATATGACCCTAAAAATAGGTGATTATCACCTAAAATGACAAAATATGACCAAACTTTTAAATGTACTATACACCAAAACATGCTCAATTACACATCATTTATTTTATTTAGTATTGTCGCATTCATACAGGCAACATAATTTGCTTCCGTGCACTCGCTGCACCATTGGGAAATTTTGTTGAATTCACTTTAATTTCGGATAATCTACAGAATAGAACTCTTTCATCTGTACTAAAATACTCCTCTCTAATTCTCTTACGTAATCTCGCACTTTCAGAAAATTTTATCTTCGGCATGGCGGTAGGTCTGCTCACTGATCCACTGCACATTTAACGATGGCTGAGGATATTTCATTGAGGATCGACACAGGCATGCTTCTGATGCATTGTCGACATTAAAAGGCGGGCGGAACATTACGTTTAGAGAGTGACAATAATGTATAACTTTTATTGGCGGATTCTGACCACAGTGGAAAATTATTATTATTTTTTCCCACCTGAATAGCACAAGTACAGATCTGTGAATAATTATCTTAATTTCCTCTCATCTATATCTAGTGAATTCCAGGTACTATTAAAGGCTTAACAGAATTTTCCTCAAAATATGACATTGTGACCACAAGTATCATCGAAATATGACCAATACTAGGAAATTGGTCTGAATGTGTATTTATATGAGTAGTGGGGGGAAAGATGGAGCTCTATAATCCCAACTTCCGGTCACGTGACACAAAATGGCGGCTCACTTCCCCTTTTCCCCTCCCCTCCATGACGTCACTTCCGGTTGGCGGGAAATTCCAATCTAGTGCAGTGTTGCCACATTGATGGCATGACTACAGCATATTTCAAATTAAACATATATAACTGTTATTTAGTCTTTATTCTAGCTGTTATTTCACTTATCTCCAACAATGTTACTCTGAAATCAGAGATATTATTTCCGATTGTGTCCTATGTGATGTAGATATTCCAGCTGCACAAATGTTGCAATGTAGCATATACACACATCCTGCCACCAGGTGTCTCCACCGAATAGCCGATGCCACGAGAAACTTCATCTGCGCATGCGCCGGCCAGAGATATTCCACTTCGCCACGAAATCTTCTATCCTTGTCTTGCGGGGGAAAACCCTACCCTAAGGCGTATTTGCACAGGTGTTGACATGTACGTACTTGCTCGGCCGCCGAGACCCTGTTGCGACATGTGCGATAACTTGAATAACTGTCGCTAGAGGTCAGCACACGGCAGAAGACATTTGTCGCTAGATGGAGCGGGTGTACCAATATGCGTGAAATATTTCGATGTTTGCGAAGCCACTCGCGTGTTTGACCGGGAGCGCGATAACTTGTATAACTGTTGCTAGAGGTCAGCACACGGCAGAAGACATTTGTCGCTAGATGGAGCGGGTGTAGCAATATGCGTGAAATATTTCGATGTTTGCGAAGCCACTCGCGTGTTTGACCGGGAGTCCGACAGGTTACGAAATGGCTCCAAGGGAAGCACATTATTCATTCGCCATTATGAAAGCATAGCTGGGTGTCTGGCTGGCGGACAAAGAAAGTAGGGCGTCCAACACAGCGTTCATGTGATTGCAGAATTTTGTTCAGAGTCTCAGGCTTGCAGCGAATTTCGTGTGTATTTGTTCAGGTGTCCTGCTATCGATAAGGAATTCAGGTTGCGCCGTATGCCCATTGCACTGCGAAACCGCCCCAGCAGGATACATAGAAATATTTCAGCATTCACTTCGGTTCAAGAAGAAATTATTACGAGATGAGAATAATTATTATATGTCAGTTTTCGTAGTACAAATCTAGGAAACATTTATGGTAGCCCAATCACTCGTGTTTTCAAAACGAAAATCGAAAATTTTGTTTTCATTCTGGGTGACCAGAAAAACTGCTTGAGTCTTTGTATTTAATTAAAAAATAGATCATGTGAAAGTGTAACTTTTACGTTTAAAACGTGATAATGAACCATGGAATGTCTTGGCATAGGTCAAATTCACGTCTATACAATTCAGTTCTGATATTCGAAATTGGCAGAGGGTGCTTTGCACAAAAAATAACTCTGTGCGAATAACAAGAGGAAATAAGGGTCAGTACGGTGGGATTCCAATATAATTAATCGTTAATGATAACTCGGGAATTTCTGTCACACTGCCATTATATTTAATTTATTAAATTATATGCAATGAAACAAAGCGAGAATCCAACTAATGTTTTAAACTCAAAGAAGTGATTTCCTAATGTATGTGTCTACAACCTCGATGAACTTTGTGCATTTCTATCCTATTGCTATGGCATTAACTTTCCTACCTATTTTATCTGAAATATGCCCACTAAATTATATTCACATGAATATCATTGCCTAATGCAAAGTTGCAGATGTGAAATCCAGTTTGTGAATGCCGGGATGCTTCCTTCAAAAGGACATGGCCGAATTCCTTCCCATTCCTTGCTCCCCATCCTTTCCCCGTCTCTAAAGACCACGTTGTTAGAGAGACGTTTATAAAGTTAAAAAAAATGAAATTATTGTGATAAAGTATAGCAATACCACAATTGGTATAAAATATTTCATTGCACTCGTAATTGTTGCCACCAAGGTCAAACCTTTGTCGTCTGTCTATCCAGACCAATCTATGTATCAATTCTGTTATGCTTTCGTAAGCAATCACAAATTGAGTGTCCTTAGCTGTATTTTGTCTAAAATTCCAATCAATCCCTTGTGACACATCAGTGATTGACACCTTTAACTGTATTTTACAGCACAGCACGTATGTTCCAGGAACGAAATACAGTCTGTTAATCTTACTAATTTCACCCCTGTCGAATCGAAGTACGCCAGTCCTATGTGATAAAAATCGAGTCACGCTAAGGCAGTGCTTTCGCAAAGTCTTCTGCTAATCAGTAGCAGGTACCAAAATGTTCATTTAAGGTGGTTCTACTACAGTTTTCCAGGGAAATTCTCCCCTTTTCCAGGAAATTATTTTCCAATAAATCAGGGGGACGAAATACGTCTGTTAATCTTACTAATTTCACCCCTGTCGAATCGAAGTACGCCAGTCCTATGTGATAAAAATCGAGTCACGCTAAGCACTGAATATGCCTGAGACCATCGCCTGTGACCAAGGTGGAGATATAGAAAATTTACCCACTCCCTTATAGATGAAATCCAGTGCCAGCTTCTACTGATAGTCTATTCCTAACTTCTTTCACCAAGATCCATCCCTAGCCTCATCGCCAACGTACCCACAGCACTTCCTCAAACCACCTTCTGTTTTCCAATGATTCTCAATCCAACCCCTGATCAGTTACAGACAGGGTTACCTTCTGTTCGTGCGTTAAAGTAAACCAAAAATTCAAAATTCGCAAAGTCTTCTCCTAATCAGTAGCCAGGTACCAAAATGTTCACTTAAGGTGGTTCTACTGCAGTTTTCCAGGAAAATTCTCCCTTTTTCAAGGAAATTATTTTTCAATAAATCAGGACCCAGGGAGTTCTCCATTCGGTTTAAAATGTTCCCATCTAACGCCAACCTTCGGATTCAGGACCATAGTGTGACATTTGTTTGTAATTGCATGCTTTGTTCCAGTAACCACGATAGAGTTATCATAATACTCTTAGCTAACTGATAGTTTCTTGGTCATCAAACAGACATCATAACCCACATTTTCATAGAAGATCCCCACACATCGACAAGTATCCATAGGTGCAGACACTAGTTCTATTACGCCTGAGATAGTGCTCACACTTGAACTGTCGTAAATTGTTATGTCAAAGTGGGTGTTTAGATATTTTATCCATTCAATCCTCATCACCTAAAGTCTAGTGCGAGATTGTGGTCATGGTCAACTTAGGCTCCATACACCACTCAGAATTATTCCACCAATATCCATTCTAACAGCATTATACGCCACTTACAGCCCCTCAACACTCTTCCTATCTTCCAATGACATCCATACTACACCACACAAGCAATGGTCTGACTGTGGGTTTGTACCCAAGTCCTTCGCTTCTCTGGTACATCACCCCTCTCTGTTAAATGATTTTTATGTAGTGAGAATCAAAATTCACATGCCAACACAAACGGCAGTAAGCTGTAAAGAGCACATCGAAATGGGAGATTGTCTAAGCCCTGAAACAATGGTTAGAAGCACACGTTGATAATTCTATAACCATATATTTTAGACTCAAATCCACAGAGGAATGACACACGCACACACTTGTACATGCATACAGCGAGGTTGACAGAACTAACAGCAAGCATCACGGAAACGATGAAGTGGGGGGCAGAATTGTCGTTACAACTGATTAACTGGACAGAACTATCGTTACAAAAATCATCAGACAGACGAGTTACTTACGCTTACATGCCCAAAGAGAGACGCAGATACACATGTCCAAGACTACACAACTACCGGTACCAATCATGGAAACAAAAAAGTGGTGTAGTACTCTCTTGCCTCATGACTGGCTGAAAAACAGAAGTCTCCTTACATATCATCAGCCTGGCGAGATAGAAGATGCGCAAAAGATGACATATTTTCACCATAAATAGTGTTCATCGCGCCCCAGTTGATTATATTTACCATCAACACGTCTCTCCCACACCGCAACCCTTTCTACCATTCAGTAAAAAAGTGACGCAGGTACCATGAGTTGCAATAGACACTTGACTATCAGATCTCACCCACAAATCCATACATCTCAATACACTAGCACAAACAAACATAAGTGGAGGGGCAGCAAAATCATTCGTCCCAGACAGACGTGTTTATAGAAGATATTACCATATTTACACATACAGGACACAGAGAGAGACGCACAAACACTCACATTTCCATGCCTTCAGCGAGCTAGACACAACATCCAGCCCCCAATCATGGCGACGAAAAAGTGGGGTAGAACCCCCATGGCTCATAACTGACCAAAAAATCATCAGTAACATATGTTCCAGGCACCATACTCTTCACATCAACATCATCTCATTTATTTCACACTACAGACCTCACTACCATCCAGTATCATGTGTGCTAGGTACAAAACTGTTCACATCAGCACCAACACGTCTATCCCACACCTAAGCTTTTTCTGCCATTCAGTAACATGGAGACACCTGGTGGCAGGATGTGTGTATATGCTACATTGCAACATTTGTGCAGCTGGAATATCTACATCACATAGGACACAATCGGAAATAATATCTCTGATTTCAGAGTAACATTGGAGATAAGTGAAATAACAGCTAGAATAAAGACTAAATAACAGTTATTTATGTTTAATTTGAAATATGCTGTAGTCATGCCGTCAATGTGGCAACACTGCACTAGATTTGAATTTCCCGCCAACCGGAAGTGACGTCATGGAGGGGAGGGAGAAAATGGGGAGGGGAAAAGGGGGAAGTGAAGCCGCCATTTTGTGTCACGTGACCGGAAGTTGGGATTATAGAGCTCCATCTTTCCCCCACTACTTATATGCTATATAAAATACATTTAAACACAATGAGAAACGTTAAATCAGTGTTGAATTCAGCATTGCAGCTCAAAAAGAAGGCAGGGAAAAAATATTGCTTGTCCTAAAGATCCAAACCCTAGTGATAAGACTTCGTACAGTTTTTAAGGAGACATTTCAATTTCGTGATCTGGAGCGACACTAAAGCAGAAACAGATAACACAAAGTCGATACAGATCCCAGGATCTGTAACAGGAACGTCGGCGTCCCGAGTGTACTGCAGCAGTGTTCCGCACGTGTTGAAAACCTGCTTCAGTAGAACAATGTGGTTTATTGTAGTTTCATTCACTCAGGTCTCCTGGATTTGTATGCTTGCACTCCACAGAAAGATTTCAAAGAAGACAAATATTAGTCCTCGTTATATCGCGGCTAGTATCTTGTCCTTCTTGGTAATGTAACATGTCTTTACTGTGATTATGTTTTTACGCCTCGTCGACGTCGAGGTCATTAGAGGCGAGAAAGGACTGGGGTCAAGGAACGGGAAGGAATTTGGTCATGTATTTTTGAAGGCTCCATCCCGGCATTTGCCTGAAATGATTCCGGGAAACCATAGAAAACCCAGATCTCCATAACCAGACCAGTAATGGTAGGCCCGAACTCTACCAGTCTCGTGCTAGGTGACAACACAATTTCCTATACGAATGGTATGCTTAAAAAACCTACTTTTAAATCGACCTTAGACTTTCAAGCTGTGAAAATTCCAACAAAATCCGTTGAGTAATTGTAAAGTGATGGCAGATTACAGAGTTCGATGTTTAGAACAGATTTTAACTTCTTGGGTTAGCGAGACAATACGTATAGATAGACTCCCAGATTTGAAGTCAGGCTTTCTGCTTACAGCCTACGCTAAACCCGAACGAAATCAACTGGAACAAACGGACGAACACACAAAGTTATTTTGATTTCACAGAATCTCAAAGCGTCAGTCTAATCATTTTTTCAATAACATTTTGAGTTATATTAACAAATCTGTAGATACCTGTTACCTGCGACCGCTTTTACGAGAAAAGAAACATTTGGCTCAAAATAGATAACTCATTTTTCGTGTTTGGAATCACGGTTTGTAAAAATTTGAGTTCGTACTATCTGATTTAATTGACTATGTGTCTGCAGAAAGGTGCTCTTCATTAAATTTAAATATTGTTATTTTTCGTTGGTAACCAAATTTTTTTCTCTTTACAGGTAAGCAACGGCTAGTTGTGAGATGGGTGATCAGTCCTCTGGTAAGTGCAACCGACTTGCAGGGAATACTTTGTTAATTTTAGCCATAATGTGAGCGCGTTAACTCGCAACGGTAACAGCTGTCATTTCAGCAACAGAGACAAGAATAACTGCACTTCTAAATGCCGTATTAGTGCCAACTACTTGCACCGCATCAAATCGTCTGTTCTATACGTCTTTGTAGAGATTTTTTTTTTTTTTTTTTTTTTTTTTTTTTGTCCCCTAATGAAATGAAGTGTTGAAATGATTGTCTCAGGTGTTGGATTTTAATTTTTGTATTATTTCTGTTAGTTTCTATAAAAATTTAAGGACGGATTATCAGTACGCCAGGAAGCAATTTAATTACATTTTGCCTCGAGTTTAGAATATAATGGCTAGTGCTATGATGACATAATAGGAATTTTTCCATCCGCTAATCAGATCACGCTTCTTGCATAGCTGCTAGAAAGGCTCTACGTTGGATTAGGTTAATATATTCGGTTTGTTTGATCTGCACATTTGGAAGGTGAATGGTATTACGTTTTTCTATGGAACAGATAATTTAAACTTCATCCTAGTTTGCTAACTTGCAGCATGTCGCAGCCACAATTGTTACCTGTATATTAAATAGCTCTTAGAACAATTAACAGCACGGTTTAAAAAAAACACTGCATCTGAGGATTCTGGATTTTATATTTCAGCAGAGTGATTTTCTATAGTTGGTTAAGGCGAGTGGTTGTGTTTCCAGACCTGCTCTTCGAATATCTGTCTCGGGCCCAATATTTTGTTCTTTGACCTCCGCAACAGGAAAAAGTTCTCTCTCTCTCTCTTTTTTTTTTTTGTAAGTGACGGTGTTAGGGTGCTCTGTGGTCCTTACTTCACGTTAAACTGTCTGTTTCCTATGTAACGCGGCTACGACAGAAGCGGATTTTTCAGTCGGTCACTAGGTCTTTGCGACCAGTCGAAATTATTGTCACTACTTTCCTCGGTAATTTGGCGCCTGATGCAATGATCTTATGAAAAGTAATTCGCAATGTACTGCCAAAATGTGACGGGGGGATCTAAGCCACCAGTTGTATGGTTTGATGAGATTTTCTTTCTCCACATATTCCCTTGTGTTTTGTGCTCTAGCACCCGTCACATTTAAACTCCAACAAAATGGAAATGTTCTGCTTTGCTCTTGGATAAGTTTGACTGTACGACGGCTGTTTGTAAACGTACTTCTCGGGCTTCTGCCATCATCAGGTCATAGTATCCTGAAGATGGTCACGGGGCTGCCTGACAAACTCTCGTTTTATGACCCGGCAGAAGGTCAGACATGTATACAGGTATACGATGCGGCGGATAATACCTCAGATCCCGTATATGAGGACTAAAAACTGTGGACAGGTTGGACGATAAGGCGCCTTCCCACGTCCTGTGCATTTGCCGGTCGCGCAGGTCCAACTGTCAACAGTGGGTCGTGGAAGGGAGCCGTCTGTGCTGGCAGGGATGGCGCGCCTCTATCTGTCGACCAGTCGGTAAACATCGAACGCCCGGGTAGCTGGAACGACACTAGGCAACGTGGTGGTGAGGGCTAGCCTGCGGCGCGTGCTCATCCGTACAATTCGGCCGCATGGAGCGGCCTACGAAATCACGGGCCGTGGGCACCCGCCATTAGAAAGCCGCCATTCTGTACTACAGTGTTTTCATTCCAACCTTGTTACGCATGGTCATGTTCCCCTTGCCTAACTCCCCGAGGAGACCACTGTGTCCATGCTAGTGAGTGGTAAATTTCTCAGTGGAAACCCTTTACCCTTCGCATGTTGGGGTAAAGGCAGCGGAGTAGGGCAGAGTGATCTTTACAGAACGCACAGTAGGAGAGATACATTCTGCCTTACACCTACCTGCTGGATTATACAGAGTGATTATGATTAAAGTTTAAGTTTCAAAACGCACTAAAAAACAAACTCCTGATTAGAATGACGTCAAAATTGAACGGCGTATTATTGAAGAAGGGGAGAAAGAACATGAACGGTTATTCTGACCAGTAGCTCTGCAGAAGTTCAGGACCCTGAAGGGTACGAGAAAAGGCGTTGGGCCGATGACTGTCATGGGTCTGGTGAAAAATGATGAAAAAAATTCAGGTTCGTTTGATGTGCAGTCTGGTAGAGCAAGGAAAAGATGTGATTCGGCGGTAGTTGAAGAAGTGGCCACAGCTGTTCAGGAGGCGTCGAGCGGTGGTGTGCAACCATGCAGTGCACGGAGAATTGCCCGAACATTGGACAGGCCTGTGAGCACGGTTCATAACAGTCTACGAAACATCCTGCAATGCAATCCGTACAAAATTTGACATGTGCAGGAGGTACGCAAAGGAAATTGCGCCGTATTTGATGAAATTATATACCACCTCCTTGGATCAAGGAAAAATACCAGCCGAATGGAAGACCGCCATCGTAAGTCCGGTGTTAAAAAGTGGGAATGTTAATGATCCTCAAAATTATAGGCCGATCTCGTTAACCTCAATATTTTGCAGGATTTTAGAACACATCATCTATTCAAATGTCATGCGGTTTTTGGATGGAGATGAGCTTTTGAACCCGAATCAACATGGATTCAGGAAAGGCCGATGCTGCGAAACACAACTTGCCCTCTTAATTCACGACTTGAGCCGTATTACAGATGAGCAATCCCAGGTTGATTTAGTTTTATTAGACTTCAAAAAAGCTTTCGACACTGTGCCTCACACTAGGTTACTTAGGAAACTTCGCGGTTACGGTATATCTAGACAAATATGCGATTGGGTTGCAGACTTTTTGAAGGACAGAACACAGTGTGTAGTTCTCGACGGTGAGCATTCATCACTTGCCGAAGTGAGATCGGGGGTTCCCCAGCGAAGCGTGATAGGGCCTCTGTTGTTTCTCATATACATTAATGATTTGTGCGACATAATAAGGGGAATGAAAAGATTATTTGCCGATGATGCTATTATTTATCGTGAAATCACAACCCAGGACGACTGTGATTTGTTACAAGACGATATTATGAAAATAATTGCATGGTGTAAAGATTGGCAGTTGGAGTTAAACGCTAAAAAGTGCCAAGTCATGCATGTAAGTAAAAAGGTGACACCATTTAGCTTTGAGTATACAATTAATGGCACTGTCCTTAGAACGGTAGATTCCGAAAAATACCTAGGGGTAACAATTCGTAATAATTTGTCGTGGAATGAGCATATCGAGAATGTAATTGGGAAAGCAAATCGTATGCTTAGATTTCTAGGTCGTAATTTAAAACAATGCACTCCGGAAGTTAAATCGATTGCGTACAAGTCACTAGTGAGGCCTCACTTGGAATATTGTTGCTCTGTATGGGGTCCCCATCAAAAGGGATTAATGGAGGCATTAGAGAGGGTCCAAAGAAGAGCTGCGCGATTCGTGACAGGTGTATATAGTTGGAGGGAAAGCGTAAGTGCCATGTTGAAGGAGTTAGGTTGGGAAGACCTGGAACACCGAAGGCGTTGCTCTCGACGGAAGCTAATTGAAAAATTCTCGACTGACGTATTTCGGAATGACAGCAAACAAATATCGCTACCGGCAACATTCATATCTCGGAATGACCGCGAAAATAAGATAAGAGAAATCAGGGCCAGAACCGATACATTTCTCTATTCATTTTTTCCACGAGCGATTAGGGAGTGGAATAGAAAGGATTACCGGGCGAGTAAACACAAAATCCGACAGGAGTAGCTTCCGATAAAGCACTTCGGACATCCTGATCTGGGTTTTCCATGGTTTCCCTATATCGCTCCAGGCGAATGCTGGGATGGTTCCTCTCAATAGCCCATGGGCGCCACCTGCCATATCCCTTATATCCCTTGCAAACCATTACCTTTCCTGATAGGTGCAATGCACCCTCCGCCAAACACTTTACTGAATCGCGGAGTAATAGTAATAGTAATAGTTGTTTCCTTCTGACCTGCCAGCAAGAGAGGGTTTTGCTTTGGAATTTCTTGCTCGCATGGAAGTGGACAATTATTGCCCGTGGAAAATTCTGTGGACAGACGAAGCGCATTTCCATCTGACGGCATATGTTTTACGATTTGCAGACGAAATTCTGATGCTTACAGCGCCATCCATCTGTCGCTAAAATTTGGATTTTTTTTTGTTCATGTTCTTTCCCCCTTCTTCAATAATACGCCGTTCAATTTTGACGTTATTATAATCAGTGGGGTCGTTTTTTAGAGCGTTTTGAAACTTAAACTTTAATTATAATCACCCTGTAATATGGTTTTCCATAATTGGTCTCGGTAAACAAAACTGGACAACTTATAGATTGATACAAGCGATTCATATTAAATGTAACCAAGAATGGATTCTCCCAAGAAGCGTGAAAACGAAAGGACGACCAGTACCGTCGTGGCAGTGTTATTTGTTTAGTGCCACAAGTCTTACTAAATAATAATCGTTTATACCAGCTTACCCGATTGCAATTATCGGTAGATGTTTATCTCTCTTGTGTCAGTCGTCAGTAACATCTTTGCTGGAGAATTGAATGCTGCATTAGTATACCTACTACACTTGTTTGCCCTGTTGCTTAGCTGAACTGTAATATTGTAACTGTAACGGTGAAATATTATCTCTTGCGCCTCTTCGTTGCTTTCTCCACAAATGTCTTTCACTGCAGATTTATCCGTTTACCGTGCAGCAAGTAAGCAACAGCAATTCCAGCTAGGAATTTAAAAAAACATCTCTACTTTTCGAGTCATTTGTAGCTTTTGTTTTAGCTCTACTGTTGGTATAAAAGCGGCAAAGTTGAAATGAGATTTTCTGCCGTCGACCCCCCCCCCTTTCCTATAAAGCCTACCCTTGCCCAAGTCAAGGCCCCCCCCCAAAAAAAAATCCTAGCACCCCCAAACCAAAATCCTGGATCTGCCACTGGTCTGAAGTCTTTGATCCATGCATTATGGTTTCAAATGCTTATAAGGATGGTAAAATACTTCACGAGGATAAGCTACTTCAGCGAGAGATTTAGTTGTAGTTGAAGCCTGTTTACTTAAATGAACACGCAGGCACTTAACCTTCATTCGGACCCGAAATTGCGATAAATCATGTCTGACACACGACAAATATATTAAATCTTCATACAGATCTGTATCAAAATAAATAGAAAGACTTGGACAAAGCATACATACAGATTTTGTAGCGTTACAGCCATTTTGTCTCTCCATTTTGTTGGTATAATATGATCCCGTAGCTCATTCTTGCATCAGTTTTGAAAACTCCTAGAATTCTTACGGACACTTAATGTGATTTTCACTTTTACGTAGGCATATGTGAGAACACTTAGAGGTTTGAATTCCATGTTAAAGAGAGGTGAAATGCACACCAAGTCGATACCATCTTTCTGCATCAGAAATGTGGTTCATTGTTTGTGGACCGGCAATTCCACACGCATTTACCATGTTTCTTGTCCATATTATAAAGTCTTTAAATGTTTGCATTACCAATGCTTTTGTAGAAATGGAAAACGGTAGCACGTTGAATTTAAAAAGACTCATAATTATTTCTAGTCTGATAGCTTACTTCCTGTTCCTTACAAAATACTTGGATTTTTCTGCTGAAGTTTTGCACAGCTCAACAGATCTCTTGAAAAGTTCATGACTGCCTTAGTAAGGCACAGTAAATTTATCACTGCTAGGAAACTTGCCGAATAGTATTCGGTTATAGACGAATTCACAGCTGCTGCTTAACACATAAAGGGGCTATATAACGTGTTTATGACATGACTAAATGATGCCTGGTTTGAACATTAAAAACTACACATTCTTTAAGCTTTTTCTAGTACAACATTCACCTTTCTCTTGTCGACAATATTTTCCGTTTGCTCACTGTTTTAATGTCCTTTAACGACTTTTACTTTTACTGATTTAAACTGAGTCGAGTTTCTTCCACTGCTGCTTTGTAATAGGTCTGAAAGCTGACATTAAATGAGGAAAACCTCGGAAAAAAGGCACCCTCTCACCTTTATGAGCCACGCATTCGATCTGTACGTCGCAGCCAGCTGCTCTACTGCTATAAAAACAACTCGTGTTTTACTAACTAACTGCACTCCTTTCACCGCAATACGGATGTTTTGCAGGCAATAGAGTTGTTTATAATATCTAATAATGAATAATAACGCCATAAGCATCGGCCGTAATAGTGGCAAACTTTAAACGACACTAAAAACTTTCGCCGAATGGAAATGTGGTTTAAACTTACTGCTCAGTAAGAGAAATTTATCTGTACGGATAAAGTTTTGAACTGCTGGTGATATAATATATGACTGTTTTAGACTTGATTAAAAGCTGTTTTTTCCTTACACAGAAAATAATTAAATTACGTCCCTGCAAGAGGTAACGACAGCGAAAATGTTGCTGTATACAACTGACAATTTTAACTGAACTTAACGAAAGATCAGTTCCCCCATTTTCAATTTAAAGGAAGGGGCTTCAAAATATGGACCTCTGATTCTCAAACCCAAACATAATTTGTTTACCTAAAAATGGTTTATAATTTCAGTAGGATGTGTGTGACAAAAAGATGATTTATATTTTTCTTTTCATTGAAAACACCGCTTTCATACAAAAGGCCTTGTGGCTAACCAACTTACTATATATACAAGGGGTGATCAAATGAAAAGGTACGAAACTACACGGTGGGTATAAATGTAGACTTTATTCAAAATATACACCATAGGCCGAGCACAACGATCCCACTGATGAACAAGCCGCAGGATTCCTTGTTCCCGGAATTCCTGTGGCCGTGACGAGACCCAGTCCTTCACAGCGTCCTCGAGTTTGTCGTCCGAGTTGAAGCGCTTCCCTTTCAGGTGTTTCTTCAGTGGACCAAACACATTTCCGGACTGTAGGGCGGATAGTCCAACGTCTTCCACTAGATCTTGGCCAGTTCCATGTGTGTGACTCTGGAGACGTGTGGACGCGCGTTATCATGGAGCAGAACCACACCCTCCGTGAGCAGCCCCGGTCTTTTGTTCTTGATGGACCTGCGTAGGCGTCGGTGTGTCTCACAGTACACATCGGACATAATGGTTTTTCTGTGCTCGAGGAATTCCACAAGTAGCGGACCTTGAGCGTCGAAAAGGACGGTGAACAACACCTTGCCTACTGACGGTACGGCTTTGAACTTTTTAGGGGGAGGTGTCGAAGCATGCTGTCCCACTACGTTCTCCCATGACGGAATATGCAAATATTTAACTGTTACGTTTTTACGTCGTTTCGTACCTTTTCATTTGATCACCCCTATATATATAAATATATATATATATTATCCTCTGTATTTCTGTATTTAATTTTATAACAACTTTCAACTGTAGCATTACTTGGACATAAAGCAAGACTAGCTATACACTAAACTTCAGCCTTGATCGTAAGCTAAAGCTCAGTAACCAATAAGCAATAGTCTCCTTTCGAAGAGGCAACCTGCGATAGCTGTCCGTAAACCATCGTACTGTGGAATGGAGAAGCTCCTCTAATTCACAGTATGACTTTCTGTATGGCATTGCATCATTGCTACTGTGGAGATATTAGCTGGCATCGCCCCTGGAGACATACACCGGGAAGTTGCAACTAGAGTGGCAAGGCTTAGAGTGAACGAAGACGCCAGGCGCCCTCTACATGGCTATACACCAGCGCCATCGAGACTAAAGTCCCGATCAAGCTTCCTGCGGACTTCAAAGCCACTAGATGGAGCACCAAGCAATGAAAGAATATTGGCTTGGCAGACGAGAGTGCAACATGATATGGAGTAGATCAAGCCATAAGAGGGTCTACCACCTGGGTCTGAACAACCATGGCCCATATGGAAGTCACCAAATAGGCTTAGAGTTGGAGTTGGTCGTTCCAAAGATACTCTTTCATCACGGGAATACCCGGAGAACAGTCAAATACGACATGTTCGTGCGGAGAGAAAAGAGACACCATGGCACATCTGTTGTATTGCCCACAAATCGGAATGAATGTATCCCAAGCTTCCCTCCAATCAGCTACTGTCAAAGCCATCGCATTGGCGGAAAAACTACCACATATGTGATGTTATCATCGACACGAGAAGAAGAAGAAGACTGCTACTGTTTCTTGCCCTGAATCCATTAGGAATTCCCGATTCCTCCGAAGACTCCCGAAGGAAATCATCCGTGTCCTTTACGAATGGGCTTCGTCGTAAATAATCACGGCAGTTCATGGAGCAAGAATATCTGGATGGCTGGAACGGGCATCGAAACCACTTCCTCATTAAAGCCAGCCAAGGGGATAGCTTCTTTCCATTAGCGCTCCATTTCAGTCGAGTGTTCGGTCGTAAACACTTTGCTGTTCCATGATTTTAAATTAACAAACTATCATGGCATCTACATCGCTCCGTGCCTGACTGTTTCTACATGCCTACTTCATTATTGCTTAGACTTTAATCGATTCAACTATCAATCGGATTCTTATACTCTGAGCTTCTTAACTATCACATGTATCCATCATAGTAGGTGATTCACTTTCAGCATGAGTAAAAACTTCATCGATTTTAATTTTATATTTTTGTGAATGGGATGATTTGTATATTTTTTAATATACAATTATCCACCTTTTTTTTAATTTCTATTCTCTCAACAAAATAATTCATAATTTAATCCCAAGCATTATTAATTTGCGTTGTATGGACTTAAGACGAGCTCATACATCAAATCAAACCATCCGTGTCTCAGGTAGGGTTCAACAAACCTCTAGGTGAAGTCGGCACAGTAGCTCTATTAGTGTTTTAGCCGGTTAACTGGATCATCAGTGTTAAAACATTGGTCAGAGGCGAACAAGTATTATTATACAGTAGTCACCTCCAAGTTTTGCTTATTTCGATCTTTCTATGACAAATAATCTCGACGAGCACAAAGAAAAATACGAAGCAGCTTGAAATGCCGAAACAGCGGTCAAGTTCTGGACGTATGCTGCAATAAAATTCACTACTAGGGATTACTATCCTGCAATGCTCGATACGTCAATTCCGCGGGATCTTGCAATCCCGCAAGTTCCTGCACCATTTGACAGTTTGGCGAAACCCGCAAAAATTTACGCCGACCCGTAATTCGTGAAATGGCGTGAAAACGTGTGTGTGTGCGCGCGCGCGCGACTTTACCATCTTGCCGTCTCTCTGGCTCGCAATGGGTTCAACCCTTTGCATTGCCCCGCTTCTTCATATCCTTACTGATGACATTTGACTCGCGTCAGCAAATGGGTATGCTTGTTTGTCCGTTATGAGTCGTAAATAAATGTATTCACTTTTACGTATGTATAAGATCTCCATTTGTATTTGTTGGATGCATTAGTAAATTAAGAAAATTCTACTAAATTGGCATCACTATTCAATAATAATGTTATAGACCTAGTAAATGATACGCATAGGGTCCTAATATCATTATATATAAATTCTGAAATTTGTAAATCAATCACTGTATTAATTTAGTAAAATTATTCCGTGTTATAAAACAACGATTTGAACGAAATGTTTTTGGATCAGTATAATATACCGTATTACTTGTATTAATATAACGTAATGTCTACTCGTTTGGGAGTTCTAAAACAATTGTATGTTCTATTTATTTTTTATGACGCATGCCGTGTGTATTGGAAACACCATCCTCCGCCGCTGGGTATGCGCAGTTCTTTAAGAAGTAAATTGGAGGACGAAACGATCAGTAATATATTTCTTCAGATTTTTCTTCCAAAAGCAAAGGCGACTGATTGATATCAACTGATCTCATAGTCTGACTGCTTAGTAGACAGATTATTTTTTTCAAACTGATGTGATTTACTACAAGGCATGTAACGTGACTAATTATTTATTTAACTACTTGAATTAGATTTAAAAACAAAAATGTAAAAACGCAGGATTATTTATTTATTTTTTAAATGGCATTTGGCAACGGAGTTTATACAGCC
Organism: Vandiemenella viatica; assembly: GCA_031002005.1. Classification (NCBI taxonomy): domain Eukaryota; kingdom Metazoa; phylum Arthropoda; class Insecta; order Orthoptera; family Morabidae; genus Vandiemenella; species Vandiemenella viatica. The sequence goes on along the minus strand of CM061914.1, from coordinate 25,753,158 downwards.
AGCTCAATGTAATTATTATTGCTTTCAGTGTATAAGTCGTCATCCAGTATATATACATTGCATTTTTCCAATGTATGGACGCCACATGACGGACAGGACATTCACACAGACACAGAACACTTAAACATCCATGCCCACGGCCGGATTCGAGCACTCTAGCCCCTACGCTACCGAGGCCGGCAAACGCAGTTTTATTTCAATATGTGAGAGATTTTTTTATAGTAATAGTTGGAAGGAGAACATTTTAAAATTAATATCATGTTGTTAGCTAAAATATTTTTAATTACTGATTTTTATGATTTAACATTAAATGTGATTTTTAATAATTCATTAAACATACGTTTATTATTTAATTTAAAAATCCGTTCCGAATGCCTTGGGATTGACAACAGTCTCGTAAATGTCCTGCAAATTTGAAAACACTGCGGGATTGTAATCCTTAGGCCGCATTTACACGATGCTAGTTGGCTGGAACGAGTGTACTGTCTTGCTGCCCGCGCAGCACTGGATAGTCACTCTCCCCAGGTACAAGACAGACAGTTGACTGAGGATAGTGGACTCGGTTCACGACCAACTTTTGGCGTGCAAGTTCAACAATCAAGATGGCGACAACTAACAAGTCGTTTAAGCGGAGATATTACAGTATTACACTGCATGAAAGTGAGGAAATTATGTGGAATTTTGAGAATAAAAGTTACAAGAACAAGGATTAGAGATGCCGTTATTAAAAAATTGTCTCATTAGGGTATCACCTTATATATATATATCAATTTGATGAGTTGGTGTCATATATATTGAGATACAATTGGTTTTAAATAATTTCTGTAACTCTGTACATCTTCTGTTGCAACTTCAATCAAAAAAGTTGCTGAGGCACTTAAAGCGTTTTGATATCCACTCTCCTACCCATTTTTAAAAATTATTCTTCATATCTTTCAACGTTATAATTAACAAATCAGGTACAATACTAATTCCTCCTTGTAATATGGACATATTTTCTAGAAGATCACAACGTTCGACTAGGCACTTCAAATTGTTACTACCATGCTAGTTTTCTGTCTTAGCGCCACCATTGACGATCCTGCCAACTTTCGTTCGAGTCAACTCTCATCGTGTAAACGTGGCCTTACTCGCTACAAGCTTATAGAACCTCAAAGTAGGTATCAGTGACAGAAACAGCTTCGGACGCCTTATAGACTGCGAGATGCTAGTCCTGTGTCGGCTGCAGTGGATGCTATTTACCTGTTTGTGTCCGCGCCGGCTGTTGCTGGGAACTGTGATACTGGAGGCGGCGGCTGCCCCTGCGCTCCTTATATGCAGCCCGCGGCGCGCTGTGGTCTGCTGCACTCATGCAGACCTCCTCAAGGTCGCCGTACCACGAAGAGTCAGGCGGAACATTCGACATTATCGACCTTGGTTGTTCGTCCAACCCCGACACCAGTCATCACCTCACATCGTTTTGTTTCCTTCGTATTAGAAGGTTTATATAAACAGCCATACGTTCAAAGTTTCGGTTTTTCGATATATGTTTCCGCTGTCTGAAATTTCATCAAGTTTGTGGTAGAATGTGTGATGTCTTTCTGTTACTTTAGTTATCTATGACTCACTTCCTGGAAAACGGTAACTCAAGAGATAATGATTCCTCTTACACTGGTTTGTGTATGTAGGGTTGCATCGGCAGCATTTGTTATAATAAGTCTGATTTAAAATTCCAACTAGTAACTGTGTAGAAATTAGGCTTGTTGAAGTGACAATTACTAGTCACAAGATTTCCATAACAATCTTAGTTTCATAACAACTGCCCTAAAGTAGACTTGGTAAAATTGAGTACTATGTACCATATAAGGTATTACAAAATTTCAACTAGCTCTCGGAAAATTGAAAACTTAAATTACAACTGCTATACAACTTAACGTATTGATTCTTTTTCCGTAATTGCTTTATTAATAACAGTTTTTTTTAGTCTAGAGTAACTAGTAGAAATTTCTGACTGCATCTGTATTATCGAACATATTTTTTAAAGAAGTGATAAAGGTCTAACCAAGCGTGGGAGGGCGGTAACCTTCTGGCCTCGCATTCTGGAGGATGCGGGTTCGAATATCAGTCCGGATATTGAGATTTGAGTTTTCGACGATTTCCCAAAATCACTGCAGACGAATGCCGGGGTCGTTTCTTAAAGTAACGTGGCCGAGTTCCTTGCCCCGATTCCTTTACGGCCTCTAATGACGTCGACGAGTCGTAATAACCATTGCAAAATAGATAAAGGTATAGTTTTTTGAAGTGCCTAAAAACAAAACCATTATTTTTAGAAACAACGCAGAAAATTTTTTCTTTCATTTCTTGCAGTAGTCTTTACAATTTTAAGATTCATATTTTGAAAATTTAATAACCTGGTTAAGGTCTTGTTTCATTGAAATTTATTATTTTTTTATTTGAAATTGCAGACTTTTCACTCGAAACCGTAAATTCTGAGTTTGTTTCTACCCATATATATGTTGATTTTTTTGTTTAGATTTTATTCAATTGTAAGTTACGCCAAAATTATTAAAATCGGAGTGGGACACTTCATGAACCTACCTTAGCCAGTTAGTTGAACATAGCACGCAAGCCTCATCGGTTCCTCTATGACAGTGTTTTTCAATCTGTGGGTCGCGACCCCTAGGGGGGTCGCGAAGCTTTACTCGGGGGGTCGCGGGCTGAATGAAAAATTCAAGGTTCTTCCACAAAACACAATTTTACTGAGAAGGATGGGCTTGTTTATTTTTCAAAAGTTTATCAAATAGTGGTGCTATTTGTGAAACGTTAATAATCAAATCATTTTCTAATTGTAGTCTATTTCTCTTTTTAGTTTTAATGTCTACCATTGCAGAAAATGTTAGTTCACACAAGTATGAAGTGGCGAATGGCACTAATAATTTTAAATCTTCCCTTGCCAGCTCTGGGTATTCATGTTTTCTTTTCATCCAAAATACGTCGATACTTTGCGAATTAAATTCCATTTTAAGCATGCCATCAGCAGCTAAATCTATAAGACTTTCTTTCATATTGGTGGTGACATCAGCCAGATCTATTGACTTGTCTAAAAAAGGGTTTAAAATCCATCTACGCCCATTGTCAGCTTCAGAATGCCAGTCTGGAAAGTATGTCATAAGTTTCTCTTGTAAATTATGCAAGCTCTGTATCATGCAAGGATTGTGAGCCCTTACTACGAGACTTTGGTCTGATGCGTTATCTTCAACAATCTTCTGAACACACGGAAAAGACTCGAATATACTGTTTTGCAGAGAGGTTAACCACAAACGAAGTTTTGCGTGAAATGCTTTGACTTTATCTTTAGCTGTTAAAATATTTTCTTCTCTACCTTGGAGGTTCTTGTTCAAATTATTAAGGTGGCTAAAAAGATCTGCCAAAAATGCTAATTTCAAGAGCCAAATAGGGTCAGAAAAACGATTAGCATATTCAAATCTTGTATCTTGTAAGAACATTAACAATTCAGCTCTCAGTTCTAGAACTCTTGTCAATACCTTTCCTTTGGATAGCCACCTGACTTCTGTGTGATAAAGGAGATTTTGATGAAGCGAGCCCATATCTTCACAAACGATTCTGAATAGCCGGGTTTGCAAGGCTTTACCTTTGGTAGAATTCACAATTTTTATTACCTCCTTGAGCACATCATTTAAATCAGAAGATACTACTTTAGCAGCTGGAGCCTATCGATGAAGAAAACAGTGTGTCCAGGATATGTTTGGCATTATCGATTTTAATTTCGCAATGAGTCCGCTATTTTTGCCAGTCATAGCTTTAGCGCCATCGCTACAAATAGCGATACATTTTTTCCAATCAATATCGTAGTCGCAAGTGCTTATCGTACAAACACTGGCCAGAAGTGTTTGCAGGAAGTGCTTTGCAAAATAAGATTTCTTCCATGATATTGTCACCTGCTTCAAAGCGCACAAATACTACAAACTGATCACAATCGGAAACATCTGTAGATTCGTCAAACTGCAAAGCAAAATGTTGTCTGTTCTTTAATTTTTCGATTACTTGTTCTTGAATATCATTGGCCATATCGTTTATTCTGCGTGAAATAGTATTATCAGAAAGTGGTATGTTTTTAGCTTGTTTGCCTCCTGTTTACTGACCATAATTTCAACCATATCAAGAGCTGCTGGCAAAATAAGATTTTCGGCAATTGTTTGTGATTTACCTGCTTTAGCAACTCGATATGCGACTTTATAGCTAGCTAATAATGCTGACTCATTGACTGGATGCCTGAAAATAAACCAGACAATATAAAAGTGAGTGTGAAATAGTCAATAAAAATTAAGCATGCGAAACCTTTGTAAACCAAAATTAAGTATAATAAAATTTGTATGCAAACAGCAAAGAAATAAACATCATAAGACATCAACGGTAGAGATAGCAACAAGAATAAACTCGACTTGATTCGGTTATCCATGCTAAAATTAAATTAATAAAACGATTTTATTACCTGAATTATAGTATTTTGCTGCTGACTAAGAGCTTTCAACTTTCGTTCAAAGAAATCCTACGGCTTATCGGCTTCTTTTTGATGCTTGGTTGTGAGATGCCGCATAAGCTTTGACGGTTTCATACTCTCACGTGATAAAACATCGCCACAAATTACACATTGAGGTTTATTATTTATGACTGTGAACCCGTATTTCAAATAACTGTCATCGTAATGCCTATTTTTTTTTTTTGGGGGGGGGGGTTTGATTCACCACTACCGCTATTGACACTCGTACCACATGTTGAAGGCTGCGATCTTTTGAGAAACTTATCCATTTTACAAACGCGCGGAGCAAGCGAAAAAACCAAGTAATTACGTCCGTACTTGTTGACTGCACTTAATTGAATTGAGTGATCTGAGAGTTGAAACAAAAGAACATTGCTGTGTGGCAACGTCACCGTCTCCGACGCAGTTTGACCCGCGCAAATTTGCGTCCAGGTTCATAGCCTTACCAACTTACCTCGTACTTACTTTCAAAAGTCTCGCGGCTTCTTGCAGAGTGTAGATCTGGATAATATTAAAATGTACCAAAATAGAAAAAAACAACATTTACGTACTAATTTAATTAAATTATTTCTTTGTCTTCTATGATGTGTCGCGGTCGGGGGGGGGGGGGGGTCGCCAGAAATTTTCAACTTGTAAAGGGGTCGCGAAATCAAAAAGAATGAAAAACACTGCTCTATGAAGTCCAAACTACAAACCGTGCATAGCGCATTAAAAAAAAAAAAAAAAAAAAAAAAAAAAAAAAAAAAAAAAAAAAAAAAAAAAAAAAAACTTTGCCATAGTTAGAATCCACGTAAAAGATTTGTGAAAATGCTGCTGTTATTCGAATTCGAACCAGGACGTTTCGAGACAGGCGTTGAAGCCGTCGGTAAATGCTCTCTGGTCAAGTGCATCGTAACGATACTTTACAGTTATGCTATGATGCAATGTTAGCTTGTGGCCTTTCAATATTTATGCATATTGACAATTATTTTTCCGCATGAGTTATGTGCCAGCTAGAAAATTTTAAATGAAAATTATCATGCTGAAGACCCGTCTGGATTATGTGGAAACATCATGACAGAAAAGTATCAGTTGTTGTTTCACTATTCGTGTTTATTCTATCTTAAGTTGAAGATTTTTCTGTAATAGCTTCTGTTTTTGAAAATATTTGAAATCCATTTTGAAATTTTTTACCTAAATTGTCTTTCCTTAAAGCTTGTATGTTCAATGTTTGTTGAGTGTTGAAATAATAGCACAAGGTAATAAGTTGAAATATACTATAAACCCTATTTTGAGAAGTAAAAGTTAATGAGGTACTAAGCGAGATTAGTGAATTAATATAGTTTTAGAAACTCTTCTCATTTTACCTTCACTCTCGTTATCTAAGAGGAGCTGCAGAAAAGGGTGAAATTATTCTTTGCTATGGAGGGTTGACACATAACAAGACTTTGTTGTTGTAGCTTCTGTTTACTATTAAAAGAAAAAAATCCTAGACGTGCAGCTATTCCAGGTATTTTGAATAATCATATTTTCCCGGCATCTCTTCTGGAACAAACTGTACTTCTTTGTTTAAGTTTATTTATCAGAATTTATTGTATTTAAACTTATTCGTCTTCATATTTAAAGAAATATAAAAATTTTTTCCATATCCTACTTGTATCTACAAAAATTTGAAAAATTAATCCTTAAGTAAGAAAATTTCTGTCATTAAATCAAACGTTAGGACTTATACTTTGTTAAAGATATTATAAGAGATACTTTTAAGGGGGAAAAAATGTATCACTAAAGATGATGATAAAGTTAACTCATTCATGAAAATATTTTCTTTCTTATTACCTATGTTTTCTTTATATCTTCACTTAATAGTCTCGTTGTATGTTTTCAATTTCTAGTTTATTTCTACGAATAAACTGGCTTTCCTGTTTGCCCACATTCCGTAGGGAGTGAAAGGAATGAAGTAAGTTCAAATCCTTTGAAAGCCATTTCATTTTCATTCGATTCTATCATAACTGAAAAGTTCTCGGCCTAGGCCATAATTCTAGCGATTGACTGCGAAATGATTAAATTTTTGTCGAAACTCTGCTGACCAGCACTTTCAACAGATAAATGTAAAACTTCTGAGCTATTTTGCAGATTTATTGATCATTACGATCACGATTTGAATGCCCGTGCCGTTCGCTTAGCTGGTTGCGGCTCCGTGGTGGTGTCTGGCGCTGACACGGAGTAACTGCTTCCAGTTCCGATGGTGAAAGAAATTTTCATCACCTGGACTTCGTCGGCTGGGTAGGAGAGATGGTGTTGCACGATTCCTAGTCACCAGAGTTCTGGGTTAAATGCCAAGCTTCTTCGCAGTGCGTATGGAGTGACGGCATTAATGGTGATTCGTCTGTCGGATAGGGGCATAAAACTCGGTGAACCCTCGGTGTCTTTCGGAAGAGTAGGCCTATGTCTGAATGGGTCTGTATTGGGTTTCACTTCCTTCATATTTCATGAATTCATGACGCAAACCACACTGACGTAACACTTTTCCACACAACATTAATACATACATACACTTTTATAACTGGGAACGGTAAGGGAAATCGCCCAATTTACAAAACGCTGCCTTGGACTAGAAACTCCTCCGTGGCGGCGTCACAACCCGTGTTAATGTCGAGGTGGAAAAATTCTTGTGCGGAGTGGTATATTACGTCACTAAGTAGTCTGGTGGCTCAGTGGTTAAGCGTCTTACTGGAGATCGACTCGGTCCCAGTTCAAATCCTGTCTCGGTGGGAATGTTCATAGGCTCTTAACCCAACCTTCACCCCTGGCACAGCTGACTAATGTGAACTACGCCAGAACGCACGCATGGTTCGGATTCCACGTTAAACAATAGTCCCTTGTATAACTAATGACCCTAGTTACAACGATGATGTATATACATCCTAAGCAAATTCAAGGCAAATAGAAAGGCTAACGTGTACCTAACTAACATAAATTACTTAACTACGTCATCCCTGGTTATTTGTTTGACTTTGCAGATCGTTCATGGACCAAGAAACATAAATTTGGGCATGAAACATAAAATAATTTAACAGTAGTTGCTATGGGTTTTGATAAAAAGCTGCATTTTGTAGGTCAGATCAAACAGCCAGCTTCTAGTATTTTGAATCTTTGTCTGCAGTATGTTCGTGTAACGTCATCAGTTTTGTACAAGAAGATCACGAATAACACAGCACTAACACGACACTTGATTAAAACCACAAATGCCTTTGGCAGCAGTAGATCTGGTGTCCCCAGCGACGTAAAGCCCCATACGCTGAGGGGACGTTGTTGCGGCTACCCTAGCATGTCTTGTCACAGAGTGTCGTTAGGCCTGGGCGGCCCAGTCCTCCTTGATGAGGTCGGCGCCCTTCTCGCCGATCATGACGACGGCGGCGTTGATGTTGGCGGTGACGATGTTGGGCATGATGGAGGCGTCCACCACCCGCAGCCCCTTGACGCCGTGCACCCTGAGGCGCGGGTCGACCACGGCGGCGGGGTCGGAGACGGGGCCCATCTTGCAGGTGCCCACCGGGTGGTAGATGGTGGTGGCCATGGTGCGCACCAGGCACTCCCAGTGCTCGTCCGTCTCCCACTGCAGGTGCTCGCACCCCGGCAGCGGCTCCCGGCTCAGCTCCACCTGGCAACAGGAACGAGGTATAACAAACCAGCGACTTCGTACGCGTGGAGTCGGATATACATAGCTGCCACCTAAAAAGAGGAATCATATCACGGGAAAGCTATTACTATACCATCTTCTTTCTTCAGCCAGTTCAGAAATAAACCGAGCGTCTTGGGTGAGCGGTTAACGCTGTGGCCTCGCATTTGGGAGGACGCCGGTTCGAATCCCCGTTATGGCATCCAGATCTGGGTTTTCCATAGTTTTCCCAAATCACTGCAGGCGAATGCCGGGATGCTTTCTTAAAAAGGCTATGACTGAATTGCTTCCCGTTCCTTTCCCTAGTCCCATCCTGCCTCTAATTACCTCGTCGTTGACGAGGCGTAAGCCATAAGGGAAAAAAATCAGAAATAACTTGCACAAAATGCAAATAATACTGTCATTAGTACAAAAACGAGTTAATTATTCTGGGATACATCCTTTTAATAAACTTCCCAAGAGGATAAAACTGTTTGCAGATAATAAAGATATATTTAAAGAAAAACTGACTGATTATCTTATTGCCAACACCTTCTACTCCATTCAATAATTTGAACAAAACAATTAATTGTATTCAATATGACATTTTGCGAAACTCACTTGTAAAAAATTAATGTTTATTTTTCTTCTCTTTAATTGTCTTTGTAACATATGATTGTTTTAACTATGATTATGACTCATATTGTATGTGCGTGTATTAACCGTGACACGTTTCACATCCCAGAGGTCCTTCCTCAGCAGAGATACATGAACGAGATTGATAAATAAATAGAAAATCTTCTTTCTCCAGCTTGAGCATCAAATTCTTGGTTTCTAAAAAGTTTAACTGCCCGTGCTCTGCTAGAGCTTGGTCCTACGTCTGATTTACTCCTGCGAGGCTTATCAAAAAAGAAGACAAAATGTATTATGCCAACTGTTAGACAAACTTTTACGTTATCACAAAATAATAGTCTGGTTCAGCGCTAATTTAATCTATTACTGTATATTAAATTACTTTGCAGGTTTCATTCCTCCCTGGTGAAGACTAATAGGTGGCTGCTGTATGGTCTCGGGGACCTTTTTCAGCTGACCTAACCTAAGGGGACAGAGAATGGGAAGGGGTTTGGTAATGGCCTTACCATACCGGTATTTGCCTGAAATGACTATGGAAGACCATAAAACCGTTATCGCGGATACCAGGCTAGAGACAGATTTTGTTCATCACTTGACTGGGTATAATAAGTTGTGTTCTACATGAAATTCATGAACAGATCATACACAGACTGAATGCGAGAGAAACAAAGCCTGAGCTACCGATATAACATTACAGAGACACACACACAAACAATATCAGTCTCTCAGTCACGATTCGATTAGTTTTCAAAATTTATGATATAGTATTTAATAACCGAAAGAAGTATCCTATGTCTTCCCTAATAATGCATAGTATTTCCTTGTCAAATGTCATCAACGTCTGTTCAAACTGTTTAGTCGTTAAATCGTAACAAACAGACAAAGAGATGGATTTACTTTCGCATTTAAAATTTTATTGTATTTGTTCCTAACACTATTTCGATTCCCAGCATAAGTTCTGCTAACACGACAAAATACGACAGCTAGGAGAATAGGGTAACTACATAGACTTGATAATCATGTGCTAGCTGCGTAGGATAGATAATATCGTTGCTGTAAGCGAAGTTTTCAGTTTTCATGGATAATCCTTACAGTATTAACCCTACTTCTACCTGCAGAACCATTGAGATTTATCTAGTCTCGATTCATTGAAGGGAATGCCTGCTATCACCCTGCGTATGGTTAGTGATCTTTTACGTTTGCTTATTCTTCTTATTTTAGGGAAAGCATTAAGCTTTTTGTCGACTGTGCTATTGTCTTTCCAACCTTCGCCCAAAGGCCCGTTGCACGACTTAGAAAACGATTCAGTTTTTTGTTTGTTTTTAGAACCATATACGGACATACTCTTCCGTTTCGTGCTACTTGCTTCAAAAGCGTACACTCCTTTCAGCATAAAAACCGGCTCTAAAGTAATTTTGCTATGTAAT
>CM061914.1:25708991-25741921 GCA_031002005.1 Vandiemenella viatica | reverse complement strand
TGGTTAAAATTGATTTATTTAATGTTTATCACCAAGTACAAAGAACACAATGTCGCATAACCATCAACCGAGATGAATTAATGTATTTGTGTACATTAATAAAATAAATTATATTTTCTTAACTTCCTTTAAGTAACTTTTGACAAGTAAGAAGATATGCCCAGCATAGTTATTTTATGTTAATTTTGTTAATCTAACTACAGAGTGACAATTCATATCTCGACAAAATGCATTCTGGTATAAATTGAGACTAATTAGTCGCAAGTGTGCGCACTCTAACATTTTTTTGCGACCTATTTCTATCACAGCGACAGAAAATCGCTAGAGTGTGCCTAGTCTAAAGACTTCTTAAAGTCATACATTTTCCGGATATAATTCAGTAAATTTATAATACTTAATAACTGATTTCCATCACACTTTTTCCAGACTTTGGACTGGCTTAGTGATTGAAATGCACGCAACATACAATCTTTTAAGGCCTGTTTAAAATCTGCTTAAATTAAGCTTCGTCAATATTTATTTATTTACATATTTACACTGTCTCTTTATTTAAATTGGATTTTTTCTTTTTTTGTGTGCGTTAAGAAAGCAGGTCTAGCCCAGATGTTGTAAGTATGATATCACTTTCAAACAGGATCTAATATCACCGACTGTACGAACGACACGAAAGTAATAAGGGCCTAAACAGATGAGCTGTGCTGGATAGTCAGGGAAGAAGTTTTCTTGGAATTCTCAACTGCAGGTAGGCGAGGGCAGGTATAACTACCCACCGAGTTTGGGATGTGCGATTGTGTAACTCTGCGCTTTTGTCATATATCCCCAAAAAACGCCATTTAGAAATAATATATATGATCAGGTCTACCTATCATGACCTTAGACAATAAAAACAGGAACTTTCCTACACCCGTTACCATAAAAAAAACGGTCACGGGGTTCCACCTGATCTCTCAATAACTTTCTCATCTGAATTAACAATCACCTGCACAGCTTGTATAGGAACAGGGTGACAATTTATTTGAAAAGTTCCAATTCCGAACTTCACTTTAGAATGGTAAAGCAATTGGTTGACGAGACGTGGTGGTCTGCGAGTAAGCGAGAACGTGCGACTGGAATTCACAAAAACAGGAAACTACCCAAACATACTTCTAAATAGTAAACAGCTTTAATAAATTTGTTTCTGCATGTGGCTTTACACCTCATCGACGAAGGGGCCATTAGAAACGTGAAAGGACTGGGGACAAGGAACAGGAAGGAATTCGGCCATGGCTTTTTAAAGGAAGCATTCCTGCTTTCGCATGAACACCGGTATCTGGATGGCGGGACGGGAATTCGAAACCGCTTCCTCCAGAACGCGAGGCTAGAGCGTTACCACTTACCCACCACGCACAGACCGAAATCTAAATAATAAATGTTGCCAAGGGACCTTAATTGCAAACGTAACAGGATAGCGCGATCTGTCATCTAACCAGGCCGAAATCTGTAAACCACGCAACTCAGCTGCTTTTCGGGCTTCACGCTCGTCGGTGTCGAGATAATTAGAGGCAGGAGAAGAGTTGGAACAAGGAACGGGAAGCCATTTTAATCTGGCGATAGCATTTTGATTGAACCATCCCAGCATTCAGATGGGGTGATTTCTGATAACCTTCGAAAACCTAAATTTGGATGGCCAGAAGGGGAACCGAACCCGCATCTTCTCAAAGGTCAGACCAGAGCTTTACCGCTCACAAAGTAAAAACCACCAACTGTATAGCTCAGTCCTGAATCTATTTTTCTCACAAGGAGGTTCTCGCAGGAAGGTTACGCCTAGTAGTTTTCCACCAGTTACACACGACTGTCTGCATACCAACTCACCAGGGGCAGAGCCTTTCAGCTGTCGTTAGTAACTTCAAGTCCAGCGGGCACAGCGAAAGGCTTTCACCACCATTAACAGCTGCTAACAGACCGCGAAATGGGAGCTGCTTTGCAGAGACATTAACATGATGAATGCAGCAGACAGTGATAGCTCAAGCGAAAACACCAATAAAAAATGATTGATTAGTTATAACCCTAATCCGCGGTAATAAAATGCTTACGAAAGTTTGACTGAACCTCCGACCAATATAACACAGTGAAAACGGAAACACCAACAAAAATGTCGACGCTCGTCGGTTAGAGCCAAAGCTGCAGTGAATACTTTCTTTGACTGACAATAGTAGACGAGATAACGTTCGGTTCTGGAATTCGATGGAACGCGAGTTCATGATTTCAATTTCCTATGGTTTCCCCATAAAGGACTCGGTCTGTTTCCTCGCATAAGAACCCTCCCCTGTCCCCAACTACCTCGTTGCTGACGATCGGTCAAGTGCCTATGTGTGTTTTTTTTTTTTTTTTTTTTCTAAGAGCAGTGGTAATGTATACTTGCCAAATAAATGTTCAATACACTAACGAATGTGGACGTGGTAGATACGACGGGTAGCGCATCTTTGGGATTGATAGGTACCTGACTTCGCTTTACGGCTCACGGACGCCCCGTCACGGCTTTCTGCTACCACGTCCCTGCACCATTCAATTTCGCTTTAATTTCCATACCGAGGGTGATGGTGTACCACGTTCACTCTTATACCCACTTTTTCAGTAGAGGATTGATATTTGTCATCATGCGTTCGACGCTATGAGAGATTTCGTTTTCCAATATAATTCAACACTCATTTTAACTTATTCCCGTCATCATTTGCTTATTGTAGATTGATCAGTTTTGTACCCCGTCACACTCTCTGTGTGCATAACAGAAACGTCCTACAACGAAGTCACAGGTGTTCTACTTTGCTTGCCTGATACGTAGCTCCACAGCTGCACCACCGTCTTCAGGACTACTTGTTGTATCCCTAGAATAGGGCCGTACTTGGAAGTGATCTTACTGAGGCATAGAATGTCGTTTATTATTTGTCTCAATCTGCTATCACCAAAATGTCAACGATCCAGAGTCCAGCTCTCGCCTTCATTTCCTACACAAGGACTACTTTCTTAAGTTTCGTAACCGATAATTTCCGGTGATTAACCATCAGCTGCCTTTCCCCTGATAGGATTCTCACCCTAAAACGAAAACTAACACTTCGTGGCATGATTGCCGCACCAGTAAACTGTAGCTGTATTCGCTTTGAGGCTATCTGCCAATATTCGTTCCTTTTGGGCTCGAGTAAGCGTTACGTCGGTGCTGTCTCCGCAGGACTTAATTCGATACTATTTTTTTGCTTATGCCTTTACACCTCGTCGACGTCGAGGAGAGCAGAGATGAGGATGGAGTTGCAGCAAAGAACGGTAGGGAATTCTGCCACGCTCTTTTTGAAGAACTATCCCGGCATTTGGCTGAATTGATTTTCGGGTATTTATTAAAAAAAAACAGAAATTCGGTTGACCAGACGGGGATTCGAACCCACGTCCTCCCGAATGTGTGTGCAGAGCGTTATTGCCCATCCACCAAGCACGGTGTGTTTTGTTCCATACAACTATGGAAACACAGGAGGTTTACCTGTTCCATCTACTGAGAAGTTTATAATTACTACTGTCGGGATGTTCCCCAAACAGTCCAGTCTATCTGTTGGTAACAATTGGATCCGGGTTTAGCGATCCTGGAGAACCCAAGCTCTCCCTCTCCACCGTAAGATTTCACTTTCCACATATCCTTTGAATTCCTGCAGTTCACAAGAGAGATAGATGTAAAATCTGGCAGCACATCAGTGTATTTAGTCATTTCCGACACACCAGTGCCAAAGATACCCATCTGAGTCAACGGATGTTGCGGAGGAGGCAGTGCAATGGATATCTTCGGGAAATGTTTTAGTGCTGCTGCCGGTAATACTCTGTAGCCACAGTCGCTTGGTTTTCCTATCAGATTCAGGAGATTTTTTTTTATTATTATTAATTTTATTGACATTCGGTTGTATAACCTTACAGTCATCACATGTTACATTATTATAATTAATTAACTAATTAAATTTAGCTATTCTAATTACAATCTTGTATTTACTCTTATCATTATGCTTATTATATATAGTTTTGATTATTTACAGTTTTGGCTATGCTAATTACAATCTTGTATTTACTCTTTATCGTTATGCTTATTGTATACAGTTTTGATTATTTACAATTTTGTCTATGCTAATTACAACCTTTTATCTGCTCTTTATCGTTATGCTTATTATATATAGTTTGGTTATTTACTGTTTTGATTATTTACAGTTTTGGCTATGCTAATTACAATCTTGTATTTACTATTTATCTTTATACTTATACTATACATTTTGGTTGTTGTTTATAATTTTCAGTCAAGCTTATTTAGTCATTGTTACAATCTTCCAAGTATAAACCTGCCTCGATGCAGCAATTGTTATAGTTCCTTTTGTGTTTGTTGGTATCTTCCTGTAGGACTAGTTAGGCAATACCGATCTGGTGTTAGTTGTTCTGCGTTCTTGATTTATTATCGATTATGCTTATTTGATGAAAGCTATGATCTTTTATTTGCCCCTGGTTAATAGTTACCCCCGTATTCAGATCTTATTGGCTTGTCTTGTGTGTCTGTTTACCGTTAATAGTGTCTTAAAGGTCTATATCTTCATTTTTTAGGAATTTGGTAATGCTGTTATAAACTGCTCTGTTATCGCTCGCCAGTAGCTGGATTAGGTTAGTGGGGAGTGGGATTCCATTTCTAACTAATTCTTTGATCATCGAATCCTGGGACCGTTTAAATTTTTTACACGAAAATATAATGTGGTTGGTGTCTCCTACCACGCGGTCTGAACAATCGCAGAAGGGAGATTCCCTCAGGCCTAGACGAAAGAGGTGACTGGGAAATCTTCCATGATTGAAACGCAGTCTGGAGATCATTGTTGTCAGCCGTCTACTTGTTACCCATTTGTAAAACCACGGTTTGGTCGGAATGATTGGTTGAATGCTCCCATAGTACGAAGCTTTGATGTTTAGAGATGCGCTCCATTCTTCTTGCCATTTCTCTTTTACTCGTTTTTTAATTGTGTGGACTATGTCAGAAGCTGGGAGGTTCCGGTCGTCTTTAATTCCTTTGAGGCTGGCTTGTTTTGTTAAGGTATCCACATGTTCATTGTAACTTATACCTCTATGGGCTGGTACCCATACCAGGTAGGTAGTGATTCCTCGTTCTCTGCTGAATTTTTTTTTTTTCTGATTTCTACGATTGTCCTTGGAATTCCACGTGTTGTTGTGTAGGCATTTTAAGACACTCATGGAATCCGTTAGTATAACGATTTGCTCCGCGTGGATCGTTTGACTGTACTTGACCGCCTCCAGTATGGCTTTCGCTTCCGCTGTAAAGATCGATGTTTCCTCCTGTAAGGAGAATTGCGCTGAGTGACCCGTGCTTGGACAGAAGTAAGCTGCTCCTACTCTGTTTTCCTCGGATGTTTTTGAGCCGTCTGTGTATATTCTGAATAAGTTTTCCCCCATCTCCGCAAGGCGTCTATTTAGGTTCTGGTTTATGTTAGGGTTTATGTCTTCTTCTAAAAGATTCAGGAGAGAGAGTGAAGCGTCGCTTCTGTTGACATCATTCATCTGCAATACGCCTGGTTGAGTGGGAGATTGGGTCCGAATGCCGACAGGGAAGTGGTGATTCCCGACAGCGGTTGACATCACTTCCGGCCTAGTCGGAAACAGAGTCCAGGGCGTGGTGGAGCCCTGCAGAAGGGCAACACGCTGTCGTAACAGAACACCTTCATAGGGCGTCATTAGCTTACAGACTGAGCTAGTCGGAGCACTGCCTTTGAATCGTCTTCGGGCATGTTGTACGCCAATACGAACTCTTTACGGCTGGGGACTTGGTGGTGTTCACCCCGATTGTGGCGGCGCCGCCTTCCTGCGTTACCGTTTTGGTAGCTGAGAGGGCGTCCATTAATAGGGGGAGGGTGAGAGGGTACGGCGAAATCTCACCAAGGGGGAAAGCGGGGAGGGGGAAGGGTCGAGCCTCGAGATCCACCTCACCAGAGGGGGAAGGCGGACTGGATATCAGAAAAAACACCTCACGTAATTAATGGACGGCCCTTACGAGCGCTGCTCTGCGGATCATCCGTCTCTATGTAGCGGAGAGTTGTTCCGCTCCGCATTGTGGTGGATCAGGCGGGAGTGACGTGTACCGCCGTTGTTGTTGCAGCCAGCATGTCGTGGGTGCCCCCGGACCTGGCGTCGCTGTGCCGGCCGCACGCGACCGTCTCCACCTGCATGCCGCCCGCCTTCATGTTCCTCGCCACCATCGCGCAGATGCTGGGCTACAGCAAGGACGAGACGTTCCCCATCTGGGCGCAGACGCCGTACTACGGCCACTCCGGAGGCGTGGCGGCGGGCGGCGGCGAGCGCTTCGACTTCATCGTGGTGGGCGCAGGCTCGGCGGGCTGCGTCATCGCCAACAGACTCACCGAGATCGACAAGTGGAGGGTGAGTCCATAGATACGAGGCTCTCCATACAGCACTCTACACACCTTGACATAACGGGGCGTTAATTAATTACGGGGGTGAAATAGGGGGAGGGACAGGGTCCGACCAAATCTCACCAAAAGGGGGGGGCGGGTTGACGGAAATCTCAAGTCGAGTTTTTAATTTCTTGAAGAATAGTATAGCTAAAAAAAGTTCTACAAACGACGCCGATACCGACTTTAGCAACGGGGTATAACCACTCTAGCAAACAGGAGAGCTAAAAAAAAAAAAAAAAAGAAAACAGTCTCCAAAAACTGCGAGGTCGGTTAGCAGGTGGAGGGGTCCCCTCAAGATCTCACGTCATCATGGGGGGGGGTCCGCAATTTCGAAAAAAAAACACCTCACGTAATCAATGGATGCCCCTAGGTCGTATGAGGCACAGTTCCTTAGTAGGACTGCAGATATATTTCCTTCAGATTCCTTCTCAACCCTTATATCCTAACTTTAATAGGCAACAACTCTTTGAGACTTGCGTATTGTTAAGAAACAATCTGCCACGTGTAGAACATTTGAGAAGATGTGTTTGATCATCATCGTCGTCGTCGTCATCAATAGACGTCTTTACTTTTACGGGTCAGCCGGCACATTATCTTCTACGACTGACGGTCACTCCAAGACTTTGCTCCCCCAGTTACCAATAATCAACTCCCATAGATTTTTTTTGGGTTATGGCTTTACGTCGAGATCATTAGAGGCGGTAAACGATGGGGTACAAGAAACGGGAAGTAATTCGGCCATTGCCTTTGAAGGAAGCATCGCGAGAAACCATGGAAAACCCAAATCTGGATGCCCGGACGGGGATTCAAACACGCGTTCTCCAGAATGCGACGCCAGAGAGTTTAAGTGTTTCTTCTCTTGGTCCATCCATCTTGTCCGAGGTCTTCTAATTGGTCTCCTCCCCTTCAACACTGCTACCTTCCGCTTCCTCCCCTCCTCCATCCTCATAACATGCCCCAGCCACTGCAGTCTTTTCCAATGTTTCGAATTTCAATCTATCCTTGATATTTTCATTTCTAACTTTATATTTTCTAGTGACGTTCTGTATCCCTCTCACAAAACCTATATCTGCAACTTGTAACCTGCTAATCTCTTTGTACATGTCCAGGTTTCAGGGCCGTAGACCAGTATTGGTTGGTAGTATTCTTTATACAGCAAGATTTTCGTTTTCTTCCCTATGTTCGACCTCGCCATTATATCCTTTACCTGATAATACAATAGACCACTATTCATTATTCATTGATCAATTCCAATTCAATCTCCGCGCGACGGAAGACGGACAGCAGCTTGAAATAGGGGACGGCCTGTAGGAGTGAAGTCCAGTGAGGGGGAGGCTTTGAAGGCCCTATACAAACCCTGAAACATGAAAGCCAACTGGGCTCAGGTGAAGCTAAAGGCCCGTTCCCACGATCCCTTGCAACGAAGGCGAGACTGGACGGGAAGGGACGAATACTCAACCACACGCCATGGGATTAGGGCCGCCTCTGCTAGCGGAGACGAGACGCATCTACCCACTCTGAGTCGGTAAACATCACAGGCGTTTGTAGCGGTGCGCTGTTGCCATCGGTTTGCAGCAGCGGTGCGCACCCCTTCTGTTGCTGTAAAGTGGTCTGTGCCAAACGACACTAGGCAACGTGGTGCGGAGGTGGTGGCGAAGTAAGCTAGGACTAACCTGCGCCCGTCCCTACTCTTCGGCTAATGAGGTCCCGTCTCGTCTCATACAATGGATCGTGGGAACGCGCCTTATGACAGGCCTAGCAAACGCCTTTCAAAACCAAGCTCGGAAATACTGCGTCAGTTTAATATAAAAACAAAGCCGTCGAACAAGATTACATCAGTTGTTACATTTATTACAGCACGAATTGGAATCACGGAATACTGTGCTGCTTGTAATTAGAAAATTATTTCTTTTTCTGATGTTATTAAGTAGGAATTATTTTATATTGATGAATGCATACATACATACATACACCACATCAGAAGAGAAATACTAAATCAAAACTCAAAACTTCATCACTGAAGACAAAACTCACTTTCTATTTTTACACCAACATATTGAAATATTACAAGTTGTTCCAGCCATGTGCTGAGTGAAGTTATTTCCACCATTACACAGGAATATTAACTTCAAACGAACGTTCATTGTGATGATTTAAAACTAAATGTCCTCTTCCCAATAATTCATATCCACAAATAGAAGAAAATGTTCGTTTAGTACCTAGTTGCTCCTTCAAACTATTAACTTCATTCCTCACTAAACACTACTGCCGTGGACGTATACCTTATGAGGTGACCTAGTATTTATTCCAGTCATCAGAATATTCCGATAACTTCACTCATATCCTCAAGGAATTCCCTTAAGTGAACCTGCAATTAAATTAAATAACTAACAGACCGAATGCTACACACGCGAATCGAGTACGAATTCACGAATCGCGATACGATCACACGAGAGCAGAGTAACATCTAAGCGACTATCGTGAGTGGTCTATGCAAAACTTTTGAACATTGTGGTGTTCACGTCGCGTCACTCAGGCTATTAAATTTCTCTCCACATCTCACAGCTAATACCGAGTCTCAAGGAACGATTTTATGAGGTAATGAAATACCTGGTCTGCAAGTAACGAAACAACATCACTACTGTGCAATCACTAGAAAACCTCAAATGACGAAAAGAATAAGAACAGATGCCACCAGTAACAAGAAAATAAACCATAAAATGCGGATATCTGAGACCCATAATTGTTTTATGAAATGAAGCACAGTGATATTAATAACTTTCCACAGAAGTTATAATAAAATCTATGCATGCAATTAAACCCTTATTGGTTGTTTTTATCTTTGAATATACAATCTCTTCTTGTCATATATACGGAAATCATTGAGATTCTTTCCAACAAGTGGCAAAATGGGCAATTCGTAGGCAGGGCGTAGCTATCAGATAGCTAGGGGGAGCCGTGCATCAGGGCCCCTAATCTCAGGGGGCCTCCAAGACAACTCAGGAAGACCCTGCCAGAAAATCTCACAAGACTTGGTAGAGCTAAAAAAAAAGTCGCTCATCTGGCCTGAGGGCACAAAACATTTTTTGCACCGGGGTCCTTGTTAACATAGCTACTCCACTGGTTGTAGGCTACGATGATGTATTCAGATCGTGCAAACTGTAACAGTTTACATGGTTCAATTAGGAAAAACGAAATGGTTGTTTTTACTTTTGTTTTGGTACGTATGGTTATGTTATAGTCATATATAATGGTTGGTGACATGGACAGTACCAATAAAATTATTGTTTAGATAAAAGATTTTGGAACAATTCTGAAAATCACCCGAGAGTCATCAATATACGTACCATCTTCTAAAGCAGTGACAGTTTCAAACGATGGTAGATACAGGTGACGAGCATAGATGTGTTTAAAAAAATTATGAAAAAGCTAAATAAAAAAGGACAGGAAGAAAGAGAATGGTTACTACCTATCTAATATCTCTTTGAGTCATCCGCAAATAAATAGATTTTTTTCTGATATTTCGCGTTATAGAATTAATAGGCACATGTTGCTGTAGTTGTATAATGACAAGATAACGAGCAGGCGAGTGACGCACAGTGTTGACGAAACTCTTTCACCGCGGTAACTGCGTTATCAACGCTCTGTTTCGCCAGCTGATGCGGAGCGCAGCCAATCAGATTCACTTTCGCGAGGGACGAAGTTCTCCCCGCTAGAGAGGGGGGCATCTGGCCATCGACACCGTCCCAACATCTAGCAGCGACGGCCAAATACGTCGCGCGCTATTTATGAACCCAGGGATTTGCTCCTGCAGTACGGAGGTGGAAATACACTGAGCTGACAAAAGTTATGGGATAGCAATATGCAAATATATAGATGGCAGCAGTGTCGCTTACAAATTGCATAAATGGTCAGTACCTGGGCAGGACTTTCATTTGTGGTCAAATGCTTCGTGTGAGAAGGTTGACTATGTGATTATGGCCACACCACGAGAATTAACGGATTTCGAACGCGGTATGCTAGTTGGAGCTAGACGCATTGGACATTCCATTTCGGAAGTCGTTACGGAATTCAACATTCCTATATCCACAGCGTCAAGAGTGTGCCGAGAATACCTAAATTCAGACATAACCTCCCATCATCTACAAGGTAGTGGTCGACCGTCGGCACTTAAAGAGCACGACCAGCGATGACTGCGTAGACTTGACAATGTGAACAGATAAGCAGCACTGCGTGAACTAACCGCAGGAGTGAATGTGGGACGTCCGACGGGCGTGTCCGTTAGGACAGTCCGGCGAAATTTGGCTTTAATGGGCTACGGCAGCAGAAGACCGACTCGGTTGCCATTTCTATCAGCACGACATCGCTAACAGCGGCGCTTCTGGGCTCTTGACCATATCAGTTGGACCGTAGACGACTGGAGAAAAGTGGCTTGGTCAGGTTGGTCACGATTTCAATTGGTAAGAGCTGATGAAAGGGTACGAGTGTGGCGCAGACCCCATGAAGCCGTGGATCCAAGTTGTCAACAATGCACTGTGCAAGCTGGTGGTGGCTCCATGATGGTGTGGGCTGTGTTTACATGGAATGGACTGGGTTTAGCTACTGGGAGAATACTTGCAACCATTCATGGACATCATGTATCCATACAACGATGGAATTTTCCATGATGACAATGTGCCATGTTACCGTGCCATAACTGTTCACGATTGGTTTAAAGAACATTCGTGACAATTCGGGATTTGGCCACGGCGATAGCCCAACATGAATCCCATCGAACATTTATGGGACATAATCGAGAGATCACTTCGTGCACAAAATCTTCCACCGACCACACTTCGGGAATTATGGACGTCTATAGAGGCTGCATGGCTCAATATTTCTCCAGAGGACTTCCAACGACTCGTGGAGTCCATGCCACGTCGTGTTGCTGCACTTCGCCGGGCAAACGGAGGACCGACACGCTATTAGCAGGGTATCCCATCACTTTTGTCACCTCAGTGTATATCAGAGGACATAATTCATTATTATCCACCAGCCTTAAAGGCCATCAAAAATGACATGTTGATTGAGTGTACTGGTAAGTCACTTGATGGCTGTCGCTCACCTAAATAGAATTGATATAAAATAACGCTCAACGCAGTTCTTTGTGCCTTACGGTGTGCCAAAAAGTTTGTTGTCTTCCTAGTCCACGTTGCATTTCAACCTAACCACAAATTTAAATAATTACTTTAGTAGTATGTCGTCAGTTAAAGCACCGTAAATTAAAAATAAAACATAACAAATTTCGTTATTTCGCGTGGTATTAGTTTTAATCTTAGCATAGACCGCACAGATAGCAAACAATGTGAAACTACTTTCATTCAAACAATGTAGTAATTTCAGTGATATGGCGCGCAGGAAATCAACTTAAACATTGCTTTTTTAAAAAAAAAAAAAAAAATCTTAAATAACTTCTTCACTCTGCTTTAATGACAAATGCTAGGACTGCTGCTTGGAAAAGAGAGCTTCCATCGCGCGCGCGTTAATACATTCACTGCATCGCGATGTGAACAGATGTCAGATAATATATCGAAAGCATCCACATGGAACAAATGCGAATAAACAAAAGGCAACTAATACTCGTAATTAATATGTCGATTTAAACGAATGATACGTAATTTTTTTTGCGTGTTCTCGAAATGATCACTGCGCAGTTACTTTGCAAAAGTTTACTTAGCAGTGACATCTCTGCCCGCAGTTAATCCAGCAACGAAGGTTGAATGCGTGACGTCATCGTTACGGACACGGTACACGATGACCAAGCTTAGCCTTTTATTAGTATTGACGGTAATTGCTCTTCCCCATGGCTTCTATCGAAATCGGTGATTGCCGAGTAACAGTCAGCTTGATTGACAGCTGTACATTTCGTACAAAACTTCCTAAACATTGTAGCCAAATTTCCTAATTAAGTTACAGGAAGGCGTCTACAGACAGTGCATTTGTTAGTTTAGAGACAGTTGTACTTTGTTTTTGCAAAGTGCTAATATAATACTTTCACCGAAATTAATCGCAAATTACTACGAGGAAAGTGACAAAACATTGTTAATAAACGTTTATTTAAAAGTAGCAACATAAACAACTATACGGTACGACGGCGAAAGAGCACAACAAAATATAACCACAAACACTATTGTGTCTTCATATTGAAACGATCTTATGAAAACCAGCGAGTGTTGAGGATGAGCGTTAAACACTCGGGGTTCGCATTCAGGAGGACGCGCTTTCGAATCCCTGTCTGACCAACCAAACTTCGAAACTTCGATTTTCCATGGTTTCCCCTAATCAGTATAGGCGAATGCATGGATGGTTTCTTCAAAAGGCCATGGCTTAGGTCCTTGTCGTTCCTTGCTTCCAATCCTTTCCCGCCTCTAATGACCACGACGTCGACGATGTGAAAAGCTATAAGCATAACAAAATTATCAGAAAACTATATACTTGGAAGTCCTGTTAACAACAGTAATTACAAAAGAGAATGGATTTTCAAGAGTATTGTATTGTTTCTTTGAGGTATCATTTCCAGAACGCGGGCGGCGTGCAGGTTCCCGCTTTAAAGAACCGTCCCGTTTACCCAATACCCGTCACCGAAAGTAATGCCGTGTCTCCAATGGCTATTAATCTTACCCGCGCTAGTGGTGTCACAGATTAACGCAACTAATCTGCTTTCGCAACAGCTGTTGTGTCAGTAATAAGCCGTATTCCATCACGCTTTCCAACTCCTTGCGAAATAAAAGACAACAGATTTTGCTTCGATCAACGGAAGAAAGAACTGACCAAATCTCATTGTATTCAAATAAGATCTCTGTGTTACAGCAAACAGTCAAAACATTTTAATACCATTAATAACAATGATATAATAGATAGCAAGATACTACAGTCTTTTAAATCTTGATATATTTAGTGTAATTACATTACTGTAAAGTGTCGTTTTTGAGAGCTGAAGGAGCGATCGTTCCAGAAATCGCATAAGTAAACACGGGACCGATGCGTTAATCCAAACCACTTCTATTTGCGGTACCTTGAAAATTACGGCCGATTTAACTGGTAACAATCTTAAGGATTTATACCATAGATAGTATAGCCGATAAGTTGCAAGGTATTTCTAATAATCTTGGCATTACGTTTGATAACAAACTCAGCTGGGAAGAGCATATTGTGCAGGTGGTAGGAAAAGGTTACAAAATCGTTCATTTACTGGAGAAGGTAATGAGAGAACTGACCGGAGAAGTTAGGGAGTTGGGTTACAAAACTTTTGTCAGATCATTGGTTGAATATGGTGGTGTAATTTGGGACCCACATTTTGGTTATCAAATACAGGAGTCCGAAGGCGTGCAGAGCAGCTAGAAATGTTTGTGGAAATTATCGCAGTACTCAGTCAGTAACGGATATGATAAAGGAACTGGATTGGGATTCATTGGAGGACAAGTGGAGGACGAAAGAGTGTTGTGAATGTACAAGGTATATGCTGGTGATGGGACTTAGAGGGATATTGCTCGAACAATTAGGAATGATGTATGCAAGGGAAGAAATGACCATGAACACAGCTGGCACTCGATTTCATGCATAGGGGAATTGGAATTGGTGAGGGTGTAAGGGATCGATATAAATTACCAACTGAAGTGACGAATAATTTACCAAAAACACTGAAGGAATTTAAAATTCGTAAATCGCATATTAGATTAGGGGGGGGGGAGGGAGGAGAGGAATTTAACAAACTATACAAGATAATTTTAAAAAAATGGATAATTATATGACTAGGAGAACTGCCATCGGAGCATCTGCTACATCGAAATTAAATTGCTAATAATAATCTTTTGATACGTTCAGACTGCCAATTGCCCGCCTTGTCTGGCACTAGAACTGGTTCGATGTCCTGGATTGGAATAAATTACAACTCTTTGAGACATCCACGGCACGGTAGGAGTGGTGGCGTTGAACTATTCCAAATTGCTAGGCTGTGTATCAGAGTTGTGGTTTAAATGGCTAAGCTCTGGGCAGTGCGTATGTAGTGATGGCAGATAGTGTCATTGGCCAATCGTCCGTCGGCGGTTGTCATTAACTTAGCAGGAAGATGTCTTTTGGAAAAGTAGAACTGAATGGACCAGCGCCTAGTTTAACTCTTTTTCTACCTTCATATCTCATGCAGAACACTGACTACAAGTTTACAGAACACACTACGGGTGACACTGTCCATGATAATCTCCTACGTACGGATACACTGCCTTTGTGAGATTCCAGCTTGACCAGAACGCCTACACGCTGCATGCCCGCCAAACAGTACTGTTAATACGGTAGCCGCTTAAATGACATTTTCCTTAAAGCTTGAGGCGAATTAAGTGCCATGATCACTACACGTGACGGATTTGCTTTTGGTTTAATAGCACATCAAAATTGCGATCAACAGCGTGGAGACCGGATGACTGGTTAATAATTGGAAGGGATCCGACGTTAACCTTTTGAAAGAACCACTCCGGAATTCGCTAGTACGCTGGAAAACCATGTAAAACCAAAATCTGTATCACCGCATCAGGGTTCGAACAGTCCTCCCGAACTATTACAACTTACAAACTTAAAACATAGTATGTACCCGAAAGCACTTATGCAGTTCTTTATAAAAGAGATAAGCAAGAACAACAGTAGACCTACAGGCAAAAAACTACTTTCCTTTAGTCGGGTCATGTACTGTAAGGATAGGCCTAAATTTTAAAAAATATTAACATTCAATCATATAGTTTTCAATCGCTTAACCACCACATTTTGTTCACTCATGAAACCTGCGGATGAAACTCGTATCAGGGGAGACGTGGAAAACGATGGATCACTCATAAAAATGTATTTCCTCATTTCGTATCTACATCGCTGCCTTGAATCGACTGGCAAGAGAGCATAAATGTACAGGGAGATAAGCACAACGAATGTATTTTCTTCTCAGCATCGGATCCGAAAAGATCTCTAAAAGTGCTTCAATATAGTTTAAACCAAAGATCACTTCCCCAGATACCACATTTATGTGCTAAATATGTAAGGTCTTTCGTCAATAGCTAGGGAAATAGTGTTTGAGCAGCAACCAAGTAAACATCAGTGTCGGGCGCGTAGTCAGTATCAAGGCGTACATATCGGTCTGAATTCTCTACAGAGCAAATTATTATTACTACAAAGGACACATTACTCCTTGTCGACAAAAAGATAATTAAAGTGCTTACCTATGAGATAGAACTGTACATATCAAATCGATTTTTTTTAACTTTACTAAATATTATTATAACTGATAACTATGAAGAGTTTATAACTACTTCTTTCTTGATGCTCGCCTTCGTTCCCAATAGCTTTTAAGTTCAGATAGTAATTTTATCTTTCTTTCATCTGAGATGGATTTCTAGTATAACGATTTTTTGTGGAGGGAACTAACAGTTAACCATAGTACAATATTTGGAGCGATCTGCAACATCAGGTTCGGAAATCCCAGAGGATTCCAAATGTTTTGTACTCCATTGAGCCACATGATTCCTGTCTTATGGCTTTTGATAAGTGAGAAGATCTTCTCGAAAAGCCTGTTGCTGTCCATTCTCATAAGGAGCCCTTAAAACTTCAGCCGCTTACGTCGCATGCTGGTGTTAGCCGTCTCCAGCAGTTGGTACAATTCCCCGATCGCTTTCAGTCGATCGGTTCCATCCGGGAGCACTGTTGGCCACCGAATTTTCCACAGGATATGTCTTTCAAGTTTTTACAGATTATCCATGGTGCCTTTCCTGTTCATCAACAAAGTTTCCGCAACATGTAAGAACTGACACCTGACAACAGTTTTGTAATAACAGATTTTAGAAATCCTTCGAAATACACTTAATGATTTCGCGACAGCTGATAAGCTGCGTTGAGTTTATCACATCTACCTAAGATGGAGGTTCCATCTCTACCATTGGAGTGGACTCATTCACCAAGGTACCGGAATCGATCGACTTTTCCAATCATGCCATGTATGGTCATCAACGGAGCTTTCCCGGGTGCCGACTCCAGATGTACTTAGTCTTTTCGTACGATATCTGTAATCCTGTGTTCTCCGCTATCTCGTGTACGGTTTGAACAGCAATGGCAGCATTCTTAGAGTCATTAGGGAGCGTCCATAAACCGCGTAGCTCCATTTTGGCATCCTGAGAATCCCCCTCCCCCTCAGGTAGCCATACGTAGCTTTTGCCCCTAACCTCCACCCCCCCGCCTCTCCCGTAGCACGTAGCTTTTTTTTCCTTTTCATTCCAGAAGATATTTTACTGTTTTCTCTTGTCAGACTATTGTAAATTACATACGGAGATGATTAACTGAGGGAATTAAATACTCACATGCTGTTGTGAGTTCTGTTCCTCATTTAAATTGTGAAAAATGTTATGAAAGGAAAGCTACGTGGCCAGGTACAAAACCCCCCCCACCCCCCAATTAGCCCAGCGTAGCCTTCCAGCCAACCCCCCCCCTCCTCCTTGGACCGAGCCACGTAGTTTGTGCACGCTCCCTTAGTTAGGATTACGATATCATCTGCGAAAGACAGGTTTCAGATTTCGATCTTTCGTGTTCCAGCTCCAGTGGTAACTGGTTAATAAAGATAAAATTATTGTTTTCTTTTTATTTTGCCATGGGCGTTGTATTAATTTTGCAATCTTAATCGTCTATAGTCTGTATCTCAATGTCATGATGATAACGCTTTACACAAAGTTGAAAGTACACATGGCTTTTTGGGATATCTAATCCGATGATTAAAAACTAAATATACAATGATGCCACTCTTCACGATTCAACAAAAATATCTAAAACAGTAGTTTTCCTTTCGAAATCAAAACCTTACTCGTAGACGTCTCCAGAAAGCCCTCCTAATCAGTTCTTGCATATACTTCGTATTCAGTACATGATAAGTCTTGAAAGTAAGTAATCACGTTCTGAAAACTTCTCATCTCTGACAACAAGAGATATGAGATAGGTTCTTCCATGGTTTTGAAACAAAAGATGGATTGTACTCTAACGTGGGAGGTTTAGTACACATTGTTACTTTGCTCCTCATGTCGAAGTGTTGTATGGGCGTAGATGACAGATTGACAGAATTGAATTACAGATACTGTGATAATTGGTCTCATGAAATGAATGCCGAAAGCGTAAAGAATAAGGTATAATCCTATAATCAAAATTTCCTATAAGCCCTAGTTCATTTTCAATTTAGTAACTGTGTTTTCCAAGGAATTAAAAACATGCTTTTAGATTTTTTTATGTGAATAAGGTAAATAACAATATTTAAAAAAATAGGTTCACATCAGTCAGTGGTCCCTAAAAATTTTTTGACATTTATTATTCCTTGTGTTGAAAAAGGGTTAAGAAACGCTGGTTTAGATGAACGGTTGGTTATAACTATACGCCTCGTCAACTTCTAGGTCATTAGAGGCGGGGAATTATTGGGGACAAGGACTGGGAGGGCATTCGGCCATGTACTTTTGAAGGAAGCATCCCGGCATCGCCTGGAGTGATTTGGGGAAACAATGGAAAACCCAAATCTGGCTGACCAGACGGAGATGCGAACCCGCATCCTCCCCAATGCGAGGCCAAAACGTTACCGCTGACCCACAGCACTCGGTGAAGAGGTTTGAGGTAAGACTTTCACACAGAAATTGGTGGTTAGGAATTGTGCATCACCACCTCTCTTATCCTGCTAACCGAAACTGGAATGTTTAAAATTGTTTCTATCAGCGGGATTCGAAAGTGCAAATCCTATGGCAGGCGCTGGAAGACCTGTGCCAACAGGGTGCGTATGTAAAACTTAGTAGTGAAACATTTGGTTGAACGGTTTGTACTAAAACGTGGTATTAAACCATGACATTGTGTTCTTAAGGCGTTCCTGCCGACAGTCATATGTCATTACATGGCGACCGTGACAGGATATTTGTGACAGGTGCTGCTGCTGGAGGCGGGGATCGAGGAGCCCGAGGTGGCCGACATACCCGCCATGGCGCCGGCCCTCCAGAATAGCAACATCGACTGGAGGTACCGCACACAGCCTAGCAAACACAGCTGCAAGGCGCGCAGGGACGCCAGCTGCGGGTGGCCCCGGGGCAAGGTGATGGGCGGCTCATCCACCATCAACTACATGATATACGCCCGCGGCAACCCCAGGGACTACGACGAGTGGGAGCAGAAGGGCAACGACGGCTGGGGCTTCGAAGACGTGAGTATCCACAGCGAGCTGTGTAATACGAATTTATACCCTGACAAATACCCAGAAGAGACTGCTCGTCATGAGTGGTTCTAGCGTTTAACATAACCTGTCAGACAATGGCACTTAGGATACCCCTCTCATTTAACTTTGGAACTGATGGAAAAATAATTTGTGTTTGTTCATTAGTGAGTTGGCCCAAAGTAAGTCATCGGTATGCATAAATAACCGAAATAACGTTCTCGACAAAACTGAGCTGTATTACCACTCATTTATTATTGGCGAGCAACGGAAATAAGTCACAATTCCGATGATTCACAAGTAAGAAAACATCCCCATTAAGTTTTCACTGAAAGCCTGTCATCAAAACCAAACAAATAATATAAAAACCACACTGAGTGACTTCTGCCAAAATATCGCCTTCGACCCTGTCACAGCCAAAGATGCTACTATTTAAAAGTAGCCAAGGTTCTACATACTAGTACGTTTGTGGAATCTGTCATAAACAACCTAAATATTAAACAGTTTACCTTGCAATATTGATTACATATACTATCTTAATAAATGGTAGGAGGATAATGAGATGTTGAAACCCTGCAAGATCCACTAGGGAGGAATTCAATTCATAATTTATTCGGGAAGCATGGGATGAACTTTGTATTTGTCGTGGATAAGAATATTATGTACATTGTATACGCAAAACATAGTTTAAAGAAAATAATAATAAAAAAATTAAAAAATAAAACCAATTCGTTGTCGAGAGATCAAATGGAGGAATTACAGAACTGCATTGTTCCAATGACACCGTAGATAAAGAGACTAGACTAGTAGGCGAGAACAATCGCTACACTATTGATAAAAAAAAGAAATCTTTAAAATTGAAACGGATTTCTGTAAACGAAATTCGACATTTTCCTTGAAGCATGGGCAAACGAAGAGGTTAACACACTTTGTTACGTCATTCATTGAAAAATAAAATTATGTTTTTAAAAAACTAAAAAAAAACATGGTTTTAAGTCAAAGTGAACAAAAAAGTTAAAAATGCAATTATAGTTAAAAATACACGCTTTAGTAGCAATGTGAATTAAATAATTGAAAATAATCTTTAAACATAGAAATTTTTTCAATAGCGATAGGCTGCCTCACAATACAGTATAAATCAATTTTAAAATAAATAAATAAAGAACAAATAAGCTAATTGAGCAACAATTAAATTTAAGTTATCAGTTGTCTTAAATTTTTTATTGCTAGTTATTCGTAAAGGTGGAATTATTATGAAAACATCCCACCATTTTTACATTTAAGTAATTTTTTGGTTAATGAAGTTATTATTTTAAATTTATTCAAGAAAAAAAGATTGTACTGAATTGTGAAACATTCTATCACTACCGGGACTGATAACTACATCAATCCATGACGGCAGCAAAGAAACTAATTTATCGAAGGTTAAGCAGACTTTATGTTTTACATAGGAAGGTATTTTGTATTTCATGTTTCCAAGTTATTTAGTCTGTTTATTGGCATTTGGTTACAAGACCATACAGCCAGTACAGAGTTATGGTGATTTTACACAATTGTTACATTGAACTACTAAAACTGATAAATTTCTCCTAACGCCACCTTACAAATTAATTTGTAAATATTTATAAAATTATAGAAACATTTAAGATACACACTTGAAGTTATTACAATATGTACACCGCATTGTAAACATTTCAAAACGGCAACAGTATTTTGCTATTTGGATAAGCAATACATTTTTTATCACACTTAAAGCTTGCGCTGAGAGCTGCTTCTGGAGAACGTGCTAAGGTGGACGCCTGTTTGGTTGCAATCGGCCCAACATTCGTGTCCGCATGATTGCATAGTACGCAGGCGACTACTCGCTGCGCTGGGATTTCTTTCTACTGTCAAAGTAATTAAATACCTGGTCAAAGTAACGAAGTTATTGTATTGTTATCGGTTCAAATAATTCTGAAGTCTGGATGTGAGTGAAAATTGAACTGAAATATTCCATTACATTCATTCAAACATACACCTCACGCTAATAAAAGCGTGTTGATAAACGTCCGTATTATTAACTGATTTTTTTTGTTGATTTTTTTATTCAGGATACAGACGTTCTCTTACTCTATTAATCTACCAACCACTGTTGTTGTTGTGATTTAAGGGCGCGTTGATTAACTGAAGAATGAACTTCGCCAATCAGTGTTATACCGAGATGTAGTGGTTCAGTGGTAAGATGCCTGGGTGGCCGTTGAAGGTCCCCCATTAGAATTACGATCTCGGCTGGAATTTAAATCCGTCTCCTACGTTTGGCAGCTTCCTTGATTCGGAATTCAACAGTGAACGAAAGGGGTACTTCGGTGGCAGGGTGATAGTCTTATATATGTCATGTCTATTGATATACTGTATGGATAACAAAGGATAGCTGGATAGTAACTGTATTGTACAAAAAAGTTCCGGTGTTTACATCATCGAATACCTCAGTCATAACGGAAGTGTCGTAGATTTGACCGGTTTGGTTTCTGACAAACAAACAATGTAGTTTTTTATTTAATTTATTGGAAGACATGTGAACTTCCATTTTCATTGCCTACTTCGGAAAAAATTTTCGGCAATCAGTCTATTTTGCTTGCAATGCAAGGACAGACAACACGATGATAATAAGGTGCACATTTTCTCTTTAATTCACGTGACCAGAATTTCCAGAGTTGCTCCACGGAGGTAGGCAAAGTAGTTCGTGTTCTTTGGAGAATTATTAGTGAACGTTATGTCATCGTTTTGTCTTTGTCTCACACTTCACCATCTCAATCTCTCTCGTCGCTAGCAGGAAATATCGCATTATTCCCCTGGTTCGCTCACCGTGGCCATCCGGTTACAAATTCACGTAAGGTGACATGTTCGCTCGATCATAATAGTCGCACGAAAGGCACAAGGAACTAGGTGTCTGCAGCCTTCTGCCTCGCTTGATCGCTTCCCATTCACAGCAGCTTTTGTGACCCTGTGGAGTTCTGCCAAGCACTGTCCAGTAATATGCGTGCGGCAACGGTACCTTACTTTCGACACATGTGCGATGTCGTCTTGGAGACACGAAGTTCCATCGCTCAGCAGTAGCCTACGTTAGCGCGTAATAACAAAATTCCCTGCACAGTACAATTAATACACCGTTTACTGATAGTATGAGCTACGTCTCATTACAATATAAAAAAAAAGAACAATGACAAAAGGTACCATTATTCCACAGTTTCATTTATTTATGAATCACTTGTCTACTGATAAAGATCGCTAGCTACGACCGAAAAGTCCAGCTGAACGTTGAAGAAGACAACGTCGCACTTGTGGCCACGCTACGACAAGAAACAAAATTTGGAATGTTGTAACAAGACGTCATTTAGTTTAATATTTTAGTATCACAATCCTGTAATTTTGTTAGGTTTCACAGCGCCGTAGACGTTAAGCTAGCGCGTCCTGTTTGTTCGACATGGAATCTGCCGATCGACAGTTTGTAGAAGGGGCCTTGCTGGTCATGGATATTTATTGTTAATAGTTATTAATTAATTATTAACATTAATAAAGTGGATTTTAATTTTGTTTATGAAGGAGTGAAAATATTTATTTTCAGCAAGAATCTCGATGTTAGTTGGATTATAGGAAAACTGACACAATATGACATTTATTTTCTTATCATTGGCGATTACAAGTCTGAGCGAATTTACCGTTAAAATTAACACAAATTGGCAAAATCATAAAAGAAACAACGCTCAGAGGTACAATTAGCAAGCAAACAATTGTGTATTTACTCTAAAATCCATCTCAGAATTAATATGCAAGAAATAATGATATTTGGAAACAATGTACAATACAAGTTATGACGATCTCAGTCATAGGTATCATAATACCGTGACTTTACATTTCAGAAAAAATCATGGGCGCCACGAATGAACAATATGCCATTCGAAAATAACTAGTTCTTGCAAATTACGCCGCTAGCTCAGGGTTTTTTTTGTTACAAAGTTAGAACATGGATCTATCCTCTAAGGGATCAGTTTCACGGAATGCACAATCAGATGGCTTGGTCGTAATAATTTACCATTGCAGTTCTGCGTCTGATGTCTGCGGTGTTCGGAGGTGACCCTCTACGCAAGTACTACTAGTCTCACAAGGCGGCTACAGGCCTGCCCGTGGTGGTAATGCGCATCATCGCATTACTGGCTGTGTCGCCGTGCTAAAGCTACTCCAGCAAGCCAGCAGCGTCAGATGTCCGACACCAGGAGTTTGACTGCAGCAGTTAGCAACTTTCGGAGGTCACCACAGACTAGCATCGAATCGAATCGAATGAAACTCGTCGCTCTTCGAACTGAGAGGAAATTTCTGGCTCCGCCCCTTGCAGTCTCGAAGATCACATTTAACAGAAAATTCCCAGGATTTTAAGTTATACGCTCATTTGGATTGGATCTTCAGGTTGGCACCTAATATCACGTGATATCCCCGATATCTTATTTGCCCCGTGTATATCACAGAGGTCGGACATATCCGGCTAAGTTCGGGGACGACCCTGTGCTCAGGCGGCAGGCATTTCCCGGCAGGTGAGCGACCTTGTTGACCGCCCATCCCCAGGGAGCAGAGTGTGTGGTCCGGCAAAACCCTTTATCCGCGACTTCCTGTCGCCGTGGTTTGGGAAGGCCACGATTAGCTTCAAGCCTACACAGCTCAATAATTCTTTAATATTCGTTGCAACAAGATACACTGAATGTTCACCATTGCATTACAGTCCTCACTTGGAATCTTGCGTACTTTAGGATATTACGAAAAAAGCTATTTAGGTGGTTGCCCAAGATTTATGTAAATTAGTAAATTACTCTAACATTATGATTTACGGTATATAATAAAAAATGCGCCCTAGAATGTAGCGATAGCGTTACATTATAAGTTCAAAGTGCAAGTAGCACGAGCTCTGCTGAGCACGCAACTCAGTAGTTTCCCAGCAAGCCAGGGTACATGGATCGGTCTCACTTCTTCACTGACGGGCGGCAAGTAATCAACTAGGCCAGGGGTCCCAAAAGTGGTCGATATCAACCACAAGGAGACTATTAATCCACGGGGATCGATTAATGCTACAAAGAATCAATGAAACTGTCTAGGGAAAAAATGGAAATATTCCAATAAAAATCAGGTCAATACATAAAAGTAAAGAATAGAGCAATAAAGAAGAGTATAAGATAGTATACACAAGTCATAGGTCATCAGCAGTAATCACTGAACCCACGTAGCAGTGAATCCTACACTCACGTCCCGTCACAATATTACGAAAATTAGTGTTATCAGTTCCAAAAGGAAATACAAATTTCTTCCAATTTGCTTTCTAAAGTTTTAATTTTAATAATGTTAGATTAGAGAATAATTCGTGTTTGAGCCAGAGTGTTTTTCATACCACCATTTTTTGATAACTGTTATTTCTTACGTGCTGTCTAAATCCTGGCAGAAGTCACCAAATATAAACTGCTAATTACCTTCGGCGTGTTGTGGGTGGATGGCCATTTGTCCACCTCTAACACTGCAAGCCAACCAGCTCTTGTATTTTTAATCACCAAAGTTCAATTAATATCGTGATAACAAACATGCTCACGATGGTCAGGATTTCTTAAACTAGCGCCAAGAAATCAAACACAGTTCCATTAACACTGGCATTCAGTTTAATACTCTTAAATCGCAGTCTCATGTTACAAACATTCCTCAGCATAACGTTTTTCTGATTACACTCTCAACAAAAACCACTCGTGAAGTCCATACGCAAGTCTTCCCGCGCAAACACGTGACCACACTCCACTCAGCAAAAGACACATTATTAAAAAACTATTACCACTTGTACACATACTACCATCTGTGGAACCCTATTTACATTTCATTATGAAGTTTGAGAGAGTGATGGAACGATCGCAGGTGCTGCCGTATTTCAAGAAGTCGGAGGACAACGAGGACGAGGAGATCCTGAAGCACAGCCCCGAGTACCACGGCGTGCACGGCTACCAGACGGTGGAGTGGTTCCCGTACCAGGACGAGAACGTGAAGCCGCTGATCGAGTCGTGGGTGGAGCTGGGATTCCCCGTGACGGACGTCAACGGCGACCAGCAGATAGGCGTCGCGCTGCTGCAGTCCACGTCGAGGCACGGCCGCCGGCTCAGCACCAACGGCGCCTTCATCCGGCCCATCCGCCGCAAGAGGCAGAACCTGGTGGTGCGCACGCAGGCGCACGTCACGCGCGTGCTGCTCGACCCGCACACCAAGCACGCCGTCGGCGTCGAGTACCTGCCCTACGGCACCGGCAGCCGCCTCACCGCCGCGTTCGCAGACAAGGAGGTGAGTCGGCAGCACTACGAGGTATATAATAGGCTGGGGCACCCGAGACTGTACTCATATCCCCCTCACAGACCCTACCTAATACTACCCACCACCCCCGCCACGGAATCAGGCTAGCTGAAGAATTACTCGCCATTACAATGGCGACAATGAGGCAAGGTCCATTTATTAATTAGCCCACGGGGAGCATCGTGGATGCGGCGCCTCACCTCCGCGTTCGCAGACAAGGAGGTGAGTCGGCAGCACTCCGAGGTATATACTAGGCTGGGGCACCCGAGACTGTACTCATATCCCTCTCACAGACCTCACCTAATACTACCCACCACCCCCGCCACGGAATCAGGCTAGCTGAAGAAATATTTGGCATTACAATGGAGACAATGAGGCAAGGTCCATAGAGCCCACGGGGAGCAACGTGGATGCGGCACCTTACCGCCGCGTTCGCCGACAAGGCGAGCCAGCAGCACTCCTAGTTTTATACTAGGCTGGGGCACCCGAGTCCGCCCTCATGTTCTCCTCACCATGGTCAGAAACTAAAGCCTGCACTGAAGCATACAACCAACACAGCCAACTAATAATACATACATCAGGTTATTTTTTGACATAGTCTCCATATCGTTTGAGGCACTTGCCGTTTTATGGGATGAGTTTGAGTATTCCCTCCAGTTAAAAGATCCTCTCCCTGCGTGTTCGGCCACGTTGTCGCGAAGTGTGTCACTTCATATTCTGAAGCGAATCGTCGGCCTCCTAGGTGCTCCTTCAGGTGAGCAAAATTGTGAAACTCGCTTGGAGCGAGGTCTGGGATGTAGGCAAGGTGATGATGCCTGCTGGGTTGGCCACTGCTATCCCCGTCGGTGACGTTTTCTCTATCGGCCGCTAACTTTCGACATCATTCTCAAACATGCTGACGAATCTTTCTGTAAACCTCTACCAGCTGCTGATGAATTTTAGCCACGGTTATATCATTCACCCACTAACTGAGCGGATATTTTCGCGAGATCAGCCTTCTAAACGAATCAACATTGTTGTTTACTAAAAAAAACGAGAGTGGCTCAAACTCTGCACAGTTGCCAACCGCATGTCTTAGTATAACAACACACTGCTAATATCTCTATAACATACGACACTCCAGCAATATCGGCCTTGTGATCTTCGTTTCTGATCACCCCTCGTACTACCCACCCCCAAACAGCTGACCCCACC
The DNA here is from genome assembly GCA_031002005.1 of Vandiemenella viatica. NCBI lineage: Eukaryota > Metazoa > Arthropoda > Insecta > Orthoptera > Morabidae > Vandiemenella > Vandiemenella viatica. The sequence continues at coordinate 25,715,665 of CM061914.1, read as the reverse complement.
GTGTAATTAGGCTATCTGAAGAATTACCTGTCATTTCAGCGAGGACGTTGAGGCAAGGCCCATTTCACCACGTAGTAAGGGAGCCCACGGGGAGGCACGCATCACGAACTATACCGAAGAGCCTCCAAAAATTGCGCCAATGACATAAAGAGAAACTACTTGAATGTAGCTAAACCAGACCGTAATGTTTCCTTATCACAAGTTTGTTTCTATGCTAACAACGTTTTATCTGGGTCGTTTTGACGTCATTGGACAAAGCAAAGAGGAAAATTTATTACAACATATACTTAATGACTCCAGTGTCATATAGAGCCCCTGAGGATGCAACATGAGTTAGACCTCTAAAATGAGGCGAAACTCAACTTGTAGTCGGGTGATTGAGGATGGTGGCGTATCAAAATTACTCATATACTTTTGGAGTTTTAAAAATAACGGGTGTATCATGTTCGTGTGAATTGCGTAGAACTTCTGAATTTCTCGTTGCATGTGCCGCACATTTAATCTAAAATCAAGAAGACGACCAAATAGCCTTAAACCAGAGGAACTAGAAAGTGGTGTTTATAACATGATAAAGGAATCCACTTACAGAAGGACCGAAAAATAATGCATGATATTGATCATCTGACTGTCAGTTGTGAGGATAATTATGCGTAATCCTTGTTGCCGTACAGGTGGGTAATTATTTTTACTGTAATAAAAAACATTGTAGGAATTCAGAAACGGAACTGTCTGAATTCGATTACGCATTTTTTTTCATCGCATAATACTGAATGACTCAAATAAAGTTCTTCGGCTTGATAAACCCTCACATTAGCAATTATTAAACAGGACAATCTTCATACTGCTCTCATCATTCCTTCTTCTTCTTCTTCTTCTTCTTCTTCTTCTTTTTTTGCTTTTGCCTTTACGCATCGTCAAAATCGGGATCATTAGAGGCGGAAAAGGAACGGGAAGGAATTCGGCCAGGCGTTTAGGAGGAACCCAGTATTCGCCTAGAGTGATTTAGAGAAAACATGGAAAACCCAAATCTGAGGGGCAGGATTGGGATTCGAACCCACGTCGTCCCGAATGCGAGGCTGGAGCTTTATCACTCACCCAACAAACTCGGTGCATCATTTCACTCAAGTTTAATTCATTGTATGCTGTAAATAGCGACAATCGATTTACAACTACCGTTCCGGCAATACTGCTGCAGTGAGCGCTTCCCTGAAACAGTGAGTTATTTTCCAGTAATGATAAGTCCCACGATTGTACACAGAGTTTCGGCTAGCAGAATACCCCAACTCGTTCGCGTAGGAAGATGGTGGTGGTGGAAATCAAATTATCTGAACAATCTATTTCCATCACCACCATACAACGAACCATTGTCACGTTTAGTATGCACCCATAATATAGGTTGGATCTACCAACAGAAGATGCATACAGGCTTTGGACTGAATGCATGGGTTTGGTAGAATATCTGGTGATTAGCAAACGTGCACCACCTCCTGTGATACTCTCTGGGCCAAGTCAGTCTCTAATGACGAAAATTTCTCCCACCGCTGGGACTCGAACCAACAAACTGAATTCCAAGTATCATACACAGTCATGGAGTCGCCGAGAGGTCAGCCAATGCGGCAAGTAGTGGGATATTAAAGTTTTAAATCTGCTGGAAATCTGGGAGAATTAAACCAATGATTTCGCTTTTTTGACAGCCATGGTCATTTGAATTAGTTTCCACAACAACAAGATGATCAAATACCTAGGTTCAGTAAAAGCTTAGGCAGTACGCAACTTCGTACGCGTGGAATTATGGCTAGAATTGGATAGACAGCTGTAGGCGACGTAAACGGTGTCCCATGAGGCACGGCGTCGGGATATGACGGGAAAGCGATCACCATACCATTAGACCATTTAACCTGAAGAGAACCAGATTGTCAATAATAAATTGTGTCTCTAAATCAAATTTATAAACGTATTATACTGCGAGAGAAACGAAGCCCAAGTGACCGATATAACATTATAGAGACATTACACACGCTATCCACCTGTCTGTCACCGTTCGGTTAGATTTCAAAATTTCATTACAAAATATGCTCATTATCCTAACGATGCCAAAGTATTTACCTGCCAAATTTCCTCAAGATTGGTTTCGCAGTTAGTAGTGAAAACGTAACAAACAAGCAGAGAGACTAAGTTACTTCCGCATTTATAATATTACTATATATGACTGAGAAGGAAAGCAGTATTCACAATAAACAGCTGTTTGTGTACCCATCTTACCTCCCCCCTCCTCTCCCCAGGCGCTTGTAACGGGCTCTATTATCGTTTCTGTGACTACAGGTGATCCTGTCCGCCGGATCCATCAACTCGCCCAAGATCCTGATGCTGTCTGGCGTGGGGCCCAAGGAGGAGCTCCTGCAGCTGGGCGTTCCAGTAGTGAAGGACCTGCCTGTGGGCTACAACCTGCAGGACCACGTCACCACTGACGGACTGGTGTTCGTGGTGCCCCACACCAACACCTCCGCCGAGGGCAACCAGCAGAGGATGGCGGACCTCAAGTACTACCTGCACCACCACGACGGACCGCTCTCAGCCACGGGCCCGATCCAGGTACTACCATCCCTAACAGAGCTGTGACTGTATGTTGCGGCATCAAGCGAACAGGACTCAACATATTCTGATAGGGCTTTCAGAGTTTGGAAACCAAGAATCTGCCTTAAAATCTGAGATATGTATTAAGAATCTACGTCACTTGGCGTCTGACAAGGAAAGTATAAAAAATTGTTGTTAATACCAAACTAGTTTACCAATAACAAGGTATAGCTTGAAAACTACCTAACCTATTGTGTCGTGATTTCCATAGCTTCAGACCCTACAGTTGATTAAAAGTATCCGCACACCCCTTTGTAACGCGGAACTGTACGCTAGATGTCACGACAAGCGGACCCGCCAGTATAAAGATAGGTGGGGAATATTTTTGCGGTAGGGAAACAGTAACAGCGGAATGGGTGGGTCAGGACAGCTCAGTGACTACGAACGTCGACCAGTCACTGGATGTCACCTGCTCAACAAATCCACCAACAACATTTCAACCCTTCTAAAGCTGCCCGAGATGACTGTTTCAATAAAACATCAGCGAGTGTTGCAGTCAGGAAAGTTGGTGTATTAACAAATTTAAACACCATCCACTCTCTTGATTTATCACATACCTCATACCAAATGTTACTAAATTGATGACAATATAGGTTTTAGCAACACGAAGCAGAGCTAAAATACTGTAATCTCTCACATTGAAAGTATCCCTACTGACCTCCCTACCACACCATACCACATGTAATGATTTTTTGATATCTTTATCGATAGTCATGTTACTCATGGCAAAGTTGGAGACCCAAAAGTTTTCGTTTTAACTTCTACCAGCTGGTGCCAGTTTCATGACTTTCTTGTGTCGTGGACAGAGATTTTCCATGGTAAAACGATTAAATGATGTTTTCCGCAAGCTATTGCACCAAATTTTCCTCGGACCATCAGATTTTTCAGATTTTCATCCTGACTCCTCATGATGTGACGAAGGATCTCAAATATTTTCTAGTCCGTGAGATATCAAATATCGTTTTGAATCTCACTTCCAGAATGACGGTTTATTTATTTGTCTAAATGTCTGTGGTAAAGAAGGGTACAACTTGATTAAAATTTAAGGTTGGCATATTTCATGTATTCATGTGCTCGTGAAACAGAATGCCAAAAATTGAGTTCTGGTATTGTTTCTTAGTAGAAAAAATTAAAATACTTCCCCAACATTATTTTTAAATTTTTCGGATTTTACCTAACACCTTCAAAATTCTACCGTGAATAAATTGAAAATGTTACCTATCCGTACATACCAGGATTTATGCCTTTTTTTATATTTCTTTGCAAACTCTGCTCGTTTTTCAAAAGATAAAAAATATTTTAACATTAAATTATTAATACATTGCTAAATTACGTAAATTGCAGTAGACACAATGACGTTTTCACAAAATAACAGCCTTTAAAAACTTATCGTATGCATAATTGTTGAAACTGATTGCCGGGAATTATCTGAATACTTATTTGAATGAATAAATAAAATAATGCCAGCAGTGAGATTCGATCCGGACGTGACGGGCTCATGTGGCAGAGAGAACACTCGCAACGCCACGCGCCCCTCTAAATTTCCGTAACGTAGAAAGTACACTCCTGGAAATTGAAATAAGAACACCGTGAATTAATTGTCCCAGGAATGGGAAACTTTATATACACATTCCTGGGGTCAGATACAACACATGATCACACAGACAGAACCATAGGCACATAGACACAGGCAACAGAGCATGCACAATGTCGGCACTAGTACCGTGTATATCCTCCTTTCACAGCAATGCAGGCTGCAATTCTCCCATGGAGACGATCGTAGAGGTGCTGGATGTAGTCCTGTGGAACGGCATGCCAAGCCATTTCCACCTGGCGCCTCAGCTGGACCAGCGTTCGTGCTGGACGTGCAGACCGCGTGAGACGATGTTTCATCCAGTCCCAAACATGCTCAATGGGGGACAGATCCGGAGATCTCGCTGGCCAGGGTAGTTGACTTACACCTTCTAGAGCACGTTGGGTGGCACGGGATACATGTGGACGTGCATTGTCCTGTTGGAACAGCATGTTCCCTTTCCGGTCTAGGAATGGTAGAACGATGGGTTCGATGACGGTTTGAATGTACCGTGCACTGTTCAGTGTCCCCTCGACGATCACCAGAGGTGTACGGCCAGTGTAGGAGATCGCTCCCCACACCATGATGCCGGTTGTTGGCCCTGTGTGCCTCGGTCGTATGCAGTCCTGATTGTGGCGCTCACCTGCACGGCGCCAAACATGCATACGACCATCATTGGCACCAAGGCAGAAGCGACTCTCATCACTGAAGACGACACGTCTCCATTCGTCCCTCCATACACGCCTGTCGCGACACCACTGGAGGCGGGCTGCACGATGTTGGGGCGTGAGCGGAAGACGACCTAACGGTGCGCGGGACCGTAGCCCAGCTTCATGGAGACGGTTGCGAATGGTCCTCTCTGATACCCCAGGAGCAACTGTGTCCCTAATTTGCCGGGAAGTGGCGGTGCGGTCCCCTACGGCACTGCGTAGGATGCGACGGTCTTGGCGTGAGTCCGTGCGTCGCTGCTGTCCGGACCCAGATCGACGGGCACGTGCACCTTCCGCCGACCACTGGCGACAGCATCGATGTACTGTGGAGACCTCGCGCCCCACATGTTGAGCAATTCGGCGGTACGTCCACCCGGCCTCCCGCATGCCCACTATACGCCCTCGCTCAAAGTCCGTCAACTGCACATACGGTTCACGTACACGCTGTCGCGGCATGCTACCAGTGTTAAAGACTGAGATGGAGCTCCGTATGCCACGGCAAACTGGCTGACACTGACTGCGGCGGTGCCCAACCGCTGCGCAGCTAGCGCCTTTCGACGGCCAACACTGCTGTTCCTGGTGTGTCCGCTGTGCCGTGCGTTTGATCATTGCTTGTACAGCCCTCTCGTAGTGTCCGGAGCAAGTATGGTGGGTCTTACACACCGGCGTCAATGTGTTCTTATTTCAATTTCCAGGAGTGTATATCAACGCACGTCGAAGAAGCGCGTGTTACTGATTTGCCACATTATACATACGGCCATATCGAATCAGATTCGCCAATGGATACGTGATTTTCTAACTGGTCCATCACAGTATGTCGTTGTTGACGGGGAATCCTCTTCTAAGCTAAATGTTACTTCGGACGTTCCTCAAGCAAGTGTAATAGGACCACTTCTCTTCCTAATGTTTTTAATTGATCTCGGTGACACAGTTAATTGCAGGTTGCTATCGTTTGCTGATGATGCACTTACCTAAAGGGAAATAAGGTGCTCTGACGATTGCTTAGAAATTCAGCGCATTTGGATGTTATTTCGGAATGGTGGCATAGATGCCAATTTACACTTAACTGCAAAAAGTGCAAGGCAATGCAAATAAATAATAAAAATACTCCGCTTACTCACGAGTGCAAAGTTAACAATTTAGTTGTTCACACGGCGGATTCCCTGAAGTATTTGGACATAACAGTACAAAGCAATATGAAATGGGACTTGCACATAACTTCTGTCGTAGGCAAGGCTAAGTCTAGATTACGATTCATAGGTCGTATTTTGAGAAGTTGTAATGCTCATACAAGGAAATAGCGTACAAAACACTAGTGCATCAGCATTTAAAATACTCTTGTAGAGTTTGGGATCCGTATCGCAAGGGCCTTAATTGACACGTTAGAGAAAGTACAGAGGAGAGCCGCTCGATTTGTGACCACTAGTTACAGTCCTTACGTAAGTGTGACAGAATTGATGCATAGATTGGGCTGGGATTGTTTGGCAGACAGACGTCGTCGTTTTCGTTTGAATTTATTGGAGAAAACGCAAAATTCTTTAATTTACGAGTGCAATGAAATAGTTCTTCCGGCAACTTATTTAGGTCGCAATAACAGGAGGGATAAGATTAGAGAAATAAGATGCCGTATTGATGCTTTTATGTATTCTTTCTTTCCTCGTTCTGTTTGGGATTGGAAAGCACACAATTAGCATTGGTAGTTAACACCCTCTGTCGCCCACATTATCTGTGATTGCCTAGATGTAGATGTAGATAAC
>CM061914.1:25614138-25707991 GCA_031002005.1 Vandiemenella viatica | reverse complement strand
AGTAGCTATTTTTTAATAGATTAGAATGCTTGTGAGGCAGAAGTAGTATTAAGTTTCTCTTTTGAAGTTAGTAAGATTTTTAAGTTTTCTAATGCAATAAAAGAATAATTAACTGCAAACTTTGTTTGATTTGGAGTTTTCGTGGAATATAACAGTTATATTCACTGCGTTCCAACTTGGTTTTGTTAACCGTGATAAATGAACCAGAATTTCAACCAATGTTGTAATGTTCCACTGGGATGAAAGTTCTCATTAATGAATGCTGAAGTAATTTATTAGTACACAATGATTCTCTTGAGTTAAATGATTATATTACACTATACATGAAAAAGAGTTGATACATAAACATTTACATTTAGCATACCATGATAACTATTTTATCATTGCCTCTTGAAGTACGGTGCAATTAAAGAGACTGAACAAAAATTGCTTGAGGTAATATATCCTAAACAAATGGGAAGTGTTGTGGTTGGAATAAGTTTGAAAACCAAAATAAATAACAGGTTTTTTACTCATTTTCTTTAATGTTTTTCACAAAGAGGCTAAACCCAGATATATTTGCAGATTAGGCAATGGATATGAATTAAGTTGCTTCAGAATACCCAGCTATTGGAAATATATAAGTCCACAGATAAACTGAGCTGATTGACAATAGCAGATCTAGGAATTTTCTGAAGTCGGGCAAAAACTGTGAGATTGCCACCACTTCAAACATTATTTTGACACCCCCATTGTTGTCACCCTGAGTATCTAGATCTGGCTCTGCTCATTGTGCTTAAGCATACAGATTGTATGTCTAAACTCTTCATTGTACTGGATTCAGCCACAATAGTTAAAATACATTTTACATGGAAAGTAGCTCTTTGATCAAAGATCATATCAATATTTACAACCACATTAATAATATACCACCAAATTTATAAATAATGAAAACTATTAGTTAATAAGAAAGGCAAAAAGTAAAATTGAACCATTTTGCATAAAAGACATGCATTACCTACAGAAATATAAATTTCACATCATCACTCTTTGAAGATCAGAGGTATATACTGTAATTTTGTAATAATTTAACAAACTAATCAACTTTTAAATAAAATGAAATGCAGAAACTTCACATACATATTGTTTACGAGTATTACATATTTGAGAATCATCCTTTTCTTTTTCTTTCTTCTTCTTCTTCTTGCTGTTTCCAAAGCAACAGTATATTTCTGGTGGTGTTGTAAATAACATAGGTCTTTCTTCTAAAGTCAATAGACTACAAGAAGCATAAATTATAATTTCATTAGTGAATTATCACTTTACTGATTGCAGTAGCCTTTATTAGAAGTTCTAATCATTCTTGAGCTGAGTAAGAGTACTGAATGGAAAATGTTTTTTTTTCTGAAGTATTTGCCCACAATGTTAAGATGTCTCAGAAATGTATTAATTAAATTACAGACCTGCTAAATTAGATATCTGCAGTGTTTTCACAGATGGAAAAATTTAGCTTATTTAATTTAATTCACCATTATGGATCTTATATTCTAGTGAAAACTTCCTTATGCATCTAACAAAACATTTCTTGCTATTTATCTTAAATTCTTTGAGAGCAATTTCCCCTCCCACCTACTTATATTTCATGAATTTTAATTTTAAATTATTACTATGTGTTTGGTAAATTGTCCAGCATTTGCTTTGGTAATTTATTCTAATCCCCGATATCCTAAGCAACCTTATGCCTGAAACAGAGTCCCAGTTTGTGGTCATTGTCATTTTTTCCTCTCCGTGGACTATTACTGATTCTTCTACCAATATCCTTGCAAGCTTTATCACCAATATATGGCTTATACACTCCCAGCACTCTCTTCACCCTCCTTTTATCATGTCTGTAACTGATTGTGTTGGTCAGTAATTTCCACAAACAAAGCTAGCTACCCTCCAATGCCCCCCTTTCAAATCCTGTATTTAATACCCAAAATGTGAGTCCCTTACTACACTGCCTCATACAACCAACAGTTTGACCAAGGTTTTGTAGCCTAATTCTTTCAGTTCTCTGGTGCATCCCCTAACCACCCTCTCCAATAAATGAAGGCTTTTTTAACTTTTTCTTAGTTCCTGCCCAATGTGTCATTCCCAATTGAGTTTACTACCAAATGTAATGCCAAGATATTTACACTTAAGTTCTAAAACAAGCAATTGATTTGCCACCCTATAACTATTTCTAACTTTTAGGTTTCTTTTTATCTTTGTACTTAATAAGCTGTCTTTTCTTGGCATTTACATTCATTCCAAACAGACCTTCCCAGTTAGATTACCCATCCAGTTCAACCTGCAGCTGCTCACTTTTTCTCCCATTTTGTTCAACTTGTGAATCTTTATGTCATCTGCAAACTACCTAACTTCTGGTTGTAAACCATTAATACAGTCATTCAGTAGATGAATGAATAGCAATGGTCTCAATGAGCTACCCTGCAGCTCACCCATTTTCACTTTCACCTTGTTTGATACAGCATTTCCTTCCCTATCACATTGCTTTCTATCTTTTGAGAATTTCAATACTCAGCATGTCATCTTTTAATATATGCCAAAGGCTTTCACCTCATTAACACCATTTCTTGGGTCACTCTTTGAAATACCTTGGAAATGTCTAGTGCCATAGTACCTACTTGGTGTCTCTTGTTCAATTTATCTGACGTATCTTGTATATAGTCCATTACTGTGATTAACGAGAATTATTGTTGCCTACAGCCATTATACCAATTAATAAACCAGTTTACTTCCTCAGACATATCTTATGTGGTTAAATATTAATTTCTCAATCAATTTAACTAAACTTGATGTCAACATATTGGCATGTAATTTGTCACCCCTTCTTTATGGACTGGTACTATCATCACACTTTTCCAAACCTCTGGTAAACATGAAGACTCAATATAATATGGTATCCCACTATTTTTAATATATCTGCACTGGAAATATGTTAGTCTGAAAATTTCTACTTCTCCTCTGATTTATGTCCTCCCATCCCTGGACAATAGTCCCTATTGGTATTATTGAAATAGGTATTTAATATCTCTGCCTTTTCAAAATCTCCAGTAACTACTTCATCATCCTTATCAACAATTGTCTATTTCGCTCAGATTTTTCAACATAATCATAGACATGTTTAAATGCATCATTAAGTTGCTTTCTCCTTGCTGCTATTAACCTTGTTTATTCATTTCCATCGAAACCAGATAAAAACTGTAGCCTTCTGTAAAAAAAAATTACAAAAATTAATTGGGGTAAGGGGGTGAGCGGTTGGGATTTGTAAACAGAAAGTTTCTCTTTGTTCTTAACCCTTTGACTGCTGTAGACACGTTAACGCGCGTGGCTACTACTGCGCCCAGGTGCTCCAGACGTGTATACACGCGCCGCCTTGCCGCTCTGTCTGTGCTCCAGACGTGTATACACGCGCCGCCTCGCCGCCCTGTCTGTGCTCCAGACGTGTTAACACGCTAGCCTCTTAGCGGCCTGGCTATGAAGCCATATTTCCACCCAGGGTGGTTAGTTGTTTTCCTCATTCGGCCCTTGAGCATTGGCAGCTGCGATCTAATTTGTGTTGCTCTTTTCCTTTTAGTTTTCGCTGAGAAAATGGCATACAGTCATTATTTTTTTTAACTGCTTAACGTCTCTTAACAGCGAGGTTTTAGAGATGGTAAAGAATGGGGGGCAAGGAATGGGAAGGAATTCGGCTATGGCCTTTTGAAGGAAGCATCCCGGCATTCACCTGGAGTGATTTGGGGAAACCATGGAAAACCCAAATCTGGATGCCTGGACGGGGATTGAACCATCGTCCTCCCGAATACGCCGTCGTGTTTGTACCGCGGAAGAAATCATGGAGATTCTTACTAGAAGCGACAGTGAATATCACTTTGATATGGATGACAGTGATAACCCTTCGACAGGATCTCGATGTAATTTTCCTAAGCTGTGTACATCAGCTAGTGGAAAATGACCATTTTTCAGAGTTTGAAGCTACAGATTGTGCGAGCGAAATGTGTGGAAAAAGAGAATGCTTTAGTGACGCGTTTGACAGCATGTGCTTGTCGATTAAGCTGCAGGACACAAGTGTGGATTACGTTAACATTCCAGCAGTTTGTCATTTTTCCTGATATTTCTAACGGAATATCATATGATATCTATTGCTGATGAGACCAACAGATACGCGAGAATCAATTCACACTATATTTTCACTATGAAGTGGTTTAAAAAGTTCTTTTTCCACATTCTCGAACACTGCATTTTAAATGCTCACGCTCTTCACCGAGTAGTAACCGGACGAAAAATGCCAGTTGCAGAGTTTCGTCTGTTGCATCCATAAATTTAAATTTCGTGAGGTGATTTTTCAGGATTTCCTGACACCCCCCCCCCCCGTCTTGTAAGATCAGGTCCGTGAGACGCCACCCCCCCCCCCTAGAAATCGCCCTCGCAACTTTTTGAGACCTTTTTTCCAAATTTCATTCATATTGCAAATTCAAAGAAGAGCACGCCAATGCGTAAATGCGCTGTATGTTCGATACAGAAAGTGCGTCGAGAAACCAATGCAGAACATGTAATGTATCACTGTGTGTTGTACCATTTTTCAAGGCTTATCACACAAAAAGAATTACTAACCATGGTTAACTGCAGAGTAATAATTATATTACATTTATACGCCTCTAAAACTAAAGAAATAAAAAAAATATATATATATTAACCGGGTCAAAAAGAAGGCTGGAAAATTTGTGCAGAATTTGTGAAAGGTATTCGGAAAGGTTCTCTCCAGATAAATTACTACGCTCACAAACTAAAAACATTTCAGTTGCTGTAATATCTATTTAGTATATGAAGTACCGGCATGTTTGATTACGCAGACATTCACTTTTAGAGGAGCTTTAAACTGAAAAACTTTAGATGTTATATTAACTGTATTTATTTTGTATCTGCGGTTTCAAATCGCAGAGCGACAGCAGAAGAAGCCACACATAACGCTCCAGACGTATTCAGTACACAGCGGTCCGTCTAACACGGCATTCCAGGGCAGGTAAACAGCTTAGGCGTAAACAAAGCCGCACTCAGCGAGGGCTCGGCCGGCCGAACCGTAGCAGTTAAAGGGTTAAGTATACATTTGCAGTGTTCCATCAAAATCTGATAAAAATGGTAGGTATCTATAAAGAACATTGGAAATTAGGAGGGGTGGGGGTAGAAGGGAAAAGGGGTTGGGCTTCTGCGACCTAATTTAAACACAATTGTTATGTATTTTTAAAGTATATGTGTGAAAATTTTCTTCAGAATGAGATAGGATCTGTGCTTTGTGTAGATTAAAGGGTGGAAAGGGGAAGAGAGGTATGGCTTCTCTACACCAAATGTAGACAGTATTTTTCTGTTTGTTTTGAAATATACATGTGCATACTTCCTTCAAAATCAGATAGAAATGGTAGCTTTGTATAATAAACATTAACAGTGATTAAAGGGGTAGAAAGGGGAATAGGGTTTTGTGTTTTTGTCAAAGTAATGTGAGTAGTATGTTTCTTTTTCTATTTGCTTTAAAGTATAGACATGCGAAGTTCCACCGAAATCAGATTAAAATGTGGGTTTGTACAAACATTAAGGGATGTAAAAGGGGAGCTAGGGTAGTTTTTTTTATTGTTTGGTCAGAAATCTTCTCCATAAAAAAAATACATATATGTGCCAACTTTCATAATGATCGGTCAGATGGTAGCTAAAAAGAAAATTGACAAAAGTCAAGGGGTGGAAATAGGGAAAGGGGTTCAGTTTTTGCAAACCAAAAGGTGACTTTATTTTTTCTCTTTGTTTTACAGTAAAAGTTTGCTAAGTTCTATCTAAACTGGATAAAAACTGTGGGTTTGTATAAAAATTAAAAGGTTTAATGGGTAGTGGGGGTGATTTTTTTATTTTTCGGTCCGAAACCTTCCTCACGAAAAAATTCATATAAGCACCAACTTTCATGGTAATAGTTCAAATGGTGGCGACTGTAACTTTTTATTAAAAAAAATTGACAATAATTAAGGGGTTGTTAGGGGGGAGAGGGGTTGAGCTTTGGCAGACCAAATGTTGACAAGATTTTTCTGTTTGTTTGAAAGTATACATTGGCAAAGTTCAATCAAAATCAGATATGAAATATAGGTTTCTATAAAATTAAGGGGTGTAAAGGGGGGATGGGGTGGCTTTTTTTTATTTTTTGGTCAGAAACCTTCTCCATGAAATATTACATGTATATGACAGACAACTTTAATGGAGATTAGTAAAATGGTGTCAACTATAGTGTTGTATAAATTAAGGGGTGGATAGGAGGAGAGGGGTTCAGTTTTTTCAAACCAAAAGTTGACAGTATTTTTCTGTTAATTTTTTACCATACATTTCCAAAGTTCCATCAAAATCGGATAAAAAGTGTGGGTTTGTACACATTTAAGGGGTGTAAAGGGGTAGAAGGGGTGGTTTCTCAATGAATATCATATGGGACCACTTTGGAGGTATACTCTATCCACAATAAAAATTTCATTTAGATAGCTGAACATACATCAAAAAAAAAAAAAAAAAAAAATTCATACGAATTGAGAACCTCCTTTTTTGAAGTCGGTTAATAAGGTAGGTGAAAATAACCAATCATATACCACGGATGAAGGCAGAAGGGAAGAAGAACACACAAAAAACATAAAACATAAACCTACTTCACAATATTAATCCAGCCATTCTTTTCCACAGTTGTTGAACAATAAATACCATAAAAAAATCCCGTCTGTAAACAATTGCAGAGGAGAATGTTACTTATTATTCCCCAACTGTTTTGCCTTTCTGGTTTTCAGCAGCATCATCAGTGTAGATATGAAGAATGAACTATATAAGGCAAATCAGTCCTTCTAGCCAGTTTTATTTCAAAATTTTTAATAAAAAAATAAGATATGATGAAGAGTTAACAGTGTAACAAATCTGAGAAATGTGTAGCAACAGAGATAAATTTACCTTTGGTAATGCCTCGAGAACCATTGACATGATAGCAGCTTCTCCATACTGCGTGTAAACAGCAGCCTTCATTCGCATCCGCTCAGCTTCGGCTTTCCCTACACTTTCAATGGCATATGCTTCTGCACCACCAATCTTCTTAATCTTCTCACCTTCTGCCTTAGCTACCTCAACTGTCTGCGTTCTGTGAGAAATATATTATTTTTAATCAGCTATGCAGATAATTATTTAGAGAAAACTGTCAGTGAAATCTCAATCAAACATGGCAGCTGATTATAATATTTGTTAAAAGATGCTTTCATTTGTCTTTTTTAAGATATGAATGTTATGATACCTCTTCTGATATGTACAACAATAATTTAAATAACTTTTTATTCCTAATTGTAATCAGTGATACTTATTATTACAATACTTATTTCTTTAATGTTCCTTCATAGCAAACAACACTGAAAACTCCAACTACAATGTTCATACACATAACTGTAACAAGAAGAAAGGCGAGTAACTATGTACACACTTTGACAATAAATGTGGCCGCCACTGAAAAATTCTATCACTCTTATTTTGCACAATCTGGCATCAATGTCATCCCAAGAAACAGTAATGCAATACTGGCTCCGCCTCCTCGCAATCTCATTGGCGGATATTTCATTCAGACCCGCAATACTACAGATTTTTCATTTCCTTAAGTGAATGTAGGAAACAATTGGCTAACAGATAGGAATTAAGCTCCTCCCACTGACGATTCTTATGGCAGAGCAGTTCATCAACCTTCCATTACACTTCAGCATACAACGAGTTAATATGTCAATACATACAGATACCAGCAGTTCTAAATTAAATCTTGATTGCGTTACTATTCAGCAAACAAATAGGAAATTAATCCAATAATATTTTGGTTGAATAATGGATTAGAAACTGTATTGTTTCATTGATGGAATCATACGGATGTTTGACTGATCTATTAATATCAAAAAATTTTGAGCCTCACTTTTTAAAAAGTTTGTCAGTAATGTTTAGATGCAATTACAAATCATAAATTTACATTAATTCATAGCCGAATGAATTGGATGAAGTGTAAAGTCCATCTGTGACATTAGACAGTACTCAATTCACATTCACGATCCAGCCATCAAAATATCAGTTTCAATAAAAACAATCCAAAATTGCTCAAAGGAATGTGGAATTGTCCATTCTCAAGGACCGTCACCGATTTTTTTTTTTTTTTTTTTTTTTTTTTTACGTTGCTTAAAAACTAATCTTTTCCAAGCCATTGCAATAATAATGACTTTAATAAAGAATAACAACGAAAATGAATTTTGATTGCTTAATAGATACATGCAGACATGTGTAGGTTTTTGCTTCTCATTAAATGTATAATATGATTTCACTGTCAAAGTATACAGGCCACACAAGAAAAACATAACGCTCATAAAACCACTTTTGCCCCGCGGCCTGACTCAAACCGTGGAACCGCGAGGACAACGCACTAGCTTCCGGGATCAATATGGCGCATCTGAGCCACTTACAGTACCATCTCCTCTGGATTACCAGAGATGGAAGCTAGGGTAACAACGACTTATAACCAGTCTGGCATTATCTTCCCTCCTTCCTCAAATTTCCTGTTTCTTTCTTGCAATTTCAGATTTCGGAAATAACGTTATCATATCAATATATATATATATATATATATATTTGCTACGGTTAACAATTTGGCTTCTTATTGCAGACCGAACTTATTACGGACTCCTGGAGAGAGCAGTCAATGCGATAGGACAAGGAAGAATAACTCGAAGCCACGAATAACGCCCAATTGAGGATAACCATCAATTATATCATTACTGATCACTAGTAGGAGCAGCATTTTGTTAAATACGGAACCTCTGATTAGCATGTTATTGGTCAATGATGATTTTTGTTTGAGTAAGAATAACAACTAACATTTTCAGTTCTGATTTGCTTGCTAATACCACTGTCTCCAACAGGAACATTAGCTACAAAAACTGCACATTAGTTTGATTTAGGTCCTTGTTTATTTTTAAACAGCCATCATTACCCCAATCATCAATCTCCCGCCTTTGCCATCAGAACTAGAAAAAAATTGGTAATGTTGAGTGGCGCAAATCGTAATGGTTAAATTAAATTTATCGGAAAACTGGCTTCAGTTCCTACTCACGCATGATGCGTTGACAATTTCTCATTTCAGCCAAAACATTATTTTATGATTTTATTCCACTGTTCCAATTGACCACGAAATATATATAAATTTACTTATATGATACGTATTTTGCAACAAGTGAAAATAAGATAAAGAATGAAAAAAAAAAAATTGACAGTACGTGGGCTTGAACCGAGAACCAGCACGTTGACAGCCCAGCGCGTTACCACTTTTTTTTTTTTTTTTTAAATCTCAGAAACTTATTTATTTCTTGGTCAGTACACATTTTACAGATATAATGTGAAGCCCGAACTGTGTCGAATATTAGCCGGTAGTCTTGCGAGTTTACTCAAACCTTCTGATCCAAGTTCTTTTTGCCCTACATCCTTTTCTTCTGGAGGCGGCTCGTATTTCGTGAAGCATTCGAGCGCCTCCTCAGGGATTTCATCCTCCGACAGCAAGTCCTCTGCAGGGAGTTTATTGGCCAGTTTATCTCGTTCCTCTTCGACCTTCTTGAACACTCTTAGAACGTTCAGTCCTGCCAACTTGCGCAAGTCCATATCGTTACTCCAAGAGGGATCGTTGGCTAGTCTGTCGAAGATGAGTAGAAACTTCGAGGCGTCTTCCACCCCTCGAGGTTTCCCGCCCAGTCCATCGAAGCTGCTGCCAATGCCGATGTGGTTCACCCCAGCCACCTTCCGGATGTGGTTGATGTGTGCACCTCCTTCAGAATATCGTCGCGGACATTGGCCTCGTGGTTACACACGGTCCAGGTGGAGGAATGGGACAAGATGATGGGAGCTGTGGATACCTCGAGGGCATCCAGTCTAGTCTGGTGGGAGGTCTGTGACAGGTCAACCATCATGCCCAGTCGATTCATCTCCTTCACCACTATCTTTCCGTATTCGGTGAGACCACTTTTCGTACGAGTCCCACTTTTGGAGACTGCGGCGGTAGCCCATGGCGTGTCGCAGTCGTGTGTGAGCATGAGGAATCGCACGCCCAGTTTGTAGTACATCCTGAGGACGCCGAGGCGGGAGTCGATGGCCCCGCCTCCCCCCACGCCTATCAAGCAGGCAATCTTACCACTCCTGAACACCTCCTCTATACCTGCCGTTGAGTTTACGAACTGCATGTTTTTTTTTGTTCTTTTTTATGAGGCGTTTTATGACGTCTATCTGCTCTAGTGCTTGCTCCGTGGCATCTTTATACTGCTCTTTGCATCCCGCGTAAGCCACCCAGAATTGATAAACTTTGAAACATTTGAGTCTTGCTGTAGCTCAGGTTCTCTGATTCCCGGAACCGTTCAGGCTCTCGGCTCAGTTCTTTTCTTGGCTGCTGGATGAAGCGCAAATCTGTTGAACATTGCCTGCCGTAGCCTGCGTACATTCTAACACTTTTTTTTTATTTTTATTTTACAAGAACATTTTTTTTTTTTTTCTTTAATCAAGTTGGTTGTCAATATGGCATTATTACCTGCAGGAATCTAGCAAAATTGTCCTTATACGTGTTTAGTCTCAGTGTTCTATGATGTTCTACTATTAGGTATGCCAGTAGTCTTCCAGTTTTGCCCTTCCTCGATTTGTTACAATGTAATAGGTATAATTTCCTATAAGCCAAACATGGGCGTTTCTTTTACTTGGTGGAAATTGCCTCTGATCTGGTAGCAAAATGCTATCGGGTGTGTACATGCTTGGCAATGATCTGTTTATTAAAGCTAGCTTATCCCTTGTCCAATTCCAAATTTTTGGTTCTTCGCAGCACAGAAGACGATGTTCTATCGTATCCTGTAAGTTACATTTACGCACAGCGGTGTGGCACAGAGGTGAATTTATACAGCTTGCTGTTCGTGCTTATTGCTCTATTTACCACTCTGTGCCATACTGCCCGAACATTTGAGCGCAGTAATTTGTTCTGTACGTTCTCCCATATGGTCTTCCAGTCCATTCTGCTATACATTTTTTCCGTGCTGTTGGTGTATTAAGCTATAAAAAGTTTTTTGCTGAAGGGCTGTTGCTCTTGATCTCTCTGTTTATATAACTGTAGTCTACGTAGAATTGTCGAATATGAACTAGATGTGAGTTTAAATGACTGATGTCAATAGGAGCTTCAATGCTGCAAGGTTCTGTGGCTGCCATAATCTTTCCGCAGAACCCAGGTGTATCACTTTTCCACATTTTGTATGTACTTTTTCAGGAGTATGGCAGCACATTTTGTGTTTACATCGATCAGTTGTAATCCTCCTTTTTCAAATGGTAACTTCAGTGAGTCATACTTTACCTTGAAAATCTCTCCGCGCTGTATGAACCATCCTATTGCCGAATCCATTCTCTTTGCCATTTCGCGTGGGATGGGGAGGAAATGCGCAATGTACCATAATTTGGATAATGCTACACAGTTAATATAACATACTTTTTGGATCGGGTCTAGGTCCCTAAAGCAATTTTCTCTCATTCTAAGTCTTAGAAGGTTCAATTGCTTCCTCCAGTTCAGCACTATTGTTCTTTTTAATTCTTTTGTGAAAAGAATACCTAATATCTTTAATGTCTCCGAGTTTTGGACCCATCCTTCATGGACTATTCCTTGTTCAGGGCCCAAGACCATGATTTTGGATTTTTGTATATTTAGATTTGCACTAGAAGCTTTAGAGTAAATTTCCGTCAATGTTTTTATTTCTTCAATATCTTTAGTTTTTGTGACAATAAGGTTTACATCGTCCGCGTATGCGCACACTGCTGTTCTTTGGTCTTTGAAGGTCACACCTGTGATTTTATTATTCAATGCTACTAGGAAAGGTTCGATACCTATCGCAAAAAGGTACATTGATAAGGGGCAACCCTGTCTCACCGATCTGCATATTTTTATGGTTTTACTTATCTGACCATTTATTAACATTCTCGATGTTGCCCCAGAGAGCAAGGCTTGAAATACCTTACATATTTGTTTGGAGTATCCCATTTTTTTCATTACTTGCAGCAGATAGTTATGATTGATTCGATCAAAGGCTTTTTGAAAGTCTAATGACAAAATTGCTACGTTTGTTTTAGCTAAATTTGATAGCGTGATAATATCTCGTATGTCTGCTACAGTTTGAATTATGGATCTTCCGTTACCTATGCATGTTTGATGTTTCCCTATTACCTTGGTTATTGTATTACGAAGTCTGTTTGCAATTATGCGACTGAATATTTTATAATCAGAGTTCAGCAATGTTAGTGGACGGAAGTTCTCCACATTTCGAGTATTCCCATTTTTAGGAATAAGTACCATGAGGCCGTCTAAGAACTCTGGATGGATGATTTGTCTCTGTAAAATGTCATTATACATTTCCATTAAATGTACTTTCAGATAATTCCAGAAGGTGAGGTAAAATTCTACTGGCAGTCCATCCGGCCTGGGAGATTTGTTTCTCGGGCTTCGTTTAATAGCATCAAGTATTTCATCTTCACTTATTGGTTCCAATAACTGTTTGTTTTCTGAAACCGTGATCTGAGGATTAATATTTGTTAAAAGTTGATTCTGTTCCTGTTCGTATATAGGTTCATCTGTATATATTCCACTAAAGTGGTTATGTAGCATTTTTATTATTTCTTGTTGTTTCGTAACTGAACGTCCGTCAGCAAGTATTTCTGTTATGAGTTTGCGCCTGATATTACGCTTTTCATTTGCAAGGTGATATATGGATGTTTCTTCTTTGATTTGAAAATGGTCCACCCTAGCTCGTATTTGTGTTCCAAACGTCTGTTCCTTCGTTATTTTGGTAATTCTAGCTTTAATCTGTTTGATTTTCCGTAAGTTGTCAGTAAGCTTATCTTGTTCTTGATACAATTCTCTGAGGGCCATATAGAGAAATTCTTTCGTATGGTGTTGCCAGAATGACTTCTGTTTTGAAAAGTCTGCCAGGAATTTCCTTATTTTCAGTTTCATATAAAGCAGCCACCATTCAACCACTCAGACACCTGGACTTACAGAATCTATTGCCTCATTAATTACATGACCAAAGAAAAAATATACATCGAACTGTTATGAGAGAAGTAATCAGTTAAATGAAAATATTCTAGATGAGACTAGAACATAAATAATTTTTCAGTTCGCCAATGTGTGTATCCAGCTATGAGACACTATTTCTTGTATAGGGATATTCCTACAGCGCTACTACTAAGCAGAACATCGTGGCAACATTGCAGAAAGTAAATCTGGCTATGCTTACCAGGAAATAGTCTTAACTTTCCTACTTCCTTCGGCAAGGAAGAATACCCTTATCACGCATAAATAATACACGTAATAATTTAACACGAGCAGCACATATGGCAAAAGTTTTTGTTGGTTTCACAATTATCCAACTTCCAGCTGGTAACTGAAAATGCGGTGGGAATCCATGTTAATTGCATGAGGGCAATACATAAAGTAACGTCTCCTAAGCATTCATAGATAAAGAATCAAATTATTTTATTTTATTTATTTACCATTTTAGAGGTTGAACAAATATTTATTTTTCTACATCATTACCATTTTGGAACACGCGTTTGTCGGTGCTGTGATGGCTTGTGAATGACTAGGCGTCATCTGAAAATCGTTTACGTTCTGATCCATATGAATACTGGAATGGGTTCTTTACAAGGGCATGGGCGAAATCCTTGCCACTACTCCTACCCCGCCAATAATCACCTCTATGTTGATGAGGCATAAAATCATAAGAAAAAAATAAAATAAAATGAGCTGGCTAAATTTATTGAGGAGGTCGCAGCTGGCTTGAAATCGACTAACAATACCTCCTCCCTACCCTTATTTTTTTGTTTATTGCTTTACGTTTCAGCGATGTTGAAGTTATTAAAGAAGGGAACGGCCATGGCCTTCTATAAGAATCATCCCAACATTTGCTGGAGCCAGAGCGTTACCGCTCACCCACCACACTCGGTCTTCCGGTCTTTAGACATTATCTAACTTACTTAACCGGTGGACTGTGTTTGTTTGATTCCTTGAGACCTAGGCAATTATGGAGTCGATTATGACGGGTGACAAAACTTGAGGGTTCCACTTTATACCGGAGACTAAAGAACAATAACGCGAGCGGCGACATCCTCATCCACTAAATGCTTGTATTTATTTATGTTATTCCAAACAAAGAATAACACAGGTAATTTCACGCCTTGTTAAGTAATGAGAATTTAGCAACAGTGTTGAATAAATCCTAATGCTGTAAAGATCATGAAGTAATAGTGTCAGAGACTACTAACAGCATTGTAGAAAACGGGAATAACGACAATTTAAGAACTCCCTGCCTTTAAGCCCGATTCTCAATTTACTTTAATTACTTATACCAGTTACAAAAGAATTTATTTTTGTCCTACGATAATAATCTGGTTGTAATTTTTTTAGTGACAATGGTCGTTTGATGTGTTGCAGTGCTAATATTTAGTTCTACATGATTAACTCTCATTTATTAATATAGTGCATAATGATTATCGTCCACCTACAAAGACAGCAATAATTCCTCTTGTAAATTATATCTTTCTGAAACGCTATGTTCGTTCTACTGTGAAATAATTATTTTGGAAACATTTTGTGTCGTTTGAAAAGGGATAGATGATATGATTTCGGCGTGGCTTGAAACGCGTGTAGATATCCTTCAGTTCTGCCGCCGCAAACCTTTCATGCTTACGTCAGCAATTGGTTAAGAAAAATTGGGTACTTTCGCAGATGTTTATCTTATTCCCTGACGCAGTTAGGAAAGAATCATGGATACCTTATACTCATAAGCAAAGTGCAGGTTCGGTACGTTTAAAAAGAAAATACAAATAAAGATAAATTTCTAAATTAAAAAAAATAAATAAGAACTGTTTGGATTTCAACTCGGAACCGCTCGCGCAGCAACCCAGAATGCTAACCATAGGACCACTGCACTCGCTTTGCTACTTTCCTCGTATAGGTGTATACAACGCAGCAAAGGAAGACTGTTTCATTCAATCCATCTTGAAGAGACACACTTCCGAAATAATTTCTTGTTTCTGTAGTTTCGTAGTACTAAATATTCTACCTCGTGGAACATGATTATGCCTTGATTTGTGGACTGACCAGATATATGAGTGAAATATCATCTGAATGAATTATCAAAATGAGTATAACAATCTTATTGTTATAGTTTTATGCTAATCAATCATAGTAATATATAGCATTGAACCGTTTTCCTGCCTCGCTTTAATGCAATCCTGTTAATTAAAACTTTTGGGATACGTTTCACGATCTGAATTTTGGTAAAGTATTATAGAAATGTAATGGAAGGTTGATGAACTGCTCTGCCAATAAGAATCGTCAGTGGGAGGAGCTTAATTCCTACCTGTTAGCCAATTGTTTCCTGCATTGACTTAAGGAAATGATAAATCTGCAGTATAGATGGCTCTGAATGAAATATCCACCAATGAAATTTCTAGTAGTCGGAGCCAGGTTTGCGTTACTATTTCCTGGGTTGACATTGATGCCAGATTGTGCAAAATAACAGTGATAGAATTTTTCGGTGGCGGCCAAGAATAAAGTCAAAGACTGTACATGTATAATATTTTGACACTAAGAGATAATGCACAGACAGAATTCCTAATCACATTAAACTAAGAATGAAATTGTTTCTAGTTCTTAAAAACTTTTTCTTTCCACATAGTAGCTTTTGATAAGTGTTCAATCACTTGTTGCATCTAAAAAATGAGTAAAACGATGTTTAAACAACTTGGAAATCTTTATATTGGCATACATCCTAATGTGATTTTGACCAGCATGTAGGGCTCTCTGGATTAATATCCATACCATCAAAAAAAAAAAAATTACAGATTGTCTAAAATAGAAAGTTAGAATTAGATCCACAGAATTTTATCAGGGAGCTTTAGTATCCTAGAGGAGCTAGTATGGATTACTTTAAGATAAACCTCTTAAAGAAAAATGTTAGAGTGATAAATATGGTATCAAAAGATATTGAAACAAGAGCAAGAATGCCAAAAGCTGATTCACGGGGACAATTGGTGTACATTATTCTAACGAGTTATTGTGTGATTGGTTGCTGATGACATGATGTATAATGGTAGTGAAATGAGAAAGCATTATGAACAGCTGTCTGAACAGGTTATTTAGTTGGTTGAAGAAGATAAATGTCAAGATGAGTCAATTTCTCAAAAACAAAAATAAACGTTGGTATGATTGATTATACAGTGGAGACAGGGATTGTTTGGTAAAGAGTTAAAATATAAATACCTTGGAATATCTAAAAAAATATATTTGATAATGGTGATGGTGAAACTAACAGTAATCACTGAAAATATAGCAAAATATATTAGGCACACAATGATGTATCAGGAGTAGTAATTGAAAATGAAGAGAGGGCTAAAACCATAATTTAGCCCTCTACTTCAAACATAGGACAGAGGGAATGGTTAAATCTGCATGTAAGAAAGTAAGGGAATAAAGACCTCAAACAGTAACAGAATGCAATGTAAAATTGTGAATGATGTTAAATAGGTACTGTTAGGTTGGTGGTGTCTGATGTAACTATTTGTCTTGATAGTGTTAACCAACTATACTCATTAAGCCACTTAACAATTTTTTCACTGTCATTAGTTTGCGTTTAAGCTGGCTATCGATGATAGCAACCACCAATACTTACAAAACAGATCAATCAATCTGGAAGAGAAACACACCACACAAATATGTAATACCAGTACTGCTATGTGTTACATAGATAAAATAGTACCAGCACTGTAAACTACTTAAATGGTTTATTCATCTTTAACAATTTTTACTAATATCATTAATTCTGATTCACTTAGCAACAACAATATTCAATCTCCAATATAAAGTGTCTCTTTATGTGTCCACTTTATAGATCATAATTATCACAGAATGGATATGATCAGAGAAAACTCTGGGAGAAAAAACCGAACCTACCTACTACTGTTACATCCATCACTACAGTATTTACATAGGGCACGCAACATTATCACCTTACAGTGCTTGGGGAAACTCCATTGTAATTAAGAACAGTAATGTTAACAGTTGGCATACTATGCCTGCCCAGATACTATAACTCAGAACCTCATGCTCCTGGGATGTTGTCAAATGCAGAAGTTTCTGTTTGAATTTCGTCTCTGTACGGCTGTAACACAGAGGATTAAACACCAGCTGAATAAGCTTTGGAGGACAAAGTGTTTTGGTCCGGGTAGCAGCCAGGATGAAATATTATAGAACCAAAGAATAAGGGAACACTAAGAGTGGTAAAGAGAATAGATTAAGAAACTCCTGAAGAGTGGTGCGAATGGTGTAGTAAGATAGTCTTTGATGTTCCACTACCTGGTATACGACAAAAGACGCCATGTGAAAGAAAGGGCGATTGCGATTGGCAAGTTTGAACAGATGAGGTGCCGTTCATGCTTGTTCCTTTAGTATTACAAGAATATTCAAGATGTTGGGTTAGTAAAGTAGTTTGTCTAATATAAATCAGGTGTCATCGGGGTCAGTGGTGGTGGAGTTGAAAATAGGATTTCCTTTGAAGATCTGAAGTGATAGAATGATGATTTTTTAATTAGAAAGTCCCACGATGGGCAAAGCCTGGCACAAGAGAATTAATATTGTTGTTTTACAATGTGAGTGAAAGGTACTACACTGTTTCACTGTATTCGAAGCTACAATAAATACAGTTTTGGTACTGGACCCCACGAGTTAAATGCAATAAACCTTATGGTTCAAAGCAGTAATGCATAAGCCATGTAGCAAGAGTTAGCAAATGATATGAGCCCCGTACCTTAGGGGGCCTTGCATGTATGCCTAAAATTATCTAATGCTCAAATTATTTACTAAGAAATATTGATTTGGCTAGTGGTATCTCTTAATTTGCCCACATCAAATCATGGAAGTCAGTTTTGTATATGAGCTGCTTTATTTTATATCCTAAACTTAAAATCTAAAGCAAAGCAAGGTCCTCTTGTTGGCATTTGCTACAGGCATCACGCTGTCTTAATCTGGCTCTGTTTCATAGGGTCCATAATAGCTTCTGTATTCTCATGTACTAGTATACCTTTCACTGAAGAACTTTTTTGTGAAACCTTTTCTCTAAGAATAGGGATGGCAACTATTTAATTTTACTGAAGTTTGATCTGTGTCTGAATTGCAGAGTATTCAGTATTGAAAACTTATCCACCCCACGGTGGATGATGGATGTTATTGAAGTATTTAACTTAAGTATTGAATAGTCAAGAAGACTAATTTTGCAAAGGTTCCTCAAACCCTTTACTTTCTGTACAATAATTCTAAAGTAATTATTTTGCAACATGCCAATCAGGTTTTTAAAGACAATATCTGATACTTATTAACAAAAATTGACAGGATAGTATCAAATGTCAAACCTTAATGTAATTACTGTTTCACCTGAAGTTCACTTCAAAAATTACAATAATATTTTATGCTTAGTTTAAAGGTCGGATGTTGCTCACCTCTTTCCCTCTGCAATGGCCTGCACCTTGTAGCTCTCAGCCTCCGCGGGAAGGCGTACAGTGGACTTCAATTCCAGTTCCTTACGTGCCACCTCTTGGGTTTCCACCTCGATCTGCTTGCGCCGCTCCACTACTTCGATCTGAATCTCTTCGTTTCGTATCAGCTGTTTGATCTTAGCAGCCTGAAGCTCGTATGCCAGTTGCGCTTCTGCTTTCTGGAAAACGAAAATGTCGGTATGGAGCTTCGTATGATTCACTTGTGAAAAGTACACTATATTGCGGGTAGACTGTACAATACATATTCGCGAATTAAGACTTTAGCATTGAAAATAATACATTGCAGCGAGAAATATATATCTGGAATAAACGTCCATAAATTGAAGAAGCAGAAGTAATTTTTGTTGGCACTATTTAGTGGGAAGCAGTTCTATTGAAGCGCAATGGTTAGCAGCGATTTGTGAGCGATCGGTTGTGACATAAAAAGCCTATTGCATATTGTGTCTGCTGGCTGTGCATTGTCTCTGTTAAGTTTACAGACCCGCAGGTGACAGAAGCGTATCAGTAACCTACAGACATTGCGTACATTTTCTTTAAGAGTATTCACATCTACCACATGTAAGCAGAGCGCGTCTATATAGACACATGCTGCCACCGGCTAGCATTGTCATTTAGGATACCATATATATAAAGCAATATCGATTACTTATCTGATCTAAATCTAAATCTTTGAATGCAAAATATTGTATAGTGTAATGATATAAGAGTACAATGTGCTGAAGAATATAAAGTTCAAAACGTGCTTTCTGTATCGTTTCCGAGACTGAAGTGGTCGAGGTTAGCAAGTGATGCTCCCACGTTCAATTTTTCGACTGATGATCGATGGATAAGGTGCTGCCTATTGAAATTGTTTTGTTACAACCAAACGCCTTCAGCAAAAGCCCACAGAATTACAAACTAAAAAGTTTTAATAACAATATAAAACAGTAGGCCTACATATTAAGATAAAATAAATCATAAAAGATGATTAAGATCACCAAAGTGTGCAAAAGAAAAAGATTAAAAACACAATACTGATTATTCACAAAGGCATGTCAACAATAGATTGGCAGGACGGGCAAAATCTCACGGGCTCCCAGCCGGAGGTGTCCCATGGCCCGAGAATTGGGTGCCCCGGTTTTCCCCCTCCCCTATATCCGGCACTGGGATCCAATGAATTTGCCACGGGCCTCCATGGTATAATTAATGTCTTGATGCTAAAGGAGCGTGTAGTTAAGATGTGATGCACCCTGGACCACAATACCATATAATATCTTGGTTCTCCGGGTTCGTTTTAAAGTTTGCTGTGAAATTTCATGCAATTTCGTCCATGTGAACTGAAAAAACGGTAGAAAATGTTGGTCACTGCGATTTTATGCTAGACCAGATTGCTCATTAGTGATGGTGTTTTTTATCCGCTCTAAATTTCAACACGTTGCAACTTCATTTTTGTAGAATGAAAAGCTGCAAAAATTAACACGTTTTACCGAAAATAGACGTCGCTAGCGTAAAACAGGGATGACCAACCCAAATGATCTTGCGGGCCACTTTGGAAATGAATCATAACTCCGCGAGCAGCATATAAAATTATGTAGCCGCGTATTAGATTTAGACCCACTATAGATTTTTGTTAGTAAAAAATTGAAAAATAATGAGTTATTAATGTTTGTTATTATTCTTAACTGTAAATATAGATAATATAATAATAATGACACTAAATACTGTAAAGGAATATATTACACTAAAAGTAAATATATGGCCGCACAAATAATTTATTTTTTAATACATTGGTTTTCACTACTTTGCCCATTCTAAAATAAACATATTTTGTAAAAGTGGCGGGTTGGCGACCCCTGGCGTAAGTCTCGGCAATATGGTAATTGTTTTAGTTGTATCAAGTCAATTGGGCGATTGGTAATGATACGTTAAAGACAATCCTTTATCTATGACACGCAGCCATAGTGTCAATTAAAATTATATCTGCTGTTTCCGTTAATGAACGTCTCTCCTAAGATAGAAAACTATGTTTCTGGTCGTAATGTCGCCTTTCCATTGCTGCCAAACTAGATTCGGAACCACGTATTGTAAAGTCTCCCGCTATAGGGTTATTGCTCAATCTATTTCGACGTTTCTACGCAAGAAATGCGATCATTTTCATTGGTCGTTGTGTCTCATCAACGGCATAATAACTAGAGCCGCAAGAGGATCTTATACAAGGAATAGTAAAGAAATCCAGATATCAAATTAGCAGCAGTTTGATAAAGAACAATTCAGTGACTTAACTGAATGGGAAAATTCTAACAGCTGAGAAAATGATCGAACGAATCATTTCCATGTGTTAATTGTATAATATGTTCTTGGTAAGGTTCGATAACTTTTAATTTAACCGGGCATCCGATATTTTTTACCAACACCAATATTGTGCACTAAAAACATTATGATACCGGAGAAATTACTTTCTTACACACCAAATGTCCGAGATAAAAAATAGTATAGCAATTTCGCATGGAAGGCAATCTAATATATAAAAGGCACTAGTTACATGTCATTACTATCATTCCTATAAGTTATTATATTGCCGCATGAACGCCAATCGCACTCGACGTGAAGAATGGCCTCGCCCTGATATGACGTATGCTGCAGCTGCCAAACGGCAGCCTAGGAACCGGCCGACACGGCCACAACCAAATCCTCCGGCACCTATGACGTCCCGCAGACGAACGGACGTCTGGAGGACAGAAGACAACGCGCCAGTATGTTTCCACTGTGGGCGCCCTGGACATGTCATACGCTACTGCAGAGAGAGAAGACGAGTATTTGACGATTATTTTGCCGCAAGACGTCCGCCATCCGAACAGTTCTACCCCAGGCAGCCACCCGCTGACGAGTTCGGTCGACCTACGGGAAGAAGCCCATCGCCGTACCCTAGACAAGGTCGATCCCCGACGCGCCGCTGCCGTTCATCGTCGCCGGACAGAGCTACCAGCCGCTCCCCTAGCCGCCGCACGCAGGAAAACTAAGCAAGGCGACCATCTACGGAGGTGAGGCCGCCGCAGATGAAAATCCTCCATGGATGACAGTCACTAAGATGTCGGGAAATCTCATCAACGTTATAATCGACGGCCAACCTGTCCGGGCGCTGGTTGATTCAGGAGCTTCTTTCTCCGTATTGTCGGACAATTATCGTCGCACACTAAAGAAGACAATGTTCCGTGATACGGGGGCAACTGTGCTAAAGGTCGCAAATGGAAAGTACGTCCAGCCAGCTGGAGCTTGTGTCGCGAGAATAACCATCAACAACAGGACCCAGCCAGTTGAATTTGTCATTTTAACAGAATGTAGTCATAATGTCATCCTTGGATGGGACTTCCTTAAGGCATCCCAAGCTGTCATTGACTGTGGAACGTCTGAGCTGCAAATTGAAGAAGTCGTTGCGACGGGTACACGTAACACAGAATCTTCTGGGAAGTTATTCGCCGTTGACAACGTGACAATCCCGCCGTTCGCAATGAGAAGAGTCCCAGTCAAAAACACGGACGACCGCAACCTTGAAGTGCTTGTCGATAGTAGAAAGTTTATTAGGCTCACGAAAGAAATCTACATACCAGCGGCTATCATAAGCATTATCGGTGGTCGAGGAGACATTTGGATCACCAACTGTCACGAGCAGTCACAAATTATCCCCAAGGGAATGTGCATAGGGACAGCTGAACCAGTCCAGGAGGGCGAGCTCAACGTCATTAACGAAAATCCATGCTCTGTTACTAGTACCGACAACACGCTGGAGGAAACAACTATGGAACTGCCAATAGGGTCCGGCCTGACCAAGGAACAACACCACCGGGTGTTAGCTATACTACGCCAATTCTCTGGTGTATTCACACCCCAGCAAAAAAAAGGTCAGACGAAACGGCCCACGATAAAGCATCGTATCAATACTGGGGATCATCCGCCCATTAGCCAGCGCTCGTACCGATTGTCACCAGTCGAAAGGCGAATAATTCGAGAGGAAGTGGAGAAGATGTTGCATAATGACATTATTCAACCTTCGGAGAGTCCTTGGTCATCTCCGGTGGTCCTCGTAAAGAAGAAGGATGGTACGTGGCGATTCTGTGTCGACTATCGGCGGCTGAACAAAATCACAAAGAAAGATGTCTACCCACTGCCGCGCATCGACGACGCCTTAGACTGCTTGAAAGGAGCTACATACTTCTCAACCATGGACATGCAGACAGGCTACTGGCAAATCGAGGTTGACGAAGCTGACAGAGAAAAGACGGCTTTTATTACACCTGATGGCCTCTATGAATTCAAAGTAATGCCATTCGGATTATGCAACGCTCCGGCCACATTCGAACGCATGATGGACAACTTACTTCGACACCTTAAGTGGACGACGTGTCTTTGTTATTTAGATGACATTGTTGTTTTCTCGAAAACATTTGAAGAACATCTGAGTCGCCTGTCAACGGTGCTGAAGTGTGTTCAGACTGCAGGACTCCGCCTCAATCCGAAGAAGTGCCTCTTCGTCGCCAGAGAGATAAAAATCCTGGGGCACCTGGTCAACGGAGATGGCGTCCGCGCTGATCCAGATAAAGTAAGTGCAGTCATGGAATTTCCAACTCCTCAGCACATTCGTGATGTGAGAAGCTTTCTTGGGCTGTGCTCATACTTCCGGCGTTTCATAAAAGGATTCTGTAACATGGCACGTCCACTGCAAGAACTTTTGCAGGGAGACGCCAAGTTTTACTGGGATGAAACTAAAGAAAGATCTTTCCAGGCACTTAAGGAGGCTCTAACTTCCGCACCAGTTCTAGCCTTATACGACGAGAATGCAGAAACTGAACTTCACACTGACGCCAGCGGTTATGGGATCGGTGCAGTGCTTGTGCAAATTCAGGAAGGTGCTGAGAAGGTGATAGCCTATGCATCAAGAGTATTCTCTAAGCCCGAGATAAACTACTCTACAACCGAGAAAGAATGCCTCGCAGTTGTCTGGGCTATCAACAAGTTTCGTCCGTATTTATTCGGCAAACCTTTCACCGTCGTAACAGACCACCATTCTTTATGTTGGCTAACCAGCTTGAAGGATCCATCAGGTCGACTAGCAAGATGGGCACTTAGACTTCAAGAGTACGACGTCACGGTGGTATTCAAAAACGGACGCAAACACAAGGATGCCGACAGCCTTTCAAGGAATCCTTTAATAGAACACAACAGCATGAATGGAATTTCAGCCCTCGCTGAATTAGGTGACGTTGCAGCTGAACAGAGGGAAGATTCAGAGTTATTAAGAACCATAGACGCCTTGGAGAAAGGAGAACCGGCCAAAGGAGGGTTTCAATTGATAGATGGGACATTGTATAAGAACAACTACGATCCACTAGGCCCCAAGTGGCTTCTGGTCGTTCCAGCTCATCTCCAGCCAGCTATTCTCAAGTATTTCCACGACGCTCCAATATCCGGTCATCTGGGATTTGTGAAGACCCTGGACCGAATCAGACGCAGGTATTACTGGAAGGGTCTCTACCGATCTGTCAAGCATTATGTGAGTCACTGTAAAGAGTGCCAGCGACGGAAACATGTGCCGCAATTACCTCCAGGTCATCTAGTACCAATTCCACCTGCAGCAGTTCCATTCCACCGAATTGGGATCGACCTTTTGGGGAGGTTCCCGAAGTCGACAACCGGTAACCGATGGATAATAGTCTGCACCGACTACCTCACGCGCTACGCTGTCACCAAACCTGTGCCGACTGCAGAAGCTCCAGAGGTTGCAAAATTTCTAGTAGAAGACATTATTTTGAAGCATGGAGCACCACGTGTGATGATATCCGATCGTGGAAAGGTATTCCAGTCAAGACTAGTATCAGAGGTCATGTCAAGATGCGACGTTGTCCACAGGATGACAACTGCATACCACCCTCAGACAAACGGTCTCACAGAACGCTTCAACAAGACATTAGCCGATATGCTGTCGATGTATGTGGATGTTGAGCAGAAGGATTGGGATACAATACTGCCAGTGGTCACATTTGCTTATAATACAGCAAGGCAAGATACGACAGGCTTCACTCCGTTTTTTCTGCTCCATGGCCGTGAAGCTGAGACCACAATGGATACGCTGTTCCCATTCCAGCCGGACGACACTCAGGATGACTATATAAAACAGCTCATTACCAGGGTCGAAGAAGCAAGACAGCTGGCTCGCATACGAACACTGGCCACCCAGGAGAGGGACCGTCAGCGGTATGACGGCAAGCACCGACCTGTTGCGTACAACCCAGGAGATCTCGTATGGATTTTTACCCCTGTCCGGAAGGTTGGGCTATCAGAAAAGTTACTGAAGCGGTACTTTGGTCCGTATCGTGTCATACGCCGCCGGTCAGACGTCACATACGAAGTCGAGGATTATGAGCCGTCTTCGAAACGACGAAAGCGAAGGGACATTGTTCACGTCCTCCGCATGAAGCCTTACTACAATCCTGACGAGCAGCTAGGCACAACCAGCTTCTTGTTCAAGGACTCTGAGGACGGTTTGGATACTGAGGAAGTCGGACAGGAAGATAATAGTACAAACAGGAGGGGCCCTCCAGAACTGCCATACAGAGGACCCACGACAAGATCAAGATCCAGGACACTTCAGCGTGCCCCAAAAGAAATCTAACAGCGGGACGCTGTTTTCCTCAGGAGAGGGAGCAATGCCGCATGAACGCCAGTGTACCGTCTGCCAGCATGGCGCAGCGGGTAGCGTCACGAATTGCGGTACCGAAGGTCGCCGGTTCAATCCCGCCCACTGACAAAAATTATTTAATTCTGTTTATTATTTCCAGAAGATTCTACATGTTTCCTAAGGTCACTTGTAACTTCTACACATTTCACTTGTTAACTACTCTTGTAATCTCTAGTACGTTCTATCTGTGTATAAATAGAAGAGCATTCTGCCCAAGAGGCAGTCAGTGCTGCGTGTATGTTTGAGTTCTCAATAAACCTGTTCTCAGTTTAAGTGCTGTGTTCATTGACAAGTAACCTTCGAATTCACACCTGTCCCGGTTCCAACGCGACAATATGAATATTGCTTATTTGATGAATTCGATTACATTGAGCAGCTTTAAATGTATTGCAATTTCTCATTTAGTGAACGTGAAGTATTAAACCAACAAGCTAAATGCTATGTTATTATTGACTTCTTTTGGTCTAAAAATATTATTTATTAACTAGCATTTGCCCGCTGCTTCACGCGCGCGTGCCTTGGCAGGTGTAGAAATTATTTACCGATTTTATTCTCTTATCAGACATTAACGTGGAAAGGCATGAACTGTTAATGTATTCTGAATAGTTTCGTTTGTTTCGGTTGATACGTTAGGTTCGGTTTTCATACTGATGTCAGAGAGTTGTTTTATTCATATTTTAACGTGATGCAATTGATTCAATAGTAGAAAAGGTTCCTGAAAAATTAACAGTAGTAATTCGTGGTTGTAATTATTGTGCGAAGTATAAACATTTATTGTTTAGAAAGGCTTTCACAGTTCAAACGACATTCTTTCTTCTGTGCGCTTTCAGAAGCTATGGATTTAGCGTATAGAACCCGGTTATAGGTCAATCGCTTTTCTCGGTGCAGGTTACTTTCATTTGCTCTAGCTATTTCATCTCGTTCTCTTTGACGTTGCAGACGATGTTGTCGGTCTATTTCACTCTCATTTAGCCGATTTCGGCGACATCTTTTAGCTGCAGAAGTTGATCCCGACAGATTAGATCTCTTTCGCAAGGGCATATCATAAACTTTTATACTTACCCAACTCACAGCACTAAAAATTAAAACTTTTTCACAGCTGCAATTATCATGGAGGAAGGAAATTTCCTTCCTCCATGGCAATTATCACTATGCGTGAACTTTGGCTGCGAGTATATAGATGAGCATAAACTTGGTTACAATATAGAATATCTGTGGTAGTAATAAATAATATTATTTCTGAAAGCAATATTTAACTCAGCTAAAACATAATATTTTTAAATGCTGATATGGAGGATTCCACGTTAACCGTGGTACCGAAAATTTAAATGGATATATAACAGTTGTAACGTTAAGAAAGCTGATATTATAATCATTATGTGTATTCTTATTTTTTTGGCGATTTTATGTGTAAACTTTTCCTGGGATTATATAGCTAGGTATAAGCGTTGTTAAGGATGTATCTGTGGATATAATGAAAAATATTGTTTCCATGATACTTAACTAAAAAAAGTTTATTTTTAAATGTGGATACCGAGGATTGCAACATAACCGCGGTGCCATAAATTTATGTAAATATAGCAGTAATCTACGACTTAGTCCTCTTGGAAGTGTGCTGAAATATAAAAATTCGTTACCAATAATCACACCATCTCAATTTTTCTGATTTATTTATTTTTTGTTGTTTTTTTATTGTTTGTTGTTTGGATATTGGTTTTATTTTATGTTGATACACCATCAATTATTCCTGCTTTAAAATAGAAATTTACATGAATTGGAGCTACTCTTGATTTCAAATCGTCGAATCATTACTGTCATTATTTCAGTCAGATATAATTAATCCAAAAATTTCGAGATGTGATCATGGTACAGTTTATGTAGTAACGTGCATGAAACTGAAACAATTATTTCTGAGTGGCAACATTATGGCAAGTTGTGAATCGCTTGAAATGCAACCTGACAGCTGATATGATGCTTTGTTATAGGCCTAAGAGACGATGCCTGCAGCTTTATAATCTACGCGGTGTAGCATTAGGATATGAAACATTTTTAATTTAAGTTTCTTTAAATATAGCCGTATTTTCTATGTAATTATTTCAGTCGCATGTAAGTACCTGGCGAAACAACAGCATGGACCAGATGACAATTGATTCGTTTTGTTTAGCATCAGGCATAACGGGTTTAGTTTTAAAATTTACGCGGTGTAGAATAGAATTTTAGGATGCCTAGTTATATTTGAAATAAAAATTCGTTACCAATAATCACAGCATCTCAATTTTTTCTGATTTATTTGTTTTTTGCTGTTTGGATATTGGTTTTTATTTTATGTTGATACACCATCAATTATTCCTGCTTTAAAATAGAAATTTACGTGAATTGGAGTTAATCTTGGTTTCAAATCGTCGTATCATTATTTTCATTATTTCAGCCAGATATAATTAATTAAAAATTTTGTCAAAATGGATCACGGTACAGTATATGTACTAATGTGCATGTAACTCAAGCAATTATTTCTGAGTGGCAAAATTATCGCAAGTTGTATATCGATTGAAATGCAACCTGGACAGTGATGACAGCTGATATGCTTTATTATAGGCCAAAGGGACGATGCTTTTTGCTTTATAATTTACGCGGTGTATCATTAGGATATGAAAATTTTTTTATTTGAGTTTCTTTCAATATTTCCGTATTTGAGTCGCATGTACCTGAATTTTCGGATGCCTAGTTATATTTGCACGTTATAGCCACGAGACATATTAATCGAATAAAGTACTTTCAAATATGTGCAATTCCGCACAAGTCATTATGAAAGAAGTATGTTTTATTACTTGCTGATATTTATAATAGCTGTTTTTCAGACATCGCTCTTCGAGAAAAAACTGAATTTCGTATTAAGTATTGGCTTATTGTGGCTGTAGTGTACAGCGTTGACGTAGCAGTTTTGGTCCAGAGACAAACTGTATAACAGTCTACCAGAGACAATACATACATGTCTTCAATATTAGTAATATAACTTTTTCGTAATTCAACAGACCTGTTACGATTCAAGTAAATGCTGATTATACTTGATTCACGTATTCTTTTTATTTTGAAGTACTGCGGTCCAGAAAAATGAATCGCAGAAGTAAAAAAAAAAAAGGGAAATCCTAAATTTTGTCAGGTCTCTTTATGAAAGGAGTGACCGTCTGAATGTGTATAATTATCTGTGGTCTACAGTTTCACATTTCTGAAGTTTTTTACTGACTTGCTTCTTCCCATGGTACATATTAGTCGTTAGCTACTTCTGCAGATGTTGATCAGCAACATTAGCTTTAAAAATTTGGAAACACCATGCAAATTGATGCGGTAGTTTTTGCGTTATTAGAGATCAAGCCTCACTACAAACGCAGCTTGCTTACAGATTTATAATAGTATAGATTCCTTTGTAAAAGTTACTACAGCTATACAGCAATACAATGCTTAAGTTCTTATCAACGGGCAGATGAGTGAGTGGGCGTTATTGGGGGAGGGGGGGGGGGGTTAGTCCAAAAAATCGTAAAATACAATTAATGTCTCCTAGGTATAACAGACATCAATACAGAAATTTCTACCAAAAATTTTAAAAAAAAACACATCATACCTTTGGCTAAGGAAGTATCCTGCGCGGACATAAATGAGATGAAAAGATACTTACTGCAGTGTTAACCTCTCTGTCGAAATTGGCCTTCTGCAGTTTAAACATTCGGGAGTTATCTTCGATCTTGGTGTCAGTGGTGTATTTGATGTCCATAGCAGACTTTTCACATTCTGCTTCCTGAAAAATAAAAATTGAGCACGTTACATAATTTCTGCCAAGTAAGGAAGCAGGTGGTTCCAAGTCGCAGCGACGCAGGAATAATTTACGAGGTGACACAGTTCTAGGCGATTTATATCTCCTCGGCTAGACTGTGCGATCACAGTCCAAGATGGTAGAGTCGAGCAGGCATAACTGTCCTTGTGCTAGATGCAATGGGATAAAATGAGGCCACGTTTACCTTTCATTCCACAAATTATTGATTCTATCAACTGCATTGTTCTCCAGTGATCCATGGTAACTCACAGTTAAAAGCACCAACGTTAGATATCCGACTTTAGGGGTAGGATACAGATTTCAGGGTTTACTGTAGGTCTCCACACTAACTAGGGCACCTAAAATATCTTGCTTATTTTTAAGCTAGAAAAAAAAAAATTTCAGAGGAATTATTTGGTTGGTTAGATGGGGCAAATATCATGATAGGTCGAAATTTTTTTTTAAGGTTATATTTTTTCTTTGGATCAAGGAAGAAGTTACAACAATGTACAAATAACACAGGAAGAAATGAGAGGGATATAACGCTTGAAACAATGTTAGCCATTGAGTTACAAAAAATGTAGAATAATCGTTTATTATTCACATGCAGAAATATGTTGAAGTTAATGAATATCACTTTGTGAGAGAGTTTTAATTTAAGAAATGTTCACTAACCATTCACCATTCGGTATTGTTATATAGATTTCTAAAATTCAAACATTTCTCGAACACAAGGTCACGAGAAGTCTGGTAGCTCAGTGGTTAAGAAATTCAGAGTGCCGGATTCAAATACAGGTGGGACCAGGAATTTTTAAGTGTTATTCTTGATCATATGAACTATGCAAGGATGTTTCGTGGATAGATTTTCACATTAAACTGTAGGTCCAGTTAAAATAAACGTGAAAATAGAGGTGTAGGAAAACTGCAACAGAAACAAGTACCGGAACTCCAATTAAAATTTAAATAAGGTATTGCACGGTATTAAAATCGTTCTATTCGAGGAGTGGCAAATGTATGCCATTCAATAAGACGAGATATTTCAGATGCTCGAGTAAAGTGGTATACTTTGTATAGAACAGAATGGGAAAAAAATCAACCTCTGTTACCAGGTTTCTAATTCACAGACTGTAACAAGTTACATTCTCATTGATGCCAGGAGGGCGGTGCAAGGGGGTGCACTTGCACCCTCCTGCTATGAAAGAAAATACACAGAGAAATATTAAGAAACAAAAATTTTATTATTAAATTCACTGTTTGAATAATAACTTAAGGCACCTAGGTTGTTGTCCAAATTTGTTCAACACCTTATCAATTAATTCAGTTAATAAGTGTTAAACATAATGTATAAAAAAAACCGATGCACCCCCCTTAAAGTAATCCTGCCGGTGCCCATGTATATTCTCTATCTAAAACAGAAGAATTAGAAATAAACGGGAATTTAGTTGCTAATTCTACAGAACAAAACTATTAATAAAAAATATACACGTACATTTTATTGCATTCGAGATATTTTTGTCATTGGATCGGTAATGTTTGATTCGCATCTCACAGAAACACCTTAGTTGATGCTGGAACTGATAGCAGGAGCAGTGTTTGGAAGGGAAAAGATAGCCATGACCATAAGCTGGCACTCGATCTCTAGCACAAGGGCTTCAGAAGATTTTATTTCATAAGCAAGGGGATCACGGATTAGAATAAATTAACAAGATAAATGATGAATAAATTACCAAAAATGTTGAAAGAATTTAAAGTTGAAATTTCTAGAGCGAAAAAATAAGTTCGAACAAGAAACGGAAAGCATGGGTGTGTAGGCAAATTGCCAACGGAGCGTGCGCTCCATCCCAATTAAATTAATTATGTTCCGCCTGGTTATTGCTTCTAAGAAGGTCATTGTATTGTGATGTAAATTTGACCTACTGGAGATATTTAAATGCATCTGATATAAGTGGCATCAGTAAAAAAAAAAGCAACTAATAATTAATATATATTAATATAAATGCAGTACAAACCTTAGCCTAATTTCAGTGTTTCGGAAAATCATTCCTTCCGGCATACTACTCGCATAACAGTGACTTAAAATATCTACATTAGATACAAATACCTCGTAAGCCCTTCAAAAATGACGTGATGATTGCAGTATTTTAGCAATTCGTTTCTTCGCTGACTTAAGTACAAGAAAATGATGTAGGCTATGTAGATATTTGTTGGCTTACTGTAACAATGATATCGCTGTCCAGATTGTATAAGAAAATTCTACATCGAACGAATTTTAATTAAGAAAAAGCTACTAATAATTAATATTTCGATTTCAACGGAATACATATTATTCTTTCAGTGTTCTGACAGTTAATTTATTCGCGGATGTATAGCTAAATATAACTGTTATTAAATAACGCGCTTAACCTCAAACATCACCATATGCTGCTTGTTATGCAGCGGAGGCGGAAAGCGTGACGTCATAATGTGACGTCATGGCGTGACAGATGACAAAAACTAGCGTTTTATAA
The DNA here is from genome assembly GCA_031002005.1 of Vandiemenella viatica. Taxonomy (NCBI): domain Eukaryota; kingdom Metazoa; phylum Arthropoda; class Insecta; order Orthoptera; family Morabidae; genus Vandiemenella; species Vandiemenella viatica. The sequence continues at coordinate 25,676,292 of CM061914.1, read as the reverse complement.
GTATATATGGTAGGCTCAAAATGTATCAGTTAGTACCGGGTATTATATGTGAGTAAATAATCATTTTGAAATGGTAACCAACCAACTTGTAAGACAGTAGTTGTTAATGTTTCTGGTTTTGAGAATGATATTAAGTGATGTTTCGCATCCTAGAGACTGCCCCCACATGTGTATGGTGTGTTATGGAGGAATACTGACGCGGATGCCGGCGTCCCTGTTGGCCTCTGCGACGCCGATGTCAGCGTCTCTTTTGACGGCGGCGGTCTGCGCCTTGCCCAGGGAGCCCAGGTACTGCACCTCGTCGTACACGTCCTTGATGGTGAAGGACAGGATCTCGATGCCCATGCGACCCACGTCAGGAGCGGCCACCTCGCGAACCAGCGACGCGAACTGGTCGCGGTCTTTGTACACTTCCTCGACGGTAAGCGTTCCTGGAACAGAGCACAACAATCGTTAGATACACAACTACCCAGTGGCGGGCGTAACTATAGGGTGGCAGAACGGGCAAAATGTCAAGGACCCCCAGCCGGAGGGGCCCCCGACCCCGGCTCAAGGCTCGAGAGGGAGCTTCCTCCCATTGTCCGCCTGGGGCAGTAGTGGATCTAAGGTCGCCCATAAAGAATCCGATTGTTCAGAAATATGAGGTAAACAGTTCAGTTATTGATATGGTCGATTCTATGAAATATTTGGGAGTAACAGTACAAAGGAACATGAAATGGGACATACACATTAATTCGTTAGTAGGTAGAGCAAATTCTAGGCTGCGATTCATAGTCGAATCCTGAAAAATTGTAATGAACAAACAAAGGAGATAGCGTACAAATCTCTTGTGCGTCCACATTTGGATTATTGTTGTGCCATTTGGGACCCGTTTCGTAAGGGATTAATCGAAAGTATAGAGAAAGTACAGAGAAGAGCCGCTCGATTCGTGACCGCTTGCTACAGTCCTTATGAAAGCATCACAGAACTGATTAGTAGATTAGGTTGGTAGTCTCTGGTAGATAGACGACACACGTTTCGTTTAAACTTATTGAAAAACATACGTACTCTCACTTTCACTTTTGAGTGTAGTGAAATACTTCTTCCACCAACCTATTTGAGTCGGAAGGACAGGAAAGATAAAATTAGAGAAATAAGGTGCCGGACTGATTCTTATATGAATTCTTTTTTCCCTCGTACCATTAGGGATTGGAATGCACAGCAAAGAGATTAGCTTTGGTGATGAGCACCCTCTGCCACCCACAATTTTGTGAATTGCAGAGTATATATGTAGATGTAGAAATTGGGTGCCCTGGTATGTTCCCTTCCCTAGATCCTGGACTAGCGGAGGGCACCCCCGATGAATTTGACATGGGCCTCAACGGTATAGTTACGTCACTGCAACTACCAATGGTCGATACTAATAAAAGGCCAGTTTGGTCATAATTTCATTGTGTCATGTAGTCTGTTACTCTGAAACGCTCTGGTTAACAATAGAAAACCATGTAAAACCGAAATCTGGGTGGCAGAAAGGGGACTCGAAACCGTGTCCTCCCGAATGCGACACAAGAGCGTTACCGCTCACCCACCACTATCGGATTTTTATTTTTAATCACTAGTCGATGACTTTCAGGCAGAGAGAGATTTCTGCGGTCTGCCAATGACAGCGTGATATTTGAATGATACGACCAGTCTTCCGGGATTTGTAGGAGAGACTGCCTCAAAGCCAGCTGACTCTCCAATTGATCGTATTCGCCAACGATGACTCTCCTTGCGCCAAAGTTAACATCTCTGTTACCTGGGGCGTCGTATCTTTGGTGATCATGTTCTGCACTAATTTAATTTATCTGCCAGAAACCTCTCAGTTTTGGGGGCAGTACACAATTTACTGGCAATTTACCTAGTCATCTAATTGCTACGTTTAACACTGCCTTTACGCCAACACTTTAACCTACTGCTCCGTGGAAAGCAATAAGAAAGATTTATATGGTTTTAGCTTAATTATTGGTGCACAAAGAAAGCTGAAAGAACGAATTACTGTATACTCGCTATACTTCGTCTGGATAAAATAGGAAGAAATGACATGATTCCTAAGACTTCCGCGCCCGTCTTTGTTCGTGATTAATAGACTTTCGGGTTATGCCGCGTTGTTTATTTCATTACCTGAGCTTTCGGCTGGTATCTTACAGCATTCGTCAGAGATAATATTTATATTGACATAGCAACGAGCACTAAGCATTGCAGAGTAAAAGGCCGCTATCTTCGTCGATGTTGTTCGCAAATATTCCTACTACCTAAAATATTCTCTTGTTGAGTACCTTTACACTGATCGGTTTTGAAGGCAGTAATTTTCACCTCCCATTGAAAGTTCACCAGAAAAGGTGGCTGAACTACAAATCCAATCATTGAAAATAAAATCAAGAGAAAATCTGAAACCTTGGCAAAGTATTTCATCCCAAAACAATTCAGTAACGATTTGTCTATTCACTCTGGATGATGCAAGTTCTAATCCACGTTTGGCAACTTTTTTTTGGGTTTACCTTTGTTTTCCCAAATCGCTCCAGCCGAATGCCGGGGTGCTTCCTTCAAAAAGGTCATAGCTGAATTCATTCACGTTTCTTCCAAACGTCCTTTTCAGCCTTTAATGACCTCAACGTTGACGAGGAGGCGTAAAAGGCGGAACTTGTAGTCTGTGTGATAGGTGTATTTATGTTTGTGAAATGTGTAGTTTATGAGCCGAAAGTCGGGAACCCCCCCCCAGAATTCGACTAGATAATAATTAACACTCTTTCCGGGGTGGTGGCGTCTTGGTGTGCGAAGCCACAATGGCGGGTACTTTTGGAATTTATATCTGGTGATCTTACAACTAATAAAAATTTTCCGAAACAACGCTGATTGCATTTTTTATTCCGATTCAACGATACACACTCGAAGGAATAAGTGAAAACAAAATATTAATGGTTTTGCTTTTATTTATTATTTATGTATCGTGACTAATAAAATCATTTCGTTCTTTTACACATTCCTATCTTGTGTCTCGTCTCTTTCTGTTTTGTAGGCCTAAATGAAGACAGTGTACTAAAAGCTGAATTGTTATATGATTTCGATTTGTTTTTGTGTAACCTACCTCTGCCACAAATTAGTACCAATTTCTGGAATGATCAATAGAAATAATCTGAATAAACAAATGCAAATCTTTATTTTTAAATTTCTATTATTAGACTTTCGACTTGTTTAATGTCTTCGTCTTCCCATCCTGAGCCAATTTCACTATCTCAACGTACGTTACAGTCTTCGTCCTCAATAATCTGATTTCTGTATTTCATTTTTGTCCTCTCTAACAGTTCTTCCTTGTCATTGTTTCAGCCACTAAAAAACTAACCAATGCATAATGTCTTAAAATGCGACCCCATTCTTTTCTAAGAAAATGATGGTTCGCGTCTGTTCTGAGAGAGAAGGTTTATGAGCAGACGCGCAGTCGTGTCGGAGGCCTGAGAAACCGGTTTGTGAGACTGGAGCACAGGCTGCAAGCTTTTTGCAAACTTCCTAGCTAGCCCGGCCGGGAGCCACCGCAGAAAAATTCACATCGTGAAAGGTGTCGTTTAAAATTGTATTTTGTCTTGTCCTCTCCTTTATAACCAATAAGTAAATAATGCAGTGTGAACTACAAGTTGAAAATCTGAACAAGTAGTAGTCTGCTGCGTAAGTTGATTGTTTCATGATAAGGTACTAGACTACAAGCCATTCGCGCCTTGCGACTTTCTACTCTATACCGGAAAATTTCTGTCTAGTTTCCTACAATTCATCTCGTCGACAGTAAATTGATATGGCACTGAGGAGATCTCTAAGCTAGCAACAGACAGTTTAAAGTCTATTTTTAAACTGTATCACCTCACTGGGATAGCACCACCATAAACGATAGTAAACAAGGAAGGAAGAGAAGTATAACGTAATATGAATTCTCTTTTGTATGGACAGTAATCCTGCGCAGATTTTTAAGTCAAGAAAGAATTTCTTACCAACGTTTCAGAAATCAGTAATTATGTGTGAAAAGAAAAGATTAGTTACAAAAGACAAAGATCTCTTTTTTCCAAGTCTGGTTCGTAGGGTTATTTCTTAGCTACAACACGTAGAAGTCCCTGAATACATTGACTGCAGTTTGGAATGGTCAGATTGCAGGCCAACATGGGTTTATTGCGGATACATCAATCAAGACACCGCCTACCGGGAACGCGAAGAAGAAAAACGCCATGAAGCACAACTTAAATGTACAGTAAGCCCATCTGCATGTACAGAAGACAACTGTTTTATATATATGTTAGGCTCAAAGAACGAAAACGATCAGAAAAGAAACGACCAAAACACGTTATTCGCGTTATGGTAATAACAAAAACAGGCAGAACGCGGTTTGGTTAACTCAAAAAGGCCACAACGCAAAATTCGCGTCTGGTACAGATCGCATTCTTCACGCATGACGACTCATGAATATACAAAGAAGAATCATATATATTAAATGCACCCTGGACCGATTCGTCATGAACACAAAGAGCTAGGTACTGATAAGCCACAACGTTTTCAAGAAACCAGAACGCGATGTGGTAGTTTTTTTTTCGGTCTCGTATAACATTCAGATGGAGCGGAGGTTGCAACTTTTCAACTCGAAGAGTGATCAGATGCAGCTTTTTTCAGTGTTACTGTATTTGTTGATGACTGTGATAAGTGATCGTAAAATGTAGTATGTTGACTGTTTGTAGATAAGAGATGAAAGGCATTCACTTCATCTGGTGTTCTGAAACTGGGGAATGCGTAGGAGATTTTGAGGGGAAGCGTCATATGTTAAGGAGAGAAACATACATAAACATAGTAAACATATAAATGTTTGAATCAAAAGACAAATAATGAAATTGTTCACTAATATGTTTAGTCGTCGACCAGTACTCGTTTCTGAGTTTATGTTTCTCACTCGCAGACATTTATGTGGGCGTCGTTGATGGCTGATGGTTGATAACCACTCGCACATGTTGCACCTAAATGTAGATGGTGGGCGTGGCTAGGTTTGTCGAATTTTCTGTCTATTACGAGCATCTACTGACCGTCTACGTTGCTCCTTTTCAAATGGAGAGACAGCCGCTTTGGTGGTTTTGCGCCAGAGAGCGCGGCCTTTTGAAAGGTGGTCCCAGGCGTGCAGGTCTATGTTTGTGCTCTCCATGGTCTTTTTTTAACTGCTTTACGTCTCTCAACAGCGAGGTCTTTAGCGACGGGAAAGGATGGGGGGCAGGGATAGGGGCAAGGAATGGGAAGGAATTCGGCCATGGCCTTTTGAAGGAAGCGTCCCGGCATTTGCCTGGAGTGATTTGGGAAACCATGGAAAATCCAAATCTGGATGCACGGACGGGGATTCGAACTGCTTTCCTCCCGAATGCGAGGCGAGAACGCTAACCGTTACACCGCCACACTCGGTTCCATGGTCTTTACAGTGCTTCAAGGGACCGCAAGCTCTTTTGCCTCTGCTGAGCTGACCATACAAAAATTGTTGATGGGATTTGTTTTATTCATACGCTGAACATGTCCAGTCCATCTGGGTTGGTGACTAATACTGAAGGCTTGTATTGTACATTTGTACCATTTCTAAAACTGTAACATTGGTTTTTTTAAATCTAAACGACATGTTTTTTTTTTATTTCAATATAATAATATGGGATTGGGAGGCGTAGCGTCAAACATTAGTCCAGGAGAGAGAAAGGGTGCATGTCTTAAAAAGGTGAGACACCAGCGCGGCATAATCTGGTGATTGCGAACTTTGCTCTATCATCCCCCGTCCTCTCCCCTCTCCCTCCTCCCCTACCCACCCTCCACTCCCCTTCACCCCCTCCCACCCCCACCCTCATCTTCCCGCTGCCAAGTCGATGCAGCTACCCGTTCCCACAAAGACATCGGCCAAGATGTGGTTTAAATAAATGTATCCTGTTATCAAATACCTGTTCATAAACAGTAATTAAATTATAATTGGAATACTTATTGTCTTGAATGAAAAGCAATATATCATAGCGACAGGCCGAAGCAAATCAACGTCCAGCATAAGAGCTCAATGAGATTTTTCTATGCAATCTATAAACAGGAATCTTTACCGTAAAACATTTAAACGCTGCCAAATTTAAAAGAAAATCTTTTCATCCAGAATCTTTCTCTTCATGATAATGGGAATACTTTCCTCTACCACGATCTCCACATATATATATATATGAAAGACAGGTAGCATATTACCCTCGGCGAATATATATATGAAAGACAGGTAGCATCTTATCCTCGGCGACCGACTTCAGGTACCGAAAGTCGATGGACTTAGCCGTTGCGCCACTTTGTTCGCCATAATGCCCTTGACTGACCAGACCTGACCTCGTGCTCACGTGTTCCGACTAAGAACCAGTTGCGAAAAGCCGCAGGGCGCAATCATAAACGAGTTAAAGTGAGTTACGACTTCAGTAAGTATCGCTAGTCTCACAGAAGTTGGTCCCAGTAGCCTGCAATCATTCTGTCTTTCGCTCTTTCTAAAGCAAAACGTTAGTTTAACATATTACCAAGCAGAGACGATCTATTAGCTTCTCTCTCTGTCAAGTATATCATAACTGGGTTTTTTGAGGAGAAGATCAAACAATTGCCCAATTACTGTTTTTTTTTGCTGTCGTCAGTCTTTCGACTGGTTTGATGCAATCCTCCATCCCCCTTACAACCCACGTCCTCAATTATCTGCTTCATATATTCTAATCTCTGTCTTCCTCTACAGTTCTTACTTTCGACCACTTACTGTTTCAACCTGGAAAAATAATTCCATATGACAGACCTACCCAAGCTACTCCAACAACATCACAGTGTGATCTATTAATACAAAACAAGATCTGCGATGCATTGATACACCTTGTTTGCCCTACCTGCTTGTGTTCTAATATATGTATTTGTTTCTTTTGTACTCACTTTGAATCTTTTGGACAGAAATAAACAAGTTATATACTCTGCTCACTTTGTATTTGGAATAGCCTGCATAAGTGACTCATCTTGAAAATTCAGGGTCCTTGGTTCGAATTCCGGAGCGGGTACGAATCTTTATAAGTGTTGCTTTGCCAATGCGATGTTCACAGAGATGGCTGGTGATTCCGCTTTCACTTTAAACTGTAGATGCCAGAGGAAAGGATTCTGTAGGTTGCAGGCTAACTTAAGTTTACATTTCTCGTCGGTGAAAGCAGAAGGATTGTTCGGCCGACCAGTGAGGAGATTTTGATCGTAATTCTATCTGGGATAAGAGGCCTCCAGTTTAACGAAGAATACTAAACAGAAAAGATTCTAACGTACTTCATAAAGCTTTTCTAGAGATAAGTGTAAATTTAAGAACTCCAACAGAGATCTGGAAACGACCCGAGAACTTCTTTCTAACCCAGTCAGGCATCATTATGGCTGATAGACTATACCACTTAGTACACACACGTCATTATATACGGAAAGCTCAGTGATCGGTCAGATTTCAGGAGGGTGAAAAAGGCTTTGGCACCTCACGAAACCGTTTCAGCAGAATGTATCTACTTCAACGATTACAAAAGAACTTAAAAGTGTCAAATAAAATTATTCTACGATGCAGGTTGGTGAAAACCATTATGCTCTTAATACTCGTAATAAAATTTCCTGGGCAGAATTTTTTTAATACAATTTTATAACCATATTCAACGAGAATATTTATAAGCTTTTCTAAACCTTGTTAGTTCATTTTTGTTTCTTTCTTTTTTAATTGGTGCTAATACGGCTCTTCTATGTTGAGATCATTAGAGCTTTGACATGGCTGTGGCCAAGAAAACTGGCCATGGTCTTTGTTAAGAAACCATCCTGTCATTCGGCTGGAGTGGATATGGCAAGCAGGGCAGGGGATTGATCATCAGAATTGTGTTGTCACGAGGCCACACGCACCAACAATTTGAAGTCATTTAATAGAAAATATTGCAGAATATTTTTATTATTTAAACTTAAAAACTTAAATGTGTATTCTAATGGTTTAAGGGCAAAGTAATGAAGTAGTTTAACAAAAGAAAAGGGAAGTTTTAAACGGAAAAACAGAATAGCAAAAGCAACAAATCATTGTACAAAAATTACAACAATGCAAAATGTGCATTTATTGACGAGTACTCAGTGGATTCTACTGTTTTGTGGTGAGGCTTGTATCCTTTGAGGGTGCCGCACGTGTGCTACAGTAGACGTACGACCATCAGGAGGGATGTAATCTCACGCAGCCAAATGGGCAGTTAAATAGTAATAAGGACTGAACTTTGCCTTAATGAAGCTCGTGCTAACATCTGTCTTGGTTGATTGTAAGAAAGTGAGTCGGACGCTTAGGGGTAGTCCATTAATTACGAGGGGTGTTTTTTCGGAAATCCGGACCCCCTCCTACCCTTGGTGAGATTTGGTGGGATCACGAGGGAACCCCCTCCGTTAACGACCACGTAATTTTGGGACCTTCATTTTCTTTTTTCTTTTAGCTCTCCTGTTCTTCAAGGGCGGTGATACCTCCCAGCCCCCCCTCCCCCCTCCCGGGTCCCCTCTAACATGGGATCGACGTCGGAAGTAGTCCGGAGAACTACTTGTGTTTTGTTCTCTATTGTTCTTCCAGGAAGTAAAAAGATAACGTGAGATTTCTGTCAACCATTCCCCCCTCCCCCCTCTTTGATATTTCGCCGGACCCCCCCCCCCATTTGACCTCATGTAATTCATAATTAAAGGACAACCCCTTTGGAACAAACAACTCAATGACTTCTTAGCCGGGTACACTAACAGGCAAACATTCACAGAATTGGCTCTCATCTCTTCAAGGCGTATAGTCGTGAATATTAAGATGCATTATTTGAAAACTATCATTCTGTAAGCTATGTCAGCTCAAAAAAAAAAGGCTTCAATTTGTCAGCATAAGTGGTTTATTAAGGGCACAAAACTAGTACAACGGAATAGGCCAGGTGCCACAGCAAGGAGCAGTACAATAATCAGAATCAAACGACGTCTCATCCGCTGTAGTGAGATGCACAGTCAGTATGATCAGCTGATCCCTGTAGCTTTGTATAGCCATCATGACACATCCGTAACAGTACGAGGGCTGTCTGAGAAGTTCTCGGCCCCGACCATAAATGGCAGCACTACCCATGTGATTTTTTCCGTGCATGTGCCAGACATGCCTGCAAGAAATTGCAATTCATTCCACGTTGTAGTTTGGTCTGTACAGTTGTTTGATGCAGGCGCGGTGCGGAGTTTTACCAGAGATGAAAAAAAATCGAGTATCGTGCAGTTATAAAATTCTTTGTAAAAGAAGGTTTAACGCCATCCGAGATCCAAGAAAGATTTTTAAAACTGTATGGGGACTCTTCTCGTTCATATTCGACAGTTAAGAAATGGGCTGCTGAGTTCAAACGTGGCCGTAGCAGTGTCGAAGATGATGAACGCGAAGGACGTCCGAAAAGTGCAACAACTCCAGAAATCATCCAGAAAGTGCATGATATGGTTTTGGATGATCGACGAATGATAGTGCGTGAGTTTGCTGAGACCGTAGGGATATCATAAGAACGTGTGGGATACATTTTGCATGAAGTATTGCATATGAAGAAGCTTTGTGCAAGATGGGTGCCGCATTTGCTCACTGGTGATCAAAAGCTCATCCGCATGACACATTCTGAACAGTGTTTGGAGCGTTTCAACAAAAATAAAACTGATTTTGTGCTTCGATTCATAACTATGGATGGGACATGGGTTCACCACTACACGGCAGAATCAAAACTGCAGTTAAAGCAGAGGACAGAAGCTGGTTGTTCAGGTCCAAAGAAGGCCAAGTCGGTTCCAACGGCAGAGAAGGTGATGGTATCAGTTTTTGGGATGCTAAAATTGTTTTATTCCTTGATTACCTTGAAAAGGGTAAAACAAAAACTGGACAGTGCTATTCCGATCTTTTAGACATTCTGGATGAAAAAATTCGTGAGAAAAGGCCCATTTTGAGGAAGAAGAAAATAATCTTTCATCAGGACCATGCACCTGTCCACAAGAGTCTTTTGGCAATGGGAAAATTAAGAGATCTGCACTATGACGTGTTGCAGCATCCACTTTATTCCCCAGATTTGGCTCCCTCCTACTTCTATCTAATCCCAAAACTCAAAAACTTTCTTGCTGGTCAGCGTTTTTCTTCAAATCAAGAGGTGATTGCAGCTACAGATGGATATTTTGCAGGCCTTTCAGAAAGCCACTTCAGGAATGGTATAATGAACTTGGAACATCGTTGGACTAAGTGTATCAGTGTTCAGGGAGACTATATTGACCAATAAACATGATTTGGTAAATATCAAATTGGTTTTATATTTTTAGGCTTTGAATTTTTCAGACCGCCCTCGTACAGAAGCAATAAGCACCCAGTTTGGTTAAAGTGTAAAGGAATACAGAAAATCTGGAAAGTCGCCGAGTAATGCCATCCTCTGCAGTGTGTGTCTGGTATTCTGGAACGTTACGGCCTGCCATTCAAAATGATGCTAGTTTTTTCTTGTCCGATCACTCATACTTTGGTTTCTACGATACCCCGAAATCATTCCGAGGGAATGAACCGTTGTCGTAAGCTATGGCCGATTTCCTTCTGATTTCTTGCCCCGAATTCTTCCGGCTCTAAAGGTCTCATCGTCGACGAATTATATAAAGTCTTAATTATAAACAAATGATAAAAGAAAAGCATTTTATGCATGGAAAATGTATTGTTTTAGGTCCCTATTAAATATTTATTCCATTTCCACGAAAACTAATTGACCAACTCTTGCATGAGTAGAAATTGCATTATGTATTACAGCAATGGTTTTCCCGGATCACTCCAGGCGAATGCTAGGATGGTTCCTCACAATAGCCCATGGACGCCTCCTGCCACATTCCGTATACCCCTTTCAAACTATTACATTTTCGGATAGGTGCAATACACCCTCCGCCACTCACTTTTAGTGAATCGCGGAGTAGTAGTAATAATAAAAATAATAATGAAGTAATTATCTATACCTACTCTATCGATATAAATTGACAAATCTGTACTAATAAAACGCTGAGCTTGATCCCTGTGTAGGCATGTACGTCAAGCTATGACATCACCCACCCAGCCTTCTTTAACTACAGGAGACTAGTGGTAATGAACGTTGTTTAATAACATTTCTATTTGGTTAAGCATCACCGAAAAAATGATTTGCCAAAACACTGAAACAAAAGTATTTATTGCGTTTAAGTTAACCTATTATTAGTTGCTTTTTATTTATTTCTATATGTTCAATGTAGATTTTTTCGATAAATTTTTAACTCACAGATTTAAATGTAAATAATGTTCAGACAACAATGTTAGCGGAAGTTTTTATTACATGGAAATTTAGCCTGGATCAAAATGACAAATGACATTTGACATAACAGCAGAAGGCATAAGTCACTTATTTTTATTTAAAAAAAAAAATTAAAAAATTGTTTTCATGAGCGCCATATTATTTCGTTCGAATGTTAGTAGTTTCCCTTTGATCGCGAACTATGTGGCCTAAACCACGATTAAAACTAATATTATGTGGCATTGGATAAATGATTATGATTTATTTTTAATTTTCTTTGCTTTTACTAACGCCATATTTCAGTCGTCTCAGCCTTTCAAACATTGTAATACGGATCTTGGGTCAAGTTTATATCACGATGCACGATGTCACTAAATGCGAAACAGTGGGTATACTAATTCGCGTATAACAGAAGCATTGATTTTCTAGCGACAATAATAACGGAGTTTGTGGTTTGCTTGAAATGTGACCTGGACAACTGAATCTTTTTGGTAGAGCGTAAGGCATGAGGAATTACGTCCAGCGTTATTTTACAAAAATTAAGCAAATGCGAACAAATAACTTGTTGGAACAATCAGATCAACCCGTCATTAATACGGGCTTCGAGTTTAATCATAATATAAAATACAGTTGCTCGCTGTTGCAAAGGTTACAGACAATTAAACGATAGGCATTGCTCAACGACGATGAAACCAACGATCAAAACAGGAAGTGCGTCGCTTCCAGTGCCGAAGTAATGGCACCATTAAGTTTTACGCACCTGGGCGGTTTCAATTCGCGTCGCAAAAAGTTCTGACGACACAGAGGCGAAATGACCTTCCTTGTGATTTCCTGTAGGGAAACTAACTGCACGCCACGCAACTGGGTTTAATGTGGTTTGCGCATCAGGACAAGAGGATTACGTCGTCACCTTCAAACGTGCCCGAGTAGGCGAAAGATATACTGCCATTTGTATGCATGTTCGTTTGGCCAACAAGGACCACGGTAAGCCTTGGTTTTTGGATTGATTTTGCTTTGGATGTGTACACATTCGTGCTATAGCTAGCGATGTTACCCCTACAGGAGAACTATACTTTAACGTGGAGTACGTAGTGTTGCTTTGTGAAAAAAAAAAAACATGAAAAAAACCTAGCAACCGTGGTTTTTTCCTAATTTTTTTTTCAGAAAACAATATATTTGATAAATTACAGTTTTATTTAAGGAACTTCCATTTTACAAGTGTGTTTTAAATCTTACTGAATCATATTATGTCTCATATAATGATTTATAAGTGTATCGATATAGGTAACATAACTACCAACACTAGTTCAGTCGGTGTCGGAATTTTCTGTCTCTTCTTCTGTCTCCTCTAGATCCAAACTTCAGAAATAGTTAGTTGAATTTTCTTTTACTGGTTGTTCTTGTATTGTATGCAAAAGATTTTGAGATTGCAATTTTAAATTGTGAGCAAAGTACACACTGTGCATAAAGACTGCGCCGATAGTTCTGTATTATGGTCTTTTAAGTTTGAATTTAAATCTATTATCATACAAAATAGGAGCTTTACTTCTTTTCAATCGTTGGTTTACACCAACGGTTGCAAGGAAACCATTCATAATTACTGACAATTTAATGAATCAGGACCACTATACTCTGAGAGTTTAACAAGTATATGTATAAGGAAAGCACAATAAGTAATAAAAAGAGGCAAAAAAAATGGATAAATTTTAAATTCCTAATGTTTTTAAAAGATCTGTAGGTAAATTTGTAGGGCTGGCAGCACTATTTCAAATAGCAAGTATCAATCCAAAAAATGGGGAATGGGGATTCTTTCTCGCGCAACCTAGTATCTTCGGGAAATCCCCGTTCATAAAAGAAAATTTCAGTCGATGTTGCCAATATTTTCGTTTTTTTTTTTCCTAGTGAACCAGAAAAATATATTAGATTTTAAACTAAGAAAAGTACTTAGAATAAACTCTAGAACAGTCATTTTAAACGATAACTGCCTTACAAATTTGAGATTTAGTAGTTGTGAAAAAAAAAGTGTCCCAGAAAAAAAAACATGGTTTTTTTTTTCAAGCCAGAAAAAAACGGTTTTTTTACAACACTAGGAATACGATTCACGGAAGCGTTTTGGCGTACTTTACATCACACAGCACGGTGTGGCAGAGGTGAAGGTCTCATGAAAATCCTGGCCGAGACAGGGATTCGAACCGGGGATCTTCGATCCTCAGTCAGACACCTTAACCACTCAGCCAGCAGAGCGCTCATCTGCCTCTGTTTCTTTTGTTCTAACCATCTCTCTTCTTTATTCTATTAAACGTTCTTTACCTGGACCAACGATCCAGTTCTAAGACGAGCAACAGGTCATATTTGTTGTAAATATCTAGCCACATACTAGTGCCATACGCGAGAACCTACATTCCTCTTGTATTTTCAGTTTTCTTCCACTTTCAGATCACTTCACTCTTTACAATTACTTACTCAAACCGAAATGTAGTCCACTGTCTGTCACAGGACTTTATCAATAAACGAAATACTCAAAATTTTCATATGTTATGTATTTCGTTTTTAGTAAAACTATTTTCTGGGAGGTTTTCACTGAGATAAAGGAGGTCAAAAAAATAATTTTCTCCTACCCCAGCGTGTCATATATATATGTTTGAAGCACGTGAATTAGGGAACTAAAAAATAAAAAAAGATTTTTAAATAATTTTTGTAGTGAATTCAGATTAACACACAAACTGTGTAAAGAGCAATCGATACATAATATGTGAAGAATTTCATTATTGTTATTGTTTTTCGACAGGTAGCAAAGTTCCATACGAGTAACAAATCATTCTTGTGACGTCGAAAGCACGACAGAATTAAGAACAATGTGCTCCAGGAGTGCTCGACTGTATGTTTACGTAATTTTTCCTCGTTACTCATGTGATACCTTCTCTGATAATACATTTTTTAGCAAGTATTTAGCGCTAAGGTGTCATAATATAAAACAGCAGTTCAAATGTAACAACAAATGAAATTAATAGCGACAAATACCTACATGAACAAAACTTCACATGTAGAATACTGCTAACAATTACAACAAAGATAAAACCGTATTTTAAGGAAAACTGTTTAGTACCAGTTTGTTGGAACGATGAGGACTGTTTAATAATTAAACAATGTATGGAAGGAAAAAAGATGACCATGACCACAACCACAAGCTGGCACTCGATTTCAGGTAAAAGGGTGTAGGAAGACTTTCTTTCGTAGGTAAAAGGGGGTCAGGGATTAGAATAAATGTTGAAAAAATTTAAAGTTGAAATTTGTAGAGGTCAAAAATAGGTGGGTACAGAAAAGGGAGGAAAATGGCTATGTAGGGAAATTGCCATCAGAGCACGGGCTCCATCGCAGTTAAAGAAAATTAAACATCTGACACAACCGCAACGATAATCCATTCTTATGTATACTGCAATAGTTGTGCGTCACCCCAGCTTTAGCATAGCAACGTGACAGACCACACGGATTTAATTTCTCAACCCAGACGCTGCCATTCAAAAAACGACAAATTCCACTATTAAATTATAATTAACGTATTATTAAAGAGAGTTTGTTGCTGTCGAATCTCCTATGAGTTGCGAGATTCGGCTGTTCGATGTTGACTGTAGTCACGATTTTGACCGTAAAATTGTGGCTGGTACAACGTAGCAAGATGGAGTCATCGTACCGGTACAGAAACAAACTTCAATTTTTACTGCCAAATGGCACCAAAACTGCTTGGTTCATATGGTGGCGTCATGTAAAATAATAATAATAATAAAAAAAGCTTACATTGAGAGAAAGAGAATGTGAAGGAATATTAGGGGAAGTATCATCTGATGGTTTTACTATGGCTCATTAAAAAGCACTATATTCAGTAACAATGTTTATATCTCTGGAAAATGCCAAATAAGTTGAATATTTGTTCTGTTATAGGGTCCCGCTACGAATATCTTTTCATCGTTTTAATCCCATTGATGGCAAAGCCAAAGATGTGTGCATAACACTGTTAGCTTAGCGAGCATCCTCCATGAGCGAGCACGACAGAGATAATTACGTATATGAGATACATCCGGCAGCGAGTTTGTTAATTACAACAATGTGTTGCGGCAGTACGAAATACCAGTGCTGATGTGATAACTCAGAAGCCTCAGACGTAAGGAAAAAAGGGTT
Source organism: Vandiemenella viatica (assembly GCA_031002005.1). Classification (NCBI taxonomy): domain Eukaryota; kingdom Metazoa; phylum Arthropoda; class Insecta; order Orthoptera; family Morabidae; genus Vandiemenella; species Vandiemenella viatica. The sequence goes on along the minus strand of CM061914.1, from coordinate 25,660,780 downwards.
AAATGTCCTTTGTGTTAGAATCGATTTGTGCTACCCTGGCTGCGATAGAGATGCAACGTGCGGTGAACTATTATTCGTAATTTCTGACACTTTACTTTTTAAAGTTTGCTTTAAAATGTTTCTACCTGCACTTATGATTCAAAACCGTAGTCCCCTCGGTATTTTATTTCACTGATGGTAAGTTATCTTCCGCTACATTCAATATAGCAGCGGACAAAACATTCAACATAGCAGCGGACAAAATATTTCAAAAGCAGTTTGTTATGAAATACTAGACATCAAGACACTAAGCTGCAACGTTTCCAGAACGTTTGCAGAAAATATGATAGTCGTTCAAATTTTAGCTATAACCTGAATTTATCGCTTTACAAAGGAAACTGACATCTGAATTAGTAATACTGTGAGATGCACGTGAACACTCTATTTCAATTATGAAAAGAAACTTACGAAAGACGGTCTGGCGAGAAAACATAACCAAATATAAATGGAGCAAAGGTTTGAAAGACAGCCGGAAACGCGTTGCAAATTAACCGTACTATTAACTTCTGAAAACATTGAAAGCAAAGATTATGAATGAAAACAGAAATATGTTGGTAGTGTGTTGATAAGCAGAGACCCAACATGTTTACAAGTAACTGAAAATGAGTTGACTAAGCGATACACTATGTTTTAAATCTGAACGAGCTTGTATGAATATATTTTCTCTGTGTTATAAATTAGAGATTTGCTTGGTTAAAACTCAGGACTACTGCAATTCTGTTAGATTAGCATGCGTAATAGTTTTGTACAGTATCTGCTTTTTAGTTACCCTTATAGTCGTGTTTATCCTTGTGAATAACGAATATTGCGAAATACTGCACACAATCCGCGTTTTACTGTATCACTGACCTCAGGTATGTCACTGGATCTAGAACTTGTGGTAATATCTGGATAAGCAGACAATTAGTCGTCTCCTAGTTGACGTATAAGTTACCTTGTAATTACATTAATCCGTTCCCATTTCTCGGGCTCTTGTTACGATGAAGCAAGCTAATTTTGGATGATAAAACTATTATCTGGAATTATGAGAGAGTTATGAAAAGTTGGCTGTCTTCACCTCATATAGCAATTCTATCGTGGACATGAAGCGTCAAAAATAATAACAATAATAATAATCTTCCTTTAAAAACAAATGTATGATTCTTCATACCTTCTGTAGACTATTCGTTATTGCTATATAAAAAATGACAAAAAAAATTCACACCGCCTCCTATTGTTGCTTTACAAAAAACTAGTGTTATTGCGGCGGTTTGACTAAAGCCCAGCAAAAAACCCAAGCAAATATTAAATTTTACGGGTTTAATAATATTCTTTTCGTTCATTTTATTATTCAATAATTAATTACTTGTCTTTTTGACGATAAATTTTATCATATGATGATAGGTATATTGGTTTTAAGTAATTGCAGTATTTGGAGGTTCTATATTAAGATGGTTGATTTTTTCCGGTCCCTTATTATGTTGTTTTACGCTATTATTTGCGTGTTTCCTGTAAGAGTTAATAGTAAGTGACTTGCAATATTATTTCCTGCTAGTCGAATATTTAAGGTTCCTGGACGAATGATTTTACCAATTGTTTCAATTATTACTATAAATGATATTAGGTCTCATGGTGTTCCTTTGGGAACTAAATGGTTAAATATACGATCTATATTGTTTACTCATTCAAAGATTATAAAGGATAATCGTAGGTGTAAAGCAACTGAGAATGCCATAGATATATTCTCTTTTATTTTTTGTCCAAAACCTGCCACCGTTATCTTTATCCCATTGTCTCCACGTTGCTGTACGGGTGTGAGACATGGACACTCTATCGGCGAGATATTAAGAAAATGGAGCGATTTCACCAGCTAAAACTTCGTTCTATAATGAACATTAAATGGAACGACTATGTGTCCAACATTAGAGTCTTGGAAAGAGCTCAAATGTATAGCATTGAAGCCCTCATCATCAGCCACCAACTTAGATGGGTTGGACACGTTCAGCGTATGAGCAACAGTAGACTCCCTCGCCAACTTTTATACGGTGAGCTCAGCACTGGCAGCAGACCTCGCGGTGCCCCTAAGAAACGCTACAAAGACCAGTTCAAGAAGACCTTGAAGAAAACTAATATAGACCTTACCACCTGGGACAACCTCACAAAAGACCGCGTTCTATGGCGCAAAACTACCTCCGCAGCAGTGGCACGTTTCGAAGAGGAGCAGCGAAGTCTGGCAGCTGAATCCCGTTTAAGGCGGAAAGCCCGACAAACCCTACCGCGCCAGCCACCCACATTAGGGTGCAGTGTGTGCGGACGACTGTTCTATGCAAGAATCGGCCTGACCAGCCACCAGCGCACACACAAATAAACACGCAAGAGAGTAACATAAACTCGGAAACGAGTATGGCCGACGATTTTTTGTCCACAGACCGATTGTTTGTTACTTCAGAACACAGGACCCATATTAAGCCACTTAATCGTTCCTGTTCCTTTTCTGCGGGACTTATACTTAAACGAGGAATCAAGTCATCGTACACAGACCGATCATAGCTTACTGTGATAACTAAAAAAAAAAAAAAAAATCCAGTTATAACAGGAATTGCAAGCGGAAATCATCTTTCTCAAGCCGAGGCGCCTTCGCACTGAATCACCGAACCGCGCATTACTCCTGTACAAAAAATTCTGAAATACTAGCAGATATTTTTGGTGATATTGTTTCCGTGAAACTGCGCTGTAACTAGTACAATGGATTTTGTAGAAAATCTATAACAGTTCATTAAGTAACAGTAGCGAAACAAACTTTTTCCTCTTTTTTTAAAAGTAAAGTTAAAAGCCTTTGATCATAATGATCCATGTGTTCTTTCCTATGATTTACGTCAGATTTTATGACTGCTACACCGTAAAACAGAGAGTGATCATTTACTAAGTTGAGTAGACTACGTGATGAGTACGTACTTTCTGCGCAAGTGAATGGCTTGACATTATCGGCCACAGAATGTACGGATGAAATGCCGTCTGCCAACACTGCTGTGCCTGTGTTTTGTGTACTTGAAAGGGGCTGCACCAACCCCGATAACACGGGGAAGCGGGCAATGTTCCCTCGTCCACCACTGCATGAATGTATAGCCTGCAGCACCACACAACTCACAGACATTTCACAAAATAGCAGCTCTGTCATCTTCTATCCATAGCACTCCCAAACTACGAGTTTATTTATTTAAGATTCATAATTCACTTGTAGTTGGTTGAAAAATGCTTAATACGAACAAAAAAATAAAAAAATACGCCATACTACTTTAACGACAAAATCAAATAACTCATACCTTTGATAAACCGTAATACAAAACGCCGATGAATATACAGAGTAACAGAGTAAAAAATACGCATTTCAATAACAGACAAATAATTCTTTTGATTAATCGTAAACCTAACTTGTGTCAGTGTAAAATATTCGTCCCATCGCCTTGAAAAAAAAAAATCGTAATCGCAAAAATGCGATTCGTGGTAAAATTAAAGAAAAATTACTTATTATTTTATTTCCTTAAAAATTACGACTTTGTTAGAGGAGGCTTATGTAAACATACCGTATTTTCCTTTATTGTTAAACTACTTAAAATTATTAATATCTGTACGAAAAGTTACATAAGCTACATTCACCGGTCAACGCAAAAATCATAAGGCACAGAGTAGAATTCAAGAGATAATGTTTTTGGTGTTATCTGATCTTACTAATATAGCATAACTAGCCACCCGTGTGTAAATTCTGAAAATAGTAATCGCATTATACAAGGAACGTGAACAAAACACTCTAAAGAGTAGTAAAGATGACTTCTGTACGTACATAGATTAAAGTTTGGCCTCGATGTACGGAGGTGTTAATGATGTATATATTCTTGGTGTAACAAAACAGCTTTATTTTGGAAATATAAGAATCACTTTTATAATTTTGTATCACTGTTCATAAGCTTACCTATTTCGCTGCACTCTTTATAGTACTTCTAATATAACTTTGGTTTATGCTAGGAGTTAGCAAGCTTTTCGTAAATATCCCGTAAGAATTCGAGGAGTTAAGGAGGCTAAATCCTATTAGCCTCTAAATTAAGTTAATTTTGTAATTCTATTATTGGCTGTTTCAGGTACGTTAACGCTGCTCGAAATTTATAGGTTAACGCTGCTGGAAATTATATATACGGTTTAGAACATTAAGTAAAGCGGCGGTTTTACGCCCCTGTTAGTTGTGACCACACTTGAAGTAATTCAACTTCATTTTTAAACCTAGTTGCTGGTATTCAGCCAGACATGTAGAACGTTCATTAACTGGGCTATAGATAGAATTCCGTCTGTGCTCAATCATTTTATTTGCTGAGAAAGCATTTGTCAACTAGACGTTAGTGCCAGTAGAAGTTGGTACATTAACTTCTAATACTGCAATTATATGAGAAGTATGTATAGTTCGTATCTCTGCTTTCCGTCTTCAAAATATTACGTAGACAGTATGAACCCATAGTGAAAAGGTAAGGGAATATACCTTTTACTGGACAATGTACGAGGGTGAGTCAAATGAAAACCTTAAATATTTTTTTAGATATTATTTATTGTGTAGAAGTGGTACAAAGCTGTATCACTATTCAACATAATCTCCCCCACGTTCAATGTAAGTCCTCCAGCGCTTACAAAGTGCATAAATTAGTTTAGAAAAAAAATCTTTTGGTAGTCCGCGCAACCACTCATGCACCGCGTGGCGTACCTCTTCATCAGAACGGAACTTCTTTCCTCCCATTGCTTCTTTGAGTGGTCCAAACATATGGAAATCACTTGGGGCAAGGTCTGGTGAGTATGGTGGATGAGGAAGACACTCAAAATGCAGGTCTGTGATTGTTGCAACTGTTGTACGGGCAGAGCGGGGCCTTGCATTGTCATGTTGCAAAAGGACACCTGATGACAGCAATCCACGTCGCTTTGGTTTGACTGCAGGCCGAAGATGATTTTTTAGGAGATCTGTGTATGATGCACTGGTGACAGTGGTCCCTCTAGGCATGTAATGCTCCAAAATGACGCCTTTTTCGTCCCAAAAGAGAGTCAACATAATCTTCCATACTGATGGTTCTGTTCGAAACTTCTTTGATTTTGGTGATGAGGAATTGCGCCATTCCTTGCTCGCTCTCTTCGTTTCAGGTTGGTGGAAGTGAACCCAGGTTTCGTCCCCAGTAACGATTCTTGCAAGGAAGCCATCACCTTCACGTTCAAAGCGCCGAAGAAGTTCTTCTCAAGCATCAACACGTCGTTCTCTCATTTCAGGAGTCAGCTGCCGAGGCACCCATCTTGCAGACACTTTGTGAAACTGGAGCACATCATGCACAATGTGGTGTGCTGAACCGTGACTAATCTTTAAACATGATGTAATGTCATTCAGTGTCACTCGGCGGTTTTCCATCACTATGGCTTCAACTGCTGCAATGTTCTGTGGAGTCACAACTCGTGCCTGACCTGGACGAGGAGCATCTTCCACTGAAGTCACACCATTTGCGAACTTCCTACTCCATTCGTAAACTTGCTGCTGCGACAAACATGCATCACCGTACTGAACCTTCATTCTTCGATGAATTTCAATAGGTTTCACACCTTCACTACTAAAAAACCGAATAACAGAACGCTTTTCTTCCCTAGTGCAAGTCTCAAGTGGGGCAGCCATTTTTATACTGATACTGCGACGGTATTTGAGCATCTGCACTATGCTGCCACCTACAGGCCATTCTGCACGCTGCTTGTAGCACGCTTACCAACTTACAGGATAACGGCGCGAAATTTCGATTTTTTATTACAAATTTAAGGTTTTCATTTGACTCACCCTCGTATTTCCCAGCGTCTGCTTCAAACACCTTTCACTAACAATGAGTTAGGTTACGAACTTCTGACCGAGCGTGGTGGTGTAACGGATAGCGTTCTGGCCTCGCATTCGGGAGGACGGCGGTTCGAATCCCCGTCCGGGCATCCAGATTTGGGTTTTCCGTGGTTTTCCAAATCACTCCAGGCAAATTCCGGGATGCTTCCTTAAAAAAGCCATGGCCGAATTCCTTCCCATTCCTTGCCCCCCTCCTTTCCTGTCTCTAAAGACCTCGCTGTTGAGAGACGTAAAGCAGTTTAAAAAAAAAAAAAAAAAAAACGAACTTCTGTGAGCAAAAATCTTGCGCAATCATGACGTTATGTGCCTACTAAACAACATAAAAGTATTGCCAATATTACTTCATTCCAGTTGCAGTGAAACTGAATTCTAATAAGAAAAATGTATGTAAACCAAACACTTTTACTTCTGTTTGGTGTTTGCATCGACGCAGATGGAGTTTGCAGAGGACTTTAGAAGGTCGTGTGTACCTTTGTGTTCTTGTGCAGAGTGTTTGTTGAATCTGCTAACGGTTTTATTCTGACCGTCGGACACCTATGTCCACTATCTTGATTCAATCGCAAACCGTGGACTTCTCACCTCCCACGCTTCCTACGACGGTGACTGTCAGGCCACTGACCATTATGTTCAATAAAGTAAATTCGTTTGATTTTGCGACCTGGTAGCAGAGTTTCGATTTGTCGCGAGTTCTGCCTATCGTGTGGCTGAACCATTAAGTTAATTTGTTCGCAAAACGTGAACGTTTCGCTTTCCACATCTGATACTTTACAGAGTTTCGGAACCTTCAGAAATCAACTCCACTGTCAACGGAGGCCACACCTGAATGACTTTACAGCCAGCGAGATAAAAGAAAATAGTTGCGGAAAAATTGCCGTTTGGGTAGTAGAAAGATGTTTCGTAGCTTTAAGGAGCATCGCAAACGGTAACTAATAAACTTGCCAGAAAAGTTAAGGACACTGAATGACTGTATTTTTGTAAACTTATCTTGCTATTTTTTCGGATTGTAGTAATACCTGCAGGTGGTTATTACACGAGATTCGTGGGCTGAAAGTGAAACTCCTTTTGTGTTTATTTGTTGCTCCAATTTTTTTTTTATTTAGAATGAGTATGTATTAGGTATTATTTATATACTTAAATAATGTAAATTTTTATGTGATTATATAGATAAAAGCCATATAATAGTTACGATCTTCGTTTTACTAACACCTGCAACAGTCCGTTTTTACCGAGATTTATCGGCGAGAGTTCACTCTTACGCCTTGAATTCGAGAGGACAGTGATTCGAATCCCAGTCGGACCAACTATATTTCGTTTTAAATGGTTTCTGGAAATCACACAAGGTGGAAATTACTCTGGGTTGGTTCCTTATGAAGTCCCTGGCTGAATTCATTTCTGTTTCTTTTTCCTGAACCTCATCCTGTTCCAATGATCCCAACGTTGACGATCCATAAAACACTAAGCATAAAATTTGCTAGGGAAGTTTAATCATTAGTAAAATTATTTGTGAAAATACCGATCGCATTTGTAGAATTATTTGCAGAAGTACCTTTGAGGGGAGGCTGGAACAAACCCTACTTTGGACATCGCAAAGAGACTCCATTCACCCGCTTGACATCATGGCTCCAGTTCTTTGTAAAGCACAGCCGGTCAAATTCAGACTACCGGCTTGACGTCCCTGTTCAATCTCTTAGCATTTTAAAAACGACTGAATAATGACACTCAAATTCATTTGGTAATTAAAAAAAATGAAATTTAACATTTTTACTAGAAATTAAAATGGTATAGCAGGAGCATAGTCATAAAGAGAGTGAAAGTGGTGAAGTGGTTTGATTTAAATGACGATAACATCGACAACAGGACCCGAGAAGCAGAAAGTATTACACAGTTATTTCATTGTGGCTATGCTCCTCCTGTGCCACTAACATTTTTAATAATTAAGAAGGTAATTTCATGTTTACCATGTAATAGGTGAGGACCACAAAAGAAATTATTAGTCGTGGGCCAATAGTGAAGCAGTTAACAGCTGCAATCATTAGGATATACAGTCTTTCGTAATACTATGCCTGCTGGAACAATCTCCAAAGGTCTTGTGTTCAGTAACGTCACTCGTCAGACATTATTCCGCCGTTTTTGGAATGAAAAGACATTGAACTGTTATGTAACGTTGCCATTCTGAATTTGCCTGCCCTTTTATGGTATACAAAAAAAAAAATGAGCTTTGACGTCATGGGGAGGCAAGTGAAGACTCTTTGTGGTGTCGAAAGAGAAGATTGGCCCAGCTTCCCCTAATCGCACTACTATTTGGTATATGATAAACATATAGGTCACGCACTACACTTCTCCACCTCGATATTCACGAAACGATTTTTTTTCGCGGTGGTTATTATATTCGAACTTAAGTTTACTTCTCAGCGTTTCGCCTAGTAACGCAAAAAAAATAATTTATTCAGTAGTAACAATAGGGTGGTAGGGTTTCATATCGCCACCAATCAGCCCCAATCGTCGAAGCCTAGTCTAGCCTAATAACCAACCAGCTACAGTTTCAAGCCGAATCCAAACCACTGAATAGTTGTACGTATTTCACTTACACAAAGCAATCTGTGTTAACAGCGAAGAACAGGTTAAAACCAAATGAAAATACCAGTCGATACAGAGATTTGTACCTGGAACCATGGATTCCACATTCGAAACGATACCAGTGAACTAAAAGACCACTCGGTTCACATGTTCAATGCACGATCACTGTGTAGCATTTCATTTCAATGTCACCTTTAATGCGACCAGGTTAAGGAAGCTTCAAATGGACAGAGGCAGATAAAAATGAGTTAGAAATCTGCCCTCTGGCCATCTTTCATACGGCAATCATCATTAGTAGTCCATAAGTAATTTTCTGCCATGCTGACGACCTCTTGCTACATCAATTGCTCCCAATTATATGACAGGCACGTAGCCAAATGAAAGCCAGTTCAGAAGCATACTTCCTGATACTGGCGACATGCAACAGTGAAATATTACATACAACTATATAATTATGACAGAAATATCTATTACTGCTTTACTCCAAATTTCGTTGACCATAACACGTATAGACCATCATCTCACCTGAACAATACTTCAAACAATTTCGGTCCATACAAAAAAAAAATCAGAAGTATTTACATCATAAAGTCAAGTTTCTTAACCAATGTATAAGGTACAATAAATTTATGACATTTTTATTTGTCCCACATGAAACAGTGTACATGTAATAAATTTGTCATCCAAATTTTGTAAATCACAAAATAAATACACGTTATTAGTTGGTACATGCAGAAGAAAAGAAGGTGAAGATAGAACAGGCAGAAGTCGTATGGTTATTAAATGTTGAACTACTGTATTTTTTACTATTATTATTATTTACAAAAGCCATATTCCATACGAACTTTGACACTCGGGGAATATACGACCCATTCTATTAAAAGTGACCAGACATCGTTGGAACATCTGAAATGGTCCCGCGCTGTTCTTATGATTCCTTAACTGCAGAAATTCTGCCAAGTATTTTGTTTCAAAATTCTTTCCTCATTTAGCGATTTGTATGAAAGTTGCGCATGGTTAATACCTGCCGAAACAGCACGGAACGAACATTATGATCATCTTCGTAAAAGTATTCTGTGATGACACAACACTTGTACAATAAGAAGCTTGTTCACTGATTAACATTCTTCTTTTCCGTATATATATATATATATATGTTGCTTATGCTTTACGCCTTGTCGACGTTGAGGTCATTAGAGGCGGGAAAGGACTGGGGGCAGGGATCGGGGAGGAATTCGGCCATGGCCTATTGAAGGAAGCATCCCGGCATTCGCGTGGAATGATTTGGGGAAGCCATGGGAAACCCAAATCTAGATACCCGGACGGGGATTCGAACCGGCGTCCTCCCGAATACGAGGTCTTGCGCATTTCGTAGACGATTCAAACATTGCTTTATACTGTTATTCACAAAATATGTTGCCATGTGTGCATGCCACAGTTTGCCGAAAGACATTACATGGTTCTTCGTTTCTCTTTTATTATTTAATAACAGTGGTAATAAAGAGTTTTTGAAGGCGTTAATGAACAAACAAGGAAGAATTTTAAAAAGCCGAGTGCGTTTTCCTTGATCCATGGAACGAGCATAGAGCTGGAGACAAAAGACAAAAGATGCAGTGTTTCAAAAAAAAAAGAAACAAACGACACATTTGTTTGGCGGGAAAGACATTATGTGGTTCTTAGTATCTCTTTTATTATTTTATAACAGTGGTAAGACATTAAAGTGTACACAGAGATGATACAAGAAGCTAAGTAAACTTTTATTGATCCAGATAACGTGCTTAGAGCTGGAGACAATAAAGAAACAAACGCTACATTTATCTGACGAAATAAACAATTTTCCCATGACTGCTCATGAACGTCGTAGACCGAAAAATATCCGAAACTGGAAATTTTTTCAAATCAATCATAAAATCGGATGTATTATTGAACCACAGCCAACTATGTTATATAACACGACTTTCAGTTTGTTCTGCGGTTTGGTGAACTAGCAGGAATTCAAGTACTAATCTTTCTCTTTTGATATAGTTCGATAGATAAGAAAGTAATCTCCAACAAGAACAATTTAAAGCATAACGTACGTTTGCATGATCAGAGAGTGAAGAATCATCCAGTATCACTGCAATTATCACGCTCATCCCACACCAGTAGCTGAAATATTGATCCAAGGTTTATATGTGAATCCGGCTACACGCTTACAAACCATGGTAACGGGCTTGTGAGTCAATGGTTAAGGTTATTGAGTTGGGGATACGAAAGTCCACGCTTTGAATCCCGGTTCCGGCTGAAAGCCCCTTAACCCGCCCTGCACCTTTAGAAAGCTTGGTTTGTTCATGTGAAGTGTTCCGAAACTTTTCCTGCTCCGGATTGTGCAATATATCGATTGTTTTGTTTTAGTGCAACCCGGAAGTGTTGTGATTAGTAAGATATAACCGCATAGGAAAGATTTATTTTGAATAAACTTCAAAAACTAATTCTCTCCTGTACTGCCAATGTTCATATCCATCGACTACGTAACAAAACCTCTTCCGATCGACAAAAAAAAAAAAAAAAAAAAAAAAAAAAAAAAAAAAAAAAAAAAAAAATTCGTTTGAACTGATACTAAGCATGTACACTTACGAGGTTTTGTAACGATCGACCGACATCGGACATATATGAAATTTAGCTGTAACTGATTACAGTGGCGGATCCAGGATTTTTGTTTGGGAATGAATTGAGCGGATTTCGTTTGGGGGGGGGGGGGGCCTTGAGTCGGGTAAGTGTTAGTAGTGACTTCTGTGTTTCTGTTGCTTTTGGCGAAGGTAAGTTTACGCATGCTTTTTCCGTGATACATCAGCATCATTAAAACAGAGCAGATTGTTTTTTTTTTTTTTTTTTTTTTAAAACTACTGAGTCAATTTCATGTTGAATTTTAGTTCATTATACCACATTATATCGGTCTCTTGCTATATTTATTTGACAGAGCTGCTTATTAGCCACAAAAAAAAAATCTCTAATATTACGATGTCGGGGATGGACCTAGATACTTTTGGGAGGGAGCCCTTGAGCCCCCTAGCCACCTCCGCCCCCCCCCCCCCCCGCTCCTGGATCCGCCACTGACTGATTAGCAGTTAGAAGATTTATTTTTTCACGAGTATGAGTATCCACAATTAAATGCACTAGTGAAACTCTTTGTCGCACTATTACTAACTTTAAACACTACTAGGGACAATCATAAGTCACACTTTCGTCAATATTGGCAGGGTTTTTATGAAGTGATAAACGAAAATTTCTGAGACTACTCAGTTGAGTTTAATCAATTTGAAACAGCAATGGAGAAGAAACAAAAAAAAAAAAAAAAGAACTTACTTAGAAAATTCAGTATTAAATAACTGTTTAGAAAATAGTTGAAACAGCTACATAGAAATCCAATATGAGAATATTCTCTCATAGTTATAAACCGAAATGCAGCTTTATTACAATACAATACATATGAAGAAAATTGCAAATTCTGATAGTATCATTTCAAATGCTAGGTTCACTGCAGTTGCAACCTTGGTATACTAAAACTCCAAAGACAGGACACACAAGGTCGGTGAAGCATCGAAGAAAAATAAGCAACTGCCGAGCAAACACAAGCGAAGTGGTGAAGTACGTACTTCTACTGGCGAATCTAAATGTCTTGTCTGGTCACTCGTGGGGACGATTTCAAGAAGAATTTATTGTGACTACGCATTATCTACGCGTAAATGGTTTTTTGTTCGGAATTTAATAAACTCTAAATGTGAGGAAGCAAACCCTATGGGATGAGATAAAAAAAAGAGATGAATGGATATGGAATTTATATCCTCAGGAGCGTGGTGGGTGGGCGGTAATGCTCGCGCCTCGCAGTCAGGAGGACGCCAGTTCGAATCCACGTCCCACCACCCAGACTTAGATTTTCCATTGTTTCACATAATCACTACAGGTGAATGCCGGGATTTTTTTTTCACAAAAGGCCATGGCGGAAATCCTTTCCGTTCCTTGCCCACAAAATCTCGCGGATCTAACGACCAAGACATAGACGAGCTGTAAAGCCCGGATAAAAGACACTGTGCTACAAACTAACGTGTAGAGAGCTGCCTCGTTCGCTGGTCTGTTCTTGATCCGTCATTTGTAATCAATACGAATAGCTTCCTAATTCAGTTTGTAGGAAGCCATGGTCAGTTACCAACGAATCAATACGTACGTAGTGCCTGATGCGCTAGCTCAAGTTATGAGGACATATTTTTCGAGCCTGTATTTAGATATAAAAGTCTCAAATTTAGCGATTGGCCCGCATTCTGCCTATCGCGTAGGGTAAAATTCCAATATAGGCCTAAGTAAGAAAGGAATTATTTATTGGGTAATTGTATTACATGCAAACTAGACTTAGTGTGTTAGTGAAAGTGTTAGCAACGCCACGCCATTTTGTGCAATTCACCCCCTCAAGGTTATTGTCCAGTGCTACAGCAGACGTGGTTATGTTTCTACAAGTAATCAATCACGTTAAGACAAGAAGGTGGGCTATGATTAAGTGTTTATTCAGACAGAAGAAATGAGTATAATCAATGTTTAAGTATGAGAAACATAACTTCGAGAGTAATTCAGTCAATTATAATATCTGAGGAACATTAGTAATAAGGCACTTTCTGACACTTATTACTAGAGAAAAATAGTGTAAATACACTACAGAGCTCGAATTGAGCTCTTTATTGGAACCCTCACAGGAACTCAAGTAAAGAAGTGAAGACAGTCAGTCAGTAAACAAACAATATTACAATTACAATCAGCGTTTCATTAAATAATTGTGCCAATGATTTAACTCTATCTTATAAAATGCAGTTATACGGGATGATAAAACGCATTAGACCCCAATCTATATTTTACATAATCACATGTTAAACAAATAAAATAATTCTTCTGAGAAGCATCGAAACAGAATTTTAATTAAAATGTGGCAATATCAAATTTTTATTATATTTTTTTTCCAGCTTTGTAGGAAATCGAAGTCTTCTCGGCACTGAAGAAGTACGCCAAAAGAGTAAATAGAGCATCCCTAACTATTGTCTTCTGCTGTCTTTATTTGTTTGATGCTGTCAAGTTCCATGCAGAAAAGAGGGAGAAAAGCATTATTACGTTAGTTAATTAAGATCACTCTTATTCCGCCGAAGCAATAGAATACGAGCCAAAAGTTTCTAACTATATCAGTATTCCGCCCCCCACCCCCCACCCCTGAGTGCCTATCCGGCAGAATTTCTGTACAGTTTTGGATTAAACACGTTTTTAAAAATTGACGGTTAATTTCAGCGGTATTATATCCTGTAGTATTTAGAATTATAAGCATTGATTAGACTTCACGAGCCGAGCAATTTTTTTTTTTCACTGTCGCATTCATTATAACTTGCAGTTACCCAAGCAACATTAAAATGGTAAAATATGGGGGTTACATGCCTAACGTAGAACTTGAAGTCACTCCATGTGGTTTTTATGATCGACAGTCCTTTCTTCTAAAGCACGACACGTAAAATAGAAATAAGCGGTAAGGCAATTACCTTAGGAAAATAAGTCTTGTTGCTTTTAAATGAAGTAATCATTAAAGGAAAATTACTGTAGAGAGATTTATGTTTAGATTCGCTGCTGAATCAGGAATCTGAAACACTGATCCCGAAGCTGATTGGGCTTTCCATGGTGCGAAATGTATCCGTCGACTCCTTTAATGTGTCCACATATAAACCGTGGAGGGTCATTATAAGGAAGCTAAATAAAATCGTCATACTACACAACAAAAACTCGTAACTCCTAAATGAGAACCTTTACACAAAAGAACAAAAACAGATTTTTATTTCTATCAGAGTTCCTGCCGTATTTTTTTTAATTACACGTAATTTTTCAATAATAATTAATGCTGTGCAAATTCTATTTTTCCGCGTTTTACAGAAATTAAATTTATTTGCTGAATTATTAGGTTTTACATCAAACACAATAGAGTTTCGAGGTTTGCTAACTACTAAGGCATTTGTTGATTTAGAAAAAGCATTTGATAATGTTAGGTGGGACAAGATGTTCAAAATTTTAAAGAAATCAGGTCTAAAGTATCGAGATAGTAGAATACTCTATAAACTATATAAGAATCAAGTGGCTATAATAAAAGTAGAGAATCACGAGAGACATGCATCAGTTAAAAAGGGTGTGAGACAAGGTTATAGTCTATCCCCGTTAATATTCAACTTGTACGTAGAAGAAGCAATGAATAAAGTCAAAGAAAAATATCCATGTGGCATAAGTTATCAGGGAGAAAAAATCAATATGCTACGATTTGCTGATGACATTGTCTTGTTAGCATAGAAGGCTGAGGATATTGAGAAGTTACTGAATGGCATGAACAAAATACTGAGGGAAAATTTTGGACTGAATATAAATCAAAGCAAGGCAAAAGTGATGAAATGTAGCAGAAATGATACCAATACTAGCAGATTAAATATAAAAATAGGATCGGATGCAATAGGAGAAGTAAGTGAATTCTGTTACTTGGGAAGTAAAATTACAACCAATGGCCGAAGCAGGAATGATGTTAAAAGCAGAATAGAACTAGCAAAAAGAGCATTCATGAAAAAAAGAAACCTTTTAGTTTCAAATATTGATCTAGGAATTAGAAAGAACATTTTAAAACTCTTTGTGTGGAGCACAGCACTTTATGGTAGCGAAACATGGACTTTAGGAATACCGGAAATAAAGAAAATTGAAGCATTTGAAATGTGGTGCTACAGAAGAATGCTGAAAATTAAGTGGACAGACAAAGTCAGAAATGAACGAGTTTTGGAAATGATGGGTGAGGAAAGAAGTTTGTTGAAGAAGCTTACGGAAAGAAGAGACAGGCTGGTAGGTCATATTTTGAGACATGCTGGATTGGTTAATTTGTTAGTGGAGGGAACAGTGGAAGGTAAGAACTGTAGAGGAAGACAGAGATTAGAATATATGAAACATATAATTGAGGACGTGGGCTGTAAGAGGTATGTAGAAATGAAGAGGTTAGCACAGGATAGGAAAGGATTGAGGATTGCATCAAACCAGTCGACAGACTGACGACAGCAAAAAAAAAAAAAAAAAAAAAAAAGATAGAATATACAGTCTCCCACTTTTTATAACGATGAGCGAAGGCGGTTTATATCACTAAATCACACACATCCGATGGTATTCAACATCCTCCCTATTGTTGTCAAAGAGTTATGAATAACCTTAACAATGTTGTTTGTACTGTCCGTTATTGGTACTTTACACCAATGAGTTCATTTTGTTCAGTTTATTTCAATAGAGGAATGATTTCTACGTGCCTAATTTTTGTATTGTCCCTGACTGAGGTGGCAATATGACGGTTTCACGCGGGGAAAACATAAATTGGATTCCCTGATCTATGGTGTGTGAAGACAGCAATTTTTAAAATGCAGCGTGCACCATATTATGATCTATCGGTTGTCTTACTTTTATTTTTACTTCAGCAAAAAAAAAAGTTGATTTGGTTTTCCATCCTAAATTACGATTAGTAAACTGTGATGGTTGCAATAGCATCCAGACATTATGACGCCGTGCCGTCGTGCATTCTTCATACAAGACTGGAACGTGCGTGACACAAGACCCACCACGACCACTGCAGGCCTTCCAGGAAGACCGCATCGTTACTGTCGATAAAATTCTTATGAGTCTCCTTGTCTGGACTGAAATAGTAACTTCGGCACCGGAAGATCCTGAAATAGGTCTACTACTATCCGGTGATAAACTTTGGAAGCGATAACAGGTAACCTACGCTGTATGCTTTACGGGAAATGAAACCGAGGAGGAAGGTGGTTTTAACGGAAATTGCGTCGTTATACCTCAAAAACAAAATTCCAAGCTCTGTTGGGTTAGCGGGTTGGCTTCACGTTGCTCGAGAGCGACCTGGGATATGGGTGGTTTCAGTTAAATTATATATTTTTCCTATGTTGTCTGCACTTAATTAACTCAACATGCTATGAAAAATGAAGGAATCATAACACCGGATCTGGCTGTGTAGCCTAGTAGCCAATGCCTTTATCTTATTTCTTCGTCTTTTAAGTTTTGATGCAGTTTTCACTACGCAAAAATCTGCAGAGGTGGGACCATGATGGTTGTTTCCACATGAAGCAGGTTGATGATCCCACAGCATATATCCGGTGAGCAAACACAGTTCAATTGCACATTCCGAAAGAGTTATGAGTTGATGCATATCAGTTCTTACCCACGGAGTGGAAATGCTAAACGATCGATGGACCGTAACAAGCCCAAATCACGTGGTTCAAAGCGTCTAAACGTTCTTCATTATTCCTGAACGTGAAAAATCAATCAGTCCAAAGCGACCGGCTTTAAAACGACAATACCATTCTCACCGTATTTTCCACGGTTTTGTTTCCCCTGTTTACGGCACAGATGTTAGGAACTGTCTCCATTGCCTTTTTCTTGCGTTCAGTATAAGACGATGTTTTGGTCTCTCTTCTGTTGACATTCCATATTCCATAGGCCATAGGCCACATACAGTAGTACCAACTTTCCCTTCGTAAATGCTGGTGTTGAATGAATGGAGGTTCTCCCCGTGTATAAGCTCTACGAAGAGCTGTGGGGCTTCCTACCGGATAAGCAGCTCTTGTTGAAATGTGACGTTTCAAAATCGATCCATAATTACTTCTTCCAACAAAGACGCAACTAGAGAATAATTTTGAAATGTTGTTTCAAAACGACGCTCTCACTGGATAGGAAATACGAAATTTCTTGGCACAAGACTGGAGGGAGTATACGAAACAAGTAACGACTTGAACAGGCGGGGGAAATAGTAACAGAGGAACGCATATGGTACATAACAGAAATACACAAACTGCCCTGGGGCTCAACTATAATGTATACAAAGAACTGAGATCATATTTATCCGCTATATATGAGCCTATTGCTTCCTCAGCCATGAGAGAAAAAGAGAAATACGATAACAACTCAGAACATTGGAGATCTACTCTTAAATTACGAAATTAACTAGACTTAACATCACATGCAAGAAACGACGGCAGTTAAAACAATCAACAGGACACCGGAGAAAGAGACACCTACGGAAACGTAAAAGAGAACAAAGTGAAGGACGCATGAAGGACCTAACGTGTATTGCTTGATGATGATCAGACTCCAGTGATATGGATACAAATGAATGAGAAGAATGATCGTCAGTAAAAATGTTTAATCTAACACTGGAAGCGGAGATGCACATGGACAGAAAGTACTAGGAAGAAGTGTGCAGTAAAAAGGGTTAAATTCACGTACAATGGTGGAAGGACAGAAGACATCGAAGAAACCTGTATTTTGGCTAGAAACTGTCAAGATGAAGCATACGAAACTCAATAAAAAATTACAGAGTAAAATGGAAATGATGAGTCACAAGTGTCTAATTTAGTAGCTCTCTAACTATCTATATCACTGAGGAGTCAGTAAAGGCTTGCTATCTATATCACTCTTTGTCAGGTATCAGTAAAGACTTGCATCTTGGATAACCCAAGTGTTCAAGCCACTAAAAATTAGACAGTATGCCGCTTCCGGAAACCACCATCAAGTGTAGATTTATTAATATGCTCGATGATATTATAAAACAAGAGTTAAACAATTCAGAATTTTCACTTCTGGTTTTACGCCTGGTCGATGTGGAGGTCAATAGGGTATGAAAACGATTGGGATCAAGGGCCTTTTGTAGGAACCATCCCGGCATTCGCGTGGAGTGATTTGGTGAATCCATGCAATACTCAAAAATGGATGGCCAGACGGGGATTCGAATCCGCGTAGATGCGAGATCAGGGCGTTACCGCTCACTCACCTTGCTCGGTAAGAAATGAACAGTTTGTCAATTCAACTGTAATAATAATAATAATAATAATGCGTATGGGATTATTGGGCAGGAGACCCCGAAGGGTAGTTTGGCACCGGTTTTGACAGAGTTTCGATTTGCCGCCACCTTAACCTAACCCGACAACCCTACCGAGTACAGAGGACCGATAGTTTAACGTGGAATCCGAACCATGGAAGCGTAGATATGAAGGTACGGTTAAGGGCCTTAAAATCCCAGCCGAGACAGGGATTCGAACCAAGGACCTTTCAGCCTTAACCACTGAGCTACCAGGTGATTCAACAGGTTGGCTGGAAACTATCAGAGACGAAGTTAAAATTTAACTTAGTCCACAACCTGAAGCATCGATGGGTCCTCCCTCCCAAAAAATGACAGACTAAGCCTATGCCAGAGATAGGATGGGCAATTTGTTTTCTCCGGTGCCTACAATTAAACGCGTACAAAGCGAAGCTCCTAGAAAATTATTGTCTGTTCTGGGATTCGAACCCGGCAACTTGAATGGCTTATTTTCACGGAGAGAGGAGTGCGAGCGACTGACCTGCTTACGTGGAAGACTGTGGCAGTGACCGTGACCGCTACGACGAGAGCGGGCAGAGTAGCCAGCGAGAGCGTCATGATAGCACAGTGGCAGCTGACAGCGTGACAGCTCGACGCCGACTGCGCACAGTGGCTGAAGCCAGACGAGGCGCGAGCCTGACGTCAGGTGGGGGCCGCTGCAGTCAAGGTCGGCGCTCCTGACCTCCGCACCTCCACTCTGCATCTCCCAACCACGTGCTCGCACGTTACGCCACTTCGCTCTTCCGCTCTACTTAACTCATTACCGACAGCATACCATAAAGGTTAGATCGTAGAGGCTACAGGCCCTAAGGAAAATTGGAAAGCCAATTTCCGATCAAGTCCAATATACCTGGACGATCCCACCCAACGACTACCGCAAAACCTGCTGCTCAGAGCTACTGGTTTCGACTAGGGTTGCAACGGAAGTCATCTTTTAGGATGCAGATGCTGATGCAGATGTTCTTTGCTTGACATCCGCGGATGTTTTGCGGAAGCGGAGGTTTTGCGGAAGTGGATGCGGAAGTGGATGCGGAAATGGATGCGGAAGTGGATGCGGAAGTGGATGCGGAAGTAGATGCGGAAGTAGATGCGGAAGTGGAAAAATAAATTTACAATTATTTACGTTTTAATATTTTATGCCAAATTCTACATTGTTTCATGAGAAATGTCTATTTCTATATAATACTGCCACACTGATTTATTTTTGCGTCATCTTTCAACAATAAAAAATATCATAAGTGAATTAAATTATTTAAATAACTACACACGCGTCCAAAAAAAATCTTTCTCATATGAACTTTGTGGAGTTCGTGACTCAACTAATTGAAGTGTCAAGCACAAGGTCACGCCACGCCACATCTCCGTTCCCGCCACCCGCCTCCCCACCGCTCTAGCGGTCCATTCACAGTACAACTTGTAGGACCTACGATGAACCGATTTTCGATAAATAACTCTTGATGGGCCGTGAAAGGTGTTACAGGACCACACGTAGGACATGTTGGATGTTGTTCAACTCCCAGACAACCAACATGGCCATGGGCGCCGGGAGGGGGGGGGGGCAAGGGAGTGCACTTGCACCCCCCTGACATCCCGGGTCGCCGTCTGGGCAGTAGTAGAGCTAAAAAAAAAAAAAGGTCACCCAGCCCGGAAATTTTTGGACCGATAGGGGGGGGGGAGGCACCAATGCAGCCCTGGTGCACCCCCCTAGAAGCAATCCTGCCTGCGCCCATGAACATGGCTCTTTGCTGTCCAACAAGCTATGGCGCTGGATCATGCTTGGAGGAAACATTCTACGTGAGTACGATAAGGACACATGGTGTGCCGCGAGAAAGTACGAGTCGAAAGGATTGCTTGGAACATTTTGTTGAACTCGTACTAGCGTGAATGAGTGAGCGCATCGTACAGTAGTTCTACTCGGATGACCTGTAATTTGTACCGTGAATAGGCCGCTTTACTTTACATGCAAGTTCAAATACGTCGCTTAAGTTACTTTTATTGCAAGATCGTCAAAAAACAAAAAAAAAACAAAAAACACGTTGTTGTTAGATAAGCGACGATAGGCAGAATCTCGTATAAAGAAAAATATATATTGCAATGTAAACAAAACATCCGCTATACATCCGCACTAAAAATTGCATATGCGGATGTGAAAGCGTTACCTCACTAGTTTCGACTAAACCCGAAAAGAACGGGCATACAGGACTCCTGAAACTTTGACAGGGAACCACGAAACAGATAATTGCCTACATCATGTAGCAGTGGTCACACCGTCGGTTTATGTAGTGGGAGGCCACTTGATCCACCGGTCCGTAACTGGTACTGACCGGTTGAAATTTGGATTAACTGCTTCCACACGATGTACTCTCCACTTTTGCGCTCTCTTTTTTCGAAATTATCACCAAAAAATAAATTAAAAATACCAAAATATAAGACTCTGCACTACCGGGAAATGTTACCAGCGCTGCAAAAATGACACACAAAAATTATCGATACAGGGATCATGTGAAACTAAACAGGTTTGTTATGTCATAGTTGTGGTTTCGGTCTGGACAAAAAGAAAAAAATTTGTTCTGCACCATCCATCTCAGAAATGGGGCATTTGTTTACAATGGAAGGTATCGATTGCCTCCGACTGCTTGTATCGATATAAATATGGCGAGCGTTGTTGAACTTTATTTCGGACAAATATTTTCTATCTGTTAATTTCGTGCGACTTTTTACAGCGGATGGAAGCCGATAAATAAAAAAAAACCTTAACAACAATGGATTTAACCAACATTTCAAGAGATTTTCATTAATTTTGGAGCGTTGGTGGGTATAATTGCTGCGCGTCTCTGTCATATTTCGGTATTTTTAATTTAATTTTCCGAAAAAGTAGAGTGCAAAACGTGAAGAGGATACTATAACGAAAACAGTTAAAACAATTTCAACAGGTTAGTACCAGTTTCGGACCGGTGGAAAAGTGACGGGCCACCTGGTCAAGGCACTGAGCGAAAATCTGTTTCCTTATCTGCACTGTCTTATAACTTCAATGTTAGGTTACTCCTGTAGTACAATGCACATGTTTATAATTTTTGTAAGCATGCTTATTAAGTTTAAAATGCGATAAATTGGTAAACTTTAGAACAAAATTGTCTGCTAAAGTGTCACAAAAAGAAAAGTGATGCCCCAAGTTCAAATTCGGAATCACTGATAAATTGTACAGGTTTTTAACCCATCTACTACTATTAAAAAGGTTGCTTTCTTTGTCAAATACATCGTGAGGGGATAATATTTTGCATTCATTTATAAATTGTAATTTTCCCTCCATTATGTCAGCCAGCAAACTGAGAACTCCGACATTACAACCCTCACGTTTCTTCCGGCTATTAAGTCCGTACCTCTGTTCATATGGTCTGGGCAAAAACAATCCACTATTTATGGCTCTCCAATTTAACTTATCAGATTATATTAACCCACGACCTTGTTTCCTATACACGGAATTAAATATTAAATAATAGGCGTCTGGTTGGGGCGCGATTATAATTTCTAAATGATTGCGACGTCAGTACAGGAGCAATAATTACTTTCTTCTGCAGTGACTCCATAGAAGTCATTCACTAGGAGCCCTGATTACACCCGTCAGCTGTACCCCTAACTGACCACTTCAAAGACGGTCGCTGACTTTATTCCGCAAATATCGGGAGTTTTAGAGAATCCAGCTTTGTAACGAGGAGATTTCAGTAAGATTTCTAGTCTATTACAATGAAACAAATCAATAAATAAATTTCAAAAAGCATAAGCAAAATGTATAAGTATGGTGTAAGATAATTTCATTTTTCGTTGAAACAAGTTCCACGTTGATGCGCTTTGTAAAAATATAGGTTCAAATATATAAAAAATAAGTTTTAAAATAATAATGAAACAGTGCAAGACTTTTACACTCATAGTATCAACGAATACAATAGCCTGTTAGAAAATATAAAAAATGTAGATATTGTTTACTATTTGCTTTTAATGGGAAAAGTATAAAACCATTTCTGATACGAAGATCATTGTTTTCGTCAGAGTAACTCTTTAGTAAAAAAACTTTTTCAATCTTAGAAATAAGTAATGTTTAACATTTACTATGTTTACGACTGAGAATATTTTCAGAATTCTATTCCATAATTAGCAAGCGAAGATTGCATCATTACACTTACCACAGAATAAAGCTGTCTCATCAGAAAATCCCCGAGCAAAAGTATCCAAATACTCCTTTGCTTCCTGTAATTAAAAATCTATGACTTTAAAAAACTTTTCGAAATACAACCACAAACAAATTTAACCCCCAAAATACGTATGCTACACTGAAAAACACAACCCCTGAGGCCTTGTGCTACACTGCCTCACACAACCCCCAGTGTGCTATGCCACCCCGCCAAACGTAACCACTGCTCAATTCCTCGTGATAGCCCATTCTAAAACACCAGAGGTGATAAACTACACTTAACAAATTCCGCTACTGTTGTAACTTAAACAGTCGAGGTGGTGATGCTATGCTGCCAAATTCGATCGCAGTGATGACGTATCAGTATGGTATATCCCTCAGGAGCGATATAGCAGACTAAAAACCCCCAAATCATAAATCACCCTGCCGAACACGAGCCTTCACCCAACGCTAAGTCAGCCAAAGTAGGGACAGACCGCTGTACTTAACTGAACCAGGCTGTGTTATATGTCATGTTAAGAATGCCACTATGTTCAACCGAACCCCAAAATGAAATACACGATTCTAGATACTGAACCACCATGGTGACCGGTCACTGTTGCAAACTCACATACCCTCAGATGACATATTACACTTCATAAAACAGAGCTGAAAATATACACTGATAAATTTGAACTTCATCGCACTCAATTACAAAAATATAACTAAGGTTCAAGATAAATTGTAATTGACTTTCACTAACCAATGTAGTTTTCGCAGGCTACATTTTCCAGCCTTGCTTGTGTTAGTCAAATTTCAGATTCCAGATTTTCAATCTGGCAGTCGGCAGAAAACCTAAAGAGAAAGTAGGCAATAAGAAGCACCTGGCCACTGTTACGCGGAATGCCCCCTCCCCTTGGTGTGGTTCCCCTAGATAGAGTTTAAGGTACGGTCGTGGCAAGCTGAACAAGCTTCTGAGAACGCCGCAGATTGGGTTACCAGCACAACTGTGACCGTTCAAAGTTTCATCAGATTTGACACCAAATTCAAACTTTCTTCTGCTTTCCGTAAAGGAGGTAAAATTATATCCATTTGAAATGTTAATAAGAAAAAATTCAAATCAAAGTGTTCAGTTTTTACCGCAGACCGTGACTATCGGTTCACAAAAAAGAACTTGCCTATTCTCTTTCTTTAAAGACAAATATCACTTTCTTAACGCATTCTGTAAGTTTATTTCTTAATACAACAGAAGTATCGAAGTATCAACCCAAAAAAAAAGCATAAATTTTTTTTAATCATTCACATATAACTGCAGCGAGTTTAAGTTTGGATCTTAACAACTAATGAGTAATTTCAGGTTAATTAACACCAGGTTACTACCAAATTAATCAACCAAAAAATGTGAACTCTATTATTTTTCAGTATTATCAGAGTTAATAGGCAGTACTTCCAATGTTTCCTCCATGCTGCATTTTTTTTTTCTGTCATCATTTTTTTTATTTTATTTTTTTTCACGCTAAGAAACTTCATGATATATCTGGTCATTAAATTAGTTACTTTCCTATACTATCAAAAATAGTGATGAAAGAATTCCTTAATCAACATTTTGCGTTTTTTTTCTCAACACATCATAAACAAAACTTTTAACAATTTTCATATATATATTTGTAAGAGATATACACGAAAATATTTTTCGACATTGCTCATCAACAGCATGGAGAACTAAGTATTTAGGCCCAGTTTTACTAGATACAGAGTAACGCCTTCCCTGCACCTGACCTCGAATCTGCACCGCCAGTTCGTTGAAGGACACTCATTTCAGTCCAACAAGAACAAGTAGTCTGATAACTTGGCACAGCTCCGTTTAGGAGACATGCTGAAGTTCAGCGATAAATAACTGATATTTATAAACTGCATAATTCAAGTCAGAAATGTTATGCCCAAGTAATTCTGACACATTGTTCCATTGTTTCTCTCTTGTTGAATGCATTATTCCAGAGGAATGTTTTAAATTTCGCATATTTCAGTTAAGAGTTCTTAAATTTAGGCTCGCGTGTGGGCAAAACAAATATCCTTCACCAATCTTGTCAAACAGTCTCCAAACAACTTGTTACCAACAGTGAGTTTGCATTTATACTATCAAAATAATGACTACTCTTTCAGTAGAAGCTTTTTTTTTTTAACTTCTTTACGTCTCTTTTTTTTAACATCGAGGTCTTTAGAGACGGGAAAGGATGGGGGGGCAAGGAATGGGAAGGAATTCGGCCATGGACTTTTGAAGGAAGCATCCCGGCATTTGCCTGGAGTGATTTTGGAAAACCCAAATCTGGATGCCCGGACGGGGATTCGAACCGCTGTCCTCCCGAATGCGAGGCGAGAACGCTAACCGTCGGTCCAGTAGAAGCAAACATACGGGAAAAAGATCCTCAGAAGAACTCTCTGCCTTTGTGTCAATCTGTCCCGTCATAAATCTGCGCAGTCAAAGAAACAGCTCCTTCCACTTGTGTACACATATTTGTCGCTAGATTCATTTACGCAAGTCATAATTTATGGACGGAACTGAAGTAGCGTCTTTGTTATAAGAATCACAAAAGAAAACAAAAAGTTCATTTCAAGAATGGTGTTACTAGGGCTCTATTTTCTAGCTGACCTTGACAAAAATGGATATGGTACACAGACAGTAGTCTATTAACGCAAAAATCAATGCTTTATATAGGGTGTTACAAAAAGGTACGGCCAAACTTTCAGGAAACATTCCTCACACACAAACGAAGAAAATATGTTATGTGGAGATGTGTCCGGAAACACTTACTTTCCATGTTAGAGCTCATTTTAGTTTCGTTAGTATGTACTGTACTTCCTCGATTCACCGCCAGTTGGCCCAATTGCAGGAAGGTAATGCTAGAAGATGTGCCTTTACAAGTACGACACAACATGTGGTTCATGCACGATGGAGCTCCTGCACATTTCAGTCGACGTGTTCGTACGCTTCTCAACAACAGATTCAGTGGCCGATGGATTGGTAGAGGCGGACCAATTCCATGGCCCCCACGCTCTCCTGACCTCAACCCTCTTGACTTCCATTTATGGGGGCATTTGAAAGCCCTTGTCTACGCAACCCCGGTACCAAATGTAGAGACTCTTCGTGCTCGTATTGTGGACGGCTGTGATACAATACGCCATTCTCCAGGGCTGCATCAGCGCATCAGGGATTCCATGCGACGGAGGGTGGATGCATGTATCCTCGCTAACGGAGGACATTTTGAACATTTCCTGTAACAAAGTGTTTGAAGTCACGCTGGTACGTTCTGTTGCTGTGTTTTTCCATTCCATGTTTAATGTGATTTGAAGAGAAGTAATAAAATGAGCTCTAACATGGAAAGTAAGCGTTTCCGGACACGTGTCCACATAACATATTTTCTTTGTTTGTGTGTGAGGAATGTTTCCTGAAAGTTTGGCCGTACCTTTTTGTAACACCCTGTATATACTAAAATTAAGTAGCGGACTTCTTCCATCGCTCTCCAACGTAGCACCGCATTACCGCCAGTAAGGATCGTCCAATTATCATCAATCTTTTAAAATTTTATTACCTATCTTATCTGAATTTATGAGAATTTTTAATAAAGAAATATTACTATACGACAGAATAATCGCAAATAAAAATCTCTTTACTTGTTTCGATAGCAACTTACAAATAATATTATATTTAAGTATTTTCAGTATTTTCTGCATAAATGTATGATAGAGTCGATAATTTCAATTTCTTTGGGAATAACGTTTTTGAGATACGCCTAATAACAAAAAAGACCTAGGCGTTTACAACTTCTACCGTTATTTTCGCCTTTATTTTCCAGTAATAAAAACTGAATAACAATTGGTGCTCATCTTCACGAGCTCTTAACAGTGAATTCTCTAGAGTTGGGGTAGTCCTATTCCGACTAATTGCATTCATCCGCAACAAAATACAATTCTTCTAAATTCAGCTTCGGGTCAGCACTACACATATCATGTACAAACTTGAAGTCTATAACTTACGAGCCAGTGGTCTGTAACACGACTTCCCTTCCAGTAGGTAAACTTGTGGAAGTTAATGACGATGAATACAAACAAGCGACGACCGAAATAAAAGCATGCTCCTGGGAGACCCTTAGTTTTCAAACTGAAAATTGCATCCAAAACGGGTCGGTAATTTTTGCATGATACTTAGACAAAAAAATTCCATGAAAATTGCCATTTTCAGATTTAAATATATAATGAATAAATATTAATGAAGTGCACTGTATAGAAAACCCAATACGAAAACAACATTTTAAAAAAACAATCCATGCCCTCGGCTCGACTCGTACTTGGGGCCAGCGCTGTAGCCCCTATACTATCTGAGTAGGCGAAGACTTTAACCCGCTCGCAAGTGACTGCCCGATCTTGATAGTAATTTCTTAAAGATAAATCTCAGCTACTGATTCGCATAGTACCCAACTATCATTTTTGTTCTATACTTCATTATTCAAAATATTGAAACTTTGCTACCGTCGCTTAGATACATGACTTCGCAGTTACTTGCTATCTAGACGATGATAACCTCTCACCATCCGCAAGTGTGCTGCGGGTGTTTCTATCAGTAACTGCTGCTAGCGTACAGCGAAGCACAAAAATTAATTTTCAGAATGAAGTCAGAATTGCATCAAAAATGACTACTAGACATTAATTACAATATATATTAGATGATCCGTGTAAAAATTTCGCTAACACAACGAGTAATAAGGTAGAGGGTTGGTAATAGGATGAAAGAAGAAGCGCTTCATTTGTTTCAATTGTTTATTTGTTTAGTATAATAGGTACGTACGTAACAAAAGTCGACACAGTGAAGCAGTTTATTAATATCTCTGTGATATGTGCTACTGCTATTCAACGGTTTAGCTCTGAACTGTCTCATACAAGCGACTTTCACAGTTATTACTTTTTCCGAAAAATTACGTTCTCAAGAAATGATGTGACTAGAGACCTTAATCTTTAATATTATAGCTCATTTATCTATTTCGGTTAGATATCAAGAAAGATAAATGGCTCATGATAAAAAATACGTTACAGAAATAATAGCAATTTTGTCCTGTGTTAAAATATGATGTGACCACGGCGGAGAACTTAATATTTAAAATGATAACTCTTTTATCTATATCGGTTAAATATCGAGGGAGATAAATGGCTCGTGACAAAAAAACGCGCAGTATAAATATTGTTACTTTTGCCCTTTGAGGATCAAAATCCGAAAAATTCCTTTCATCAAATATGATGTGACCCAAGTGGAGACCTCAATCTCTAGAATAATACCTCGTTCCTAGTTTTCGGTTAGATATCAAGGGGTATAAATAGCTTGTGACAAAAAATCGTTATGGAAATAATGGTAATGTTGCCCTTTAATTCCGAAACATTCATTTCTTAAAATATGATGCGACCACCGCGGAGACCTCATTTATCTATATCAGTTAGATATCAAGGGAGATAAATGGCTCGTGACAGAAAAACGCATTGCAGAAATATTAATACTTTTGCCCTTTAAAAGTCGCATTCCGAAAAATTCCTGTCTTAATAAATGAGGTGATCAAAGCGGAGATCTTAATATTTAAAATGATACTTCATTTATCGATTTCGGTTAGGAATGTAGAGAGATAAATGGTTTTTGGTATAAAAAATTGCATTTTAGAAATATTAACATTTTTGCCCTTTAAGGACTGAATTCCGAAAAAATCCTTTCTTAAAATATGAAGTGATCAAACTGGAGACCTTAAGCTTTAAAATAATACCTCATTCATACATTTCGGTTAGGTATCAATGGAGATATTGGCGACATTACAACTGCAGACGACAAACATCCAACAACGTTTTGGTATTACCGTTAATGGGAACAACAGACAGTGCTAGGTATTAAATCCGGTGAAATGATGATACAGAATTACAACTTGCTACCGTAATATGAAGGAATGTAGAAAAAACATCCGAAAAACCTCACATCGTGTTAAATACTTTGTCTGGACCAAATGATGGAATACTGCACGTATTTCCAGTCTGAATTAATCCGCCATGATGGTACTTTGACGAGTAAAGTTCCTTTCCCAGCCAGGAACCTAGCCCATTACAGCGCTCTGTTGGAAAACTTCTGACCTTGAGAAGGAGAACTCTTATTTAGCCTTATTTTCATACAGAAGTAAATTACTAGAGAACAAAGAAAAGGTCGAAAAACAAGGGCTACATTCAGAAAACTGAAACAATGTACTAGCCTGTTTTGCAAAGCACAAGGTGTTAGCTATTCTGCAAAAATCGTGAACACTCCAGGCAGACATACTCTCTACATGTACATGAAAACAGTAGCTAAAATTTGTCTTTTACAGTTTTCCTCTCGCTTCCTCTTCCAAATATCGAAGGAGAGAGGGGAGAAGTATTAAAGTGCATTTGAGAGTCACTTTCTTCCCCATTTCTTATTCCTAAGACTCAAATTTGTAAAAATGAATGTTACATGATGAAAAAACCGAATATCAAGCAGTAACTTCTCCTTCAGATCTAAAACTATATCTGTACATCAGTTCTATTAATACTGAGGAGCAGTCAGGCATAAATAGTACAGACGTCATTTACTGTATGTGAGGCTGATAAGGTTTTGTAATCTTTGTGTATGCCGATATTGGTTCGTATTATTATATTTACGTATTTAAGCACCGATATTGAAAAGTTCGCCATTTTTCCTATAATATTAATAGTAATGTAAGTGAATTGTAGTGCCATAACAAACTAATTTTTTATAAACAACATATAGCAATGTCCGTAGCTTTATTCCGCTAATAATTCTTACAGCATGTTTTTGTGGCTCCAGAAATAGAAACAAAATAATTTTATCAACATTTGCAAACAAGATGGCTTAAACAGCAAATCTTTCTTCTTCATATGATGCCTTCCTTGTAGTATGTACCCTTCCAAGGGAACTTTCTGGGGAAGATTAGTTGGGGAGTAATCGTACGCTTCCGCGGTCAAAATCAGTTGATTCTAGGCTGTCCGGGTGACGACGCGTCATGATTCGTGTAGCCGACGATCCGACCATCCTTCTGTGGTTCAGTTCTACCCTGAAGAAGACCACAGAAGAATGGTCGAAACGTCGACTACACGAATCATGACGCGGCGTCACCCGGACAGCCAACAATCAACAGATTAATTGAGGTGTTTTTTCGTTGCCTCCGCCAGCGTGTTAGTATGTGTTATTATAGGTGAGGATGCCTGTGATAGCTTGCTTGTTCAGAACAGAGTCTTGTTTGTGTTGTATGAAATGAGAGATAAAGAAGGGACATTCCATATTGCTTCAGAAAGATATCAAGGGCCGCCATCTTGATGTCCCCATCCGACTGCCCTCGCTCTATACGCAATGCGGAGAGGTTAGGGATTTAAGGCAGGACTTTGGTGCTCAATCTGGTGATTATGGATTGTGCACCACTCCCTCTCCTACCCTGCCGGCCAAGTCTAATGGTGAAAATTTCTTCCACTACCAGGACTCGAACCAGCTAACCCTGTGACAGCGCCGGACTGAGCCAACTGGATGGGTAGTGGATTCTTAAAAAAGAAAAGAAAAAAAGACATAGGCCCTGCGTACAGCCAAACATATGACTTTTCTTCTTCTTCTCTTTGATATTGCCCATCTAAGGGCCACGAAAAGTAATCCCGTGTATTAATTTCGATCTTTCTTTTCTTCACAATTCTTCATCCTTTCACTTTGCTGTTTCCTCCTTTCTTCCGTCCATATGTTATTACATATCCTCTTCTCCTTCTCCTGGAAACCCTTGAAATTATGAATCAATCTCTTAAAAGTTGCTCTATCGTGTATTAAATCTTCTGTTATTCCGATGTCAATCATATCTTTCTTTACTCCTTGGATCCACTGGTTGCCATTCTTACTCTTGTAAACATGCTTGAAAGTTCTTTTTGCAAATCTGTTGTTATCCATTCTCATTATGTGACCAAAGAAACTGATTCTTCTCTTTCTGATCGTGTTTGACATCCTTTCAATTTCTTCTTCTTTATATAGATCTTCCGGTGTCTAAACTCAACATTTTCAATTTTTAGTGGTCCCCAATTTTTCTCAAGATTTTTCTTTCCCTTTTCTCTATCTCTTCTATTTCTCCAATTTTCATAGAGAACAAACATTCTGAGGCGTACAGACCTTCTGGTTTGATTACTGTGTTGTAGTGTTTGATGTTAGTTTTCCTTGAGAAATTCTTCTTATTGTATGTATCAGTTGGTATGCTAGTTCTAGTTTTCTTGCTCTTGATATGTTTGCTTCTTTATGACTTTTAGAAATGCACTTTTTCAACATAAGCAGTGTAAGTGCAATTAAAAAAATTAATCTGTATTTTAAACAATTAAGAGGGTGGATTAAATTTAGACCAAACTCTTGGAATTGAGCCAGCAATAATGGTCCGAGTGGTCACTCTCTTCTAGACGTGATGGGTGGGAGTGTCACTTGCCTGCAGACCAAACTTTTCAGTCAATAGTACAGAAAATTGTTTGGAGCAAGACGTGTATTCCCTAGACTGCGCAACACACAAGTATTCAATTTCTCACTCGTGAAGGCGTAAACCAACCAAAATTCTTCAGATATTGGAAGCACAGTTCGAGGATCACACACTGTCAAGAGGTCGTGCGTTTACCTTGCGCAAGGAATTCTGAACTGGCCGTGAAAAAAACATTGAAAGCCACTATGGTCATCCACGGAAAAGCATTACAAAACGGAACACTTTATTGCGGGCGACCGGCATTTGACGGTTTATGAACTAGGAATAAGTCCATCATCACAAAGTATTTACAGCTCCGTAAAGAATCTCCACTATGGGTGCGTCGTCTTGTGCCTGCCGAGCAGAAGTTGGCTCTTTTGCAGAGCTGTGATTCATTCTCAGCACGGTTTGCAGGAGAATGTGGCATATTTTTAATTGCATCAAAACCTGTGGTAAAACTTAGATCCTCCACTATACAACAGAGACAAAACAAGAGGGCATCGAGTGTCGAAAGAAGAATGAGGCAGTCACATTAAAGGCCAAAAGACGAAGTTTGCAAGGTGCTTACAACTGTGAGTTTGCATATTGCATCAGTGCAGCAAACTACTGCAATGTTTTGGTGAGGTTTAAACTGCTCGTCGACGCAAAAAGCATGACCAGCTAACAAGAGATGTGATTTTTCTCAATGACAACGCCCGACCCAATGTAGATCTCACTCGCTCAAAGTGAACTGGAAATCAGCCCTGTGATTCTCACCTTTCTGAGCAAAATAACATTTAGGTGGATGGACCATTTGACGTCATGACAACGCGGTGGAGGGCTGGAGGGCTTTGTGCGCGATTGGCTACTGTGCAACGCCCTTTGATTTACAATGACGACATCCAAGAGCTTCAGATACGCTGGGAAAAGTCTGTTTCAAAAGCGGAGATTTTGTTGATAAATAATGTTCTAGGTTAATTTGTTATGGTAAATAAAAAATAAGTTTCATTTATACTTGATCCACAAATATTATTTTCCAGTAAGGTTTCTGTGACTTATCTGTCTAGTGCAACTAAGTAAAAAACTTAGTTTTTGGGCAGACGCGTTTCGATTATTTATTCAGTCATCCTCGGTGTCAGTTTTTATTTCCTGTTTTACATTGAGGTCTGGGAAAGTTCTATTTCAGTGTTTGTTTTGCTGATTTTATGTGTTTCGCACATACATTGTAGTGTCCTAATCGCACAAACTTGCTTCATTTTGAAAGCACACTACTGTTTTGCACGTTTTCTGTTTGTGTAACCTCTGTACACGCATTTGTTATTGTTTACAGTAATGGGTTAAGAGATTATTTTCGTTTGTGCTTTACAAGACATTAAACCAGTAGATGATTAAGGGCCAAGGTCACGCACTTTATGAGAGAAACATCCGAATATTCACTTGGATTAATTTCTGGAAACCATGAAAACCTACGTCTGGATGGCCGCACGAGACATAAAAATTGGTATCGAATGCCATTCCTGTATCCACCAGGCTCGGTTTTTGTCGTCAAATCAAAATACTAAAAGAAGTACAACCTGTACCCTGAAATTCTTTACATTTCTGAACGTCTTTTTTAATACAGTTACCATTACTTCTTGATAATACTGAGTACACAGAGTAAAAAAAAAAAAAAAACCTGGAGAACTCAGGATTGAATTCAGTTTTAGATCTTCCATCATTTCCCCCAAATCACTCTAGGCGAATGCCGGTATGATTCCTTTAAAAAGGCCAAGGCCGAAATTCATCCAGTCCCTTGTACCCAGTCCTTTCCCGCCTTAAATGACCTCTAATGACGTCAACGAGGCTTATTGACGTAAATAATAATAATAATAATGAAAGAAAAATATTCATCTGATTATAACAATTCTGTCCCTTACATCCTGCTATTTGTAACGTATACTACTTCCTTACTTCAGTACTAAAACATGCCTCATTCTCTATTGCGAACCTTCGTTTTTCCTGTCTAAAACAACGAAAATTCGGGGACAACTGCACATGAGGAGAACAATACCCCGAAGAAATCACATATTTTTAGTTATAGTACAACTGTTGGGGAATATAGCCGAAACCTACACGTATGTATGCAGCGGCTAGGTTTAGCTCAGCTTGTTCTGCTACCAGAGGATGTTGTATTTAGCTCGCAATTTGTGGAATGGGACTCCGTACCGACTCAAGGCTTAAATGATTTGGAGTAGCGCCAGCTATTCGATGTCTGACCTACCATCAGACAAGGACAGGAAACAACCGAGCAAGCGGGAAGTTGTAGGAAGGAGGCACGAGGGATGCAATTTGCAGATGCTTAGGCCTACAAAAATATTATACCATACCTACATGGATAAAACTGAACTATTCCAAAAGACAGGAAACATAAGTAAAAATACACGTCTGTAAACATTCCTTCGTCCTCTGTGCCATTACTGATTGAATTTATCAGTAATTATTAAGTTTGGTTCTAACGCAATTTTGTGAATTAAACCTCATGATCATATAAATGATGAATTTCGTGGACTAGATCGAAGAAATAGTATGATGTTCACTTATTAACGGTCTCTTGTGTGAGACATTACAAACTGAGTTCAGATAATGGGTCCGATGGAATCTAGCTCATTCTAGTAAAAATCAGGGGAAAAAATCAGAATTACCACAAGGATGAATCCTGGGACCCAGAATATTTTTGTTTTTATAACTTACGATATTGGATTTAAAATAAGATGCAGAAGCATTAATGTAGATAAATAAGACATCACGGAGAGGTAGATGAAGAATTATAATCAGCGAAGGAATTTATGTTTTTATAACTTACGATATTGGATTTAAAATAAGATGCAGAAGCATTAATGTAGATAAATAAGACATCACGGAGAGGTAGATGAAGAATTATAATCAGCGAAGGAATTTATAAACATGACGTTCATGCGCGTGAAATGAAATGAAGTGAAAATATACACGTAGGTGGGGCAACTTCATTGGATCACAGAGGAAAGAAGAACACACTGGTAACTATGTATTGAAAAGATCGCGCTGGTAATGCAAGGTCCTTGGTTAGACTTCAGGCCTCAACTTTTTTCAGATTCTTACCTACGCCATGTTTTGCTTCGTATGTGTGAAATAAGTTTCGCATACTAAATGGTTTCTATAACACGCTGGCATGCATCTCCATACATAACAGACGTAAAATGCCTCTCTCACTCAGCTGTTAATACGAAGAAACGTTTCTGTTCACTTAATATTCAGTTGTGGTAATGTCTTCTCTAAATCATTTCGCTATCATTCTTTATGATGTTAGACTAATAGAATAGGGAAGGCGTGTTCATTTCTGATTAATTAAGAAGAGTCATACCAAGAAATTGAGTGGTTGAAGCATATTCGAGCATTGTGGAAAACATTTCTGACCACCCATATTTCGTCGTACCACATCATTTACCCCTGACAAATTCTGGGTTGATTCCATAGTATATATTTTTTCCACTTCACGGATCTAACAATTTTGCTATCGGAAAATCGTAAAGGATCAATAAGAGTGCAGAGCCTGGTTGATGAGCGATCACTCTCTGACATCGCATTCTGGAAGGAGGACGCGGCTTCGAATCCCCGTTGGGCAATCCAGATTTCGATTTTCCATCATTTCCCGAAGTCAATCCAAGCGAATGCTGGGACGGCTCCTTCAAAAAATATGGTCTAATTCCTTTCCGTTCTTTGACCCCCAGAACCTCCGCGCCTTTATAATGACTTCGACGAAGTGCTCATAAACATAAAAAAATATGTACTCCATAACTCTTCACTCTCTAAATGTTAAAAATTAATTAGCCGTAAGAAATTAAAATGTGGACAGCTGCGAAAATTAGAGTAGGAGTTCGGTAAATAATGCGTCGGATAATCTGGATGCCAGTCGTGGACAAGAAGCGAACAAATAGGCTGGTGAGAACTATTGATATAGAAGACAGAGCAAGCTTACAAGCTTAGATATTAAAGAAACAACTGAAACATGGTAGTACTGATTCTGGTTCCTCAGGACATAAAGATACATCGAGTGTTAGATATGAAACAAATGCGAATCGTTAAGGAGGGGAAGTAATGTTTCCTGTCGGCTACATTAATACTTCATCGCAGCATTCATCAGAAATTGTTTAGGAAAAGTGTTCCACATTAAAATTTGAGGTCTTCCCGAAAGCCTTTTCATCAGATAAATCCTTGTATCATACAGTACAGTGGAAATCGTTCGGTGTACAACTTGGAAAGAAAGCCCCAATTAATAGAACAAAACACAAATAGATTTTAAGTAATTTGGCTGTTGAATAATAGTACGAAAATTAGCCTCATTTGTGGTTCATTCTAACGTAACTAAATAAAATATTTTGCTTCGAAAATAAATTATTTACTGTAGTGTGTACAGTTAACAGAGGCGGTTCAAGGTCAGTCCGCTCTAACCCCACTCCGCTAGCCTAGCCATTACATGTGAAGGGGAAATTTACCATTCGTCTACATAATAGGTTCCCAACCGCTCCTTGTACAGAGAAAAACATCCATATTGATCCAACTGGTTTTGGTCATAACCCAATTTTTGAAACGGCGATTGAATGGCGCCCATCTTAAGTGCAATGTATTAAATCATATATTGAAAAATAGGGACAGATTTTTTTATAATTTCTTTATGAAAATATACTAACGATATTGGTGTAGTGTTGATAGTTTAATAAATACATACCATTAAGAAATAATAATATTATTGTTTTGAGAGCTGAGCTCCATGTAATGAAGCTAATTTTTCGATATTTGGTGCCTCATTTGTTATCAGCGATCTCAAGTCACAGCGTTCTGCTTTTGATAATCACTCTCTTTTATTTGACAGTAAACAGCTCGATACGCTAAATCCTCTTTCTGCTGCATAAGATGATGGGGATGAAATGTTAAATTTCTTTGATGCAACCTTTATTTTAATTTTATTTTTACTTATGGCTTTACGCCTCGTCGACGTTGAGGCGGAATGGGACTGGGGGACAGGGAATGGGAAACAATTCGGCCATGGCCTTTTGAAGGAAGCATCCCTACATTCGCCTGGAGTGATTTGGGGAAACCGTGGAAAACCCAAAGAAGGATGCCCGGTCGGGTATTCGATCCGGCGTCCTCCTGAATGCGAGGCCAGAGCATTAACCACTCACCCACCACGCTCGGTCGCAGCCTTTAAAGCCGGATATAATACTGAGAGGCAAGGGGACGGCGATTTGTCCTCAACGTCATCTAAATTTGCTGTTCAATGCCCGTCGAAAATCCACATGGACACAGCGTTCAGACATAGGAAGGGAAGGATTGGTAGGCGACCTTGGGCCGACAATTCAGAGTGAACAGATTACAGAGCCTCTCAGGGGCGAATCCAGGGGATCAAGGCCCCCCCAAAAATGTATCTAGGTCCACCCCAACATTGTAATTTTTGAGACTTTTTTTTTAGCTCTACGGATTTGAGGCCCGTAGAGGCTATAAACAATACCCCATGACCGACTCAAGCCCCCCCCCCCCCCAAAACGTAAATCGACTGAAGGCAAGCCCTCTGAACCAAAATTCACCCAAGCCAAGCCCCCCCCCCCAAACCAAAATCCGCTCAAGCCCTTCCCAAACTAAAATCCTGGATCCGCCCCTGGAGCCACTGTTGTAGGATGAAGTGTTCCAACCCAGCCTAACTTTAACATGACAATAAGAAGAAAATGCGAATAAATGAAGACTGTCACAAGGCACTTTTTTGTTTCTTTACCGGATTAGTAGTATCCCTACCACTTTCCATTTCCATCTTCCTCTCGAACACTTTGATGAGTATAGTACAGTGACGGTGAAGGATACTGAGATGATCCGCTGGTTGGAGAGATAGTGGTAGCGGGACTACATATACCAATTTAGAACAAGATATGGATGTCTACCGTGCGTCGGACGGCTGTATTTTCGTCGATAAACCATCCACATGAAGTTGCGTGCTGCCAGCAACTTGAAAGTTGTGAGAGCGTCCTCGCGTCCCTCTATTATTTGAGGGAGGGAACTCGACGGAAATACTCTCGACCGCCCGTCCGGATGAAGCACGAGTTATTAGGATCGATATCTCATATCGATAGGACAGACAGGCACGCGATAGAGCTATAACCCGGCAATCTACTTGGTACCAAAAGTCATTTAGTTCACTTATTGGAAATTATCGTGAGATATTGACACTCTCGGAAAAGCAACTTTAAAACCTTAAAAAAAAAAAAACGTTAGCATCGTTTTAAAGTGAACAATATGCAAGGTTTGAAACGTGATTATTTTATTCCTATACAATCCATCACAAACTATTACTCTGTTGATATATTGTATCTTTTCTATATGAACCTGTAGCGGGCTGTGTTTGTGGATATTTCTGTCATGCTAGGCTATTACGCAAAAAAAACAAAAAACAAAAAACACCAACTTATCTTGATGAGGTTTTCACAAATTCAAAGGTTTGGTTTTAGCTTAAAACCTGCGTATTGTCCTAAGATATTACGTGACAGGGCACCAAGAAAGAAATTTAAATATGCTGTTAACCTCATAATAACATGGAGGAATAAATGCATCGAGGATTCTTACTACGATTCGGGTGTTGCAGATTAGTAATACAATAAGGTTATTTTCCAGTATTGAAAATATTTTACAAAATGTTATTATGCGCATAGATTACTGCTTAAAGAAGTTTTTTTAATAATTTTTAAATAAAACACGTATTGTTTATAATAAAAACATAAAATCAAATTCGTTGATTTCTTGCCTTTGGTCAGCTGACAGAAAACGCTCTACTATTGGTGGTCCCTTTAGTGACGTCACGTGGCTGTAAACTTATATTGTCTCTACTGTGAACGCTGGAGCTGCGAGTGGAGGGTTACCCATAATACAATATTTCGGTTATATTTATTGTTTGTTGCTTGCTATTTCTTGTTATTAAAGGTTTTTAGTTTTGAATGCAAGATGTAGAACAATTTTGTAGAAGCTTACAGAGCAAAAATAACGAAAGTAGACGCCTTATTAGTTGGACTTACTTTAAAAATAACCCGTGACTTTCATTCTGTGGAGCCTCAAAACGTAATAACTTCAATTTAAGAATCATTTATATTTAAATTCAAAGTTACTGAATAACGGAAATCGTTCATAACAATAACCAAAACTACAACTTAAATTAGTTGTTTCATGGTATACTCACGAGAAAAAGGCAAGCTGGTAGTGAAGTACTCCGCAAAATCAAAAAAAAGATATGGAAATATTGACCACTGTAAAAACACGAAAGCTTCAATACCTTGGCCAAATCATGAGGAATAACAGCCGTTATGAACTCCTGCAGTCTATTCTACAGGGGAAAACACCAGGAAAGAGAAGTGCTGGTAGAATAAAAATTTCTTGGTTAAAAAATCTGAGAACATGGACCTCCAAGACAACTACCAAGTTAATCCAAGCATCAACCAGCAGAGGACAAGACAGTCAAAATGGTTGCCGACATCCGGATTGGATAGGTACCAGAAGAAGAATGTAGTATAATATTGGCACAAAAAAGTAAATAACGATATTGTGGGCTGTTTTTCCTTAATTGAGTCCATCAGTAAAAATTCCCTGAGTAAATAAAAAGATATTAGATCTGAACTAACTGTGATGTTATTTTACCCTTTTATGAAACTTAATAGTGGGATACCTAATTATCATCTATTGTTAATAGAAAAAAACATATACATTGATAAAACGTAATGTCCCAATTTTTTCTTTGTTTTTAACTAACAACCTAAGCATTTATTCGTGTACTATGTTATCCAGCTTTATGAAACGTGGAGTTTCTAGAGTAGATACAGTACCGAATTCAGAAATTCACCAACACAATAACTGAAAAACGATAGGTGGGAGCAATGATCTGAAACTAGGCTGATCCTAGTATGGCAATGCTTTAATATATGCAATCCAAGTGGTGCATTTTGTTTAAAACTGTTAAATAACTTATTTCTCCCCAGTTCACTATTAATTTCTTTTGCATGGTGATGGGTGTGACCAAGCTATTACATTCCTTTTCCATTCACACATTTTGTTCATTCTTGTTTCACCTACATCTAACCTTTATTTTATCCAACATTTCTAACATTCCTCTTCCTCCTCCTAAACTACCGTACATTTCTGTATTACTTCTGACAAACATGCTAAGCATAATCCAGTATCTCTCACTTATTGATCTAGCATTCTCCCTTCTCCAACTTCCCTTCTCCATCCTCCCATTTATGTCATTCTGTTGTTTTCCATATGAATGTCTCCAATGTTTCCATTCTTCTTTAGTCTTTGTTAACCTTCTAACAATGTTTCTCAATAAACACTAAAGAAACTAATACCAGTATCAGTGCATCAAGGAACTCGTCAGCATTTTCGAATTACTGGCTAGTCTGGAAAATTTAGTGAATGATACACAATGAACAGCAATTTTTGTGTTTTGTATTAGCATGAAAGAAGAACTGAATTTTGTAGCAATTGTTTATTTGTGCCCTGATATTGATAGTTCTTTAGCAGAAACACAGTAAAAAAGTTTTTAGCACAGATAACAATTTAGGATGCTGTATAGGATAAAACAAAGACCTTATTGCAGACACTTCTTGAAAATCACAATATTCTTAAGATGATTCTCAGTATATGTCTTTATTATGTGATTTGCTATAGAAGATTTTAACTTGTTTATGTTAAATTCACAGGTGTACAGTTTCAATGCAAGAGACAAAAATACCTTGTAGAAAATAAAAAAGCCATTGTCATTAGCTCAAGGAAGAGGTTAATACTCTTGGACACACCGGTTTAATTAAACTTTATAAAAGTATAAAATACTTTGTAGATAAAATGGATTTAATGAAAAACTGAGAGATTTTCTTCTCAACACAATCCGCTCATCAAAAAACTTGTTAAAAAAATTAAATGTATATATTTTAGCAAAATTCAATTGTAAATTTTAATTATAATTTTTTTCTGGCAACATATAACTTTTCACAATTATTATTATTTATCTTGTATGTGTGTATAGTAAAGGACTACATGGAACAAGAGTAGTAGATAAATAAAATAGAAGTAAATGTATTACAGAACTTTAAGGCAAATCTTATTTAAGTCATTATTGGACAGAACATTTGATGGGAAGAAATTTGGGAACAATGACAATTAGGGCAATTATGTGAAGCAGATAATTAAGGACATAGTTTGTAAGGAGCATACTGAGAAGAAGAGATTAGTCAGAATAGATGCAGCATTTCTTCATATCATTTGAGGGATCAATCATCAAAAATGAATGGGTAGTTTGATATGGAAAACAATATTTTCACAAAGTTAGAAATATGGTTGTAGATAGCAATAACTGAAAACGGAAAGAAAAAAAAATCTATCTGTATGCCAGCAGCTTCTATAAGGTAATAAAAATATTTTCATTGGAAAAACCTGAAGGAACTTATAAGATGGCTAAAAAGTAAGGAAACCATATTATATAATGAAAAATAATGTGAGAATCAGTATGGAAAGATTATCACGGGCACTAATGACTCCATCGTCGATGCGTCCTTAAGCCCCAACAACAACATTATCACAAAGTATGATTCACAAATCATGCAATAAGGTGCTCCGATGATTGCTTAGAAATTCAGCACATCTGGATGTTATTTTGAATGGTGCCATAAATGGCAGCTTACACTGGCAAAAAGTGCAAGGCAATGCAAATAAGTAACATAAAGATCTGTTCATGAGTACAAAGTTAACAATTCAGTTGTTGACACAGTAGATTCCCTGAAGTATCTAGGTGTAATAGTACAAAGCAACATGAAATGGGACTTGCACATAACTTCTGTTGTAGGCAAAGCTAATTGTAGATTACAATTCATAGGTCGTATTGAGAAGTTGTAAGCTTATACAAAGGAAGTAGCGTACAAAACACTAGTGCGTCCACATTTGGATTACTATTGTGGAGTTTGGGATCCGTATCACAAGGGATTGAATGACGCGTTAGAGAAAGTACAGAAGAGAGCTGCTCGATTCTTAACTGCTAGTTACAGTCCTTATAAAAGTGTCACCAAATTGATACATAGATTGGGGTGAGATTGTTTGGCAGACAGACAACTTTTTTTTCATTTGAATTTTGGAGAATATGTGAAATTCTTTAATGAAATATTTCTTCTGACAACCTTTTTAGGTTGCAATGACAGGAGGGATAAGATCAGAGATATAAGATGCCGTACTGAAGCATTTATGTGTTCTTTCTTTCCTCATTCTTTTCGGTACTGGAATGCACAAAATCAGGATTGGTGCTTAGCACCCTCTGCCACCCACAATATTTGTGAATTGCAGAGTATAGATGTAGATGTAGAATAAGATGGAAGCTATTCATGTTCACGAAGCTGGATAAATCTATCTCCTCTAGAGCAGTTTCTAATCTTAGATCGGGTCTGCTATTGTATTCTTAGAGCTCGCCTCTTTATCAGACTACCAGCTTGCTATACATGTCATTGATCAGTGTAGGAAGTGGATGTGTTGCCATCTATCTGCAAAACATCTTACTGTGCTCTGTGTGCATTAAATGTATTTTTGTTTGTGTGATCTTAGTTTATAAGAAGGAGACTGGGGACTGCTCTGGAATAATCCTTGATGATTGTGGAAAATGACCTTAAATCTGCAGGACGGCCAAATGTGGGTACCAGGATTCTGTCCTTCCCCATTATTCCTCCCCAATCACGTGTTTAGAGACTTAACGCTCTGAGCCACACTGGTGGGTAGGTAGCTGAGTATACACTGAATTTTGACATTGTATCATGAAAACAATGAGTTAGGTGTGATGATTAATATAATTGTTTTGGTAAGCCATCTTTATATAAAATATATGCATAATTTACCATGAAATTAATAGTTTTTAATCTAAAGAAAATTATGTGATCCATAGTTTACAACAAGGAGACTGAGGACTGTCCTAGCATAATCTGAAATAGTACAAATATTGAACTAACTAATTTTTAAAATGCACCAGAGCAGTAACATTAAACAGGAGTATGGTGACAAATACTCAGATATTTATAGCTATAATGATGTAAATGACAGAAAATAAACAGAATTCAGTTAGATAGTTGTATGTTATAAGAACTTACCCACAATATCTCCACAATGGGAGTTTATAGAAAATAGTCAGCATGTAAGCTCGACATACTACATCTTGAAAGAGATAAACTGCATATCTTTATATATAAAGATGAATGTATGTTTGTTTGTTAGTTTGTTTGTTCTTCATACAAATCCACAGTTTTCATCTGATCTCGATGAAACTTTGCACACTTATCCTTTGAAACAAGGAGAAAAATACTGTCTACATTTGGTTGAAAAATTATCTGTATAAATAACACATGTTGTATCATAACTTCGAAATACGGCGATAGACAAATACATTGGATATGGACGTCTCTGTACCGTGTTTCTGTGTAGTGGACTGGCAGCTCAGTGGTTAAAGCGCTTGCTTACAAACATCATGTTCTCCGGTTCAAATCTCCATGGAGGCTAAGATTTTTAAAAATTGTTTTTCATCGTAAGAGTCAGGCCTGGGCCGTAGGTTATTCGGATTGAATGTTAAACTGTAGATATTAGAAAGTTAGGGGTGCAATGTAAGGCAAATCGTAGGTAGTCTTGCAATGTTGTATGTAAGTGTACACTTTTTCAGGTTATAATGATCCCTCAGGTTTTGTTCGCAGTCAGTGTGTGAGTGTGAACCACAGTAATATTATTATAAATACGGAAGTAAGTCTCCATCTTTTTGTTACATTTTGACGACTAAATGGCTGTATCGTTGTGATGTAATTTTATAAGGAAATCTGTATGAAGGGCACAGGATATTTTTTCCAGTATGATTAACAGTTGAAGTCACGAAATTTTGAGACCTTATCGAATGGTGACAGAAATATGTTGGAAATTGATTCTCTTCAAGAGACAGGTTCGATTTTAAAAACAATGATATAGTGTTAGCTTCCTGTCATATTATTCCGACTCGATATTGTTTGGGACCAATCCTTCGTTACCAACAACTTTCTATATTTAATTCTGGCAAAAAAAATTCTTAATCCACGCGTACAAAGTCGCGGGTGCGAGCTAGTGATTTTATAAAATGTGTAATACTATTTTTTTCAAATATTGAATATTCTACTGATACTGAATAATATGGGTGTAACACTCTAGTGGAAAAAAGTAAAGATATTTCCTACTGCAGCAAAAACAAAATACTTCTACCTCTGCAGTCTTCACAGGAGGACACTGATTTGGTTGAAAGAATTATTGAAGAAGCATATTAATAAAGGATACCAAAGGATTTAGTGCTCATGAAGAATTTTGATGGAGATTAGAGTATTTGGTAAAACAGTGTTTGAAACTGAAGGTGGTAGCTGGTACAGTTACCTTAAGGGTATGGGTTCCATAAATAGAAACTTCAGGGAAAAGTTCAGTACATGAACGAGGACGTCAAAATAAATGACATGAAGTAAGAAGAGCCAAAAGTGACAATAAGACCTTTAAGAACAATTGTTTATTGCAAAGTAACAGAAAAACTTAATGAAAAGAACAGGAAATAAGTACTATTAATGATAAATGAAGATCCTAAACATAGAATAAGAAAGTGTTACTGTAATAGGAAATGCTTAAAGCGAGTAAACAATGAATTAAAAGCAGCAGAGAGAGAAATCTAAAGAATAATGAAGAATATTATTAATGGGTTGGGAACACTGAATGATGCACTATGACTTTCTCTATAGGAAGTTTATTGGTGGACTGGGTATTCAAGCAATTTGTAGATAAGGATGATGAAGAATACAGTATGAAGAAAGTGTAAAAATTAAGCAACTGGCTAAATGAGGCCAATAGAGATTGACACACACATGGATAGGAATAGAAATATCACAGCAGAAGTTTCTCCATAAAAGTTGAATTAAGTAGATTAAAAAATTAG
Source organism: Vandiemenella viatica (assembly GCA_031002005.1). Lineage (NCBI taxonomy): Eukaryota > Metazoa > Arthropoda > Insecta > Orthoptera > Morabidae > Vandiemenella > Vandiemenella viatica. Next base: position 25,616,653 of record CM061914.1, on the reverse strand, counting down.
AATAAATACATAGGATTTTATGAGGGAACCATTTATGCTCAAAAAGTATAAATGGGCTAGTAGGATAATGTCACAACAAATGTACTAAAGATAATAAAATAGAACTTTGTACCATAATTAGTCTAATCTTAGTACATTCCACAGGACTGGAAAATTGTCATAACAGTACTGCTTTGTAACTATGGGGAGACGAATAGGTTTCAGAATAACAATTCAGAGGCAGTAAGTAGATAGAGAGCTTGATAGGCATCCACATCAAGAAAGTCTCCAAGGGAAAAAAGTCATTGGTAAATCACCAATGTGGGTTTAATTTCAGTATGCTTTGGGAAAGACATTTCAGTTGAAATGGAAAAGATAACCAAGGTTGATAGTTTAACACTGGATCTCTCCAAGAAATTTGACTGACTGAACCACAGAATAATGGTAAATAAGTTCAGAACATTGGATTGATCAAAAAGTGAATTGTGTGGAGGTGTCTTTAAGAGGAGGTAAGCATGATCTGTTCAGCATACTGTGAAATTGAAAATAATGGTGTAATGAAGTGTGACTTACAGAAAAATAAATGGAATGACAATTGCTACACTGGAATTTAGAATTCATGTGATTTCAAAACTTCAGCCAACATCTTATTACAAGACATCAAAACTTCACACAAATCACATAGAAATAGATGAAAATATAGGAATGAAAATTAGGTATGAAGCAAACGATAGTTTTCAGATTCTAAGCTGAAGTAAGCTAAATAAATTTTCAGTCAATAGAATTCTAAAGAATACAAAACTATATAATTGTAACTATTAAGTTCATTATACAACAGAGATATTTTAAGAAGGAAAATAGGAAACTGTAAATGTATAGGTTACATGATGATAAAATATTGAACTGAATTGCATTGGAACACTTGCTTCAATGGCAATTTCCCTGGCAATCTAATGACTACTGTTTATTATTTTTTATTGTTATCTTATATGCTTAAATGTGTTAACCCCATTTACCTACTTCTGCAATTTATAACTTCTAATTTTGAATTACTTCAACATATTTGGTAAATTATTCATTGATAATTTATCAAAATCCCCAAGACCCCTAGTTACAGAAGAAAATTTCCCCACACCCTTTGCATGAAATCAAGTGCTGGCTTGTGCCTAATGTTGTCTTCCATGTATTCCTAATCATTCAACCAAAATCTCTCCAAACCCAATCACCAGCCTTGTACACTCTCAGCATTCTCCTCCTGTCTTCCTGCAGCTACCAATCCAGCACCATTAACACTGCAGTTAGGGACTGGTTTCTGCAGTAATTTCTACAAACAAATTTAGATTTTCTCCATTGCATGCCTTTGATACCAAACATGTGGGTCCTAAACTACAGAAACACATTAAACCAAAGGTCAGACAAAATTTTTTAACCCCACTTCTCTGGTTCATCCTTCATCACACTCTCCAGTAAGTAAGAATTTTGTAACCTTTTCCTACCAACTGCCCAGTGAGTCCTGTCTAGTTGAGTTTATCATCAAATGTAATGCTATGATATTTACACTTCAAGCCTTCAACAAGCAATTCTCTCCCCATCCTATAATCATAAACTAATTGTTGATGTGTCTATCTAATAAGTTGACTCTTCTTGGCATTTATCTTCATTCCATGCTGACCTACACAGCTATGCACTGCAACTGTTCATAGTCTTCTCACATTTTGATAGTATTATATACCATCATGTCATCTACAAACAAATTCTGACTGTAAACCATCAGTACAGTCATTCATTAGAACGATGAATGCCAAAGGTCCCAATACTCTACCCTGTAGCATTCTCATATCCTCTTCTACCAGTTTTAATACAGCATTTTCTGCTCTAATGCTTTTCTTTCTACCTTCTGAGAATTCTCTACCAAGTATGCCACTAATTTTATTGCTCATCCTGATAAAAGCCTTAGAAAAATCTATTGTGCAAACAAACAACTTGGCCTCCCTACAATTCATAAGAAATATCTTGCATATAGCCTACCATCAGAGACGCACATTAATATCCTTGCCTAAAGCCATGTTGTCAATTTGCAAACCAGTTTGTTTCCTCAAAGACATTTCTGATGTAATTGCAAACCCGTCATTTTGCCTGTAACTTATGTCAATCTAATTAGCATATAATTTTCAACCATATTTATCACCTATTTTTGAAATCACTTAGATAGTTTTATTATGGATTGAAGGGTCGCCAAAGCTCTTTTTTTTTTTACAGATATGATAGGGTTGCCAAACTTTTTTACTTCTTACAGGTTTCACATATTCAAAAAGGTTGAAAAACACTGCTCTAGACTCAATCTAAAAGTATTTCAAGGTAAAGTACAATACATATCCAACTATTTTTATGCATGTGTAGTTTTATTATCTGCGTTGGACCCTTACACTTTTTTTCTTTGTTAGTTCCTTCATAAATTCCTGTGGATCTATTACAAATTTTGTTTTTGCTCATTCCTACTTATGTGGAAACACTGATTTACTCTCTCCCATCCAAG
>CM061914.1:25312042-25613138 GCA_031002005.1 Vandiemenella viatica | reverse complement strand
CACGGATGACAACTACAATACGGATTGGGAGAGAGAGAGAACTTTGGGGAGAGAAATTTTTTGAAAAAGTGTACTAAGTATTAAAGGATACCAAGGCAGAAGATGAAAGAAATCCGGCTTGAAGTCGTCCGAATAGTGAAATGATGAAGTAATATTGGACGGAATGTAATTAAACTTCAAAAAAGTATGAAGAATTGAAATTGGCACTTGATCCTAGCAGGCCTCATCGAAAAGAAAATGAAGAAACACTACAACACATTAAGACGTGTCATTTCTCGTGAGCGAGGTGGCCATGTAGTTGGCTCTACAAGGTCAACCACCAACCTTTAGACGACATGCTGGAAATCACTAAAAACTGTTGGGTAACTAGCTGGCTCCTGTAGGCACTTACATGCCGTATTCCGACACAACAATGCCCGGCCACATGTGGCGAGGAGTACAGGTACCACTGCTTCCACGGCCTACTACACGTTCGCGTGACATGTTGTCCATAGAACATCTCTGGGATATGGTGTCGACCTGCAACTTGTTTGTTGTGGTCCTCCTGCAAGCACTGTCATTGCCTTCCAAACGGGGTGATGGCTTTATTAACAGTAGCATATCCAGGGTATCTTTGATTCCATGCCTTGCTGTCTAAGGTCTGTGATTACAGAACGGGGCATCTTCACTCTGTACTAAATCCTCACGGCCAAGTGCATGTACAATAGGGTGTTTCATCTTTTCCAAAGGTGTGATTACCATACGGCTTCGCTTACGCCCCGTTGTATCGGATGCTTGGGGGTGATTAGAATATTAGTTTTGATACTCTGTATAGCAATAATTTTTGATTGCTATAGGGTTAAAAGTAAATTAATATCAAGTTTTATTCGGTCTTCTGGGTTTACACTTGGGTACATTTAACGTTACCTCTAACAGAAGATAATGCAACATTATAACCAAACAGTACCCAGACCTTACAATTTGCCGAATCAGAGCAAACAATAATTGAACTTTAAATATTTTAGGTATTAAAGTGATTAATAAACCATTTTAGCAACACAGGCCAGTAGTTATGCAAAGACACGTACGAATATTCCCAGGACGCCATTAACAAATGACCATTGTCTGAATCTTGTTAAAAACAAGGAGCTTTCACATTTGAATGTCCGGTGAAGAAGTTTCCAGCTGGCTCAGAGGGCATTTGCACAATTAAAGCTGAGATTCTATTCCCAGGTAGCGTTTACGGGTCATTAAAGCCTCGTTAAAACCGATGAAACATTAGCCTGGCGTCAGAATACATTACCATATGTAGGCAGCACGTGATGGGCGTAACACGTCGTGTTACTGTGAGATGTCGATCTCAAAACTGCGACCAGTACTGCAGCGCTCGTCTCGTCCAAGTCTCGATGTCTGCATCAGGCTAAAAAAGTGTCGATGTGGCGTCCCTTCTGCCACCAAGAAGACAACCGGCTCGCATATCGCAGTACAGCACCCATGTCACACGAAAAGGAAGCTCTTGATTAACTTTTGGAAACTCCGAGGCTACACAGCATTGGTGGTACAGCGTTCGCCAAATTCACGTGATGTCCAGGGCATTTGTTTCGCGCACAGTCGAGCAAGCTACGATCTTCAACTCCCTCGCGTCTTGGCTGAGCGGACAACGCCCTGGCCTTGGGCTAACGGGACTCGCCCGTCGCACCCGGCACCCCCATCGTCCGCAAGGCGACTCCCCGACACCAACCAACGGCTTTCTCCGGCCACGCCGGCGGTCAGAATTTCGCACTGACCATCAGCACATTTCATTATTTCACTATTTATTCGCTCCGTTATACAGCGTGTTACAAAAAGGTACGGCCAAACTTTCAGGAAACATTCCTCACACACAAACAAAGAAAATATGTTATGTGGACATGTGTCCGGAAACGCTTACTTTCCATGTTAGAGCTCATTTTATTACTTCTCTTCAAATCACATTAAACATGGATTGGAAAACACACAGCAACAGAACCGTACCAGCATGACTTCAAACACTTTGTTACAGGAAATGTTCAAAATCTCCTCCGTTAGCGAGGATACATGCATCCACCCTCCGTCGCATGGAATCCCTGATGCGCTGATGCAGCCCTGGAGAATGGCGTATTGTATCACAGCCGTCCACAATACGAGCACGAAGAGTCTCTACATTTGATACCGGGGTTGCGTAGACAAGGGCTTTCAAATGCCCCCATAAATGGAAGTCAAGAGGGTTGAGGTCAGGAGAGCGTGGGGGCCATGGGAACGAAACTAAAATGAGCTCTAACATGGAAGTAAGCGTTTCCGGACACGTTTCCACATAACATATTTTCTTCGTTTGTGTATCAGGAATGTTTCCTGAAAGTTTGGCCGTACCTTTTTGTAGCACCTTGCATGGGCTTATTATGAATAAATTACCCTGCGACTTGAATAAACATCATATAATTTGCACTGAATGAACCGTCATAATTAATAATCTGAATATAGTAGTCGAAGAATACATATCTATGGAGTGTGACATGGACGTCGGTATTGCACCGTGTCTCAGTGACGTAAAAGATATTTATGCCAAATTTCAAGAAGATCAGCTAATATTTAGGGGTTGCACATTTGATCGCTTTTATCTCAAAGTCGTGAAATTTCTAATATTAAAGTTCTTTGCACTCTAGGGTTTCTCATGTATTTCTTTCATCTGTAGCAGACAATTTAACTTCAAAATGGGAAGCGAAAGAGGAGTCTGGGTATTAGAAAAGGTGCCTAGTTTTGTACTAAAGGAGCCCAGCTCCCTTCAAAGGAATAAGATTATTTTTATTTTTATTTTACCATCACAAAGGAAATGAAAGAATCACATTCAGTTGTAGCTAAATCTGTTAGTACTAAACTACAGGAAGTGTGTCGGAAGGCAAATAATCCTGTTAATATGAAGGAGAATATCCCTGCTGGTATATAGGAGCTATACAAAGAATACCAAATTCTGGGTAAAGAGAAATCGAGAAACATGGATAAAGCAAATATTAAAAGCAATATTTGGAAATGTGATCTCGTTGAGTTATTTGACATTTCCAGACAAAATGAGATGGACATGAACAGCATATCCCAAAAAAATAAATATCATCTTAGGTCACGAAAGGAAGATCGAATGAGTTTTTTCAGTGAGTGGAGTAGACAATGTTTTCGCCTTGAAAATAATAATTTTTGGCAGTTACAAAGTCTGTGGGCTTAACTAGATACGAATTATGCAACAATGCTTGAAGAAGAACATCCTTGTACAAGGTTTTCTAGAAGAACAACGAATTAAAATGGTAAACACTTCCTCAATGCCCTAAAAGAGGGAAGACGTTAAAGAAAAGAGGGTTGGAGTAGGATATTCTCCACCAGCGAATTACTGTTACTGACCTGTTTAAATTTGGATTAACTGCTTCCTTATAATGTACTCTTCACGTCTTGCACTCTCCTTTTCCGTAAAAGTCGCCACGAATTAAACTAAAAATTCTGAAATATGACAATGCAGAGCAGCTTGTAGATGCCGCCGGCGATGCGAAATCAATGATAATCTCTTCAAATGTTGGTTTAATCCTGTGTTGCAATGTTTTCTTGTCGTTTTAGCTTCACTCCGTTGTAAAACGTCGCATGAAATTAACAGATACAAAAAATTTATCCGAAATGCAGTACAACAACGCTCGCCATCTAAGCAGTCAGAGATAATCGATTGCTTCCGTTGTAAACAAATGCGCAGTTTCCTAGATGGCTGCCGCAGAACGAATTTCCCGTAAATTTTTTACTTTTGGTCCAGGTCGAATTTCAACCTAACCACGATCGCTATGACAAAACAAACCTGTTTAGGTTGATATGATCCACGTGCCGATAATTTTTGTCATTTTTGCAGTGCTGCTAACATTTTGCCGTTGCGGAGCTACTCACATTTCAGCCATTTTTAATTTAATTGGTGGCGACTTTTCGGAAAAGGAGAGTGCAAAACGTGAAGAGGAAGCAGTCAACCGAAATTTCAACAGGTCAGTAACAGTAATTCTCTGGTGGAGAATATCCTACCCCACCCGAAAAGATTTATTACAACTGTCACTCCTTTACCTATGTGGTTGGTCTGGAAAAAGAAGAGACAATATATGCACTTAAAATTGTTATTTTCACTTGACTATTGAATATTCCTCAACGATAATTGAAAGTGTGAGTTTTTAAATATGGTAAAGCAATTATTGAACACGCGAAGTATTTATTACGTATTAAAAATACATATAACGACACAACAGAAATGTAGCCGAGAGCAACGAGCGCAGAATAACAATTGAACAGTTTATACGTTGGTCAGAGTATAAACCATGCTATAACAGAGATATAACAGAGATATTATTAAGCTTAGAAGGCAGTAATTCTAATTAAAATAAATATAGTCAAATGATACTTTGACAGAAAGGAATGAAACGGGTTGCACATTTTGTCAGCCTCGTCTATAATCGCTGTTGGCAAGAGGCAATTTTAAGTTAATGGGCTCCAAAGAAAGATTTGGGTGTGCTACAGCTTCTGACTACCCACCCAGGGGCAACTGTTAAAAAAGTGCTCTCACAGTTACTAAGAGACAACTTTGATATCTGTCAAGAAGAAACGTAGGACTGGCATATGGAAAAACGTATTACTCAGACAGGAGAAAAAACATAACAGAATAATTCTAAACCAAACCTGCAAAGAAAACGGAACTGAAACGATTAGAGTGTAAGACCATTGCTCGAATATGGTAGTGTAGTATGGGACCCACATTTTGAGTATCAAATACAGGAGTTGGAGAAGGTGCAAAGAAGGGCTGCTAGATTTGTTTCTGGAAATTATCGCAGAATGCAATCAGTGACAGATATGATAAAGGAGCTGGAATGGGATTCATTGCAAGACAGGAGGAGGATGAGGAGGGCAATGGGAGTGTACAGGGCGTATACTGGCGATGGGGCATGGAAAGATATTGCAGTAGGTATGAAAAGTAGTTCATGGAAGGGAAAAGATGACCATGAACACAAGCTGGCACTCGATTTCAGGAACAAGGGTGTGGGAAGATTCTCTTTTTTAGGTAAGGGTGTCAGTGATTGGAATGAGTTACCAAGGGGAATGATGAATAACTTACCGAAAAGGTTAAAAGAATTTAAAGTTAAAATTTGTAGAGGGCAAATGTAGGTGGGTGCAGGATAGGGGGAAGTTGGGTGTGTAGGGAAATTGCCAACGGAGCGTGTGCTCCATTGCAATTAAATTAAATTAAATTAAGGAACTGAGTTTTTGAAGGAAAAGACCTGTGCCATTTCGTTACTAATAAACAAAGACGTTCTTTGACTTGTTTGTGAAACACGGCAGAGTACATGAGTGATTTTCCAAGAAGCCATCTGGACACATTCATGCTGGTAAATGATAGCACAGAAAGAGGAATTGCTCTGATAAAAAAAAAAAGTTTAGTGATATGGCCAGAGACCAACAACAAAAACAATTCTTATTGAGAGCAGTCAAGTATCACAGAAAAGTATTCAGCAACTGAACAGAAGAAGAGAATGCATCATTCAGACTTGATTAATGTAACACATTTTTGCCTATCATACTACCTATAAATCTTAGTACCTAGATTTAGTATTGTTTTAAGTTTGTGATTTCTAGATTTCCCAATAAAGGTAATAAATACTCAAAAATTAAATTTTTTCCCTACTTTTACAAAATTGATCAAAGTGTGTAACCCTTAAATATTTTCCACTTTTCTTTAAATTTGGCATAAATACCTTTTACATCACTGAGACTCGGTGCGTAAGCAAAATCGTATGATAATTACACCTTTGCAAAAAATCAAACACCCTAATGAGTAATGTACAGTTCTGTGATTCTAATCATTTGTGTATTGCCATGTCCCTAATCTGTGAATTAAATTTCATTTTAATCACAAGTCTTCTTGGTGTTGTAATTTTTACAAACACTAATGTTTTTTATATGATTTAAAGGTTGTGGATTTATTTTTGAAGCACTGTGCATTGCGCCCGCGCATGCATTGAACGTAACTCTCTCCCTCTAAAAGGATACGAATAAGGACATAATTATATGAATATTTTGTTGAAAGTTCCCTTTCATTATTATTATTATTAATGGTTTTTACGACTCGTCGACGTCGAGGTCATTAGAGGCGGGATGGGATTGAGGACAAGGAACGGGGAGGAATTCGGCCATGGCCTTTTGAAGGAACGATCCCGGCAATCTCGTCGGATGATTTGGGAGAACCAAGCAAAACCCAAATCTGGATGCTGGACGGGGATTCGAACCCGCGTCCTCCCGAATGTAAGGCCAAAACGTTAACTGTTCACCCACCACCCTCGGTTACAGTTCCCTGTTCTTTCATCTAGACCAGAGGTACCCATACTTATTTTTCTTATAGACCACTTTCAAAATTTTGCTGGTTCCGGTGGACCCCCTGAAGCTACATTTCTTCCATATTCCCAACCTAGTTAGATCTTCACATTTTTGTCAAATGTGAAAATCTAACTATGAAAATTTGCGTTGCGGCTTAGTTCCAACCACGTACCTATTAACAGTTTTCGAAAAAGAAGTGATAAATCGACTGGTTAATTAATTAATTGATTGTGCTAAGAGTGGATGTCAAAAAACAACTCACAGCACAAGAACCAATTAATTCTCACTATTTATTTTAGAAAGCTCCCCATTAGGAGTGGTAAAACTAAAAAGCAAAATAATATATTTTCTTGTGTTGTATATATTTATTTGAATAAATTTGTAATTTATTACACTATTACTTGTTATAACAGTCTGACATAATATAATTAAAATTAAACATTAAAAACGTAACTTCTACAATGGCAATTAAAAAGTAGTAATAATTTTAATGGGAGGGATGTAATTGATGGATTGACAGCAAATTATCAATATTTGGCTTCAGTTTTGTTAGGAATAACCGCAACCCCCCCCCCCCTTTTGTGATATACAAGTTTTTACAAGTAATAGTCGCTGAGCTACTTAAAATATTATCTGCCTATATAGATAGGTGAGGACAAACCTACATTTTTTTACTATCGAAGTTCCTTACTATCGAAACCAGATAAATTTTCGTGGACCCCGCTATCGAATCGTGAACCCCCATATTTTTATCACGCCAACATAGACCCCCGTCGAGTCTCCCCTGGACCCCTGGGGGTCCACCTGGACCACTTTGGGAATCAATATCTAGACGATTGTTGACACCCTGCATATTATTATTATTATTATTATTACTCCGCGATTCACTAAAAGTGTGTGGCGTAGGGTGCATTGCACCTATCCTAATGGGTAATAGTTTGAAAGGGATATACGGGATATGGCAGGTAATATTACATGTGGAATAGTTGCTGCGGGGGACCCTGAAGTTGGGACAAATGTCAGTGTTGGCATCATTGCGCGGCCGACCTAGTCCTACTTGGAGGATGTTGCGCCACGCTGGTTGATGTATGCACCGGATGCTGCGGGGGCGTGTGCGTGTGGACCGGTATGCGTATGGACTTTGTGCACTCTGTGGATTTGCCAATGCAGAGCTTGTCATGACAGAGTCCAAAATCCATGTGGGATACGGTCCGCGCCCGCCGATGCCACCTTTCGTGCGCGGATGGCGCAACTCGCGGTGGGCCCGTCGTGACACACCAGCCAGCAGTCTTTCTGCATACGCCGACACCTGCTGATGATGCGCGAGGTTCTCCTTGCTTTGGCCTCAGGTTCGTAGTGACAGTGCGGCCTCCAGAGAACTGTACGTGCCAGTCATTCAAAGACGAGTCGTCTCAATTTTAAATGTTTCTTACGTACACACAACTAAACGGCTCAACCGATCTTGGTGAAATTTGAACAGAAAATTCCATGTTTCATTAGGAAGAACAAAGGATACGTTTTTAGGCATAAATAACATATTTTGCCATGTAATTTTAAAAACTAGCCGAACGGTGATGGACAGATGGGTAGTGTGTGTAAGTCTCGGTAAGGGCGCTAATAACCTCGTCGTCGATGCGCGATAAAGCCCTAACAACAACAACAACAACAACTCTGTAATGTTTTTCGGTCGCTAAGGCTTTGATTTTCGCATTCAGGCTGTGTATGATCTGTTCAGGAATTTCATGTATAGACACAACTTCAAAAATCTGCCGGAGGAATTGTGGTAGGTAGTCTCCCACAATAATCTCGTTCCTTTTATTAGTTTGTTACATTTTTAAACATGTTGCTAATTGATTATGTTCATGAGATAGGCTGATTGGTAGAATGGTAAGAGGATGACTCCCCGTCATATTATCTCGACTCAATGCTTTTTGGGACAGATTTCACGTAAACTGCAGCTTTATATGTCCAATTCTATCAATAATGCTCAAAGTCCACGCGTACGAAGTCGCGAGTAGCAGTTTGTTCTTTAATAAATCTGTATTTAGTTGCCAATTTTTCTACAGGATTGATTTTTTCCTTGATAAATGCGTTATTAGTTGAAAAGTGTTTATAATGGATTTTTTTTTAGCATTTTTGTATATATATATATATATATTTTTTGCTTTCTTTGGATAATGATTTAGTATAATATTTGCCATAAGGTGGTTTAATGCTCGAGATTTATACTTATCTACGTTGAAAAATCGTTCCTCTCTTGTATGTTGATTTATGACTGATAGCTTCATACCTTTTATGGTATAAACGTTTCCTGGTAAACACAGATTATGTGGATGAATTTTCTATAAAATAGTGTATACCGATGAACTCTTTCTCGCTTTAATGTTTTTCCAACAGTTTAGGCAGCTCAAACTAAAACAGTATCTACAAATGTTCTTGTAATAGTGTCCTAATTACCGAAGGGTTAAATGCAGAAATTTGTAATTGCCCTGTATTATCCTTTCTGCCACAAAAAAAGAATTACCTAAAATTTGGAAAAATCATGGGAGGATAGAGCGTTTAGTGAGTGGTTGACGCAAAATGTTTTAGGTAATTTTTGTGGGTTTCAATTGAAAGTGCGGTAACCCACCTACTCTGCAATGTTAGAATTTATTTTATTTCACGTTTGTTACGAATTAGCGGCGAAAGATCATAAGAAATTTATTTTTTCCAATTTTATCTATACCGATCAGAAAATTTATTCATTTACTGCAGTATGTACAGTATTATCTTAAATATTACAGGAAAACAAAAGCAATTTTTCTGGAATTTTCGGTTATTAAAAAAATATTAAATCAGCAATTTTATCCAATTTGATTCTTTAGTGAGTAATTTTTATGAGACACTGTATTTGAGAAATGCAATGTTATTGCAGGCCATTTTTTTCCACAGTTGCTTGATTAATAGATAAGGATAATGGAACTTATTTATTTGTGTTTCACCTCTCATTGACTCATCATCGGCTACCAATCTGAATAAAATTTTACAATTAATCTTATAAATTTATTAAATTATATTTTACATAATTATAAATTCACATTGATTAGTGAAGGTTTGTTGCTGGATATCTCCGCTTTTTTTCCAAATTATGTTTGGATTAGAGTCATTTGTCGCAATCTTTGCTAGCTAGTAATTGTAAACAGCGTGCTTTCTTGTAACTCAGTTGCCCGCTGCGGCCTTGTTTTGTTGATGTTCCGGTTTGTGGTGTTGACAGCGTCAGTTTTAAAAGTGCGTGAATCATTATGTTTCACTTTTTTTGTTTTCAGTTTTTGTGTTATGCGTGAGTAATGAAAAATGTTCTATAGTCATGAATTTAAAAATATTGAATTTGGATTCTTCTTGCCATGCGTACCTATAAACGTGATTCTTATTTCTGTCCTTTATGGTAATTAATTATTTGATTACTGATAACTTATTGCAGTACGCAACCATGAAAAATTATTTAAGGTTTTCTTTTCCTTCAGAAAATTGCTGATCGTATTTTTGTGATTTACGTCTGAACCACTCTTTCCTAAGACTCAACAGTATTTCTGTACATATTGACCACACACTGTGGGTATCGTAGACAAACACCACTTCTTTATAAAACGATCAGTGCCAAGGCCAGACTTGGAAAGAAGACCCGTGCAACGTAAATGGAGCGTCTGTAACGCTAAATTAGCTGGCTGGAAAAAAAAGTAAGGTCCCCAGATCCTATTAACTTTTTTATACTGTACTGAAAAATACTTAAAGGTGCACTAGAGTATTTAATTTACTTAAATAATCCTGAACCCTATCTGATTACTAAGGTTTCGTGCTTCAATGAATTTTGCAGTTACAGTTAATAAAAGGCAGCAAGACACTGCAGTTTGAATTAATCGAAAGGAAAATTTCAATTAAATTGACCTACAGACGGGAAAATCGCGCAGGTAACTCCGATTTTCAAAAAAGGTGATCGAAGTGATCCTGGAAACCATCGTCCCATATCTAAAACATCTGTTTGTAGTAGAGTTATGGAGCATATTATATGCTCGAACATTATGAATTTTCTAGATGATAATAATTTGCTTACAACAAATCGACACGGATTTCGGAAGAAAAGATCATGTGAAACACAGCTGGCCCTATTTACACACGACGTAATGAAAGTTATCGATGCAGGTTCACAAATAGATGCAATTTTTTAGATTTCCAGAAAGCCTTTGACTCTGTGCCACACAACTGCCTTTTAGCGAAGCTTCGAGCGTACAGTATATCGGATCAGCTTTGTGAATGGATCAAGGATTTTCTAACAGGTCGGTCACAGTATGTCGTCGTTGAAGGAGAAAGTTCTTCTAATTTAGATGTTACATCGGGTGTACCCCAAGGAAGTGTAATAGGACCACTTCTTTTCTTAATTTTTATAAATGATCTCGGAGACAAAGTGAAAAGCCTTTTTAGATTGTTTGCTGATGATGCGGTTATTTATAGGGAAGTAAGGAATTTGGCCGATTGCTTAGAAATTCAGCGCGATCTGGATGTTATTTTGGCTTGGTGCGCTGAGTGGCATCTTACTCTAAATTGTAAAAAGTTCAAGACAATGAGCATAACTAACAAAAAGAATCCAAATGTTCAGAAATACGAGTTACACAATACAGTTATTGATATGGTCGGTTCTATGAAATATTTGGGAGTAACAGTGCAAAGGAACATGAAATGGGACATACACATTACTTCGTTAGTAGGTAGAGCAAATTCTAGGCTGCGATTCAAAGGTCGAATCTTGAAAAATTGTAATGAACAAACAAACGAGATAGCGTACAAATCTCTTGTGCGTCCACATTTAGACTACTGTTGTGCCATTTGGGACCCGTTTCGTAAGGGGTTGATTGAAAGTACAGATAAGAGCCGCTCGTTTCGTGACCGCTTGCTACAGTCCTTATGAAAGCGTCACAGAACTGATTAGTAGACTAGGTTGGGAGTCTCTGGTAGATAGACGACACACGTTTCGTTTAAACTTATTGGTAAACATGCGTACTCCCACTTTCACTTTCGAGTGTAGTGAAATACTTCTTCCACCAACCTATTTGAGTCCGAAGGACAGGAAAGATAAAATTAGAGAAATAAGGTGCCGGACTGATTCTTATATGAATTCTTTTTTCCCTCGTACTATTAGGGATTGGAATGCACAAAAAAAAAGATTAGCTTTGGTGCTGAGCACCCTCTGCCACCCACAATTTTGTGAATTGCAGAGTATATATGTAGATGTAGATTGTGGAAATAAATGCTGTGGACCACAGTTAAAACACTAATATTTCGCAACCGAAGTGTATTAGTATGGAGATTATCTCTTTGGCATCATTTTCCAAGTCGATACGAAGTTGCTTCAAAAGAAGAGAGCGCAAGTCACAGATCTCTTTCTGCATATCGTAAGAGGAATCTTGAAGATGTACATTGATAATACAGGACGGGTCCTTCAGAAATTCTTGAAACCACCTCAACAGTATATAGAAAACATATTCATTATTTATTTGGCACCTGGAAATGATCCATACAAACAGCCATAAATTTGTATACTATAGTAACGAACGAAAGAAATGTCAATTTGCAATATATGAGTATCACTGACTCATACTGATACAAGATATTTCATAGTATTAACTGAAGACTAAGTTAAATTCCTTGGATAGTCACGTACAGAAATTTGTCAGATAAAGGTATTACTATCAATAATAATTAATAAAAAAAGAGAGAGTCAAGAAAGAAAACAGTGGTAAGTAATACGCAGTTATATGATAGCACGACACTTGAGAATTTGTATAACTAACCATATTTCCTAACGTTACTGGTTGTAGGGTGCAACCACGTGTCGCAAGATTCCTCAGTGTCTTGCTATAAAGAAACTGCCGTTTTTCTATGGCGGTTAAAATTAAATATTTGCACTCGTAATTTATGTAAAGTTTTTAGCTAAACAAATTCACTTTAAGTTCACAGATTCGTATTGTTTCGTCAGATCTGGATATTTAGTTGAGAATTATCCCTGGAAGCGATTTGGAAATATTGAAATAACTAATCGGGAGCACAGTTTGTATTTAGTACATATTTTAAAAAATCTGTTCTTTTTCTTCCTATCCAGTGCTAGGCCTGCTGACCTGTTATGGTCTCAATCAATCTTCTTGGTGACCTTACTACATCTCTTATGGGATGATATTTGAGTATCTTTCATCAAATCCGATCCGTCTTCATCTTTAGTACATGGCCTGTCGATGATATTCTGTAGCTTTGCGCAATTCTGAGAACTGGTTTGACTTTGAGTTCTTTAAGGATTTCATCAAACTTTCTGTCTCGTAATGCTCGCAACTTAGCCGCCATTAGCCTCCGCTTATAAACTTTGGGGAGTGCCCAGGCCTTGCTGCCGTACAGTAGGGTATGTTTAGCAAGGATGTTATATACCCTGATTCTTGTGTGATGGTGAACAAGAGATGGTCTGAAGGTCCTATTTATTATTTCTGTAACTTTCCTGACACTTGTGATTTTTGTTGCATATCGGATTCTAGGGTGTAGCTGAGGTTTTTTTTATCACTGCCTCAACTGCGTTATACAGCCCCGCTACGATTTGTAGCTTTATCTGTGGTTTCACTGATGGTGATGGATTTTATTTTCGCGAAATGTGCACTTTGGGGGAAAACCGGCTTTGACCGTAGTAATTACGGCCTGTGTGGAAACCCTTTTGATATTCTTATTTGTTCGATAGGTAACTGATATCATGTGGTCAGTTGGGGATCATTGCCGCAATCAGTTGTGTTAACAACTCGACGATTTTCCCCAGCTGATTTGCTCATCTTGGCTCTTGATTACAACATTGGTGCCCGTGTTGGTCATTTGAGTTGGTCGGCGGATGATTATTGAAGTGGCTTGATGACCATCTCTGAGGTCCTTCCGGTCTTCCCATTTGTTGGGAGTGACTGGATTGACGCTGGCGTTGACGGCTTCTGATGGCTGCTTGTAGCTTTCTTCTTATGGGGCATCCCCCATAACTGGCGGCGTGGTTAGAGCCACAGTTTGCACACGTCGGCGTTGCGCCACGCGGACGTGTGCAAACCAGGTTGTTATGACTCCCTCCACAGCGAACGCAGTGCACTTGCTTGAGATAGTCAGAAGCTTGATGCCCGAAGCCTTGGCAGCGGAAACATTGATGTAACGTTGCCATCGGTCTCCGCTTCTGTAGCCTCTTGTTGGAATTCAGTATACTCCTTTTCATGACTTGGCTGTTGGCCGGGACGGATGATTTGGTTACCTCAGGCTTTCTTGTATCTGGTGCAGGACGTAAGGAGGAATTGTCATCTTGGATTTTGTAGCCTAGGTTATTTAAATTTTGCTACTTCTTCTGTGCGTGTATTTTCTATTGAAATTTTAATTATGTTATGATTTTTCCGACGAAGATCATAACTTTTGTTTTATCGAGGGAAATCTCCATATTGTACTCTTTTTTTGTCTCCTGGAAGTTATATACCGATCTCTGCTGGTCATCTTCAGATTCAGCGAAAAGTAATTCGTCATCTGCAAACAGTAATGAGTCTAGGATTGTCTATTGGATTTCCATTCCGAAAACGATTTCTATAAGATGTAAATGGTTCCAAACCAGCATAAGACTAATTTGAATGCGTTTATTCAAAGATTGCTGGATCCTATAAGAAAAGCACACTCCATAGAATTGTCATGCTGCACGGCACTTTCAGTTCCTTAAAGAGTTTCTTTTTTTTTTCATACACGTACTCTCTTGACAATCTAACAGTTCATTTTTTTAATTTTAAACATTTCGAAATTTCTTTCATAGTTCATAACTGATGTCCTCAGATTAACTTCATACCTTAGTTACGCATGAGCTATACAAACTATTTGTACCCATTCTGTTGGATGAGCGATAACACTCGGCCTTGGAACCGGGAGGAAGTAGGTTCCTGTCCGGCAATCCAGATTCCTGCTTTTCATTATATTCCAAAATCACTCCAGCTGAATTCCTTGTAAAAGACATTGTTGAATTCCTCCCCTTCATCACTTCACTTCTGAGCAACTACCACTTTCCTGCGCTACTGCTATGAGAGCTAACACATGACTGACTGCGAGTCTAGCATAAAGTGCTGCTTCTCGCTCTGTGTCGATTATCGATACAAGCACAGATACTCGTTAATTGTGGATCGCTGGGTTATTGTAGTTTCACAGGGCCTCTAGGTTCTTCATCCTTCAGTCCATTTTCCAGCCATATTCTTGCTACTCTCGTTGTATGCATCCGTTTGACATGGCCCAGTCATCGAAAATTTGCTATATAATTTTTTTCACATTGGGTTTAATTGACCGCTATTGGTGAATTTGTGTCTGCATAGAAAAGCATGTGCAAAATACACGTTCCCAAAATGTAGGGCATGCGATATCCCGGGAGACATGGGAAGTGGAATGCGAGGAAGCTTCGCCGCTCTTGTAGACGATAGACAAGCTCAGGGGTTTTATGTTTCCTTCGCCCCCTCTTAGAGTTGAAAATCTTTATTCAAATATCACATAGTTAGGTCGTTTCCTGAAACATGTTGTTAGTACTGAGAAGTAAGAAGGAGGAGGGAAGGGGAAGACCTGGGAACGTATCTTTCGACAGAAGGAGTGCGTGGTAAGAGTTTTTGAGAACCGCTAGTGTAGTACATGTTTCTGATGATAATCGAAATCTCAATACAGCTTGTCGGCTTCACCGTTGATCCCTGTGCAGCTGCCTCGGAGCTGCTGGGGTCTGGCTACACCGCGCTGTCAGTGAAGCGCATCCTGCTGACAGCCGCCGTCACCATGTCGGGGATCGCCTTCTTCGAGCTGGTGGTGATGTTCCTGCGGCCAGATCTCATCTCGGGCCGACCCCGCGACCTGTCCGAGCTGGGCCGCACCATCGCCGACGAGTACGACTTCGTGGTGGTCGGTGCGGGGTCTGGCGGCTCTGTGGTGGCCAGCAGGTTAAGCGAGGTGCCGACATGGAGGGTGCTGCTGCTCGAGGCGGGAGGACCAGAGACGCCACTCTCGGACATTCCCTCGATGACCTTCGCGCTGCAGAATCAGAGGAACGACTGGCAGTTCAGGACCGAACCGTCACCCAACTTCTGTCGCGCAATGAAGGGCAACCGTTGTCGCTGGCATCAGGGTCGGATCCTCGGCGGCACCAGCACCATCAACGGCATGCTGTACGTGCGTGGCAACCGCCGGGACTACGACAACTGGGCGCAGGCGGGCAACACGGGGTGGTCTTACGACGAGGTGCTGCCCTACTTCAAGAAGTCGGAGGACGTCCGAATCAAGCGTCTGGTGGGATCGCCTTACCACGCCACCGGCGGCTACCTCACTGTCGACGACTACAACTACAAGACGCCGCTGGCAGAAGTACTTCTCACCGCCGGCCAACAGTTGGGCTACGACATCGTCGACCTCAACGGAGAAACGCAGTTCGGCTTCTCTCCCTTCCAGGGGACAGTTCGTGACGGCTTCCGGTGCAGCGCAGCCACGGCATTTCTCCGACCGGCCACCGATCGGTCGAACCTCGACATCAGTATGAACTCCCTCGCTGAGAAAGTGAACATCGACTCGGAGTCCAAAACTGTTACAGGAGTCACCTTCACAAAACAAGGCCAGCGGTATTCTGTTCGCGTGACAAAGGAGGTTATTGTGTCCGCCGGAGCCATCAACTCTCCGAAGCTACTCATGCTTTCAGGGATAGGTCCGAGAAAACATTTAAAGCAAGTTGGGATTTCTCCAGTGATATCAGACCTCCGGGTAGGTTACAACCTACAAGATCACATCGCAGCCGGTGGCTTGCTGTACCTGCTCAAAGAACCTGTTGCTTTAGTTATACCTAGAGAGACTACTCCCAACAACTTCTTGGCTTTCCTTGTCAACAGTCGGGGTCCGATCATGGCTACAGGTGTTGGGGAGGCGTTGGCTTTCGTCAACACCAAATATTCCAACGACACTGATTACCCCGAGGTAGCACTCTACAACTTCGCTGCTCCGGATACATCCGATGGTGGGGTGTTCACGAAAGAGGTTTTCGGACTCAGGAACGAATTCTACAGCGCCGTCTTCGAGCCTGTGTTGTACCGCGACGCGATTTCGCCGATTTGCGCGATAATGCACCCTAAGAGTCGCGGTCGCGTCAGCCTACGAGACGCCAGCGTGCACTCTCCTCCGGTCATCGAGCCCAACTACCTGTCACACCCGGACGACGTCAAGGTGCTGGTGGAGGCGGCCAAGTTCGGAGCCAGGCTGACCAAGACACCCGTGTTTCGCGAGTTGGGCGCGCGGCCGAATCCCTACCCGTTCCCGGCGTGCCGGCACCTGCGTCTGCTGTCGGACGAGTATTTGGAGTGCGCATTGCGAGAGTACACGGTGACGTTTTGGCACTTCTCTGGGACGTGCAAGATGGGTCCCGACTGGGATCCCGAGGCGGTGGTGGATCCTCAACTGAGAGTGCGCGGGGTGAGGGGGTTGCGGGTGGTGGACGCGTCCATCATGCCCGTCATCCCCACAGCCAACCTCAACGCGCCCACCATCATGGTGGCGGAGAAGGCGTTCGACATGATACGAGCCGACTGGGCCACTCAGGACGACCTCTCTTGGGACAACGTAATCTCATAATCGTGCATTCGAAGAAACTTTTCTCCCAACATTTGGGATTTTGACCTTCATTGTAGATGATATTTCGAGTGACTCCGTTTTATTACGGTCAGCACATCACAATTTTCCAAAGTAACATCTTTAAATCAGCAAGCAAAGTCTGGGAACGAACGAGGTGACTATATGCTAAACGAGAAAGGACATCCACGCGATACACTTGTCAAACTATGACATGAAAGATTTTCATGGAAATCCTTGTGAATTAAAATAACCATCTTGTTTCATGTTACTCTTATAATTATATTACATTTTTTTTTGTTTTTGTTTTTTTTGTTTCTTGAATGTGAACTGCGGTATTGGTTATTGCTTCATGGATATTCGTAGTTGAAAGTGTTTTACTTGTTCTTTATCGATGTATTTTAAGTAATAATTCCAGAAAGAAACGTGAAGTACCATTTTATTCCTTTTAGTTTGATTTGGCTTTGTTTTGTGTTTGTTGTGTACTGTAATTCTTAACATGTTTCAGCAATTTCACCGAAGACAATTCAACATTATTCATTAGTTAGAGGATTGGAATGTCCTATGATTGTATTATATTCTGAATATTCTGAATATATTAAAATTGATGTTATTTCAAGAAGTAGTGATTTTTATTCCAAGATTTTACATAATTTTAAATATTTGCATCGATACTTTGTAAATAAGCATATAAGAATGGTGCTTCATTCTTGGTCGATAATTACAAGCCATGTTTCCTTATTCTTTATGACCTAGAATGCATTTACTTGTACATTTCTGTGTAATTCGATTTTACTGGGAACTAATTGCAGCTATGATGATTCTAATTACGTAAACTTCGATGTAAAAGATTTGCCTGACGCTAATAGATTCAGTTTGATGTTTTTCGTTAAACCATTCTTTTATCTGGATGTTTTGGATCATTTTCCTCAGTTGCTGATAATATTAATAAATAAATTACGCCAAAGCAATTGACTTTTTTTGTGTTTATTTTGTCTCCCGTCTTGGAATGTTAGTACACCACAAATACTAACATTCCAAGAAAACTACCACATACAAAAAGCACTAACAGAAGGAAAACAAATAATAAATGAATACAAAAACCTCACACACCCAACACTATACAAAACACTGAAGCTAAAATAAAATAGAAACATCGACACAGAAAAACAACAGTAAATATGGACACACAAAACAACTACTGAAATCATTTATATTTGAAAAAACCGCCAAACAATAGAAGACTGAAAAAACAAAACAGCACCGCATAACTACAAAAACTCCATGCTTAGTAAACAAAACAGAACGGCCATTTGCAAATAATAACAAACACATAGTGCAGTGCAAAAGTGTAGTGTTGTGAATCTCAAACATGAAGACACTTCCCACCGTTAATGCAAAAGCACTGATGCTGAGAATGGAGCTGAAAGAAATACAATAGACCAAAAAATGTAAGTAGATTATAAGTTAGATAATAATTCATTCCACTGTACAAACCACAAACATAACCTGATTACAAACTTTTGTACATAATTAACAGAAAAACCCGCTGAAGATGCTTCTGCAAAAGAAGTGAAACGCGTACGGGAGACAAAATAAACACAAAAAAAGTCAATTGCTTTGGCGTAATTTATTTATTAACATTCTTTTATCTTTTTGGTGCAGAATAGTTTAAACGTTTTATGAAACTTGTATACTCGTTTATGAAAGTACTATCTGTTCTTCTGATATCATGTCTTGTTCTTTATTAATTTATCAACAATGGAGGAGAAAAACTGCGTTGACGCGGTATTTATCTGGAAAGAAATGATAAACTATACCAATCACTCACCAGAGTTGCAACAACAACACTATGTATCGTGTTTTCGTCAAATGGAATGTTAATTACTTGTTGAAGAAATAAAGTGTAAATATCTTTCCATATTATTTGGAAGGATACATTGGTCGGGTGGTAGGGAATGTCCTGAATCAACCGGATAGGCTGATGAAGCCATGAACCAGGAATGTGACAAAACTGGGATACATAATTTTGAGCAAGTTTTTAATTGAATTTGATATTGTTTTATGTGTCACATTTGAGTATGAAATACAAGAGCTGGATAGACTCAAAGCAGGCCAGTTGGATTCGTTTGCGAAATGACCATAAATCATAATTAGTGCCTGATATAATAAAGGAGTTGGATTGACAGTCATTGAAAGAAAGAAGCCATCAGAATAATGTGCTTGCGACCCTATAAGGCATTTATTGGCGTTGAGGCTTCGATGCATTGTGGTAGAAGAATTAGAAGTTGTAAGGTTATGGACGAGAAGATCAATCGAAATATTTGTTCCTTAAGATGCTGTTAATATTAAATGTATTTTTATTTGTTGGTCCTCGTTCATGTTTTGTAGCATTTGCTCCTAGTGTTTTATCGAATTTAAAGCGTGAAATTCTTGATACCAGTCATTTTTTATTAGCTCTTGAGATGGCTTCACTCTTCGGCTGCTCTTTGAGAAAAATTTTGGAGACTTCGGCAGAGTAGTTAAGTCCTGCATTTGGTTGAGTTAAATCATGTGTGTCTCGTGGCTTTTGGTATGTCACTGTGTTAGTTCTGGAGACTGCAATATTTTACTACATGTAAACATTCGTCAAGGTTGCAGCTGCGTCGAGGTAGTAACCCAGAGGACAAAGTAGTTAAATAAAACTTCGGCTATACTAATACTTGTTTATGCACCAGGTAAGGTATGAAAGATAAGTTGGTAACTGAACTTTAAAAAAAAAAAAAAAAAAAAAAAAAAAAAAAAAAAAAAAAAAAAAAAAAAAACATACACAGTAGTTTACGCTTAGTACAAGTAACGTTCCCACCCATCCTTCTAATTACTTTCCGGCTAATTTATTAATTATTTATTATCGGACCTCTTTGTCGAAGATTGACTGCATTCATTCCATCATTTAATCCAGGTAAAGGAGGTGGAACAATTACAAAGAAAAAATAAAAAATTTAGTTAGATGTACCACACTGATTTGAGTTATATTCTGATAAATTGTACACTCTGACACACTATAGGTTTTCTGTCCAAACACATATATTGATCCCACTAATCAACGTCTTGATAAGACAGTTACAACTTCCTTCTTCATATACTTTATTTACTTTACAATCTGTGAGCGAGAGTGATGTATGGCAGATACACAGAACCTCGTGGAGCGACATCACGAACTACCACCGCGTAGCACTGGACAAAAACTGGTCAAGACTGAGGGCCCCTGGTCCTATTGTGAGGCCTTATATAATCCGCACCTAACGGGATTCGGGTGGGCTGATCTTCTTCTGGGAGGAGTACTACCAATATTGGATTCTTACTTTCCCATTGCCGAGAGGACCATCTCCGCCAAATGGGAGGGAACATAGAGTTCCACCGATAGTACTCCACAAAAGAGGTAACTTTTGTGTTTGTAGGGTGGCTACTGTACCATCCTATTCCCCGCCAAACTCTGGGCGGAAGCAAGCCGGGTGTCCGAACTTCTCCAGCATGGCTTAACCGCCATGACAGTAATCTGTAGCCACTTGAAATCTTAGAATAAAAAAAACTCTTTCCGCCTTCACTCTCGCTAACTAATTGGAATTACTTAATCCTATCCTTATCCTAATTAAATAATACTTCTTAAAGTTCCTAATTATGGCTCCAAATGTCTTGTGATATCACATACATTCTGGTACACTCGTTTCTGTGACGTAATACTAAAGCAAAAATGATGCCTGTGATTAAAATTGCTACGCTGAAGAATGCCAAGCATTAAAATTAAAAGGTCCCTTGAAAATATGGGAAGTATTCCACAATTATAAAAAAAAAAAGGTGGAACCTAGGATGTTTCTATGTTTTCGAACGTACTAAGAATTTTGCGAACATAATTACGCGGCAAACGCTAGTACCCAGTAATCCGTAAAAATAACAAAAAATAAAGAAGTGAGATGTATTTGTAGTTAACAGTGTCTTGTTATAAAAATTTAGGTAGACGCGTATTAACATATGTATCGTAAAATTTATATGGGACATAAAAAAAAATCTGAAGTTTGAATTTTTATATTAAAACGGGAAAAGTATAAGGTAGAAATAAAGCTATCAAAGTATGTATTAGTTGTGATTGTTAAGTAACGTAGCAGAGTGGATATCTAATAGAAAATTATTATTAAAGCAACATATAAACCGTTTCAGTGAAGATGAAATATACAGAAACAAACCTGAAAGCCAAGGAAAATGTAAGGTTTAAAAATCCTCTCAAAGTGTTTATGATTTTATTATATAAACACCTGAATTAAAATTACATGGTAGTGAATGCAGATACTTTGATTGTGAAGAATATGAAATATAGGAAACAGTATTCGTATTTCAGTCTACATATAACTATAATATCATTCAGCATCATAACTGACGATCATTAACTGTCTTAAGGAACGTTGATAGTAACATTAGTAGCATCTCTAACATACTAATGATACACAAAAACAAAATCTGCTGGACTGCAGGCTGCGAAGTATCATTTCAATGAAGACTAATATTATGAATGTTTATTTCTTTAAACGTGGTTAATTTTAGGTTTGTCTTTTGTACACTGAAAACTCTGCTAAATCCGTACAGGAAACAGAAATGTAAATGAAACGACACGCTTCTGTTAGTCATTCCGTTATGTACGTTCTGGCCATACACGGGAGAATCGTTGTCATAGACCAATTCGCCCTCTGTTTGACACATATGGACGCAATGAATCGTGTTGGTTTTTTGATCACTCTTCTTAGTTAAGAAGAAACATCAGGTTTTACCACATTTTACACTACACTATCACAACGCAGGTAACACGAAATCATCGCTGGGATTCACTTCACTTTGTGTTTAAATCTACCTTGAAGTAAAGAGGTTCTTCCTTATGGAGCGTCAAAAACCTTGTAGCTCTATTTTGGCCTCCTGTGAAACCCCCCCCCCCCCCCTACCAGGTAACTCGATGTGGCTTTTACCTCTACCCCACCCCCCTATCCCTACATAGCACGTAGCTTTTTTCCGTTTTGATTCCAGAAGACATTTTGTACTGTTTTCTCTTGTTGGACTATTGTAAATTACATACAGAGATAATTAAATGTAGTAAATAAATATTCATATGCTATTGAATGTTCTGTATCTCATTTTAACTGTGAAAAATTATATGAATGTAAAGCTACGTGGCCTGGCTCCGAATTTCCCACCCTCTCCCCCCAAATCTCGTAGCGCAGCGTAGCCTTCCAGCCAACCCCTCCCCCTTTTAGACCCAACCACGTAATTTATGGACGCTCTCTTAGCTTTGGCTTCGTGAAACTGTGTAACAAGTTCAAAGAGATTAAATTAACCTCCTAGTCTCGATGCTGAAACTTGGATCAACACAAAACTACTTGCTATCAACCAGTACAGTAGCTTCTTTGCATTGGGACCTTGTTTTCGTCTACCTGTGTTGTTCCTCTAACACCAAAGCATTGTTTTCGTCGTTTGCGTACCACACTCTGCCCTTGTGCTGCTCATCCTCATCCTTGTGGTCTTCCTCGTCGTCCACCCACTCGTACTCCTCTTCCCCCCATTCGCCGTCTTCCTCGTCGTATTCCTCTTCTTCGTATTCCTCTTCCTCGTCCTCGAGCCAGGCGTGATGGTGCTGGTAGTCGCCGCCCAGCACCTTCCAGTCCTCCTTGATCATGTCTGCGGCCTTCTCGGCGATCATGACGATGGGCGCGTTGGTGTTGCCGCTGACGATGGTGGGCATGACGGAGCCGTCGACGACGCGGAGGCGGCGCAGGCCGTAGACTCGGAGGCGCGCGTCGACCACGGCGGCGGGGTCCTCGCGGGGGCCCATCTTGCAGGTGCCGACGGGGTGGTAGATGGTCTGCGTGTAGTGCCTCGCGACGCACGCCCAGTACGAGTCCGAGGCGAACCGCTCGTGGTCGCAGCCCGGCATGCGGTGCCCGTTCAGGCGCGCGCCCAACTTGCGCATCAACTTGGTGCGGCTCAGCTGCACGCCGATCTTATTACCCTCCACCTGGAAAACGAAGACAAAACTCGTACAGATCAACATTATAACCAATCAATCCATTTCCCGCAACTTAATCAGAAAGCCTGGACAGTCTCACTCAAGGTCTGCAGAAAATTAGGGAATCCAGTCCTGTTATAATACTGTGTCAACATAAACAGTATCTCTGATGAAGGCTGTAGTATGGCAGCCGAAAGATCATATTATGACATAAACAACGGGGCATACCCCAAAAATATTTTAACTGTGAATACTGGATTGTTTGCGAAGATCTTTCATTGACCAAACTTTACTGTTACGCACTATCCGAAAGTATAATGTGGAACATGGAGTTAGTTATGTATCAGCTGTGTGGTAATGTAGCTATCGGTCTGGTGGCTCAATGGTTAATGCGTCCGACTGGAGGTCGAAAGGTCCCCGGTTCGAATACCTGTCTCGGTGGAGATTTACGAAGGGGCTTAACCAGACACCTTGCTGTTTAATGTGAAGTACGCCATGACGCTTCCGTGGTTCTGATTCCACATTAAACTGTAGGTCCCCTGTAGCTGGATTATCGGGTTAGTTTAAGGCGGCTACGACAGGGGCGGAATGCGCAGCGAATAAAAACCCTATATCCAGGTCATTACGACCACACGGAATTATTATCATACCGAGAGTTGTTTTACTAAACAGTCACAGAAACGGAAATCAGTAAGTTTATTCGTGACGTGTAATATCTTAGTATACTGCTGTGTCGAAATAATTGATATCGTGACTTCAGAAATACAGTGTAGTGACGTGTTCATCAAAACGGCGTGGATGCTTTACCAACTCTACGAGTTCACTCCAGTACTTATTTGACAGCAGGTTGAGTGACTGTACATCACGTTCAGATTCGAATTAAACAACTACAGCTTCGTCCAATCATTTTCTAGTGAAGTGTGCTTTAGCTGTTTAATAATTTTCATGTGTTAACGAAGAAAAGTCAGCTTATTAGGTACACATATAAAAAACAAATGGTTAATTACGATTATAGGTTGGGGTCAGAATTACCTGATGAAAGCTTTAAGTGTAAATATCTTGGCATAAAGTTTGATAACAATCTCAACAGGGCAGAGCCCATTGGGCAGGTGGTAGGAACAGGTTACAAAATCCTTCATTTACTGGAAAGGGTGATGAGAGGATGTTCCAGAGAAGCTAGGGAGTTAGATAACAAAACTTTAACCAGACCATTGGTTGAATATGGTGGTGTAGTTTGGGACCCATATTTTGGTTATCAAATATAGGAGTTGGAAGGTGTGCAAAGAAGAGCAGCTAGATTTGTTTGTGGAAATTATCGCAGGGCCCAGTCAGTAACTGATATGATAAAGGAGCTGGATTGGGAGTCATTGGAGGAAAGGAGGTGGGCGAAGAGAGTGCTGAGAATGTACTGGACACATGTTGGTGATTGAGCTTGGAGGGATATTGGTCAAAGAATTAGGAATAGTGCATGGAAGGGGAAAGATGACCATGACCACAAGCTGGCGCTCGATTTCATGCATAAGGGAGTGAGAAAATTTTCTATTGTTGGTAAGGGTGTCAGGGATTGGAACAAATTACCAAGTGTAATGATGAATAATTTTCCAAAAACGATTAAGGAATTTAAAAATTAAAAGTAAATGGGGGAGGAATTTAACATTCCAATTATTGCTAGTGACGTTGGTAGCTGGAGAGTCGTGTGCAATGACTGTGTGAAGTGTGGTTTAAAAATAATTAATTAAAACTGTATTGAACTGAGTAAGCACGAACTTTCAATAGCAATCTCTCGTATTTTGAGGCATGTGTATTCAATATTAATTTTACACTTACGGCTCGGCAGTTATTCTGATTACAAGGTTTCGATAGCTAGACCTAATTTGGCTGGGCGTGCGTCCGCGTGTATGTGTGTTTGTGTGAGATGAGAAATAAATGGACTTAACAATGCTAATAATTCCGAACTTGTATGACGTTTCTTTGGTAATTATAGGAAATTCCTATTTCCTTACACTTCCAGTAGCCGACTCGTGACCTCATCTGGCGACCGCGGCATTTGTGAACCTTCTTATTTCACTAATAATGATAGGTCCTGAATAAAATAATTAAACATTCACATTACGTTAATTACGAGGTGTGATCAGAAACTAAGACTGCAGTTACAAAGCCTGCAGTGAAAACTATACAATTTATTTCATACAAATAAAACTGATAATACAGGCATTATGTTATTTTTCGACATAGTCTTCATGGCGGTTTAGGCACTTGTTGTTTAGTGGGATGAGTTTGAATATTCCCTCCTGGTAAAAATCCTGTCCTTGCGTGTTCGTCCACGTTGTCGGGAAGTGTTTCAACTCCTCGTCTGAAGAGAAACTTCGGTCTCCTAGGTGCTTCTTCAAGTGAGGGAGCAAGGTCCGGGCTATTGGGAGGGTGGTTAATGCTATCCTCTACATTTTCTCCACCGGCCGCAAACTTTCGACATGATTCCGTGACATGCTGACAAGACATTACAGTCTCTCTGTAAACCTCTACCAGCTGACGGTAAATCTCAGCCACGGTTATACGTTTCGCCCATAGAGATCAAAAACTGAGCGGATTTCTTGGCGATAACAGTTTTCAAATCGAGTCGCCATTTGAACTTGCCTACAACTAGCGCTGTAGGTGGCAGGTGGCTGAAATTCCGCACAGTTCGCTACAGCATGTCTCAAGCTAGATTACCAAGGTCAATTGTTTTGTAGGCCCCGCCATGCAGCCAAACAGTACGAATCAGCACGCGCCACCGGCTAGTCCTTGCCACCTCGCAACCACCTCATCAACCTTTTCCCTAGTGCCATTTCAGTTACCCGGCCGTTTGATATTTACCGACTGAGCGACGGATAGACGGGTAGCTACCCTGCCAGCACTGGCGGGACCATCCCCCATCCTGTTGTTGATTGCTGGATCGGCCCGGCCGGCAAATCCACGCGTCGTGGGAAGCCCCCTTCAAGGTGTGTTCCCACGGCGCATCAGCCGAAGTTTAGGGATCATCACGCGTCACATACTACCCCACTCCTCCTCCCCACCACCTTACCTAGTGTCGTTGTAGCTACCCAGGTGTTTGATCTTTACCGACTGGGCGACGGATGGTGGCGCGCCATCCACGCAAACACAGGCGAGACACTTTCCACGATCCGTTCTTGATAGCTGGACCGGCCCGACTATCAAATGCTCGGGCTGTCGAAAGCTACCTTTAAGGTACGTTCCCACGGAGCGTTCATCTGCGCGTCCCTCGGTGCGTTTAGTGGACGCCTGTCATCTTTGCCGCATATGATAGCAGGTAACGCGCGCCTTGACCCATCGCCAAGCGGTAAAAGATGAAAGGCACGTTGTGCTTCACCACTCACCGTGGGAATGGGAATGTACATTCTCGCGGCGCGTCCCTCGGCGCGTGGTAGTGGGTGCCTGTCATCTTTGC
This sequence comes from Vandiemenella viatica, assembly GCA_031002005.1. Taxonomy (NCBI): domain Eukaryota; kingdom Metazoa; phylum Arthropoda; class Insecta; order Orthoptera; family Morabidae; genus Vandiemenella; species Vandiemenella viatica. The sequence goes on along the minus strand of CM061914.1, from coordinate 25,586,634 downwards.
CGCATATGCTAGCAGAGCCGGCGCGCCTCGACCCTCCGCCTGGCGGTAAAAGATGCAAGGTGCGTCCTGCCTCACCACGCGCCGTGGGAATGGGCCTTTAGAATTACCGCACGGATGACACTACTGGAATATCGGCCTTGTAACCTTAGTTTCTGATCATCCCTTGTATCTCCTTAGAGCATGCTTGTCTTAAGCCGCGTTCCAACGACGTCTTGTAACGAAGGCGGGAGACGGGACGGGACCTCATTAGGGGGCATCCATAAATTACGTGAGGTGAAATAGGGGGGGGGATCCCGGCGAAATCTCACCAGATCTCACCAGGGGGAGAGGGGAGGGTCTACGGAAATCTCACGTGAGATTTTGCGAAAAATTTTGGGACAGTAGAGCCAGAAAAAAGGTCTACAATTTGCGCCAAAGTCGATTTTAGGAGTGTATTTCGTCAAAAAAAGTTAGGGTGTGACCTAAAAAAAAGGGGGGGTTCTCATGGACCAGATCTCACCAGAAGGGGGGGGGTTTGGCCAGATCTCACGAAATCTCACCAGGGGGGAGGGGGGTCCAGAAATCCGGAAAAACACCTCACGTAATTTGTGGATGCCCCCTTAGCCGAAGTGTAGGGACGAGCGCGCGCCGCAGGTTAGCCCTCGCTACCTCGCCGCCACCTCCCCACCACGTTGCCTAGTGTCGTTTGGCCCAGAGCACTTTACAGCAACAGAAGGGGTGCGCACCGCTGCTGCAAACCGATGGGAACAGCGCACCTCTATACACGCCTGTGACGTTTACCGACACAGAGTGGGTAGCTGCGTCTCGTCCCCGCTAGCAGAGGCGGCCCCGTTGAGTATTCGTCCCGTCCCGCCTTCGTTACAAGACGTCGTGGGTACGCGGCTTTAAGCTGTTGGCTGATCACTCACCAGCGTCTCCAGGTCCCTGCGATAGGCGAAGTAGTTGGGCTGCACTCGCGGCAGCACGTGGGGTCCTTGGACCTGAGGGTGACCTTGCCGCGACTCAGCGGCCTGAGCAGCAGCGGCACCACGGAGAAGCTGTCCTCGTACAGCACGGGCTCGTACAGGCTGGCGTACACCTTGTCCGTGATGCCCGACGCGCGCTTGCCGTACAGCCCGCCGTCGGTGTTGTCTCCGTACGACCCCAGGAACAGCTGGATGTCTGGCCAGTCGTCCGTCTTGTTGGCGTACCTCAACAGGTGGTCACAACACCACAAGTTAAACACTCCATCATACACTGCCTACAGTTATTAAGAGGAGTCCGTAAAGTTTAAGAAACACGTCTCGCACTCCTCAAAAATGAAATACATCATCTACTTATTTATTCTAATGTGGTGTGTAACGAAATGATTTATTACTTCACTCACTGTGGAAGGAAACTTGCTTGGCACATGTATTGCAGATGAAACAAGCTGATTGTACCAGGCTTTTAAAATGTTCTCATAATACTAACTAGTCGCACCAAAAATATCATCTAGCAACCTTTTAGGTTCAAAAATTAATAGAAATGAGTGGTTGGAACCAGTATGGGGTTGTTGAAAGAAAAATATTTTAGAATGGGGTACTCAACACCAAAAAGAAAATTGTAAAACTTTAATTTAACAATAGCAAGAAGAAAGAAAGATATTGTAGGTTGTAAAGATACCAAAAGTCAACTTTATTTGCTCAATAATAGTTAAAAAGGATTATTTTTAATAAAATAAAAATGCTTAAAAGTCACGTGATGCAAAACGGCAATCGTAGATCGTGACGTCAACTCCCAGCATGCAACAGTTTCGCTCTGTGTGTTGAGCATCGGTCGCCAATCCGTGCATGTATATTTAAGGTTTTAAGTCAATTTATTACTTAGTTCTAGTTAGAAATCCATAAAACAAATAATATTTGCAATGAAAGCTGGGTTTATGAAGGGAAACTTTTTACGACGCCATCCGGCTGAACTAGTTCATTTCATCAATATGCTGGGAAAACATTCACATATTAGAAACTGCTCTAATTTTCTCAAAACTGATGTGACGATGCTGGGAAAGTTTGCACAGCAGAATTCCGGAATGTCAAAATATACCTCAAAATATCTTTACACAAAAACTGAAAGTGTAGTTTTGTGCTGAAGAGTGCATATACTGTCACATAGTTAAGAAAAGTTATATAAGAATGAAATCTTTCTCGGCGTTGAATTTGAATTTCAGGCTTTAGACTCTGTTTATAGATTTCAGAAACTTTATAGGCTGCAAAGAACTGTTGTTATAAGCTAAATAATGCTTTATATGATCAATATTAGCATAGGCAGTACTTAAGTTAAAAATATATAAAAATATAGCTTAATTGCTGTACACATTAGTAGATAAAGAACTGGTAGCAAGCATTCTTCACGACAGTATACCATTATTCACATGAGAGGATATATTATTGTGGTGATACTGTATAGTTAAACCAATCAAAATGTAACTGTATTCGTATTAGCTACAAACTATTAGAAAATAATAAATATTTTTAATAACGAACAGCATACTCTTAACAGCGGCGATGTTACAAAAATAACGGACATATTTTGAAAAAGAATTACATGTTTGCAAAATGCGTTGTGTACTTGTATTAATTTAATCCATGTATCGGACCATACAGATGATGTCTGAGTAATTTCAACTGGTTATAAATACGCTGCGTTTATGAGACCACAAGATGCTCAGCTTCGAAAGTGATAATTTATTTATCTAAAAAAATTTGAGACAGAACAAAACATTTAGGTACATAGCTTATTAAAAATAATAAAATATTAAGTAAAAAGTTAGGTCAAAGTACTATTCACGAAAGTACATGAAGACTATGTAGACAAATATGCTGTGTCACCTCTTGCGAGTATTATTCATTTCTTTCTGTACATTTACCTTGCATGTAACGTAAATAAATAATTTGTTTGCTTTTTACATGATATTTTTATACACTGAGGCATTATACACGACTTGTAAACAGTAGAACTCACTTTATGAACAAAATAAGCAAACCGTGTCGCTTTGCCTACAGTCGCGCGACCAGGGATGTGACGTCACAAGTGACGACATGACAGCTGCGGGCGGTTTGGCGCCAAATTCAAATCAGTATATAGAAATGCTTACTTTTGCACTTTTCCGTTTGTTTTTTCAAGAAATAATATTTGTTTATGACTATAGTAGACGCATAGTTACAATACTGACTACTTTCCCAAAATCGATCAAGTACCCCATTGAGGGCTTACAGATCAAGTTTCAGATCAGTAGGATTGGGGCAACGAGACATTACGTCTTCATGTACAGAGGCTATCAACTGTCAGTGATAATTGTGATCATTACAACAATAACTACGTAGAAACGTTGAAGAAATACGTTAGGGCATAATATAACTAGCTGTTATCCGCGACTTTCCATTTCCTTGGATTTTTATTGTTAGAATTGGATATATCGTAGAAAGCTGTAAGTTCAGTAAAAAGTGTCCCAAAAAGCATGGAATCTGTATAAAATGTCGGAGAAGGCATCACCATTCTACGATTAAACCTGTCTCACAAAAGAGACCCAAACTGCAAAGTGAATGGACAGTGGGGTAGCTAGGTGAACAAGGGCCCCGGAGCAAAAAAATTATTTTGGGCCCTCAGGCCCAGATTGGCGACCCGTTTTTGTTTTGTGTTGCTGGTAGAACCCCCTGAGCAGTGGTTGGGGGTCCCCCTGAGCAGTGAGGGCCCATAGTGAAGGGCTCCCGTGTCTCAGGGAGCCCCCTTAGACGACGGTAGAGCTTAAAAAAAAAGATGGCCAGTTTGCCGTGAAGGCCCGTGGGCCCTTTGAACTGTGCGTGGGGGCCCCCTCCGAGATGTTCGCTTGGGGCCCTCTTGAGGTACCATTGAAGGCCCCCTGAGCGAAGGGGCCCCGGTGCACTGCACCGCCAAGCCCTATGGTAGCTTCGCCCCTGTGAATAGAATTTTCTCGGATGACTAGAAAATTTTATTCATACACAACACAGAGAAAACCTCCAGTCTTATACAATTTGCAATGTGTTAAAAAATACTAATTGGGGAGGGGGTAACTTAAGGAGACTACCTATAGCTGTTTCTCCGGCGGATTTTTGTTTGTGGTTTAAAATTAAGTCATTTTGTTGGGACATCGCACCATTGAAATTAGCCATTTTAACTTTACACAACGCTGGCGCTCCTGGTGGAGGAATTGTGTATTGATGCACTATGTGCATCAAACTTGAGGTTGTTTGATAAAAAATGACACACCTACGATTCTGTAAGTTATCTCAACAAATTTCTACGTCATTCCAAATTTGTAAAGTCATTTTTGATTCACCTTGTATAATTGAATTTGTAGTACCTTGTACTGTTGAAAGGGAAAATTTAGAGATTTTTTTTTTAGGTCACCAGTCTTTTGATTGGTTTGGTGCAATTCTCCAGCCCATCCTATATTGTGCTAACCGCTTTATCTCTACATACCCATTACAACCCACGTACCGAGAGTGGTGGTGTAACAGTTAGCGTTCTGGCCTCGCATTCGAGAGGACGGCGGTTCGAATCCCCGTCCTGGCATCTAGATTTGGGTTTTCCATGGTTTCCCAAATGACTCCAGGCAAATACCGGGATGGTTTCTTCAAAAGGCCATGGCCGAATTCCTTCCCATTCCTTGCCCCCCATCCTTTCCCGTCTCTAAAGACCTCGCTGTTCAGAGATATCAAGCAGTTAAAAAAAAAAATTAAAAAAAAAACAATCCACGTCCTCAATTATTTGCTTCATAAATTTTATTAACTGTCTTCCTCTACAGGTTTTACCATCTACTGTTCCCTCAACTAACAAATTAACCAATCGAGCATGTATTAAAATATGACCTACCAGCCTGTCTCTTCATTCTGTAAGCTTCTTCTACAAAGTTCTTTCCTCGCCGATCATTTCCAAAAGTCGTTCATTTCTTACTTTGTCTGTCCACTTAATTTTCAGCAATCTTCTGTAGCACCACATTTCAAATTATTCAATTTTCTTGCTTTCTGGTATTCGTAAAGTCCATGTCTCGCTACCATAAAGTGCTGTGCTCCACACATAGAGTTTTAAAAAGTTATTTCTAAGTCCTAGATCAATATTTTAAACTAATAGATTTCTGTTTTTCATGAAGGCTCTTTTTGCTAGGAATAATGTTAAAAACAGAATAACTCTTCTCTTTTTAATATCATTCCTGCTTCGGCTATCAGTTGTAATTTTGTTTCCCAGGTAGCAGAATTCAGTTACTTCTCCTCTTGCATCCGATCCTATTTTTACATTTAATTTACTGTGATTGGTATCATTTAGAGCATCTGAAATATTCATTTGAACGCCTAGATCCTGGTAAATAAATGGAGACGAAAAGAATTGCAAAGGATAGTGAGAGTTTAATGATAGCTTCCAGCGAGTAGAGACTATGATGAAATTGAAATGAAACGAAACGCCTGGGAAAGAAAAGTAGGATCGACTGAAATGATGGGGAACGAAAAGAAGAAGGTAAGTAATATTATGGATAAGCTGGTGGCTTACTCACTTGGTGTTGACGAAGCCCATGGCCTCACACTCGGGCAGCGCGTACATTGGTCCGTTCTGACTCAGCGCGAAGCTCAGCAGAGTGGCCATGGAGAGCATCCTGGGGAGCACGAACCCAGGACCCAGCGGGTACTGCGCCTCACTCGCGCCGTGCATCGTGTACACGGTACCTGCGACCACAAAGTACAGCAATTACCTCATCACATTTCAAACCAATTTAATGCCACCATCATCAACACAGGAATTGTCATGGTGTGAGAACTCTATACGACCTGTGGAGCCAATGACACAGCTCGGACGAGCGTGGTGGTGTAACGGCTAGCGTTCTGGCCTCGCATTCGGGCGGACGGCGGTTCGAATCCCCGTCCGGGCATCCAGATTTGGGTTTTCCATGGTTTCCCAAATCACTCCAGGCAAATGCCGGGATGCTTCCTTCAAAAGGCCATGGCCAAATTCCTTCCCATTCCTTGCCCCCCATCCTTTCCCCGTCTCTAAAGACCTTGCTGTTAAGCGACACTAAGCAGTTAAAAAAGAAACACAGCTCGTAACAAATTTTGAGCCTCTGTAAAGAAACCATTTATAAATGCAATTTTAGGTTGAGTTACATAGAGCGGACTGGTAGCTCAGTGGTTAAGGCTTCTGAGTGCTTCTTAGTGCTGATTTTCATAGGCCCTTAACACGATCTACATCTCTGGTACAGCTTGCTATGTGAAGTGAAGAACTCCAGAAAGATTCAGTGGTTCGGATTACACGTTAGAATGTAGGTCACCTTTACCCCGTAGGTTTATCGGGTTAGATTAGGTTAGGTAAGAGAGAAAGGAGCCGGCCGACCCTAGCTCCAGTACCTACAAGACTAAGTATACGTCCTTCGGGAGGGTCCAGACAATGTTAACTGTTTTAAACATAAGGTAATCGTAGAAGGGCCAAATGTAGGAATAATAAGTGTGAAGATGCACCGAGGGGTGCTTCCGGTCCTAAATTACTGTGCATTTGGTGGCATTCGGGAGAAACAGAAATCCAATCGCAGTGTGCCCGTCCATAGTTTGTTTTCAAAGGTTTCCAGAAACACGACAGCCGAACGCCAGTATCTTTCCATCATAAAAAACGTGACCTATTGCTCTGTCGACAGTTGGATCGCGGTTTACCCAAAATTAAGACTACAGATTGGTTTAAAATTGATTTTTACAAAAATGAACTCTGTTGTTTTTGTAGAATATTTCCCTCCGCATTACTACAGTTGCAGCTATCATGCGAGTCGATTACCAATAAACCATGTGTTTCTATACTTCTCATTCATCTGTAAATCCACGTTCTGCAGTCTAATACGAGATCATCAGTAGCAAACAGCACGTATTGTATATTCACAGCTTATTTATATAGGGAATCTGCTTTTTGGATTTAAGGATTCATAAATAAATAATGAGTGTATGGTATTTCAAAGATGATTTCATTACGTGTATTGTTATTTTATAACCCTTTCAGCTTCGAAAAATACTACAAATGCTTTCCCATGGCATTACAGTAACATAATATGCAGCATTAGTAATCTTACATAGGGAGTAATGACTATTATCAACAACAGATAATCTGTGCTAGGTCGCGAATCTTCTGACGATTTCAGTGATGGCGCAGAATTGTCGTTATGAACGGATATGGTACTCCCTCACTTTTTATTTAATAGTTGATTTTTCTGAGGTTACAATAACGGTAATAATTTCTGAAATACAATCATGTCGAAAGGGCACTTTGATTGAATGCATTTAATAATTGCTAGGATGACAACGCTTCTAATAAAGAATAGTGACACGGATCTTCGCACGATACAAAATCGATACAAAAAAACTGTACATTGGCCCGCCTACTGCCTCAGTAGAGTTCTGCTTAAGTTAACAGACGCGTCCTTCCAACGTCGTTACAATATGCGGCTAACTGATGGATCTGTTCCTACACTCCCACCAACCTACCTAAACTTACACGGGGGAGAGTCATAAAAGTGTTATATAAAGTCGAAAGTGCGCGCCAGTTGTCTGTAAGTTGGTACGCCTGTTTGAAGTATTGTTCCGCATGTCCGCACAGGTAGAAGCACAGTGAAGAAGAGCAAGCACCAGCGCAGCGACAGTATCGAGATGGCCACCCCATTAGCAACGTGCACCAGAGAAGAATAGCGTTCAGTGATTAGATTTTTGCAAAGGTGTAAAACCTATAGACATTTATCGTAGAAAGTAGGTACAGTACGGGGATGCCTGTTTGTCACAGCAGCAAGTGTGTGAATGGTGTAGGAAGTTCGCAAATGGTGTGATGTCTGTAGCTGATGCCCGGGCCAGGTACATCGTGTTGTGACTCCAGATACCACAGCAGCAGGTGAAGCCATCGTATTGGAAAACCGCCTAGTGACATTGGATGGCATAGCGACAGCTGTAGAGATTAGTCATCGTTTAATCAGGTGACCAGGTGCGCTAGTCGGCGAATGAGTGATTGTGTCGTCTCCCAAAAGAACTTTTTTGTACGGGAATTCAGGCACTTCGGAAGCGTCAGCTGACATGCATTGAGCGTGGAGGAGACCATATGGAAAAATGTTACAGCTGACTTGTATGTGTGTACAATACATAAAATTTGAAAAAAAATTAAGGTTTTCATTTGACTCTCCCTGTTTAAAACTACCCACTCCAAGGACTTACAGTTATACACATTACTACATTAATTACAGATATCTGTGTAGTGATTGTTGAAGTGAGGGAGTGAGATTGTGCGGTACCTCCGAGCGCGACGTGGTCCTGCAGGTTCTTGCCGACGCCCGGCGAGGGCACGACGACGGGGATGCCGTGCTTCCTGAGCTCCTTGGACGGGCCCACGCCGCTCAGCATCAGCAGCTGCGGCGTCATCAGAGAGCCCGCGCACAGCAGCACCTCGCGGTGCGGGCCCGCACCGCGCGAACCACGCCGCTCTTCCTGGCAAAACACAACTCGACTAGAGACAGCTGGCGTTAAGCCGCGTTCCCAAAACGTCTTTTACCGAAGGCGGGACGGGACGAATACTCAACCACTCGCCATGGGAACAGGGCCACCTCTGCTAGCGGAGATGAGACGCAGCTACCCACTCTGTATCGGTAAACATCACAGGCGTGTGTAGTGGTGCGCTGTTGCCATCAGTTTGCAGCAGTGGTGCGCACCCCTTCTGTTGCTGTAAAGTGCTCTGGGCCAAACGACACTAGGCAACGTGGTTGGGAGGTGGCGGCGAGGTAAGCGAGGGCTAACCTGCGGCGCGCGCTCGTCTCTATGACTTCGGCTTAATGAGGTCCCGTCCCGCCTACGTTACAAGACGTGGTGGGAACGCGGCGTTACGGAGGCTCGCAGTATCAGTATGAGGCAACACACGAACGGCACAGAGGCGAGGCGCAAAGTATGTGCAAGCAGTTCGCCGAGGCATCGAAGGAGACAGGTACCCGTCCATTCGTTTGTTCTGACGAGTTGGCTGTGCTGTGAAGTTAGAGCCTGGATATGGATCGCGGTGAAATTTCAACTGTGGCTACTGTTGCATTCATAGTGATTCCTAATTTATTTAAAAACAGAGAAAAAAAAGACGGTGGTGGGAAGTTAGACTTTATTGGAACAGAATGCTCACTAGTGGTAAATTATTTTTAAACAGTGTGACAGAACAAGAAGAGAGTAGCCATCTTCGAAACTTTGCATGAATGTCACCCTCTGACTAAATGTTTTGATTAGAGTCGATTCGGGAGGTAATTTCGAAGAATGATACAAATTTTCGAAAGGCAGTAACCGCTAAAGAAAGGTTAGCCATAACACTGAGATACTTGCCAATTGGTGATTCATTTTCAACGTATCGAAGCAGCTGATATCAATTATTATACCATAAATATGCAGAGCTATATAAATAATTTACAACTGTAAAAATGGAGAACAATGTCGTCTCATATTAGAAGCGTTTGGTTTCCAGAAGAGTACTAGACATTCTGACACGCTGCAATTTGTGATTCGTTGTCTAGTTCGATATTTTGAGAAGACGAATGTTGTCTTTCGTCGTAATGTTGAATTCTTCCTCTTCTTTTTTCAAAACGTCATTCTCTTCACCAATAAATGCACTCATTTCGCGCCCAACATCCTCTTTTTTTATCGGGTTATTATAAAGTTTAACGTCCTTCTTCCACGATATTGGACGTCTTTCATACTCTTTAATAAAAGAGAGCACCTTTCCGCTGTACCAAATCTTAAAAATAGATCAAGACAAACAATTAGGAAAAACTCCTTTACTAAAATATAGTGGTATTATTTAACTCCAACGACAGTGTGTTTAAACGATGACTGAGTGCCTACGTGGCAGGGTGATCGAGGGAGGCAGATGCAAGTCTCCATAGCATGTGTCGCACCCCAGAATTCTCTTTGAAGTACCGACTCGGGACGGATGTCGTTCGTGCCGCCTCGGTCGTTCGGCGAAAGGCCCGAGGCGGTTTGCCGCGCCTCGGCTACACGTACACACTCATATGCTCGCCTCGCCTCGTAGCCGTATGTGCGTTGCCTCTTTCTGGTGTGTTCCCGCCTTAAGACGAATGAGCTAAGTGCATTTGATCGTGGTTTAACTGCAGGGGCCGACGATTAGGTAGCAACACCGATTTTCTGCTCACTCTGAACTGACTGCTCAAGGTCTCCTCCCCTCACAACTCTACCTACCTCTTCGCATGTTGGGATAAGGGCTGTGGAGGGGGGATGGAGCAGACTGAGACACCTCTGTTAAGGCCGCCACACCCGTACGGAAAACCCTCGGGATTTGGACGGAGTGGTCCCGGCCTTGAGCGATTTTTGCATGCCGCAATTGTATAACTCACCGGTTTCGCCGGTCTTTATCTTTGGAAAAAACGTGATAACTGAGAACCTTATTTTTCACCGAAATCGCCGAACATCCGTAGATGCAACGATTAACCGGCGTAATTCCGTTTTTAATAAGCCTTATAGCGACGATAGTACAGTGTCGAAAGTTGAGTATGCCATATTTCGATAGCCGTATTGAAGTTACAAAGCTCTGTAGTCCTCGGGGCATGATGAGTACCACCACTGCCATGGCTAACTGCCTACGAACTCTAACAGCTGATAGACGAGCCTCAGGGCAACAGATCACGCTGATGCAAAACAATTCGCGATAGCACATACCGTTGGCAGGATGCGAGTACAACTCAAACGTAATGAAGTGATGGATCTTTCTTGCCACGAGTATATTTTTGTCTGAGGACTGTTTACGTCACTGCAATGAGAACCTTGACATCGCCTGTTACAAGCGCGCATTGCCGGAATTTTCTTCTCGACCAGGTAATACCGTTTGTTCGTCTCCAAAACAGACTGGAGACCTGACCTTCCAACCAAATAACGAACCGTGTCATCGCCGTCGAATTTTATAGGCATGGTTGGACGCTCCACAGACGTCCACTTGCTTCCCGAATAAGCAAGATCACCTCACCTCTATCCCATCAAGCGCACCTACAGTGGCGTCAGAACAGGTGTTCGGCTATTTGATTCACCTCCGTCAGATGTTCATGATATATATCAGGGATATTTGGCCCGCATAGCATCTTTATGCTTCCAATGTCTTGACGAGACGAATTGTCTGCATACTAAGAGTGGTTTCACGATACTAGGTAGATATACCAAATTCAGTACAGCTGGGGGAAATATTCATATGATTGTAACTGCATGTAGTATGGTGGTGTGATTATCTCTTTTGATTCCAATAATGTCTTACTAAATGAGTGACTGATTCAGTGTATTTTTTTCCGTACCAAGCAGACATTATCAGCCGTTCGTTGTAACACGTCTGAAACTGTAAATGGGAGTGCTTTATTTGAAAGTTATATTTTTGAAAAATCTTTCTAAATCTGTTAATGCATATAAGTTTTTTCTAAAAAAAATACTAGTTAATATTGACCACAAATTAGCATTATTTACTGTGTGTCTTACCTGAACATAACACCGTAGGCTGTTTTCGTAGCCGGGTCTATCAGTATCCTCTCGACGTGTGAGTGTAGACTGACGTCCAGGTTAGGTTTCGGAGGTCTGTAAAACAGAGAGAAAATATCAGCGCCCACTGTGCAATCATTAAACCAAACAATCTGAATTAATTAGTTTCAACAGCAAGTACTTGGTCTGCCGTATGAATCCTTAAAACTCAAGAGAATTATTCTTACTTGCATAGCACTTCGCCACGTTTTGTTCTTCCAAAGGGACATGGTTACCTTCATACACTGAAGAGCCAAAGAAACTGGCATAGGCATGCTTATGCCAACACAGAGATATGTAAACACTCACAGTACAGCGCTGCGGTCGGCAACGCCTATATAAGACAAATGGCTGGCACAGGCTTTAGATCGATTACTGCTGCTACAATGGCAGGTTATTACGGTTTAAGTGAGTTTGAACGTGGTGTTATAGTTGGCGAACGAGAGATGGGACACAGCATCTCCGAGGTAGCGGTGAAGTGGGGATTTTCCCGTACGACCATTTCTCGAGTGCACCGTGAATATCGGGAATCTGGTAAAACATCAAATCTCCGACATCGCATGCGGCCGGAAAGAGATCCTGCAAGATCAGGACCTACGACGACTGAGGAGAAAGGTTCAACGTGACCGAAGTGCATCTCTTCCGCAAACTGCTGCAGATTTCAATGCTGGGCCATCAACAAGTGTCAGCGTGAGAACCTTTCAACGTGTACCCTTGCTGAGTGCACATCACAAAGCTTTACGCCTCGACTGGGCCCGTCAACACCGAAATTGGACTGTTGATGATTGGAAACATGTTACCTGTTCTGACAAGTCTAGTTTCCAATTGTATCGAGCGGATGGACGTGTACGGGTATGGAGACAATCTCATGAATTCATGGACCCTGCATGTCAGCATGGGACTGTTCAAGCTGGTGGAGGCTCTGTAATGGTGTGGGGCGTGTGCAGTTGGGGTAACATAAGACCCATGATACGTCTAGATACGACTCTGACAGGTGACACGTACGTACTCATCCTGGCTGATCACCTGCATCCATTCATGTCCATTGTGCATTCCGACGGACTTGGGCAATTCCAGCAGGACAATGCGACAACCCACACGTCCAGAATTGCTACACAGTGGCTCCAGAAACACTCTTATGAGTTTAAACACCTCCCGCTGACCACCAAATTCCCCAGACATTAATATTATTAAACATATCTGGGATGCCTTGTAACGTGCCGTTCAGAAGAGATTTCCACCTTCTCGTACTCTTACGGATTTATGGACAGCCCTGCAGGATGCGTGGTGTCATTTCCCTCCAGCACTACTTCGGACACTAGTCGAGTCCATGCCACTTCTGCGTGCTCGCGGGGGCCCTACACGATATTAGGCAGGTGTACCAGTTTCTTTGGCTCTTCAGTGTATATGCTTAGCATTTGCTTGCAGTTTCTCCTGCGTGGTCCTAGTTGTGATGACGAATTAATACACGGTAAATGTTTTGATTTTATAGTGGCAGTATTAATATAGGATCTGTTAATGTTGAAATGCAGCTGGGCCCGAATGAGAAATAAATTTCTCTAATACGTCATAAGGCACAATGAATTTGATTTTTAATCATTTGCCTTCGCTAGTGGCGCGTCACTGACGTCATTACTATTGCCCGCAGGTTTCCCAGCCACCATTATAAACTGGGACGAACAGTTCTGAAGAGTCTGATTTACGTTTCCCGCGTGTTTTAACAGTCTATAATCGTAAAACTGAAGATCTAAATAATCAAACTTACGTAGTCAACAACAACATAAACAGAATTCAGAGAATGGAGTTTTCATCTTTGAGGCAGTTTGATCTTTGGTGCGAATCTATTCAGGTTAAAAAAAGTGGTGCTTCTCTTTGACGTAGTGTCATCTACAGCGCCAATCTGTTCATGTTGCAAATACATTATCAATTATTCCTCCGTCAGTCGTTTACGTAGACGGTTTTTAACTTGGATCTTAAACTCTAAAACTGTGAAAACACAATCCAAATCGGTTGATTAGTTTTGGAATAATGCTAAGAAATCTCTAGAAAATGGCCGCTTACACATTTATGTATGGAACGAAGTGGTGACTAGCTTGCCAGTAACTAAAACATCCTAAGACATCAGCATAAAGTGACTGAGTCCTCGAAACAGGACTGATGCTTCATTTTATACGATAAATCGATCGTCAGATTATGTTAAACTGCAAATAAGAAACGAAGTTAACAATTAATGGCCACATTAGTGGAAAAATGCAATTATTCGTAAAATCCTACTGTATTTTGAGATAAATTAAAAAAAAAAAACATTCGAAAGAAGAGGCATCAGCAGAGGCAGGCATTATTCTAGGCGATTTATTTCACAGTTGTACGACGAAAAATGTATGGTGCTACTGTACATCTGTGACCAGCTTGTAGGATTTATATCAGATTGGAGAACATGAGATATACGAGGGGGTACCAAAAAAAGGAATTATTTTTTAAAAGCTATATTTTTTCAAATTGTTTATAAAACAACCTTATCCCCTTCAAAATACTCTCCATCGCAACTAATACGTTTGTCCCACCGGTGCTTCCACTGTTAGAAACATTTTCTGTAGTCATCTTTGGAAATGGCCCACAGCTCTTTCCTCGTTTTCTTCTTGACCTCTTCAATGTTGCCAAATCGGTCCTTTCAAGCTCCTTTTCAAGCTTGGAAATAGGAAAAAGTCGCACGGAGCCAAGTCAGGCGAGTAAGTGCCATTTAAACTGCCTAACAGAGACAGCTGTTTGTGCAGGTGCATTGTCGTGGTGGAAGAACCAGTCTCCTGTCTGCCTAAAAGGGTCTTTTTTGACGAACACTGTTGCGTAATCTTTTTAAAACTTTCAAATAAAAGGTTGGATTGACGATCTGATGTGGGGGAACAAACTCTGAACGAACTATGCCTTTGGCATCAAAAAAGCAAATGATCATTGTTTTGATGTTCAATTTGACTTAACGACATTTTTTTTGGATGGGGTGACAATGACGTCTTCCATTGGCTTGACTGTTGCTTTGTTTCTGGGTTATAACCATAGCACCATGACTCATCACCAGTAATAATGACCTTTGACAGGTCCAAAGGAGAGCCGCCCATTTCGTGACAGGTATATATAGTTGGAGGGAAAGCGCCAAGACCAGCCCACGACGGCTCCAGGATTCGGCAGCCAGCCGGCCAACAGGAAGGTCGGCCAGCGCCTGCCGTACCGGGTCCAGCGATCAGATGACGACGGTGGTGACGCTGCTCACCCAGCTAATCACCGTCCTCATTCCAAGATTGTCTACAAATTAGACTCCAGTACATCCTCATGACATTAACAGAAAACCAAGTCAAAAAAGCATTTCAGACACATGACATAGGAATACCTGGCTCACGAAAGACATTATGAGCTTTGCTCAGACAGTTGACGGATGATGATGATGATGAAGTACGATGTTGAAGGAGTTAGGTTGGGAAGACCTGGAACACCGAAGGCGTTGCTCTCGACGCAAGCTAATGGAAAAATTCACGACAGACGTATTTCGGAATGGCAGCCAGCAAATATTGCTACCAGCAACATTCATATCTCGGAATGACCGCGAAAATAAGATAAGAGAAATCAGGGACAGAACCGATTCATTTCTGTACTCATTTTTCCCACGAGCGATTAGGGAATGGAATAGAAAGGATTTACCGGGCGAGTAAACTTAAAATCCGACAGGAGTAGCTTTCGATAAAGCACTCCAGCCATCCTGATCTGGGTTTTTCATGGTTTTCCCAGATCACTCCACGCGAATGCGGGGATGGTTTCCTCACAATAGCCCATTGGCGCCTCGTGCCATATCCCTTCCAAACCATAACCCTTTTCGATAGGTGCAATGCACCCTCCGCCACACACTTTTAGTGAATCGTGGAGTAATAATCTTATCTTATCTTATATATATATAAAAATAGACGTGTTTTTTCCTATATTTCACTTTTCAGCCACCACTACCTAGCACAGATCTCTGATGTTTGTGGGTGGAAGTAGCATGGAGTTTCCTGTCGTGCACAACGTAGGCCGAATGCCGATAGCTGTGGGGATGTGGGAGATATAATGATTAAAGTTGGTCAGTGCAGGGCGTTTTCATATTTCGACCAAAAATTCGTATCTCCGTATACTTCTCTTTCCTGCCACAACTACATAACATAGACTTTTGGTGTTTGTGTGTGGTAGTAGAATCGTCTTTCCTGTCGTGTACTATGGTTGTTAGATGTCGGTAGCTATGGGGGTGTGGGAGATATGGGGGTTGAAAGTGGTCGACCTGTGGCATTTTCATACTTCTGCCAAAGACAAAAGTGTCATGGTGTATCACTTTTCAGCGAAAACTACAGATCACAGATAAGTGGCGTTTGTGTGTAGTAGTAGCACAGAATCACCTTTCGATCACAACAGCGGCCGAATTTCAGAAACTGTGGTACTGTGGTAGATATGGTTGTTGTTAGTGGCCGACCAAGATTATTTTCGCATTTCGACTGTCTCCACATATGTCACTTTTCTGTCAGAACTACGTAGCATAGAGCATTGGTGTTTGTGTTTGGTAGTAGAATCGTATCTCATGTAGTGCACTATGGATGTTAGATGTCGGTAACTATGGGGGTGTGGGAGAAATGGGGGTTGAAAGTTGTCGACCTGTGGCAATTTCATACTTTTGCCAAAGACAAAAGTGTCATGGTGTATCACTTTTCAGCGAAAACTATAGATCACAGATAACTGGCGTTTGTGTGTAGTAGTAGCACAGAGTCACCTTTCGATCACAACAGCGGCCGAATTTCAGAAACTGTGGTACTGTGGTAGATATGGTTGTTGTAAGTGGCCGACCAAGGATATTTTCGCATTTCGACTGTCTCCGCATATGTCACTTTTCTGCCACAACTACATAGCATAGAGCATTGGTGTTTGTGTTTGGTAGTAGAATCGTATCTCATGTAGTGCACTATGGTTGTTAGATGTCGGTAGCTATGGGGGTGTGGGAGAAATGAGGTTTGAAAGTGGTCGACCTGTGGCAGTTTCATACTTCTGCCAAAGACAAAAGTGTCATGGTGTATCACTTTTCAGCGAAAACTATAGATCACAGATAACTGGCGTTTGTGTGTAGTAGTAGCACAGAGTCACCTTTCGATCACAACAGCGGCCGAATTTCAGAAACTGTGGTACTGTGGTAGATATGGTGGTTGTTAGTGGCCGACCAAGTATATTTTCGTATTTCGACTGTCTCCGCATATGTCACTTTTCTGCCACAACTACATAGCATAGAGCATTGGTGGTTGTGTTTTGGTAGTAGAATCGTATCTTATGTAGTGCACTATGGTTGTTAGATGTCGGTAGCTATGGGGGTGTGGGAGATACGGGGGTTGAAAGTGATCGACCTGTGGCAATTCAATACTTCTGCCAAAGACAAAAGTGTCATGGTGTATCACTTTTCAGCGAAAACTATAGATCACAGATAACTGGCGTTTGTGTGTAGTAGTAGCACAGAGTCACCTTTCGATCACAACAGCGGCCGAATTTCAGAAACTGTGGTACTGTGGTAGATATGGTGGTTGTTAGTGGCCGACCAAGTATATTTTCGTATTTCGACGAAAGGCATGTGTCTCCGCAGATTTCACTTTTGTACCACGACTACATAGCATAGAGCATTGGTGTTTATGTGTGGTAGTAGAATCGTGTCTGTTGTCGTGCACTATGGTTGTTAGATGTCTGTAGCTATGGGGGTGTGGAAGATATGGGGGATGAAAATGGTCGACTTGTGGCAATTTCATATTTCTGCCAAAGACGCATGTGTCACGGTGTATCACTTTTAAGTGAAAACTATCAATCGCAGATCACTGGCGTTTGTGTGTGGTAGTAACACAGAGTCTCTCATCGATCACAACGTTGGTCGAAATTCGATAACTGTGGGAGTGTGTGAGATATGGTGTTTGAAATTGGTCGATCATGAATATTTTCGTGTTTCATCCAAAGACTTGTGTGTATCCGTAAATTTTACCTTGCTGCCGGAACTACATAGCACAGAAGACTGGTACTTGTGTGTGGTAATAGTATCGAGTCTCCCATCGTGCACTAGGGTGGTTAGATGTCTATAACTGTCAATATGAATTCTTTACAATCACGAACGAAGTCGTGGGTACCAGCTAGTAATAATAAAAATCTCGATCAATTTCAACCTGTTGTTTCAAAGCACGAAATGTTTCAACTCGACGTTCTTTTTGAATGTCAGTCATAGCCCGAGGAACAAACTTGGCAGCAACCCTTTTCATTCCCAAAGATTCGGTTAAAATGCGCTCCGAGATAACACACTAATCTCTGACAGTTGAACAATTGTCTGTGGGCTGTCTGAGAGCACAATTTCGAATTTTTTCAGCATTTTCGTCGATTCTGGCAGTTGATGGACGTCCAGAACGAGGTTTGACATCAATCGACATATCGCCTTTTGAGTTTTTCCCAACTTCCCATTTTTTGTCATATTTGTAAGCTTTTTTTTTTTCAACATTAAAAAAGTTTCAGCAGCATTTTTACTGAGTAGAAAATTTTTTCACAGCTGCACATTATTCACTTTAACTTTCCATCATCAAAAACGAAACAATAACAAAAACAGCGCTAGCAAAAACAATCACTGCAGATTAACTTAACAAGCCATGTCGACAACACAGGAGGCACTGAAGTGGCAATGAGTTGCGCTATAAACGCCTAGCGGCAGAAGCGCGTACTACACTAGTTACGCCCACGACAATACTATTCCGCTTATTTTTAAATAACCGCTCGTAGTGCGAGAACCGGCTGTATGATTTGTACGCCAAATATTGAAGCGCCGTGCCACTAACGCTGTTACCAAGCAGGTGCACCCCTCTCTGTGGGCTGGTGGATTACCTGAGGTAGGCCTTGGCGGTGGAGCACCGCAGTCCTTCCCTCAGCGTGCCATGTGCTGGCGTGAAGCCGGTTTGTATTGGGCCGTTGACGTCACCCACTCTGTAGCCTATCTCCTTGGCCGCCTCGAGGAAGGCTTCCAGTATTGGCGTGTGGAACCGGAACTCCTCCACCGTGAGCGGGCCGTCGGTGCCGTGGTACGGAGAGTTCTTCAACTCGTGGATGCGGACGCCCTCAGACTTCTTGAAGTACGGCAACACCTGTCAAATAAACAACATATGTGGGTTCTCCCTCCTTCAGGTTGGTGAAGATCATGCACGTTTAACAAATGTTACTGATAATTATGGTGAACAGCCAAAATTAATCGGAGTGATCCTGTTGTCATCTCTTTCTCACCATTCTTCAATTTCACATGAGTAATTAACCACTTACGACGAATTGGCAGGATTAGAAAGTGGTGCTGGGATTGGAGATATTGCAGATTAGCCGCATAAATGTGGAAAGTGGGCATTCGTGATTCGAATCTTCCAGTCATGTACGGTATTTTCCACCAGAAAATGCGCAAAGCTTTCAAGACATCGAAATCCTAAATCGGAGACTATCTGCTGAACACAGTTATATGTAGTGTATTTGGAAGTTTTGATGATGTCTCTTTTTTTTTATTTTGGCTTTCTTTCTAGACCAAAAGTTCCTTAGAGCCGGAAGGGGATTGTAGGCAGGCAATAGGAAGGAAATCCACCATGGCGGCTGTTAATGAACCAGCTGGAGGAATGTCAGGAAACAATGGACTATTGGAATATGGATGGTGCAACCAGGAACCGAACGGGGACCACTTATGTTCACTTACCAGACTCAGTAAAAAATTTCTAATTTATTCTTGCTGATCGTATCACGAAAGTAATTTGACTGAATTCGGTGTTATGGTTCACAGTCAATTCTCCTGTGAACTGTAAGTAAATGACTCTGTAAAGCCGTTTTTAATTTAATGACACAGAACTGTGTTTTTCAGTATTCTTCTGTACTCGTATAGTAATGAATTAATTACTTGCTTATAAATTTGAGCAGGATCTAATCTCGAAAAACTTCTTACAGTTTCGTAATTATTTTATTTTACAAGTTTGCGCTACAATAGAAAAATGCAATTTCATGTCGCTGGCGACCACATGGGATGAAAGGTAACAATTAATGTTACGGATTCTCCTCAAGCGTGGCAGCCTTTATGTATTGTTCTGTAGTGCAACACATAGTATAAAAACAGTATTTTCTAATTTTTTTTGAATCCCAATCAAAATTATTTATTGGTTATACATATTTTATCGCATTGGATTGACAACCAAATGTTTATACTTATTTGTTATTAAAAAAAGAACCGACCGGCGATGGCCAAGCAATCACGAGAAATAAAGTTTGATGAAGGTTGGATTCCTGGCCGTCGATTTAATCATAATAATTTTCCTGAAAGTAGGTTTGTAATAACGTCATCCAATAGTTTTTGACATTTTACAGAAACTTGATATGATATGAGGGTTTCCCGAAATTAGGTAAGTAATGGTTGGTCTACAAATTGGTTTCTTGAGAACAGTCTCATTACCAGTGGATCTGTTGGAAATGATTTCCTGAGTGTGTGTCTTGACAATACGTTTCGTGACAATCCTGACTTAGTTTTGTAACAGTCATTACGGCGTGTTTCCTGACATTGTATTACGTGACACTGCGTTACTTGACACTGCGTTACGTGACACTGTGTTTCGTGACACTGTGTTATGTGACACTGTGTTACGTGACACTGTGTTACGTGACACTGTGTTACGTGACACTGTGTTTCGTGACACTGTGTTTCGTGACACTGCGTTACGTGACACTGTGTTTCATGACACTGTGTTACGTGACACTGTGTTACGTGACACTGCGTTACGTGACACTGCGTTACGTGACACTGTGTTTCGTGACACTGTGTTTCGTGACACTGTGTTTCGTGACACTGTGTTACGTGACACTGCGTTACGTGACACTGTGTTTCGTGACACTGTGTTTCGTGACACTGTGTTTCGTGACTCTGTGTTTCGTGACCCTGTGTTTCGTGACACTGTGTTATGTGACACTGTGTTTCGTGACAGTGCGTGACGTGACACTGTGTTATGTGACATTGTGTTATGTGACACTGTATTTCGTGACACTGTGTTTCGTAACACTGTGTTATGTGACACTGTGTTTCGTGACACTGCGTTACGTGACACTGCGTTATGTGACACTGTGTTTCGTGATACTGTTTTTCGTGACACTGTGTTTCGTGATACTGTGTTTCGTGACACTGTGTTTCGTGACACGGTGTTTCGTGACACTGTATTTCGTGACACTGTATTTCGTGACACTGTGTTTCGTGACACTGTGTTTCGTGACACTGTGTTTCGTGACACTGTGTTTCGTGACACTGTGTTTCGTGACACTGTGTTTCGTGACACTGTGTTTCTTGACACTGTGTTATGTGACACTGTGTTTCGTGACACTGTGTTATGTGACACTGTGTTTCGTGATACTGCGTTACGTGACACTGTGTTTCGTGACACTGTGTTGCGTGACACTGTGATTCGTGACACTGTGTTATGTGA
This sequence comes from Vandiemenella viatica, assembly GCA_031002005.1. Taxonomy (NCBI): domain Eukaryota; kingdom Metazoa; phylum Arthropoda; class Insecta; order Orthoptera; family Morabidae; genus Vandiemenella; species Vandiemenella viatica. The sequence continues at coordinate 25,565,594 of CM061914.1, read as the reverse complement.
CACTGTGTTTCGTGACACTGTGTTTCGTGACACTGTGTTTCGTGACACTGTGTTTCGTGACACTGTGTTTCGTGACACTGTGTTTCGTGACACTGTGTTTCTTGACACTGTGTTATGTGACACTGTGTTTCGTGACACTGTGTTATGTGACACTGTGTTTCGTGATACTGCGTTACGTGACACTGTGTTTCGTGACACTGTGTTGCGTGACACTGTGATTCGTGACACTGTGTTATGTGACACTGTGTTTCGTGACACTGCGTTACGTGACACTGTGTTTCGTGACACTGTGTTTCGTGACACTGTGTTTCGTGACACTGTGATTCGTGACACTGTGTTATGTGACACTGTGTTTCGTGACACTGTGTTTCGTGACACTGTGTTTCGTGACACTGTGTTATATGACACTGTGTTTCGTGACACTGCGTTTCGTGACACTGCGTTACGTGACACGGTGTTTCCTGACACTGTGTTATGTGACACTGTGTTATGTCACACTGTGTTATGTCACACAGTGTTTCGTGACACTGTGTTTCCTGACACTGTGTTTCCTGACACTGTGTTTCGTGACACTGTGTTTCGTGACACTGTGTTATGTGACACTGTGTTATGTGACACTGTGTTATGTCACACTGTGTTATGTCACACAGTGTTTCGTGACACTGTGTTTTACCTGACACTGTGTTTCGTGACACTGTGTTTCGTGACACTGTGTTATGTCACACTGTGTTATGTCACACTGTGTTTCCTGACACTGTGTTTCGTGACACAGTGTTTCGTGACACTGTGTTATGTGACACTGTGTTATGTCACACTGTGTTATGTCACACAGTGTTTCCTGACACTGTGTTTCGTGACACTGTGTTTCGTGACACTGTGTTATGTGACACTGTGTTATGTGACACTGTGTTATGTCACACTGTGTTATGTCACACTGTGTTTCGTGACACTGTGTTTCCTGACACTGTGTTTCGTGACACTGTGTTTCGTGACACTGTGTTATGTGACACTGTGTTTCGTGACACTGTGTTTCGTGACACTGTGTTTCGTGACACTCTGTTACGTGACACTGCGTTATGTGACACTGTGTTACGTGACACTGTGTTTCATGACCGTGTATATCTTTGCAGTGCGTTTGTAGACGATGTGTTTGGCGGTTGTACATTTAGTAGCAATGTGCTATTCAAAGAAGGACTGCTAGATTTGTCTCTGGAAATTACAGCAGAAGACAATCGGTAACTGTTATGATGAAGGAGCTGGAATGGGATTCATTGGAAGACAGGATTGTGAAGAGAATCATGGGAGTGTAACAGGCGTACATTAGTGATGAGACGTGGAATAATATTGGTGGAAGTGAAAAGATGAACACGATCACAAGGTGGCTCTCGATTTCAATCATAAGGGTGCGGGAAAATTGTGTTTTGTAGGTAAGGAATTTGAACAAGCTACCAAGAGATATGATGAATACCGGTATTTTACCAAAAACGCTGAAAGAAGTTTAAATTCGTAGTCGGCAAAAGTAGGCGGGTACACGATAGGTGAAAACGGGTGTGTAGTGAAATTGCCACCGGAGCGTGTGCTCAATTGCAATGAAATATTTTTTTTTTTTTTTTATTGCTGCTGAATTTTGCGTTGTGTTTCGTGATAGTGGGTTTGGACGTACTGACCTCCTTGTAGCTCCAGCCGGGGTTGCCCAGCCGCTCCCACTCGTCGTAGTCCCGCTTGTTGCCTCTGATGTACAGCATGGCGTTGAGCACGCTGCACCCGCCCAGCACCTTGCCTCGCGGCCAGTTGCACCGCTTGTTGCGCATCGCCTGGCAGTACGCGTTGCTCGGCTCCGTCTGAAACCTGAAACACCAGCGGTCATAAACCACGTAGCTCCATTTTGGCATCCTGTGACCCTCTCCCCACGTAGCCCTACGTGACTTTTGCCTCTAACACCGACTCACTTCTCATGTAGTTTTTTTCCCTTTTGATTCCAGAAGACATTTTGTACTGTTTTCTCTTTTTAGACTATTGTAATAACATACGGAGATACTTAAATGAAGGAAATAAATATTCACATGCTGCGGCGTGTCCTGCACCTCATTTTTACTGTGAAAAATAATATGAATGGAAAGCTACGTGGTCCCCCTCCCTCCTCGTAGTACAGCGTTGCCTTCGAGTCAACCCCTCCCCCCTCCCGTTAGAGCAAGTCACGTAGTTTATGGACGCTCCCTAACGCCTAGTCGACGGCTATGGTCATTAGAGGGGGGATGGGACTGGGTACAAGGAACGGGACGGAATTCGACCATGGCCTTTTGAAGGATGCATTCGCTTGGAGTGATTTGGGAAACCATGGAAAACCCAAATCTGGATCCCCGGACGGGGATTCGAACCGGCGTCCTCCCGGATGCGAAGCCAGAGCGTTAACAGCTCACCCACCACACTTGGTTCCATGATCCGGCTGCATGATTTCTAAGTCCATCTGCTGTTTGATTGAAATGCAATTTTTAAGTATAATGATTAATAGCAGAACACGATTCTGTCTGGTCACCTATTTAAATATGACCGCAAGTAAATTTAATTAAATTTTCAGAAAAAATTTAAAAAATTCGTTCACTAGTTTTTTTTGTTTTTTTTTTAATAACTTGTAATTCATTTCAAAAAGAGACATGTAAAGAAAATAAAAAATTTGGGTTGCCAATGTAAAAGTGGCCGCAAGCAGGGATAGAAATGTAAGAGCGATTTCGCACTGCTACTTGCTATTCGGGAGGAGCGGGGTCAAACCCGGTTCGGCCATCCTGACTGAGGTTTTCCTTGGTTTTCCACAGTCACTCTAGGCGAATGCTGGGATGGTTCCCTACAAGGCCACGGCCGACCTTCCATCCCCCTTCCCTCCCCGTAGAGTAGATTGGCTGAAAAGGATCTCCGTGATCCTCCAGCAGCCCGCCTCCCAGCCTTCAACTGAGAGGAATCAAATTGCAAAAAATAAATGTAAGAGCTGGAGAGAACTTTAATGGCTGGCAATTCCTACCTGCGGCCACTTTTACATTGGCAACCGAAACTTTTAATTTTCTTTGCATATCTCTTTTTGAATTGAATTATAATTTATTTATTTATTTTAAAAACAAGAGAACGATTTAAAAAGAAATGTAATTCAAAACACTTGCGGCCACATCTTGATATGCAACCAAACAGAGCCGTATTTGGATGCTAATAATTAGGGAGCGTACACAAACCACGTAGCTCCATTTTGGCCTACTGTGAACCCTCCCCCCACGTAGCCCTACGTGGCTTTTGCCTCTACCCCCCCCCTCCCCCACGTAGCACGTAGCTTTTTTCCCTTTTTATTCCAGAATATATTTTTTACCGTTTTCTCTTGTCAGCCGATTGTAAATTATGTAAGGAGATAATAAACTGACGGAAATAAATATTCGCATGCTGTTGTGTGTTTTGTTCCCCATTTTAACCGTCAAAAATGTTATGAAGGAAAGCTACGTGGCCTGGCTCGGAACCCCCCCTTCCCCCCACGTAGCCCAACGTAACCTTCCAGCCAACCCCTCCCCCCCTGGACCGAGCCACGTGGTTTGTGCACGCTCTCTTACACACAAAAATGCATTTCAATCAAATAACAGACGGACTAAGAAATCATGCAGCCGGATCTTAGTCTATATCGCAATGAGACCAAATATCATAACAACAAAGGGCCTTGGAATATCGCACCCACACTTCCTTATCCAAGTCGAGTCAACGGTGGCACTGTCTACCCTTTTCTCGAAGCGATTCCAATCATTTTTTTTTCTTCGGTCTCCTCAAATTTCTATTATACATAGATGTCAGCAATCTTAACAAACATACTTTTTTTTCGTTTATGTTCTTAGTTCGGAAGTTATTCACGTAAAAATGTCACCCATTTTTGCACTCGCTTACTGATGATCATCAAAACTCTAAGGTACTTCCCGCAACATAGAAAGCTAAAAATTGGTACATTGATAACGTTTTACCATCAGATTGTACGAAAAGCCTAAGCTCGTAAATTTTCATGTACCTACCCCAAACATGAAATCACTACCCTAATAATGTTATACGCCTCAGATTTTCACTATGGACGGAGTTCACTAACTTTAACTAATGTGCTTAAATTTTACTTCATTCTTCTCCTTACTTTGGAACTTAGTGAAATTCAAATTATTTTTTTCGGTTACGATACCCCGACATCAAAATTCCACTTTACTTTCGCTGGTCCTAGAAACTAAATATCCCAGTCTAAACTTCAATCTTGTATGGACTCATTTAAATTTGATTAAATCAAACCTCATCGTGAAAGTAATTAATGTGAACAACAGGAATACATGACTGTTATTATTCGGTGTATATTTTTAATTAATGATGTTACATATTTCTGTTCTATCATATTACCAATCCCTAAAAAATTTAATGTAAATAACTACATAATTATAGACAATATTACAATAAAATCTAAGAAGAGAACACAACGGACAAGAATAATGAAAAATGTTATCGCAAAAGCTATATAAATTCGTCTAGAATGCTCGAAAACACATTCAGATACGCATAATGCATTGCGGGCGAGGTTTTCTGTTAATCCGTAAGCCATCAAGATAGTGTAATATAAAAACGAAAATTGAAAATATCCAACGAGACTAAATTTACATTATTCACCATGGAATGTTGGGGAATTAACCAGAACGAATTTTAGATGTAAATGTGGAGTCAAATTATTATTATTCAGAGAACCAACGTTTATACTTGAATTGTATTCGTGCATGAGGTAATTACTTTTAGATGTTTACTAACGCCGAAATAAATCTCCTAACTTCTCACTGTCGTTTTCGTAAGTGATATGTAGGGGTGCAATACCGAGAGGATGGAAACATCAATTTCGTTTTTGAGGTGTCGTATAAAGTAACTAAGGCTTGTAACTCTCGTTTCTGACCTCTTTGCCAACGATTATGGAATCAGTAATTTTCCATTGTGCAGTCGAAGCATTCCACGCGGGCGTCTGGCTTGTGTAATGTGTATTGTCTCCACGACACCGGTTACAAAACTCAACCTCAGATAAAATCACTTTTAGCAACAGTTTCACTTTCATGCGTGGAACGCGAAAATATTAGTGTAGTGCCCTTGCAAGCCAGTTACCACGCTTGTAATTAACGAAGTTTGTGTTTGATAAAGAAGCGAAGTGATCGCTTGTAACTTTATATAATTATTTCATGAATTCGCGGTCTTTTGATGTGTGATATTGCTGCAAATGAACTGAATAACTGTTTTAAATGTATAAAAGAACAAAAAATTCATGGCACACTAATTAAAAACTCTATTAACGAATATTACGCCAGCACAATGGTTAAAGCGATGTTTTGCCGTTGGGAAATGTGTATTTTCTCAATACGATTTTTAATGCTTTCCAAATATTTCTGCAATCTGATTCAAAATCGTTTCCATATGATTTTTACTAATTTTGAATTAAGTTTTAACTATTATATACAATTTATATTGTAATTTTTAGTGCTCCAGAACAGACTGTCGGTGCTTTTGTAGTTCTCCAGACATTTCTAGGCCGTCTGTATGAGTTCACTATAGCGTAACCGGGTAAACGCCCTCGGAACAGTGCTAATACTACTACACGACATTTTGCGTATTCTTCAATCTTTGGATGAAGTCTGATGCATATTTTTATATGTTCCTTTTTTTCTACGAAGTAAAAGTTAATACCTTATCGACCATTCTTGGTCACTCGAAAAAAGTTATTTTTCGTAATTGTGAGAAGCTAAACTATTGTTGAAGGAAGTTAATCCAACTTGGCCACTTCACAGATCTGAAACCTTCAAACCTTTATAAGATTGTTAAAAGAACTATAGGCCAAATGGTTTGACAGGAGGATTTACTAAATATGCAGGCACTAAACTGATTTTCTTTAATATAAAAATAAAAATAAAAAAGAGATACAAATCAGTTTTTAAAATAGGTATGTTCATCTCATGATAAATTACTAGACTTCTAAAGGAATAGTAGAAAATATAAAAAAAAACGCTAATATATGCCTTAGAAGTACTGTTAATCTATACTCATTAAGTTTTATTTTACACATGTTTTCCTTTGCTTAACTTGGATTTACTATGTTAGCAGCAAGTTCAATACAAATTTGAATAAGCTATTTTTATACGGCCATGTTTTACGTGTTAAATACATATTTTCTTTCTTTTTTTTTGTATTGTACGTAAAATTTATCAAAATTTCATTTTAAGTTTCGGAATTGTCAGTTTTATTCTTTCTATCATACAGTACTTTATCGTTTGGTTTCTTAATGTCAGATAACCTTTACAGTTGTTAATCACATCAGCGATTTTCAGAACACGGTGGGAAAAGAGACCCTTTTAATATAATTTTTTCACTATACGTTTCGTGCTAAGTTATATTCATAAACGGTATTTAATTATAGTTTTTGAAATGAAAACAAAGGCAAACAAGTATCTGCAATGGGAAGAAGATTGTATCTGTAAAGGGATTCTGAATAGGCCTGTAGGTATTGCTTGCCGTCACGTATTGGTTGGATCAAATGTGCCGGCTCCCTGAGACCCGAATAGTGTAACTTCCAGTCACACACATGCGCGGCACTATCAGAATATAGGGTCTCTAAAATACAGAGGAAGCAAAATGACGAAAACAAATATCCACATACTGTTGTGTATTCTGTACTCATTTTTAACTGTGTGAAATGAAATTAATGAAAAGCTACGTAGCTTTGCTCGTAATAGCCGCTTCCCCCTCCAAGTAGCCCAGCGTAGATTTCTACCCAGACACCGAGCGTGGTGGGTGAGCGGTAACGTTCTCGCATTCGGGAGGACGCTGGTTCGAATCCAGATTTGGGTTTTCCATGGTTTCACCAGATCACTCCAGGCGAATGCCGAGATGCTTCCTTCAAAAGGCCATGACCGAATTCCTTTCCGTTCCCGTCCCCAATCTCATGCCGCCTCTAATGACCTCGGCATCGGCGAGGCGTAAAGCCATAATTAAAAAAAGAACTACCTAGCCCATCCCCCCTTAACCAATCACGTTGTCTATGGACGCTCCCTAAGGGGAAGAAAGAGTGAAGAAGAAAAGTGATTTGCATTTAACCGTTCTCAACATATCATCTCTAGTTCCAAATGACATGCTCCTAGGAAACTCTTAACATTGTATATAACTCCAAGCTTAACATCAGATGCACTAATAATGTACAATATCCACAGGTTCTGAAGAAGACTCCCTTAAGGCAAGTCGAAACCGGTAAACAAGAAATTCAATGAATATTGCAACAGGTTGGCTGTGTTTCATTTTACAATTAAGAAGGATGTGTTACCTTGGTTGTCCGGGTGAAACCGCTTCAATTTCTTTCGCGTCTAATGTTTCAGCCATCATTGAGTGGCTTTCATCAGAGGACTACTCTGCCAGGGATCGCTGCCGCCTATAAAGATAATCGAAACGCGCACTGAAGTTCTTGCCTTCAGCGTGGGCTGGCGTCCTGTGTTTCCCTGAGCAAGGATGACCGTATTCGGTCAAGATGTAGCCCACTGACCGCGTTCATGTTATCGGATCTTCTGTTTTACTTCCAACCCTTCCCTAATTAGGCTGGGTTGGTTAGATCCTCCAGAAGGAGGCATAGTAAGCCATTGTGTAAGAAGTAGGACTGCCAGTTCCTTTCCTGTGAGACCTATAGTTTAACGAGGAATCCGAACCACATGAACAAATACAACTCTCAAAAATTCCTGCACCCACCGGGATTTGAACCCAGGACTGGAAAAGCGAATTTCTGAAAGCAAGTGCCTTACCCACTGAGCTGCCACACCGCCCTGGTTACGTTTCAACAAATTGACGGGAACAAATTGACTCTGTTCTACCCGGACAACCAAGGTAAGTTACTATGGAGGAGGTGGCAGGTGTGTTGGTACCTCCAGTCGATGGGCGAGAGCTGGAGGGCGGGCATGACGAGAGGCACGTCAGCGATGTAGGGCTCGTCGGGCCCCGCCTCCAGCAGCAGCACGGTCCAGCGGTGGTGCTCCGCCAGCCTGGAGGCCAGCACCGCCCCCGCCGAGCCGCCCCCCACCACCACGAAGTCGTACGTGTCGGCGACGACGGCCACGTCGACGGGCCGCTGCCACGAGTCGGAGATGTCGGGCCTCGACAGGTAGATGACCAGCCTGATGAGCAGCACGAACGCCATGCCGGGCCCGAAGCTGGCGGCGATGCGCGTGGACACCATCGCCGCCGTCGGCTTGCCCAGCGGCCGCCGGAATATCGACATAGACTCCATCGCTCACGCTGCAAACACACAGTACGCCTCACAGAGTCGAGACCGTTGCGAGAGACGACACTGTGAATAGTGATGGTAGCTACGAGGAACTAGTATAATACAAGTCAGATCGAGCGTCGTGGGTGAGTGACTACGCTCTGCCCTCGCTTTCGGGAGGACGCGGGTTCGAACCCCCATCTGGGTATCCAGATTTTGGTTTTGAATGGTTTACCAAAATCACTCCAGGCTAATGCCGAGACGCCTCCCTCAAAAGGCCATGGCCTAATACCTTCCCGTTCCTTGATCCCAATCCAATTCCGACTCTAATGACCTTGATGTCGACAAGGTGTAAAGCAAAAAAAATATATACAATTCAGTAAGATGAAGTTCATGAACACTTAAAGTGTTTCCAGAAAGAAGAGACAAGAAGAAAGGAAATTTTTTTTAGGTATCCCTTTACGCCTCGTCGAATTCAAAGTATTAGAGGTGGGAGAGGTTCAAGGAACAGGAAATAATTCTTCCATGGCCTTTTGAAGGAACCATTTCGTCATTTTCCTGGCATTTTTTCGTCAAGTCATGGAATACCGGATGGCAGGTATAATGTAACACTGTCGCCACATTCTAATGTGCATTTTTTGATTATATAAATCATAATGTTAGAGTAATTTTCATAAATCTTGGGCGACCACCTAGATAGTTTTTTTGTAATTTCCTAAAGTACGCAAGATTCGAAGTGAGGACTGTAATGCAATGGTGAACATTCAGTGTATTTTGTTGCAACGAATATTAAAGAATTATTGGCTGTGTAGGCTTGAAGCTAATCATGGCCTTCTGGAGCCACGGAGGCAGGAAGTAAGGGATAAAGGCTTTTGCCGGCTTTCACCTTGGGGTGGGGAGTCCACAACAGGCCGCTGACCTGATGTAAAAACCCGCCACCCGAATACGTTCTCCCCTCGGCGACCTTAGCCGAATATGTCCGACCTCTGTGATATACACGCGGGGCGAACAAGATATCGGGGATACATTGTTTCCAAATATCATTCTTTCTTGCATATTAATTCTGAGATGGATTTAAAAGTAAATACACAATTGTTTGCTTGCTCATGACGGCTAATTGTACCGCTGTGCGTTGTTTTTATGATTTTGCCAATTTATGTTAATGTTAATGGTAAATTCGCTCAGACTTGTAAACGCCAATGATAACAAAATAAATGTCATATTGTGAGAGTTTTCCTGTATTCCAGATAACGTCGAGATTCTTGCAAGGATCCATATTTTCACTCCTTCATAAAAATTAAAATCCCCATTTATTAATGATTAATCATAAATGTATGAAAGATAACTATAATGTATTTATCCACCAAGGCCCCTTCTACGCAGGGTGGGTATTCGAATGATAGACGAGAGCGTTTCCATTCACCCATCATGCTCTGTGAAGGAGACTAGATTTCATTGGCCGAATAAGAAAGTCCAGAACGATAAATTAAGATAGTTGTTACATTAAATTCATATTTCATTGGAAATTATCTTGGTAAAGATCCTTGAAAACTTAAGAAATACTTTTACATTTTTGGTAATGATTTGTGAGGTAGAGACGATGATAAATATCAGTCCCGATGGTAATAACATTATTCATTATGATCATCATCAACAACAATAGTTTTCACTTGCTGGCTGGGTCTGCTTTGTGCACAAACTTATGTGTTTCCTTCTTTCTTCTCACCAGCTTTGTCCTCTCCTTTCTTCCGTACACACTCGGTCACACCGCTCAGCCATAACATTACTGCGACGAAATCTTATAAGGTCTTTTTATAAATAAGATTACAATGTGGTGATCGCATGTTGTGCACCGCCTCATCTGTACTTATCAGTTGCCGGGGATTGGGGGGGGGGGGGGAGATGGACGCTTCAAACAGCAAATCTTGTACCAATGCAAAGGAATACTTATTACGTCTTAGATACTACGGTCGTGTACAAGTTAAGAGAAATCATAATATTTACAAAATGGTAGATTTTTCTGCAGATGGTGGTGATGTAACAATTAAACTCGCCTCCATGCTGACTAAGGAGCGTCCATAAACCACTTAGCTCAATTATGCCCTCCTGTGAACCTCCCCTCTCCTCAAGTAGCCCGATGTGGTTATTGCCTCTACCCCCCCTCCCCCCCCCCCCACCAGCACGTAGCTTTCTCACCTGTTGATAGCAGAAGGCAATTTTGTAGCCTACTGTTTTCTCTTGTCAGACTATTGTAAATTAGATACGGAGATAATTAAATTAAGGAAATAAATATACACATGCTGTTGTGTGTTCCGTACCTCATTTTCACTGTGAAAAATGATATGAACGAAAAGCTACGTGGCCTGACTCGGAAACTCCCCACGTAGCGCAGTGTAGCTTTCCAGCCAACCCCTCTCCCCCTCCTAGACCGATCCACGTAGTTTATGGACGCTCCCTACCACGTAATTCACGTCTTTAATCACGATAAGAGTTTGGTAGTATCATCCCGTTGGCTCAGTTGGTTGCGGCACCGTGATGGTCTCCGGCGCTGGAGTGGGATTAGCTCAAGGCTGCTCAACCAATTTTGGAGGTGGGTCACAATTTCGACTCTAAGGCCGGGCGCACATTGACGCGCAGTCGACGCAGCGCAGCGCAGCACAGTTTCTGTGTCTCTATGTTTTGGGGCGGAACAGCGCGTATTGAGACGCAGAGCAGGGCAGCGCAGTACTGCGCCGCACGTGGCCTGCGCCACGTTGTGATCACGACACAGAAACTGTGCCACGCAGCTCACTCGTGCCGGTTTACAACGTAACACTTCTTGCGTCATTTAAAATTTTGCTTTACTTATAATCATTTTCAACTATGGAATAAGAAAAATTGATTAATCTGGTGCGTAACCAACCTGCGATTCACAATATCAGTCATAAAAAATACATAAAAATTAAATTTAAACAAGAGATTTGGACAACGAGCCCAACAAGTGGCGAGTACAACTGTCCACTTACAATTTTCACTTTTTTTTTAAATTCATTTTTAATAAAACTTCGAAAAAGATTGATATATATATAGGCTATTATCACATTATTTGTTTTCTTATTATTTGTACTACATCATTCAATAGTGTCCCCGAGAAACAATTTGTTGACACTGCTTTTTTAGTTTCAAGTGTTTATGTTCTGTTATATAGTTTTCTTAAAAATATAATATGAAATAAAAGAAAGAAACATTCTTATAAATGTCATGTACCGTCAAACGCTAAATAATTAAATAAATAACCACGAAAATACAGCGAGATTTTCTTCAGTTCTAATACGTAGATATTTGAGCTTTGTCCAGAAAATAACAGGTTACATTATGCCGTGAATCTCCGCTCGAGTCATCCGGAAATTGTCTTTTGAGAATTATCTTGTCACTGCAAAAGTCAGATGAGAGTTTCTTCTTTTCATATACTCACTTTTGCATAGTTTTATCTAACTCGGCTTCTGGTAAAGTAATAAAATTTTCCAAGCTCGGCATCCCAATCTGATTCAGAAATCGAAAATAGAGTTTTTGTATGGACATGTTTTTGGTTACGCTTTATTGTCGGTTTTTCGCACAATACAATGCTTTGTAAACTGCCGCATGAAACTGCGCTCTAATATGCGCGAGTAACTGCCAGTCTGTGCTGCCCTGCCCTGCTCTGCGTTGCCCCTACTGCGCCACGCAGCTCAATGTGCGCCCCGGGTAAGTTAGTCTGAGGGTCACATAATTCTTGCCTATAATTACAGTAGGTATTTAAATATAACAAAGATATAAGTAACACAGTTTAATTACAATCAAAAAGTAAAAACAACAATGAGACCTCTGCATAGATTTTTTAGATTATAATCAAAAAGTAAAAAACATTAATGAGACCTTTGCAGAGGTTTTTGAGCTATCATATTCTAGACCACTGCTGGCCTGTGGGTGTGGAATTGGGCAGCCTTGGGTTAGCTGCTTCACGTCCTGATGGTGGAAGAACTTTTCACCGTCAAGACAATTCCTCAAAGTGTGCGCCAAAGGGCAACTCTCCGTAGCGCGTATGGTGAATCGTCGGTCGGATAGGGTCATTTAGGTGTGGTTTTCGGAAGAGTAGACCAGAATGGACCAGCTCTGGATTTTAACCTCTCCTTCTCCCGTCTTGATCTCTCATTTCATACAACCCAAACAACACACTATGCTGGACACACACATTATCAGTCATCCACAATTACAATAATACAAACAAACACACACACTTGAAGGCGATGGGAAACCACTCTAGTTCATCTTCCGAAGAGACATCCTCAACTGGAAACCGCCTACACTCTGAATCGGGTATGGTATCGTTACTAGAAGTGTTTGGAGGAAGAGAGTTGGTGGCGTCTGATAAACAGAAATTACTAAAGCGTTGCAGAAGTGCGGTAGCATGGGTCTGAAACATTTATTTCTGAATGGAAGCAACCGATGGGTAAAAGTACAGCAAATAAATGTGAGGAAAATTAACAAGTTGTTTATATTTCTGAAGACAAAACAGTGCATCACTGACATACGCTGTGTTTTTCAGTCTTTCTACAGTATGGAGTGAATGAAAATTAACTATCGCGTGGATACGAAGTTACAACTGCATGGAACTATCCCCTCTGGATTATGATTTAATATTTTGACACCAAAAAACAAAACTGCTATGGGTGAACTCACTAGCTTATTACTACCTACTACCCTAACTTGAAACGTCTTCCACAAATGACAAACTAGCAACTCTTGCAGCAGTTATTAATACACTCGGGCCATATCCAGTCAAATGAGCTCATAGTATTTACTGAGAACATTTTAAATGTTGTTGTTGTTATAGACATTTATTTAACAGTAGTTTAAATAGTTTTTTTTTAAAAATTGTTTTCGTGGGTTGGTAATTTAATCTATGTTGTAGGGAACAATAACAAATTATGTTTTTGGAGAGTGAATCTTAAATCTTATATAAATGCAAAAGCTTTTCATACAGTTGTAAATATGGAAGTTTACTTGATTAGAAGACCCTTACAGTAAGTAATAAACGCTGAAATGATTTTGTGATAAACTCTGAAAGGTATCAAGCCAATCAGTTTTAAAATTCACCTAGTACCTGGATGACTGATCGTTGCTTGGAATATTTTGATATCTGTTCAATATGTTTTGCGTGAAGTTTGACTAAAGCTTAACATTTTTCTTGAAGGCTTCCTAGGCATTTTGAACGGTAAAATTCCTTGCTCTGACCAAAGAGAAGTTTAACTACATCGGTAAGCTTACTGGTACCTGAAATTTTACAAGATGAGTTAAGAGCCGTTTACGAGACACCAAATATAAGAATTGCTCTCTTTTTTTGGTAAAATCGTTTTACAAACTTGAAAATCAAAACGTTATCTACGTGTGAAATTTCATCCAAATTGCTAGAGCTATTTCAGATATCGCTTTGTTTACCATCTCATAAATTGATTCTAAAGAAAAATCCTATTATTATGTTAAACCGAAATCTTAATACTAATCATGGATTTTAATGGTGCAAGATTAGTGGTAATTAGTTTTGGCGAATACGTCATCAGTGCTAAATTCATTCACTGGATGAAACCATGCTAATACCTGGCATTAACCTCACACCTCATACAACCGTGCCCTTCCAAATGATAAGAAAACATTTCGCAATAGAAGTAACCTTCCCGATGGCCATTAATAAAGCACGAGTTCAGACGCTTCAAAGTGCAGCGTTGTATTCACCAAAATCTTTTTTTTTTTCTTTTTTTTTCCGTATGGTCACCTGTATGTGATTTCTCAAGTGTTTGTAGATTCAATTAATATTTATGTTTGTGTTAAAGCCACATACGGTCAATAAGTAAACGATAACTTCTAATATTGTTTTCAAAGAAGTTATGTGAAGTAAAGTTTGAAAAAATCACGTCTTCTAAAGGCAATGTCTACTTTTCTTAATGTTTGCAGTTGAACGTCTAGTATTTAATGATAAAGACATTTTACAATAAGACTGATATTTATTACTACTCTTCAAAATAAAATACCTTTCACTAATAAATATACTTGCATTTATTATTATTACATTACCGTTCGGTGACTGACCACTATACCATGCGAAATATTTGCATGGGTCAGTTGGCATACAAGAACGGTTTGTTTAAAGATATAAGACTTCCTTGTTGTAACCAAAGAGAAACTATCAGTAGGCTTTCTGGTACCTGAAACGTCTATGAGATGGCTTTACAGCCGTTTCCGAGATACCAAATACAAAAATAGTTCGTATTTTGTAAAATCGCGTTTTTGTAGGGAAGACAGCTATTTAGATAAACAAAAAACCAAACTTTTATCTAAATATGAAATCTCATCCAAATCGTTGGAGCTGTTTCCGAGATACCAAATACATATATACAGGAATTGCTCATTCAAAGATATAAGATAATTATAGACCTGTTTATTACAGGTATTATTGTCCTGACGTAGCAAAAAGTTGTTTGTAATTTTCTTCATATGTCATGAAAAACCTTCGTAATTACCGATTTTCAGCACTTCTCAAACATTGGAAAAGGTAATCAATCGAATGATACTATGGAACCGAGCACTGAACACTAGTCTAAGTAATGATAAAATATAACTCTTACGGGAAAACAGTGAAAATATAATCATCAATTATTTTTATTTCTATTTCGTTGTGTGTTGTTGGCCTTTTTTTCCTTCTTTTATTGTTCTTGTGATTATCAATAGAAACGCTCTCAAATGGTTTATAGTTTAATGACCAGCAGCTCCAATATGGATCTTTATGTATACCTGTTTCTAATAATTCTGATAGCAATAATAATGCGTAGGTTGGATTATATGTCTGATGTCTCAGATGCAACTTTAATGGTTGTTGATAGTTAAGAAGGTGTAATTAAATTGATTATAAAATTACTGGTATCTGGATGATGCGTAAGTCATTAATTTCATACGTATTAAAGATGCCAACATTTTTTTATTAAAAAATGAGAAAGCTAAGCAAGTACCAAGAAGGAAGTTCGAATTATGGATTAACGATTAGACAGTAAATTGTAATAAGTGAATTCCGTGCCAGGTCTCCCAAAAGTCGCCGATTAACATGTAAGATAATGGGGTTGGTTTGCTATACCCTTCCCCAATATGAGTGGTGCTGTCATTGCGTGGGTGTACTTTTAGACATGAGTGAGAGTTAATTTTGGCGTTTTTTTTTTGTATAAATGGAGGAAGAATCGACAGGGTAACAGCCCAGACCTTTAATGAAATTGTATTTTAAAAATTATGTGTTGCAAGCTGAAATTTTATTAAATATTGTTTTGTAAATTTTTATTGTACTTAACTGTGATTTTGTTTATATGAACATTTTTTATGGAATGAAACTATGTAAATGCTATGCAATAGGATGTTATATGTGAAACACTGTTAAAAGTTTGTAATTGTAAGCATTTGTGAACTTCCATGTTTGGAGGATAATTTGCGACGGTTTGGAATAATTTATGTAGATAATTTTCTGTGTCAATACCTGTAAATCTCTTTAATTTTCATTCCACTGTATTTCTTGATGGTTGTGAATGATTTTGTATTAATTCTGATTGTTTTAATGTGATTGTTAGCTGCATTGTCGCTGTTCGAGTAACTTCGGGCTGCTTTCTCTGTATTAATCTGGAAATTTCTGTAGTGACTATATAAAGCGAACGGCAGGGACGAGTTTTATTTTTGAAAGTTTTAATTTGAAGGAGTTGCAAGTTCATTGAAAGTTATGGTCGCTTGAACATTTGTTTACGTATGTATGTAATATCTTTGTATGGAGTCCGACGTCTTGAAGAAAAATAAACAAACTGGAAATTGATTCTTTTGTTTTTTTTCAAGTAACCAAATACCTATCAAGGACCGTACGCTTTTCAGGTTGCCCTACCAAAAGACAGCAACCGTTTTGCAAATCTTCAACGTTGCCATCTGAATGTTGAATTACCAACAATATTGTCGCAATACCCTGATACACGTGCATTACGAAGAGCTATGGGATTTCGTGCAAGACTTCGATACGCTCTCTGCTAATCAGGAAATGTGCACCATCATATCTGCCAAGCCGACCCCGGCAGCGTAGAGGTAGCTTCTCGTTGCAAGGGTCGCCGGTTCGAGTCCGGCCTAGGGCACGGGTGGATTTAATTCCATGTTGTGTTCGTCTTGTGTCGTCCTTACACAAGAGAGAAAATAATTACACTTATAAGAAAGCTGTCATTGTAAGAGAAACAAACACATTGAGCTGGCTGTATGGCTAACACCGCCGAATGCCATTTATATATATATAAAATCGTATCTGCCTATGCAACTGAAAATTTCTTCCTCGAACTAGTAGATATCGTGTCGAGAGTAGGGTTGGTAGATGGCCGGGAAAGTCCCGGAATTTTGTGTCTGGTCCTGTGTCCGGGAATTAAGCGTTACTTTCCCGGAATTCTCGTATACCAGTTTTTTTTTTCTCAAACTTAAGATTCCACGGTGCCCATGCCGCACTCACCGCGGGAGGTAGAGGAGCGCTCCAACTTACCCACGACCAGAGACAATTATACAGACTGTTCAACTATGACGTAGTGATTTTCAACCAAAGTTGAATTAATAATCTTATATATATATAAGTAGTTTTTACCTAAAATACAACTTTTTAAAATTAATTTGAATATTTATTCACTCCTTTAACATAGCACTAAAATACCTATTTTAACCCCATAAATGTCCCGGAATTATAATCCTATATCTGGCAAGCCTAGTCGAGGGTCGCGGATTTCCTTTTGAGACACAGGCCTACTCGTACATCGGGGCCAACTTTATGACGCTAAATCACTGTTCTTTTGTGGATTCTAGAATGAATGGAGGACATACGAAGTGAAGCGTTCACGTGGGCTGGTTGAAAGAGAAGAAAAACAGAAGCATTTGAAGCAGTGTGATTTGGAAAGGGGCGTCCATTAATTACGTGAGGTGAAAAAGGGAGGGGGGGGGGGGTCCGGCAAAATCTCACGAAGGGGGAGGGAGGTTCGACGTCAGGTTTTGAAATTCTTGAACGACAGTAGAGCTAATAAATAAAAGTGTACAACGCGGATATCCACTTTAAGGGGGTATAACGTCTAGAATCGATGCGAAAAAACGACTTTAGGGGGGAGGGTACAACCACCATCGGAAGCGTGAGAGCTAAGAAAAAAAAAAAAGTCTCAAAATAACTAAGTGGCGGGAGTGTAGGGGGGGGGGGGGTTTCCTGTCAAAATCTCACATCATCTTAAGGGGGGGCGTGTCCGACCAGATCTCACAGAGGAGGGGTGGGGGGGGGGTCCGGAAAAACACCTCACGTAATTAATGGACGCCCCCAAAGGTATCAAATTGTAAAATGAAACGATAAACTTCGGATTGAGCATGTATTGAAAACTATGGGAGAATAAGGCAGTTTACCAGAAAATCTTAGAGAAACATTACTTAATTTTAAGATGTATACATTGTTTAATTTCGTGATAGTTGTTGAGAAAGGCTAAATATTTTTTAAATATGTGTGTGTGTGTGTGTGTTTTAGAGAGAGAGAAGCTCGTGGTTTTCGTAAACATCAACTCGTATTTTGGCATCTGTATGGCATTCCCAGCATACATAAGTTTCCTTATTTATAGTAGCACACTCTTTCGTTCAATTCACATTAACCTTCCTACAAATTTTTCTCAGAAAATACCTTCAACACATGTATTATACAAAATTGAATAAAGAAAAAAAGAAAGAAAACGTTTCACTGACAAAATTGGATCAGAACCATGGCCTTGAAATAAACTTCGATTAACATTGATATCAGTGCACATAGCAATATTAAGGTGAACGGTTTTAATATGTATTATCGTTACAGAATTGGTAGCGAAACACAACAAGCGGAGAGAACAGTTTTCTGTTAACGTGTATATTGAACACTGGTTATTAGTTGATTATTTGATGCTCTGTCACCCGTGGGAAGAAAAATTGGGAAGAAACATAGTTAGTATCACTTTGCAACAAGTCTAGTGTGTGTTCTATGGAGAAATGTCTCGAAATTAACAGTAAAAGGGGGGGGGATGGTGGGAACATATCTGCTTGTGCAGAAAATTATTACCTCAATTGTTCTAGAAGTTACCGGACTCACAGTGTATCAGACACATATTTACATATTATCCACTTCATTCTTTTACCTACAGAGGCTTACTTTCACAATACCCTGAGTGTACAGTAAAGTGATTACCGTATGGTATTCTCTGTGTCTTCTCTTTTACTTATTAGGCTACTACTAATTTTTCCACTGATATCAGAGCAGGCCTCATCACAAAATACTACTCTCTTCACCCGCCTTATTTTGTTTTCCAGCGCTGTTTCCTTAAAGCACCAGTAATATGTGTGTTTTACGACAGTTACCACTTACAATTTCGCACCCCGTCGAACTATGTATTTGAAGCACATACTGTGAGCTCTGTATCTGACCAACGTTTTTCCCTTCACCGCGCTATAATTTAAAAAAAAATCATCACGACAAAAAATTTAGCAAAATTTTGATACAGATTTACGAAGGATGAAGGATGTCTTTGACCTTTCGGCAGTATGATAAAATGATTTGGGATCAACCAGTAGTCCGTGAAGATTGTACAGTTGGTCCGCAGGCAGATTATTAAGTATTTTATTTTGGCGTGCAGATCGGTGGTATATTGTAGCTTCCTGCCTACAGTAACATGGTTTCTAAATATTAAGAGTCTGGCCAATGTTGAAACAACTTTTAATAGCTGACTTCCAGTTTCATAACTGTGTTTCCGAAGGAATTTCTTTTAGATTTATTGTATTATTATAGTATAATAAAATACGTCCATATCTTAATGATATAAACAAAGGTAAAACATTAGTTCCAAATAAGTCAGTTATCCGCAGCACAATTTTTGACAATTTACTGGTGCTTTGTCTTAGTCTGGTTGAGAAACACTGATGTGGTAAATATATTTTTATAAAAAATTGGCCTTTTCGGCTGAAGTAAATAGTCGACTACTGATTTTTTCACTATATGACTCATGTCTCGATAATGGGTGAAGGAGATGTTAGTTGTACTACCTTGTTTATGTTGTGGTGCTTTTATATCGCTGAGATGCACTGACGAAGGAGAACTCTACTGCTATCCGCTAGCATGTTGTCCAGGTGTCCTCTTACAGACCGGTGCGCTTGCAAACAGAAATACACACGATACTAGTGACACTGACCACTCAGAGGTATCAACTGAACAGCTTGCGTCTAGTATTGAGGGCGCGTCGTGTGTGCGAGGAATGCTGCTGACTCAAGGCGAATCGTCCGCCCGCTGTCTGAATTGTTTTCCAGTTTGTGCGTCATATCAACAATTCACAGACCACTGTGCGATCTACTGTTTTGTAGTAGATTTTCAGAAACGTCACTTCGTGTGATTGACCGTAGTATCAAAACACCACATTTGGCGTTTTTAAAGATTTACTTATCAGTAAGATTACAGTTGCTTTGCAAAAAATTAAGATTTCAGATATCGAAGAAAGCGATTTTTATACAGGCGATTATATGTTCTCTGAGTTGGATTATCTTCAGTGCTATAACCCTCGACAAAGCGTAGGGTTCCGATAATATTAATTACTGTCAGAGTTCCGGCGTTGCCCGGTGTGTTCTATGATGATCTGCACACGTAGTAAATATTGAAGTTTATAACAAAGACCAATTTTCTGCACTTGTGAATCAAATTTCATGTCAATCACTCCATTTTTTACATGTACCTGAACGACTAACCCCGGTTTAGCAGAAAAGAAATGGGATTGGTGATGATTTATTCCTGCAATATTTACATTAGTACTAAATTTCATCAAAATAACCACAGCGATTCGTTCAGCAATTTAAACAACAATTTTTTTCAGGAAATGTGGAAAAGACAGAATCGTTCTACAACAAATTACGAAAATACCGGAAATGCGGACACTAATGGTTTTAGATAGATCACTTTCATGTTCAAACCCAACAGATATGTATTACTTACTATTAACAGCCAACATAATTTCACCTCCTGTCAACAGAGATTACTGCTGTGCGGTCATAGTTCGTAGCTTCAAGAAGCGAAGAAATTCTGGGAAGGATTTTTCCATTATATCATTAAAAATTAAAATTAATTTACATATTTTCGTCTTTACGTAGTGTCTTCTTCGTATTCAGTACGGCTATGTATGTGGTTTGAAGATTAAAAACCAAAATTTAAGGAAGGAAACGTAACATGCGATAAAATGGCTTTTTTTCTTTTTTTTTTACGAAGTATGACATATGCATCTAGTTGATATTTTCATCTAAGGTGTTTCACGACATACGTACAGATTTTCACTTACTGCTCTGGCGTTATGTTACGTTGAAGCATAAGACATATCAAACGATTTAGTTCAGATACAAATCTTTAAAAAATCTGCGAAGCTGTTTTAGAGTTTTTTCTGGAAACAATATACATGGTTTTCGTTTTACAGATATAGACTAGCTGTTTCCCGTAACTTCATTCACGCGGACTGGTAGTGCACGGACCTCTCTCAAACCATGTATGTGCCTGTTAATACACTGCTAGAGACAAAAAAGAACTAAATCCATCCGAATGATACAAGGACGCTCATTCCATGAAATCACGATAAGTATATTTACAGAGAGAAATAGCTTAATCCGACCAGCAGCTTTTGCTTGAATCACGTTCAACGATAATGGACACTGAATTGTGGATTCTTTTATCTTAAATTTCTCAGCTTTCCAACTTCACATCAAAATGAAACTTATCTTGTTCGATTCCCGGAACCATGCGCTGCACTTTATTCGAAATTCTATCAAAATCCGTCCAGAAGTGCGTGAATCCTGTTCACCAAAACAGACAGGCACATAATTTAAAAACAGTCGTGTCCTTCTCTGTATTTTTTGAACAGTAACACAAAATCATTTTTCAAAAATATCTTAAATGTACAGTCTTATTTATAGACGTAATTTTTATAGTGAGCCGTTTGATAAGCGAAGCGGTTTAAGAGTGGTTCCAAAGTGGCGCTCAAGCAAACCAACGCAAACGAAGGTGGATTGAATCAATATTAAACGGAAAATTATAGAAAAATTGAGCGGGTCTTCAAATGAAGTATCAGTTTACAGGGATTTAGAGAAAATATATTTTTTTCCCCTCTTGGCTTTATGGCTTGTCGACATCGAGGCCAGAGTCTTTTGAAGGCGCCATCCTGGCGTTTGCCGGAAGTAAATTCGGGAAACCATGGAAAACCGAAATAAGGGAGCATGCATAAACCACGTAGCTCCATTCTGGCCTCCTGTGAACCCCCCCCTTCCCCCCACGGAACCCTACGTGGCTTTTGCCTCTATCCCCTCCCCCCCCCCCTCGTAGCACGCAGCTTTTTTCTCTTTTGATTTCAGGACACATTTTGTACTGTTTTCTCTTTTCAGACTATTGTAAATTACATACGGAGATAATTAACTGAGGGAAATAAATATTCACATGTTGCTGTGTGTTCTGTTCCTCATTTTAACTGTGAAAAATGTTACGAAAAGAAAGCTACGTGGCCTGCTCGGAACCCCCCTCCCCCCACGTAGCCCAGCGGCCTTCCAGCCAACCCCCCCCCAGTCCTCCCCCGGACCAAGCCACGCAGTTTGTGCATGCTCCCTAAGGAAGGACGATCGGAGGATTGAATCGCGCACTTCGAATTCCTACCTCTAGCGTAAATCGTTCCGCTACCAGATTTAATCCGGTCGTTAAAGAAATACTGGCTTTTTCAAAGATATTCGTTAGTTAAAAAGTAAGATTATTGCTCTTGTCCACTAAAAGTTGCTCCACTTTTTAGTCTGTCTGTTATATTACGACTCTTACTTTGACTTGGAGATATGCGAGTGGGACTAACGTAATTTTGGTCCTAGAAGAATAATCTCTGTTATTCCACGATGTAACAAGTTCCTAGTTCCAGCACAGCTGAGTACTTCTTAAATAATTTTATTATTATATTCCCATTTACATGCTTAACAACAAACTGATATCTTATTTTCGTTTTATACTTGGTAGATAAGTACTTAAACAACAGCAAACAGGATAAAAATATCTGGAAGAACAGCCCAGAATATGTTTTAGAGATGGTTGTCTTAAATTTGTTTCACTGAATAAAATATAGCTTACTGCATAATGTTGTTAGATTGTTCTAAGAGTGCCAATTTTTTTTTTTTTTTTTTAAATTTACGTCTCGTCGACGGCTAAGATCATTAGAGGCGGGATGTGACTGGAGACAAGGAACGGGAAGGAATTCGGTCATGGACTTTTTGAAGGAAGCATCCCGGCATTCGCCTGGAGTGATTTGCGGAAAAACATGGAAAACCCAAATTGGATGCCCGGTCTGGGATTCGAACCCACGTCCTCGCGAATGTTCTGATATGAATATTCGTCATAGGTTCATACTGCAATACCTGACAGGTTATGTACCTCAGTACATTCAAATATTAATATAGGAATGGGGTTAAATTACTGTAAACGGCAATTTACATATTTACACATTTATTTACATGAGCAATGGGTGATGGCATATGTGATATCTACATTGTTTAATTGACTTTTGAACAAAACATCATATAAGACCCAAGGACTAAGCGAGCATGTAACTGATGGGCGCCTCGCAGCCCAAACTAACTGGAATTTTGATAATATCGCTACTAGACTATGCCCACATGAATATGACCAAATGATTGACCCTCTAACTATCCACAACCAGCTATCGGAGCAGAGCCCAGCTTAGTAGTAGATGACAGCCATCATCTTCTTCCCTCACATACAAGAAGCACTGCATGAATTACAAAATGAAGATCTCTACAAGAAACCACTTACTGCGCAAATTAGTTGGATCACAGTGGGACAGTCAACCACAAACTATACGTACATCGGCAATGGCCCTTTGTTATTCTGTTGCAGAATATGCATGCCCAGTTTGGTACTCGTCATCTCATACCAAACAGGTGGATGTAGCCCTCAATAACACCTGTAGGCTAGTGACAGGTTGCTTAAAGCCTACCGCAGTTGATAGGCTTTACCAGCTTTCGGGCAGTTGCACCACCCAGTATCCGGAGAGAAGTGGCTGCGAACAAGGAGAAGACCAAAGTAGAACGGGAAAGCGCTCATCCACTGCACGGCCATATACCACCAGCCCAGAGAGTCAAATCCAGGAAAAGCTTCCTCAGAACATCACGGGAACTAATTGGGTCACCTGAAAAGGCAAGAGTACAGTTATGGAAAATGAGGTTTCCCACATCTCGGGACCACTGACAGTTGCAGAGCGCTTGCCACCTGTCATGAAGAAGACTGGAACGTCCTGGCGGTCTTTAAATCAATTGCGAACAGGAGTGGGCAGGTCCAAGGAAAACCTAATGAAATGGGGTTATACTGATACTACCAGTATTAAATGGCGAATGTGGAGAAGACAAAACTATGAATCATATGCCCGAGTGCCCTATGTGCCCATCATCCTGCAACAACGAAGACCTGTTTCAAGCAACACACAATGCGATTGAGGTTGCGAAGTACTGGGCCAAGTGTGTTTAAAGTTGTTAATTTACAAAATGTATTTAACTGTGTTTTGATGTTTTTGATACGAGAATAATAACAATACAATCATCTTCATCAACTTTCGCTTCATTTCTCGTACAAGTTGCGAAGGTATTATCTACAACTTGTATCTGATGTCTCTGAAGCGTCTCTGTCAGTTGCTGCAATAAGAATTTCTCTTTTAATAATATCGCTAATGTCTTGCCGAGCATTCTCTGTAACCAAGCAGTTGTAATTTACCTTTTTAAATTTTAATTCTTATGATACAGTTAACCCGCCACGTTGGCTCAGTTGGCGTCCGGCGCTGACGCGGGGTTAGCTGGGTCGAGTCCTGGTGACGGAAGAAATTTTCTTTATCAGGCAGGGTAGAAGAGGCGGGGGTGCATAACTCCTAATCACCAGATTGTGCACCAAAGTGCTGTACTAAATCCCAAACCTCTCCGCAATGCGTATGGAATGGGCCGGAACTGGGTTTCACAATCTCCCTTCTTTCATCTCTGAAACACAATACATACAACACTCTTATTTTCATCAACTCTTACAACAACAGTTGCGAACGTTCATAATAAGAAGAAGATGATATGGTTGAAAGCCTCCGTACTTTAGATTCCATGTCTATCTGTAGGTCCCATTACTACATAGGTCTGAACGGTTGTGGTAGCCAACAAAATAGAGACAAATTGCGCAGACATTGAAATTTTTAAGGAGTCATTAAGATTATACCAGTATTATTTTTACTATGTTGATATCAGTGATATGTAGCCTTCCTCCATTTCCAAGTGCTTGATTTTTTTGCCAGTACTCTTTCATTCATTGTTAATGTCACTTTCATAACAATAATATTTTATCTAAACTCTGAAGATATGATGAAAGTAGTTTAAAAATAAAATTTGTCTTCGGACAGGAAAGAAATTATATGAAGGAAATTACATCTTAACTATTGTTCGCAGTTCACCTAGATAATTATTAGGGAGCCAGATGGTTCAGTGGTAGGCTCCAGCTTCGCATTGGGGAGGATCTTGGTTCAAATACCGGTCTTTCCATCCTGATTTCGGTTTTACTTTTTTTCCTGAAATCTCTCCAGGCAAATGATAGGATGGTTCTGACAAAAGGTCATGGCCAAAATTCTTTCCATTACTTGACCCCAGTCGTCAACCGACTCTAATGACCTCGAAGTCATCATGAAGCCATAGCGAAAACAATTATGACAACTATTTTGTCACAGTACCTGTTGATTATTTTTGATGCTAACATGTGGTTTTTTTCCTTGTTCAGGGAAGCTTTCAGTTTTGTTATTGTTTTTCCAGTAAGGTCAAATATGTCTATAAAACTGTTACGGCCAAACACATTCACCAAGGTCACCTCATGTAGCAGGTAGCGTCATGTTTCGTGTGACGCATTGCAGTGGTAAGGCCACAGCCTACGTCGGACAGAGCACGTAGACCTTACGAACTAGGCTATTTCTAGACAAACAGAAAGCTCTTGCCATATTTTCCCAGTCACGCCCTATCCTATTGGTTATTTTAGTTGTTGAAATACGGTGGGAAAGGGGTGCGTTAGTTTGGATGAAAATTATCCTTCTTTCCTTTCATCAGTTTGCCACCGGGTAGTAAAATAAATAAATAGTAACCGTGTTGTATTTGTATTAAACGTATGAGTTCGTCTCAACGATCAGAGTTACGAGGTCGATTAGTAGGGGGATGTCTCCGTCAAAATCTGACGTCATTTTTGAGTGGGGGGAGGGGGGGGGTGTCCGACCAGATCTCACGAAGTATCACCAGAGGGGGAGGGGTCCAGAATTCAGGGAAACACCTCACGTAATTAATGGACGCCCCCTAAGCAGGAACAGTATTTTTTTCCAGTAAAATAAGTAAGAGTTCTGTTATGTAAATGGTATACACGACTCACAGGAGAACTATTAATGATTCTGCAATAAATCATCTGTTAAAATTTCTTTTGCACTCGTAAAAATATTTATGAATAATTATCATGAAATTAGTGGCAGAAAAAATTGTTTTTAAGATACACGTTATTTGAATATAACCATAAGTTTTTTACAGTAATAATACAAAGAAAAAAGTATTTATTTGACATATTTAATACATTATTCAAAAAAGTTGCTATCTGGTAGGAAATCTTCGGTCTTGTAACCGGTGCCTTACTGATTATGCTAACAAACATCACTTGCTTCGGGTCCTACATGTCAGGAACTAGCGACTCGGGCGGAAATTGCAATTCGGCAAAACTCACTTTTCTAACAAAATACGGCGTATATAATTAGATGGCTTCACATCAGCTATTTTTTAACTTTCTTGGAGTGGCCATGCTTAAAACAATTACAAAAATTTATTTATATTGGGGAAGGACGCCGGTTCGAATCCCCGTCCGGGCATCCAGATTTGGCTTTTCCATGGTTTCCCCAAATCACTCCAGGCGAGATGCCGAGATGCTTCCTTCAAAAGACCATGGCCGAATTCCTTCCCGTTCCTTGTTCCCAACCCATCCCGCCTCTAATAACCTCGACGAGGCGTAAAGCCATAAGTATTTTTTTTTTTAAAATCGTTATTTTCATGTGTAACGCCCTACTGACTCGGCGATAAGTTGACGAGTGAAGACCGAAAGGTCCTCGGTTTAAAGTAGGGTTATTGAAAACCACTAACATGTTATGAACCTCTACTTATGTGAAGTGTGTGCTTGGAAACTTCTATAGTACAATCTCTATTACAAATTATAAGATCGATTACACAGCAAATTGAAACCTTGACAGTTAGGCGACCCCATGGTGGTCTTCCAACTTATAGTGGTATACTTGCTGTTTACGATACGTCATCAAATTTGTAGAGAGTCATAACCGTACTAGTGATCCATACTGTGACATGAGCGGGAATCTAATCTCCTTCAATATTGATAGCGCATGTGACTCCGTGTAGAATTGTTTTTCGTTAGACTTGTCGTTGCAAGGGACATATAATTACATGCACCTTGCAACGACAACTTGCAATCAGAATTTTTTTTAAAAAGTGCGCTATAATACCTGTCTGTAGCCGGACGTTACCGTGATATTTTATGGAAGTTTCATATTTCCTAATTCAAAATTACAGGAAAGAGGGCCTCAAAGAAGTGCAAGCTATGAAAAAATAAAAACATTAAAATCGGATTCGGAACTAAAGCTCTTAAACCGAGACCAAAGCACCTGTTATCTGTAATGCTGAGAGTTAATATACAACAAGTAATTACGTGTGTTGAAATCTGTTACATTCAGGTACACATGAACAACAAAATCAAAACCAGTTCCGGGTTACCCACAGAAAGGTGAATCTCGTCTTAAATCATCATTGCATTGTGCTTCTGAAATTTTTATATCGTAGAAATGAAAACTTAGTTTGTAAAACTGTACTTAGGTTGTTGGTTCAGCGCTGCACCATTGTTACCAACGTTTCGGTCCTAACCGGGGGTCTTTCACAGGGCTGTTTCAAGTTAATGTATTCGCTGCGAAAATTTTGATTTTTCGACAGTGAATTTGTAGCTGCCGAAAATCAAATCAGTCCACCCAATGTGTCGGAAAACGATGAAGGAGATGAACCAGCAATTCGCTGCGGATACATTAAACTAATGCAACCCTGAAGAAGGCTACAGGTTGAAACTGAAACGGCGGCAGCATTAGTAGGCAGCACTAAACCCGCAAACTAGTAAAATTTCAAAAAACGACGCATGCGGAAAGCAAAAAATTTTACAAAGTTTACTCTATTAGTAACTAGCAGAGTTCCTGGCGTTGCCCAGTATGATCAAGGTTTTTTTCCCACAGAGTAAATATTGAAGTTCATAACAAAAGTCAGTTTTCTGCACTTATGAATCAAATTTCATGTCAGTCGCTCCATTTTCTTTACGTATTTAAACGGATAATCCCTGGTGTAGCAGAAAAGAAATGGGGTTGGGGTATTTAGCCATCCTATCGGTAATATATGTATCAAGATTCATCAAAATAACCACAGCGATTTGTGCAGCAATACAAACATTATTTTTTTTTTCAGGAAATGTGGCAAAGGCAGAATCGTTCAACAATAAATTATAAAATACCGGAAATTCCAACAATAAACGTTTTAAACAGTTCAGTTTCTTGTTCAAACCCATCGAATATTCATTACTTAATATGAACAGAGAATTTAATTTTACTTCCAAATATCAGAGATTGTAGCTGTGCTGCCTGAGATAGTAGATTCAAGAAGCAAAGAAGATATTATTTTTTTTAAATTAATTTACATATTTTCACTTTATAAACTTTCCTCTTCTCGTGCCATACGGCCATCTTTGGGGTTTAAAGACTAAAAACCAAAATTTAAGGAAGGAAACTTCACATGCGATGATCAGGGGCGCAGCTACTAAGGGGCTAGGCGGTGCAGTGCACCGGGGCCCCTACGCTCAGGGGACCCCCAAGCATACCTCAAGGGGCCCCTAAACGCACCTCTGGGGGCCCCCAAGCGAGTTCAGAGGCCCACGAGCCTGCATGGCAAACTGGCGACCTTTGACCTTTTTTTTTAGCTCTACAGTCGTCTAAGGGGGCCCCTCACTGCTCAGGGGGGCCCTCTCACTGCTCAGGGGGCCCCTAAGCACAACTCAAAGGCCCCATTCTCAGCTCAAGGGGCCCTTAGCAGCAACACAAAGCAAAATAAAGGTCGCCCATCTGGCCTGAGGACCCAAAATAAATTTTTTGCACCAGGGCCCTTGTGACCTAGCTACGCCACTGGCGATGATATGGTCATTATTTTTTACGAAGTATGACGTATGCATCTAGTTGAAATTTCATCTCTGGTATTTTACGCAATATGTTCAGATTTTCACTTACTGTTCCGGCGTTTGAAACTTTGAAGCATAAGACATGCTAAATAATTCAGTTGAGATTCTAATCTTTAAAACGGTGAAAACCCTATCGAAATCTGCGCAGTAGTTTTTAAGTTTTTCTAGAACCAATATTCCGTTTTTCGTTTTATATATATGTACATGAAGATAGATAGAATAGATAAAAATAAAAGTTAATACATAAGTTAAATTGTGTTTACGACCAGGTGTCAATGCTTCAAATTGCCTCTCATTAAACTTCTGCCGTAGCTGGAAATACAGTTTATCATGATCGTTTGTAACTTTTCAGCGTGAAAATCAATAAAGTGCTCGTAAAAATTCTAGATCGGAACGGAATTCAAACAGCGGACCTTTAGTTTTCATAACGAAACATTTAGCTGCTTATAATGAAGCTACGGGAAATAGTTATGGTAGCTTTCTCCGTACCTCGTGGAACGAAGTCTTGTAATCGTGCATAATACCGTCGTCTTGTTTCTAAAGATAAATACGTTTTGGGGATTCTATTTGTGGTATAGCGACCGAGTTGCTTAAGAAGGTGGCGGTGCACAATTCCTATTTATCGTATAGTGTTGAAAAGCGTGGTCTAAGTCCCCAAGCTCTCGCCTCTTGACGGTGAATCTGGAACGAGTGCGTACTACACTATTGATGGTGACTCGCCAGGAGGATGGCAACGTAACATAGTGCTCTTGTTGTCGTTTGTAAGAATTTTAGCCTCTAACGTTGATTTTCACCTTCTACCATCACAAACAGTGTTTGTTAAACTATCATCACAGTCATCTTCACTTACACAGTAACTCCAGAACTTGGAGAAAAAGAATTCTCTTCCTTCGCTCTCCTACAGGATTCCAACTGTGTCGGGACACGATTTCATTATATGTATCAATGGTACTAATGCTTCAAACTGTACTATTACTTCCGACACATAGGCTCAATCTACCAACGAAGTTTTTATTGAGCTAGCATTAAAAATATATATATATATATATATATATATATATATATCAAACATGACGGGTGAGCGGTAACGCTCTGGCCTCGCATTGGGGAGAATGCGGATTATAATCCCCGTCCAGTCATCCAGATTTCTAGAAACTAAAGTCTTACTGATTTTTCTTTCAGAAACCCAATTATAACTTCGATCAAAATTTTAATATTAGATTTATATAGTTCTCTTCAATGGTATAGTGGTTATCGTATCTCCCTAGATCCCTCACTTGGCTGTTTGAAAACTTAACTTTGCTGTCTGAAGTACAATAATGCTTTAGACTTTTGTCTACAGGATTCGGCTTGGTACGAGACCAGCAAAAATACGAAAGTTCGGTGATTGTTACGTAACACCTTGTTCTGTAATGTTATATTAGTGACTCACTGAGTTACCATTGTGCGGATCGTTGCCCTAGTGACCTCCTCTTTGTGTTGACACACAGAGCCCAGCAGACAATACGACTGTTGCAGTTGAAGCTGAGCCCGCGACACCTGTAGTTTCATAACAACTGCCACAGCAGCAGAATTCAATACCTCTGCTGACACTTGTTGCAGTTCATTTCTTCTTTCCCAGTCCACATTAATGTTTACTTTTGCTAGTAAACGATATACAATTAGGCAAGATTACAATTAAATATTTCAAGAAATTGAAGAAATGCTGGTTTCAGTTGTAGTGGCCCTCATGTCTCGCCGTCTTTATTGTTTTCCATTTAAAAATCATGAGGAAAGCGGGTTTAATCTTGCACGGAGACGAGTATATATACATATTTTGTTTACTTGTGGCTTTATGCCTCGTCGACATCGAGGTCATTAGAGGTGGGATGGGAATGGGGACAAGGAACGGGAAGGAATTCAGCTATGTACTTTTGAAGGAAGTAACCCGGCATTCGCCTGGAGTGATTTGGGGAATCTATGGGAAACCAAAATCTGGATGCCCGGATGGGGATTCGAACCGGAGTCCTCCCGAATGCGAGGCCAGAGCGTTAACCGCTCACCCACCACGCTGGGTGTGGGCTTGCTATATCACCTCCTCCCTTCCAACACGGTGATGAGAGGTAATAAGGGTATGTATGTATGCCAATCGCTACACAAGGGCTTAGATGCCTAAAATGTGGACTTACCGGAACGAGTTTCAGACAGAAGAATCTAAAACTCGTCGGGGATATAGGATGCCGTATGGCAAACAAATAATCATTTTAAACAAGGCATGAGTTTTGAGACACTTGACTTATTTACGCGAACTACGATGATATCCTAAATAGTACTATTTTGTTCTATGTCAGATGGGCTTCAGATCCTGCAAATTGATCACTGTCGTTCTGACCAAGGCGGTAAGTTGGTATACGACGTCTCGTTATTATTTATCATTCTTATGCTGTAGGAGACAGTTTAGTTCATTTATAACTCCGTTATTAACAGACCTGAAAGGTGATTGTCCTGGCAATCTGGAAGCTGCTGGCTCGATCCTCGGTCCGAACATCCAGATTTCGGTTTTCGATGGTTTTTCGAGATCATTCCATGCCTTTCAAAGGTTATTGCCAAATTGCTTCTCTTTCTTCCTTCCCCTCCATCCAAGTACTGTAATGAGTTCGTCCTCCACGATGCGTATAGCCATAAAAAAACACGGTTTAATAACTATCGAAAATAATTATGGGGAAAAATATTCACATTAGATGCGCTCAGTGCAATCTAATAGCGTGTTTATATGAATGCCATGATCTCTTCATCTCCAATTCTTTGTATGCAGTCTTATTACCCGCTTGATAATTGCAATGGATCACATGTCCCGATGGAAATTTCCCTACACATACTTTTTAATTTCAGATTTTTTTTAAATCTTATTAATTTGCTAAGCTATAGGTCTTATTGCTAAAGTCGCGAGTTATAATTTCTGATCTGTTAACTTTCATATTTGGATTTGCGTTGATAGTCTGATGTTATAACATTATACAGCTTACAATTAGCGTCAGTGGACTTAGGTTCAAACTTTTTTACAAATATACTCAACATAGGCCTACTGACAGTACATATTTTACAGACAAACACATATACACGATATTTTGATGAAATCTTACACGTGTAGGAAATTGTAAGAGATGTGAGAAGTGCTAGCTTGAAGAAAACTTTTTGTACACTAAAATTTGCAAACTTTCTCAGACCCTAAGAAAGAAGATGGGAGACTGTATTATACGGCATCTCCCATTATAATGCTTTCTGTTGTACTTACCGAAACGTCATCTTCTTGCCGGATTTGCAGTGTTTCCAACCATTCAATCGGCAGATTTTTAAATCGAAGTAATACAAGTTTGACTGACTACACCCTCTCTAGACTATCTCATTCCCTTAACAATATGTTGAGCTACCTGCTGGTGTTCGCTATTTGAGTTCAGTGATAAGTTTGATAATACCTGAGGAGCCTCGATCTGGGATAATATTATTCACTACAGCAGATAACTGAACTATGCTACTTCCAACACATTATCATCATCATTAATGTTCTGTTCTAGGGCAGGTTTTCACATGGCTGCTGCACGTGCTCTCCTTTCATGTCCATGTAGTTTCTGTTTCCTTTTATGTTATCTATGATCTTGTACCTCCTCTTTCCTCTTACTCTCATCCCACAAACTAGTCCTTCCAAGCCGTCTGTTAACAAGCGCTCCCCTCTCAACAGTTCTTCTTTCTTTCTGTTATGATTTGCAGTTGTTTCCTCCTCTCTTCAACATTACTGCTGTAACGTTCTGCCCTCGCATTAGGGAGGACTCGGTTCGAGTCTGCGACCGGGTATCCAGATTTGGGTTTTCCGTGGTTTCCCCAAATCGCTCCTGGCGTATGCCGGGATGCTTTCTTCAAAAGGCCATGGCCGAATTCCTTCCCGTTCCTTGCCCCCTCCCCCCATCCTTTCCAGTCTATAATGACCTCGACGAGGTGTAAAGCCATAAAAAAATTCAACATTACTCACTTCTTCCATACAGCTTATTCTCCTCCACACCAAACGCTTCTATTCGTTTCTCACCCTCTCGTTCTAGTGTCCACGTCTCTGCCCCATAAAATTCTGCTGTCCATACAAAACATTTGCCAGAATTTTTCTCAGTGCCTTATCTTCTTTCCCACTTAGTAATCGCCTCTTCCTATTAAACGCTTCCTTCGCTACAACAGTACGAGTTTTTACCTCTTGATGGCATCTCAAGTTCACGTCAATGTACTTCCAAGACATAAATGTTCCAAAACATAAATATATATACATTATTATGTGCTTTACGCCTTGTGAACAACGGGATCGTTAGAGCTGACAGACGACTGTGGACAAGGTATAGGAAGTAATTCGGCCATACCCTTTGTAAGGGACGATGCTGAAGTGATTTCAGAAATCTGTACTATACTGAAATCTTGATTACTGGACCGAGCTTCAAATTACAATCCTTCCGAAAGCCTGGCCGCTCTTCCTCAAAGCTCGGCTAAAGCTGATACTCAGTACCAAGCTACCTCTAAATATTCTGCGGAAACACTGCGTGTCTAATAATTTGTGATGATCACAAAGTTTACTCCACTTTTCTCCCCTGATTCCTAAACTTGTATTATTTTGATTATTTCACAATTTTGTTACATCTAATTGAACCGTTTTAAGAGAAATTGCTAACAAGATTTTGTTGTTGGTGTGCTGTGTGAGGCATACTAAAGGTTGCTTGTTGTTGTTTACAGGAGGATGCTGCGGCTCGACCAAGAAGCTGACGATCGTGGGTGGCTGGTCGTGGGCCTGGTGGTTCGTCACCGACGTCCAGAGGCTCTCGCTGGAGGTCAGTACAGTACCCTCCATCAGAATATTACAAGAATAGGTGTTAGTTTCTAAAAAAAAACAAAATAAACTCTTTTCTTACAAAAATAATTATTTGCTCTTAGAAAATCGTATTTTGCATTACGTGGTAACAATCTTCCATTTGCAGATATTTTCTGTAAGGCAGCACTATTTCCGATTACCCATTCGTGCCCACCGAGCGTGGTGGGTAAGCGGTAACACTCTGGCCTCGCATTCTGGAGGACGCCGGTTCGAATCCTCGTCCGGTCATCCAGATTTATGCTTTCCATGGTTTCCCCAAATCATTTCAGGCGAATTCCTTCCCTTCCCTCGCCCCCAGTTGTTTCCCACCTTTAATGACCGCGTCGACGACGAGCCAGAAAAATATACCCCTCGGGATCTTCCGGACAATAATGCCACACACTTGTACTTTGTCATTAATCCGGGTATTATTACAGTATCAAAAGAAAATTTATATGGAATGCACAGCAATAATGTGATGATCTTCAACAATATTGCCATCTAGAACAATTTTTTTGTCGGTGGTGGAAAGCGTTTTCATTGTTTCAGCTATAATGTTTATTATCTCTGTAACATACCCCACTCTCCTTACTTGCTAATAAGCAGTTATGCACTAATTTATACTTGAAACCAGTTGCTAAGTAGAAGTTGAGGTCCTCTGTCTTTCCCCGAGTACAACAACTGACTCTTCGGCCAATAGCCAGCTAGGTTTCATAGACAATTAAGCCTCTTACATGTACATAGACTCTGTCTTATTATTTATCTCCTGCGTTCCATTGACTAACAACATAGTTAATCTATCATATCAGTTGGTGTTTACATTATAAAGTAATTTCCACAGGCTGATTTATCTGTCCTTAACACTCCTTCCAGCTCCTTAATTTGATAACCATGATGTGGATCACGTAATAATATGCCCAGATATTTGCATTATTTATACCTTCACCCAACAATTCCCTTCCAGCGTATAATCGTGCAAAACCTTTAGTTGCTTTCATACGTGAACTTAATAAACTTACCAAATCCACCTCCGCGACGTTCGCTCTATTTGAAGAGCAGCAAGGAAGACGGGTTGTAGAATCACGTAATAGACAATATATATATATATATATATAAACACGACAAAACCAACCACGACCACCACTTACAATTAGATGCAACTTTTGCTGGCGATTATTTTACACCAGGATCGGCCTGATCAGCCATCGACGACGCCCTCATAAATAAATTTCTCCGGGGAAATACATAAATTCTGAAACGAGTATTGGCCGACGACGAATAAGTTGACTATTTTGGCATTTAACTTTATCCCATAGAAATCCAACCAATCCCTCTGTAGCTGCTAATAACTTCTCTTATTTTACTCTTGCTGTACATGATTATGTTTTATGCGAATAGCCTAAATTCCAATGTAGACTAACATTATAATTCCTTAGAATATTGATAAGCAGCGATCTCAATTCATCAGTGGTTCCAGTTTTCCAATAAGATCTTTTTCATATATGGATATTTGAGTAGAATGTTTCGAAAAAAAAAAACCACAAGTGTGTTTACAATAAGCTGTTCTTGACATTTTCATCTAACTGATTCATGTAGTAAACTTATGTGCAATCAAATTTATTAGTTATCAACCCAGTGCTCCTCTCGATAATCGGTCGAATGTAGTTGTAGTGGATGCTTGAGAGTGTGTTATGACGTTGCCGCAGGTGATGACGCTGAACCCGATGTGCGAGGGCGTGGAGACTGCGCAGGGCGTGCCCTTGACGGTGACTGGGGTGGCCCAGTGCAAGATCATGAAGGCGGACGAGCTGCTGCAAACAGCCTCGGAGCAGTTCCTCGGCAAGAGCGTCAAGGAGATCAAGTCGACCATCCTGCAGACCCTCGAGGGGCATCTCAGAGCCATCCTCGGTAAGTAAACCTTCCACACTGTAGACCACGGTATGACTGCTGCTGTCCTAAAGAAATCAGGACCGGCGCGGCGCTAGGATCTTCGGGCCCTGGGTAAGCGTTCTTAAAAGTGACGACCGGTTGGGACCCATGGCAAATGAATCGGATGGCGCCCTCCTTCAGGCCAGAAGGGCGACCTTTTGACTATTTTGCCGGGGGGCTCCTACGGCCGCACCCCCCCTCCCTCCGTCGGCAATGGGGCCCTCTTACCCCCCCCCCCCCATTTCCCTAACGCCGGCCCAGAATGAAATACAAAATGTAACATATACAAATGGTGTTAAGTTTTTTTTCTGTAATTTTATTTATTAGCCTACATCAGTGGTTCCCAATTATTTTTTCCCGAGTACCACTGCAAGAAGGAGCTCAACCGCGCGTACCCCTTACAGCTGAAATGATAAATAAATGAATTCGTTTATCCCAGTAGAGTGCTTCTCACAACCAAAAGATTACAATTATATAATTGACACAAACACAGTTTATCTTAAAATATATTTGGGTGATACTAATGTTTCTTTTGGCTGATAAAAGTGGATTTTTTTCAATTATTTTAGTGATCACCTTAGCCAAGAGACTACCACGCGTACCCCCTGAAGAAACCTCACGTACCCCTGGGGGTACGCTTACCACTAATTGGGAACCACTGGTCTACATCGATGTTAATCCCCTTAAAAATAGTCCCCATTAGATATTGTACACTTATGCCAGCGCTTCTTCCAATCCCCAAAACACTTCTGGAACTCGGTGTTTTTGAGTTCTTTCAGCGATGTATTTTTAATCTCATATATGCTTGTAAATCGACGGCCCTTCAGGGTTCTCTTTATGTTTGGGAACAGAAAAAAGTCACACGGGGCCATGTCTGGCGAATATGGAGGCTGGGGCATCATTACAATGTTGTTTTTTGCCAAAAATTCACGAAAAAGCAACGATGTGTGGGCAGGTGCATTATCGTGCAGACTTCTTCATACAAACGGCGTTTAACTTGAAGGCAGTATTCCTTATAGATTGTTTGACCCTGTTGCAAGAACTCATGGTTTACTATGCCATTAAAATCGAAGAACACAGTGAGCATAACCTTCACATTTGACTTAACTTGTCTAGCTTTTTTCGGTCTTTGCGATCCAGAATTCCTCCACTGGGACGATTGAGCCTTAGTTTCGACATCATACTCATAAATCCATGTTTCATCACCTGATATGACACGTTTCAATAGTTATGCTTCGTTGTTGACCTCATTTAGTGATTTTTCGTCGCTGTTTTTGTTCGAAACTCAACAGTTTTGGAATAAATTTTCCTGCAACACATTTCATACCCAAAACAGATGAAAATATCTCATGGCATGAGCCAACTGATATCCCAACGTCATCAGCAACTTCTCTAATTGTGATTCGGCGATCGTTCATATTCATTTCTTTTACTTTTTTCCACGTTTTCATCGGTTAGTGATGTGCTAGGACGACCTGTACGCTCGTCATCTTCAACGTCTTCACAGCCATCTTGAAAACATTATACCATTTGTAAACCCTTGTTTTAGTCATAGAAGATTCACCAAAAGCAAGATTTAACATTTCTAACACTTAATTTATTTATTTAATTTAATTTCAATGGAGCACAGGCTCCAGTGGCAATTTCCCTACACCCCCATCTTCCCCATATTCTGCACCCACCTACATTTGCCCTCTACAAATTTTATCTTTAAATTCTTTCAACGTTTTCGGTAAATTATTCATAATTTCTCTTGATAACTCATTCCAATCCCTGACACCCTTACCTAAAAAAGAGAATCTTCCCACACCCTTGTGCCTGAAATCGAGTGCCAGCTTATGGTCATGGTCATCTTTTCCCTTCTATGCACTACTTTTAATACCCACTGCAATATCTTTACATGCCTCATCGCCAGTATATACCTTGTACGCTCCCATGACCCTCCTCAATCTCATCTTACTTTTAGCACTTAATTCCATTGTTACAGCAAAATTTAATGCAAATTCTCTGACCCATGATTTATACAAATGAAAAATCGCTGACTGTATCAAAACACGTGTTATCCTTTTAACAACTTACAAGAGACAAAACATCCAGCATTGCTCAAAGTGTATAGATGACTTTAAGACTTGTTTGCCAACACAACAATGAATGGAAAGAGGTGTTGATATTGTCGGAGTAATGTGAGCTTGCATGAAACTATTAATTAAATATGTACTAGCAATCAGATTAGTTGGAAAATTAATGTGACACTCATGAAGATAAATTTAGATTAATCTTGGTGATTTAAAACTATTTGTGCGTTAAGCTTGGTTCATTATTGGTAGAAAGTATACTGTAAAAATGTTGAGAGAACTATAAAATAAAAGACAAAATTAATGCTAGAACTTAATGAGCAGAGTAGAACTTACTTTATCATGGAGTGTTGTTAGAAATGTTTAACTTTGAGATGGTAGCAAACCACCAATCGCTTAGGTTAGGAGAAAGTGCCAAAAATTGCTGATTTGTGCATCTGGTACTGCAGGTCTGAAGTTTAAGCCTAATTTCATTGTACCTCCCCAACTTAATTATAGTAGAACTACCAAGCCTGGGGGGTGAATGGTACCAGCACCAGATAAAACACATAGCAAGAGTTAGCAAATGCAATGGGCCCCGTGTGTTCGCGTCTCTGGCTTTAATGAATATAGAAATTTACTTAGAAATATTGATCCAGCTAGTGTTACATCTAAATTTGTCCACGGTAAATCACGAAATGTAGTTTTGTAAATGTGCTGTTTTATTTTATATCATAAACTTTAATACCTTAATCAAACCAAGGGCCTCTTGTTCACCTTTGCTACAAGCCCCGGCCTGTCTGGGTAGTACTGGGACCTAGCATTTGGGTGGATGTTGGTTCTCAAGCTGGTAGAATTATGTAGTAAAGAAGAACTTGAAACTGACTCAATGATGTGATCTATGAGATAATCTCCTATTTCAGACAGAATCCCATTAGCATTTTGCAGAATATATTGGCATATTATAAGGAACAAGATGTTAGCAATTCTCAATTATTTATGGTCCTCTGAAAATGCGCTCCCCCTTCACTGAGGGCATAATCATGCTCATTAGGAAAACACTGGACAGCAAGAAGACAAATGAATTTTGATCATTAACATTGTTAAACATGAACTATAAGTTGTTAATGCTGACAGTTAAAACAAAGCTGGAACCAATCCTAAATAATATCTTAGAAATTTATCAAACAGGCCACATCAAGGAGCAAGGTATACATAATCCAACTTTGTAATATTGAGATATGATATGTATGGAGGCAGGCCCACCGCTAGCTGTTTGAGCGCCCGCGTGCAATACCGATTATGCCACTCCCTGTTTAACTACAGCCAGTGGTGGATCTAGGAAATTTCCGAACCGGGTCAAAAAACTGTGAGATTGCCGCCCC
The DNA here is from genome assembly GCA_031002005.1 of Vandiemenella viatica. Taxonomy (NCBI): domain Eukaryota; kingdom Metazoa; phylum Arthropoda; class Insecta; order Orthoptera; family Morabidae; genus Vandiemenella; species Vandiemenella viatica. Next base: position 25,526,692 of record CM061914.1, on the reverse strand, counting down.
TTCGAACATTATTTGCCGCCCCTATTGTTGCCATCCCGAGTGTCACCGGCTGCCCGAAGCAGCTGTTGAGCTGTTTTGCCGCCCACCTCGATGTGCCGCCCGCGTGCGGTGCACGCCTTGCACGCCCGCTTACGGCGGCCCTGTATGGAGGTGTCTGACATTATATGTAGGTGGGATTACTTTTTATTGAATTTGACCAGGCTTATGATTGAGTAGGTCATAAATATTAGTCAGCAGTCATTGACAAGTTAACAATGTGGCATGTATTTGCTAAACCTACTGGATAGGTCTTTAAAAATATTGGCACTAGAATAGAAATTAATGAATTGATAAATGTATCACACTAGTGAGAGCACTTAGACAGGGATGCTCATTATCAATGACACTTTATGGCTTATTAAATGAAATATTTCTATATATTATTAACAATTCAATTTTTTGATTAAAATATAATAGAATATGATATACCTAAACCCACACCTTAAACCTCAAAGTTGACTCAAAACATTCGGTTAAATGTGCAAACAGTGCACTATATAATATGGAAAATGAAAGAAACTGCAATAATTCCAGGCAAACTTGCAAATAAATATTTGAATGCTAAAGAAAAGTTAGAGATATAAAGAAAAATTTGGGATTTTCATGGAGAAAATTTGTGAGTGCATTATGCAGAAGCTGTGAGAAGAGTGGTGGATTGGAGAATGTGTCATCGGGTGGCAGCCCAGACTTTACATCACTGTAGACTGCAGTAAAATAACAATATCTAATGTTGTTATCAAATTGCTAACAATGTAGTAATCACAAATGTGAATAATTAAAATAAAACCATCTGGCCATGTAAATGTTCATTTTGGCTTCCTAAATCAGTCCAGGCAAATGCTAGGTTGGTTCCTCAAAAAAGGCTATGGTCAAATTTCTTCTCATTCTTTGCCCCAATATTTTTCCACATCTAATGAAATAGATGGCCCATCAAGCACTGACAAAAAATAAATAAATAAAGTACTTGGCCAGTTTGCTGGTCAGTGTATGACACTATTACTATTTTGAAAAATGGTATATACCTTCATTTAACGTTCGTTAGATTGAGATTTAGGTCCCTCATGTTCTATTGTCAGATTAATACATATAAGCATACTTACTAAATTGACATCTTGCGTGTTCATTAGAAGACATCCATTAATTTTATGTTTGCAAGTTGTTGTCTCCTATTTTTCATACAGATTAATGAGAAATAATTGTGCACTATACCTAATTAATTATTATGTACAAGAGTTTTGTTTGTATTTCACTATTAGAATTACTGTAGTTAGCTTATGAACTACTTATGCTAGTTGATGAAGTCTTATTTTGTTGAAGATAAATTTTGAAGTTATTGCGGTGGTTTCACAGTCATGATTGGCATAAGAATACAAATTTATAAGCTTAATACTTGACCTAATGGATTTTAGTAAACAAATTCTGCCAGAGTAAAAGAAATTATAACTACTTCCAATTTTTCCTGTCTCCATTAATAACATTAACAAAGATTTCAGATGTGTGTTTCATTAAGAGTTTTGCAAAGGAACATATTTCATTCTTTGATTTATGAAAATGATGTTTTGTTCAGTATACTGCAGTTGTCCTGTAAACATTCTGCAAGAAAATAATTAATAATCTGGGCATTTGTATACCTACCCTCATGGTGATTTCTTGATTTCTGAAGGTTTCTGTCCAGAGCTTTCCCCATATTAAAAAACGTATATGCACCTCTGTTTCACCTCATGTCTATGAAATTCAGCATTTAAGCCTGTTAGGTGAGTGGTAAAATTTTGGTGTGGCATTTTAGCATATCCAGGTTCAATTTCCCATCTGCCAAACACAGCTCCAATCTTTCCCCCAGTCACACAAAGATGGTGGTTACATATTTATTTCACTTCTGTTGATAATGACCCTGGCTCCTGTTGTGCTGACCTTGCTGTCAAGTTTTAAAGTTCCAAGGGAGCTAATCATTTGCTTGCTGGTAATATCCATATCAGTAAGGTCTCAATAGCCATGAATATATTGTTTATTACAAGTGATATTAAAGGCAGTTATCATATCATCAGATATGTGGTTGATTAAAAATATGGTACACTATGTTACAAAAGAAAAATTTGTGTACATGCCAATAATGAAGATATTTATATGTGTCTGCATTTTACTTTTTGTCTAACAAGCTCTGACATTGCTCCTCCTTCTGTGTTGAGAGATGATACCTTTCACTATATTGTATATGATTGTGCTAGTGTTTGTTCTTTCTTTCCTCTGATACCATTTTGGTCGTATCATAATACTAGAACACATGCTATTTCAGATGCTAGTGCTGTTTTTAAAGGTTTTTGATTTTTTTTCCTTTGATAATTGTAACATTTTTAATGTATTACTGAATTTTCATTCATTGTCTTCCTGCTTCAACTTCGTCAGGTGTAATTGTTCATCATACGTAATACTGGATATTGATACTGAGCATGGTGGGTGAGTAATAATGCTGAGGCTTTATATTCGGAAGGACATATCCCCGTCCAGCCAACCGGATTACGTTTTCCATGGTTTCCCAAAGATCACACAAGGTGAATGTCAGGATGATTGCTTGAAAATGTCATGGTCAAATTCCTTTCCATTCCTTGCCTCCTGTCCTTTCCCAACTCTAACGACCCAGATGCCGATAAGACATAAAAAAAGGATATTGATGCGTCTTCATCTACTGCTGTATGGTTTACTTTCTTCTGTAAAAGTTACACAATCTTCAAAATAGAACCATTATTGAAAATGCAAATTATATACATGTTTTCTGAAAAATTCTATTTGCTTTTATGAAAATAATATATTTTTGAATGTGACATTGGTGTTATCCTACTTTTTTCTTAACATATGAAAGTTGTTGCTAGAACATTTTATATTCTTCAATATTTGTCTCCTCTCAAGTCACAAGCTACTTTCTTTGCATTTCTTCATTTCTGTTTATCAGAGCTGAGTTAAAATATCTCGGGGCCCATAGCAAATTTGAAGAAGGGGCCCTGGGTTTTCGCCATCCAGGACAGTGGTAAAGGTAAAAAAAAAGTCGACCATCTGGCCTGATGGGGAGGCTCCCAAGAATCCTAGGCTTGGCGGGGCCCCCATATGGCACGGGGTCCCCAGAAGGTGCAGAGCCCCCAGAAGGCCCATAGCATTGGCTAACTCTTGCTATGTAGCTAATCCGGTACTGCTGTTTACTAACACAACAATCAATGTAAACAGTTTTGAGTCTAAATGTTATACTTCTGGCCTCCTGTTATCATATGCAACAGCAAAGTTGTAAGGGAGTCCACTTACATTTATAATGGGGTCAGGACAGTGTCTTTTTTAGATTGGGGGCTGCTAATGTGGGATCAAATCAAAGGATTACTGACTGTACATTGTGAGATCCCACTCACAAAATCATTGTTATAAAGTGTAAATAAAATAGGTTAAACAGACTTCACAGCATAAGTAGTTTGTTTAGACACTTGGGTAATTTTAAGTTTTTTTAAAAAAATAATTTTATTGTTTGTGGTTGGTACAACTGTTTTTGTTGGCGGAGTTGTTAAGATGGCGAGAGAGGACTAAGAAATAATGTAGGAATAGGAGTGTGTTGGCAGTGTATTGTAGTAGCGAGTGTTTGAAGTATAAAATAAAGTTTGGCAAATGAATGAGTGTAATGATTGAATTATTTGACGATAATACCCGTTACAATAAAATGTATAACTTGTAAAGTGGTTTGTTGACACGCTAAGTGATATCACTACCGCCAAAACCAACAGTCGGGCCATATGTTGCAAGGAGCGGGATATCTACTTACTGCTGGTTAATATAAAAAAATTTAGCAGTGGGACTTAGCAAAATGCATGATGGGAAAAATCACTGTTGCTAAAAAAAATAGAATGAAGCAATAACAGACAACAGTACAACTGGCAAGATGACGGTTAACAATGAAAATATCACAAAGACTGTTACTGCTGAAGTGCATAAGCATAATGAACAAAGTAACAGAATGTGGAAACTTAATAGAAATACATATACCACAAGCTATTACAGGGATAGAGTCTTGGTTAAAAGGATTACTAGATAATAAGGTTTTCCCTGGTGGTTACAGAGTGTACTGCTGTGGAGAAATTGGTGGCAGGGTATTCATATTTGTTAGAAAAGACTACTACAGTTCTATAGTGTTCATAGATCATGATCATGTGTTTCTAGGGGTGGATTTATGGTGTGATAGAATATAAAGAAATTGGGGTCAGCAGCTTTAGTCAAAGAATGAATGGTGAAGATAAGGCACATAGGGAACCTTGAGGTGAGAATAGAATGGTCATTGTAGATGGGGATTTATAGTTACCCGGTGTCAATTGGATGGGAAATAAGATTAATAACACAAGGGAACAACATTTTGCAAATACCTTAGCAAGTGAAGGAGGTTTCACACAACTAGTAGAGCAGAAAACAAGTGGCTCATAATGTTGGATACCTTTCTAATAAAGTCTGATGATAACCTAGTGGGGACTCAAAAAACTGAAGGAACAAGTGATCACAATGCAGTTTTAATGAACGTTAGGCAATTTAGTTAACCAATGACAAAAATTGAAGGGGTAAATAGATACAGTTACAAAAAGACATAAATTTCAAAACTGTAGAGATATTTCAGGAGAAGTTTCAGGAAATGGTAGGAAGGTATAGATACAATGCAGTCAAAGTGGAAAGAATCCAAGGAGATAATAAGAAAAGTGAAAAAAAAAACACTTATTCCAAAACAGAAAATAAAGAGAATTGTAGAACCCACATACTAAAATAGAGAGGTGAGGAGGTTGCAGAGGTTGGTGAGAAGAGAACGCAACAGAGTTAAGACACAGCAAAACAGTAAGGAACACTTGAAACAGCTAAACAAAGAGTTAAAAGTAGCAAAGAGGGAAGATGAAGAAGTGTTACTTTATTGGTGCAGTGGGACAACTGAATGATGCATCTAGAAATTTCTATAACTATTTTAGGAAACTGAGAGAAAGGGAAGGTATCCAGACAATTATAAATAATAAAAATAATAATGGAAAAGAAGTTTCTGAGGATTTTATAATGTCAAAGATATTAAGTGACAGGTTTAATAAGGCCATTAGGGTCTACCATCCTTGGATGGGAGAGAGTAAATCAGTGTTTCCACATAAGTAGGAATGAGCAAAAAACAAAATTTGTAATAGATCCTCAGGAATTTATGAAGGAACTAACAAAGCAAAAAAGTGTAAAGGGTCCAACACAGATAATAAAACTACACATGCATAAAAATAGTTGGATATGTATTGTACGTTACCTTGAAATACCTTTTGGATTGAGTCTAGAGCAGTGTTTTTTAACCTTTTTGAATATGTGAAACCTGTAAGAAGTAAAAAATTTTGGCAACCCTATCATATCTGTAAAAAAAAAAAAGAGCTTTGGTGACCCTTCAGATCCATAATAAAACTATCTAAGTGATTTCAAAAATAGGCGATAAATATGGTTGAAAATTATAGGCTAATTAGATTGACAGAAGTTACAGGCAAAATGACGGGTTTGAAATTACATCAGAAATGTCTTTGAGGAAACAAACTGGTTTGCAAATTGACAACATGGCTTTAGGCAAGGATATTAATGTGCGTGTCTGATGGTAGGCTATATGCAAGATATTTCTTATGAATTGTAGGGAGGCCAAGTTGTTTGTATTGCAACAGATTTTTCTAAGGCTTTTATCAGGATGAGCAATAAAATTAGTGGCATACTTGGTAGAGAAATTCTCAGAAGGTAGAAAGAAAAGCATTAGAGCAGAAAATGCTGTATCAAAACTGGTAGAAGAGGATATGAGAATGCTACAGGGTAGAGTATTGGGACCTTTGGCATTCATCGTTCTAATGAATGACTGTACTGATGGTTTACAATCAGAATTTGTTTGTAGATGACATGATGGTATATAATACTATCAAAATGTGAGAAGACTATGAACAGTTGCAGTGCATAGCTGTGTAGGTCAGCATGGAATGAAGATAAATGCCAAGAAGAGTCAACTTATTAGATAGACAGCAACAAATAGTTTATGATTATAGGATGGGGAGAGAATTGCTTGTTGAAGGCTTGAAGTGTAAATATCATAGCATTACATTTGATGATAAACTCAACTAGACAGGACTCACTGGGCAGTTGGTAGGAAAAGGTTACAAAATTCTTAACTTACTGGAGAGTGTGATGAAAGGATGAACCAGAGAAGTGGGGTTAAAAAATTTTGTCTGACCTTTGGTTTAATGTGTTTCTGTAGTTTAGGACCCACATGTTTGGTATCAAAGGCATGCAATGGAGAAAATCTAAATTTGTTTGTAGAAATTACTGCAGAAACCAGTCCCTAACTGCAGTGTTAATGGTGCTGGATTGGTAGCTGCAGGAAGACAGGAGGAGAATGCTGAGAGTGTACAAGGCTGGTGATCGGGTTTGGAGAGATTTTGGTTGAATGATTAGGAATACATGGAAGACGACATTAGGCACAAGCCAGCACTTGATTTCATGCAAAGGGTGTGGGGAAATTTTCTTCTGTAACTAGGGGTCTTGGGGATTTTGATAAATTATCAATGAATAATTTACCAAATATGTTGAAGTAATTCAAAATTAGAAGTTATAAATTGCAGAAGTAGGTAAATGGGGTTTAACACATTTAAGCATATAAGATAACAATAAAAAATAATAAACAGTAGTCATTAGATTGCCAGGGAAATTGCCATTGAAGCAAGTGTTCCAATGCAATTCAGTTCAATATTTTATCATCATGTAACCTATACATTTACTGTTTCCTATTTTCCTTCTTAAAATATCTCTGTTGTATAATGAACTTAATAGTTACAATTATTATAGTTTTGTATTCTTTAGAATTCTATTGACTGAAAATTTATTTAGCTTACTTCAGCTTAGAATCTGAAAACTATCGTTTGCTTCATACCTAATTTTAATTCCTATATTTTCATCTATTTCTATGTGATTTGTGTGAAGTTTTGATGTCTTGTAATAAGATGTTGGCTGAAGTTTTGAAATCACATGAATTCTAAATTCCAGTGTAGCAATTGTCATTCCATTTATTTTTCTGTAAGTCACACTTCATTACACCATTATTTTCAATTTCACAGTATGCTGAACAGATCATGCTTACCTCCTCTTAAAGACACCTCCACACAATTCACTTTTTGATCAATCCAATGTTCTGAACTTATTTACCATTATTCTGTGGTTCAGTCAGTCAAATTACTTGGAGAGATCCAGTGTTAAACTATCAACCTTGGTTATCTTTTCCATTTCAACTGAAATGTCTTTCCCAAAGCATACTGAAATTAAACCCACATTGGTGATTTACCAATGACTTTTTTCCCTTGGAGACTTTCTTGATGTGGATGCCTATCAAGCTCTCTATCTACTTACCTGCCTCTCAATTGTTATTCTGAAACCTATTCGTCTCCCCATAGTTACAAAGCAGTACTGTTATGACAATTTTCCAGTCCTGTGGAATGTACTAAGATTAGACTAATTATGGTACAAAGTTCTATTTTATTATCTTTAGTACATCTGTTGTGACATTATCCTACTAGCCCATTTATACTTTTTGAGCATAAATGGTTCCCTCATAAAATCCTATGTATTTATTTCTAATTTTTTAATCTACTTAATTCAACTTTTATGGAGAAACTTCTGCTGTGATATTTCTATTCCTATCCATGTGTGTGTCAATCTCTATTGGCCTCATTTAGCCAGTTGCTTAATTTTTACACTTTCTTCATACTGTATTCTTCATCATCCTTATCTACAAATTGCTTGAATACCCAGTCCACCAATAAACTTCCTATAGAGAAAGTCATAGTGCATCATTCAGTGTTCCCAACCCATTAATAATATTCTTCATTATTCTTTAGATTTCTCTCTCTGCTGCTTTTAATTCATTGTTTACTCGCTTTAAGCATTTCCTATTACAGTAACACTTTCTTATTCTATGTTTAGGATCTTCATTTATCATTAATAGTACTTATTTCCTGTTCTTTTCATTAAGTTTTTCTGTTACTTTGCAATAAACAATTGTTCTTAAAGTCTTATTGTCACTTTTGGCTCTTCTTACTTCATGTCATTTATTTTGACGTCCTCGTTCATGTACTGAACTTTTCCCTGAAGTTTCTATTTATGGAACCCATACCCTTAAGGTAACTGTACCAGCTACCACCTTCAGTTTCAAACACTGTTTTACCAAATACTCTAATCTCCATCAAAATTCTTCATGAGCACTAAATCCTTTGGTATCCTTTATTAATATGCTTCTTCAATAATTCTTTCAACCAAATCAGTGTCCTCCTGTGAAGACTGCAGAGGTAGAAGTATTTTGTTTTTGCTGCAGTAGGAAATATCTTTACTTTTTTCCACTAGAGTGTTACACCCCATATTATTCAGTATCAGTAGAATATTCAATATTTGAAAAAAATAGTATTACACATTTTATAAAATCACTAGCTCGCACCCGCGACTTTGTACGCGTGGATTAAGAATTTTTTTTGCCAGAATTAAATATAGAAAGTTGTTGGTAACGAAGGATTGGTCCCAAACAATATCGAGTCGGAATAATATGACAGGATAGCTAACACTATATCATTGTACCATCGAACCTGTCTCTTGAAGAGAATCAATTTCCAACATATTTCTGTCACCATTCGATAAGGTCTCAAAATTTCGTGACTTCAACTGTTAATCATACTGGAAAAAATATCCTGTGCCCTTCATACAGATTTCCTTATAAAATTACATCACAATGATACAGCCATTTAGTCGTCAAAATGTAACAAAAAGATGGAGACTTACTTCCGTATTTATAATAATATTACTGTGGTTCACACTCACACACTGACTGCGAACAAAACCTGAGGGATCATTATAACCTAAAAAAGTGTACACTTACATACAACATTGCAAGACTACCTACGATTTGCCTTACATTGCACCCCTAACTTTCTAATATCTACAGTTTAACATTCAATCCGAATAACCTACGGCCCAGGCCTGACTCTTACGATGAAAAACAATTTTTTAAAATCTTAGCCTCCATGGAGATTTGAACCGGAGAACATGATGTTTGTAAGCAAGCGCTTTAACCACTGAGCTGCCAGTCCACTACACAGAAACACGGTACAGAGACGTCCATATCCAATCTATTTGTCTATCGCCGTATTTCGAAGTTATGATTCAACATGTGTTATTTATACAGATAATTTTTCAACCAAATGTAGACAGTATTTTTCTCCTTGTTTCAAAGGATAAGTGTGCAAAGTTTCATCGAGATCAGATGAAAACTGTGGATTTGTATGAAGAACAAACAAACTAACAAACAAACATACATTCATCTTTATATATAAAGATATGCAGTTTATCTCTTTCAAGATGTAGTATGTCGAGCTTACATGCTGACTATTTTCTATAAACTCCCATTGTGGAGATATTGTGGGTAAGTTCTTATAACATACAACTATCTAACTGAATTCTGTTTATTTTCTGTCATTTACATCATTATAGCTATAAATATCTGAGTATTTGTCACCATACTCCTCGTTTAATGTTACTGCTCTGGTGCATTTTAAAAATTAGTTAGTTCAATATTTGTACTATTTCAGATTATGCTAGGACAGTCCTCAGTCTCCTTGTTGTAAACTATGGATCACATAATTTTCTTTAGATTAAAAACTATTAATTTCATGGTAAATTAATGCATATATTTTATATAAAAGATGGCTTACCAAAACAATGATATTAATCATCACACCTAACTCATAGTTTTCATGATACAATGTCAAAATTCAGTGTATACACAGCTACCTACCCACCAGTGTGGCTCAGAGCGTTAAGTCTCTAAACACGTGATTGGGGAGGAATAATGGGGAAGGACAGAATCCTGGTACCCACATTCTGGCCGTCCTGCAGATTTAAGATCATTTTCCACAATCATCAAGGATTATTCCAGAGCTGTCCCCAGTCTCCTTCTTATAAACTAAAGATCACGCAAACAAAAATACATTTAATGCACACAGAGCACAGTAAGATGTTTTGCAGATGGATGGCAACACATCCACTTCCTACACTGATCAATGACAGGTCTAGCAAGCTGGTAGTCTGATAAAGAGGCGAGCTCTAAGAATACAATAGCAGACCCGACCTAAGATTAGAAACTGCTCTAGAGGAGATAGATTTATCCAGCTTCGTGAACATGAATAGCTTCCATCTTATTCTACATCTACATCTATACTCTGCAATTCACAAATATTGTGGGTGGCAGAGGGTGCTAAGCACCAATCCTGATTTTGTGCATTCCAGTACCGAAAAGAATGAGGAAAGAAAGAACACATAAATGATTCAGTACGGCATCTTATATCTCTGATCTTATCCCTCCTGTCATTGCAACCTAAAAAGGTTGTCAGAAGAAATATTTCATTAAAGAATTTCACATATTCTCCAATGAATTCAAATGAAAAAAAAGTTGTCTGTCTGCCAAACAATCTCAGCCCAATCTATGTATCAATTTGGTGACACTTTTATAAGGACTGTAACTAGCAGTTAAGAATCGAGCAGCTCTCTTCTGTACTTTCTCTAACGCGTCATTCAATCCCTTGTGATACGGATCCCAAACTCCACAATAGTAATCCAAATGTGGACGCACTAGTGTTTTGTACGCTACTTCCTTTGTATAAGCTTACAATTTCTCAATACACGACCTATGAATTGTAATCTACAATTAGCTTTGCCTACAACAGAAGTTATGTGCAAGTCCCATTTCATGCTGCTTTGTACTATTACACCTAGATACTTCAGGGAATCTACTGTGTCAACAACTGAATTGTTAACTTTGTACTCATGAACAAAATCTTTATGTTACTTATTTGCATTGCCTTGCACTTTTTGCCAGTGTAAGCTGCCATTTATGGCACCATTCCAAAATAACATCCCGATCGTGCTGAATTTCTAAGCAATCGTCGGAGCACCTTATTGCATGATTTGTGAATCATACTTTGTGATAATCATGTTGTTGTTGTTGGGGCTTAAGGGTGCATCGACGATGGAGTCATTAGCACCCGTGATAATCTTTCCATACCGATTCTCAAATTATTTTTCATTATATAATATGGTTTCCTTACTTTTTAGCCATCTTATAAGTTCCTTCAGGTTTTTCCAATGAAAATATTTTGATAACCTGATAGAAGCTGCTGGCATACAGATAGATTTTTTTTTTCTTTCCGTTTTCAGTTATCGCTATCTACAACCATATTTCTCTAACTTAGTGAAAATATTGTTTTCCATATCAAACTACCCATTCATTTTTTGATGATTGATCCCTCAGATGATATGAAGAAATGCTGCATCTATCCTGACTAATCTCTTCTTCTCAATATGCCCCTTACAAACTATGTCCTTAATTATCTGCGTCACATAATTGCCCTAATTGTCATTGTTCCCAAAGTTCTTCCCATCAAATGTTCTGTCCAATAATGACTTAAATAAGATTTGCTTTAAAGTTCTGTAATACATTTACTTCTATTTTATTTATCTACTACTCTTGTTCCATGTAGTCCTTTTACTATACACACATACAAGATAAATAATAATCATTGTGAAAAGTATTATATGTTGCCAGAAAAAAATTATAATTAAAATTTACAATTGAATTTTGCTAAAATATATACATTTAATTTTTTTGAACAAGTTTTTTGCTGAGCAGATTGTGTTGATGGGAAGAAAATCTCTCAGTTTTTCATTAAATCCATTTTATCTACAAAGTATTATATACTTTTATAAAGTTTAATTAAACCGGTGTGTCCAAGAGTATTAACCTCTTCCTTGAGCTAATGACAATGGCTTTTTTATTTTCTACAAGGTATTTTTGTCTCTTGCATTGAAACTGTACACCTGTGAATTTGACATAAACAAGTTAAAATCTTCTATAGCAAATCACATAATAAAAGACATATACTGAGAATCATCTTAAGAATATTGTGATTTTCAAGAAGTGTCTGCAATAAGGTCTTTGTTTTATCCTATACAGCATCCTAAAATTGTTATCTGTGCTATGAAAACTTTTTTACTGTGTTTCTGCTAAAGAACTATCAATATCAGGGCACAAATAAACAATTGCTACAAAATTCAGTTCTTCTTTCATGCTAATACAAAACACAAAAATTGCTGTTCATTGTGTATCATTCACTAAATTTTCCCAGACTAGCCAGTAATTCAAAAATGCTGACGAGTTCCTTGATGCACTGATACTTTCTTTAGTGTTTATTGAGAAACATTGTTAGAAGGTTAACAAAGACTAAAGAAGAATAGAAACATTGGAGACATTCATATGGAAAACAACAGAATGACATAAATGGGAGGATGGAGTGTGAATCAAAGAAACAATCGGAAGTTGGAGAAGGGAGAATGCTAGATCAATAAGTGAGAGATAAACTGGATGTTTGTCAGAAGTAATACAGAAATGTACGGTAGTTTAGGAGGAGGAAGAGGAATTTGGATAAAATAAAGGTTAGATGTAGGTGAAACAAGAATGAACAAAATGTGTGAATGGAAAAGGAATGTAATAGCTTGGTCACACCCATCACCATGCAAAAGAAATTAATAGTGAACTGGGGAGAAATAAGTTATTTAACAGTTTTAAACAAAATGCACCACTTGGATTGCATATATTAAAGCATTGCCATATTGGACTTGAGAAGGTAGGATCATCAGTCCCACCTATCGTTTTTCAGTTATTGTGTTGGTGAATTTCTGAATTCGGTACTGTATCTACTCTAGAAACTCCACGTTTCATAAAGCTGGATAACATAGTACACGAATAAATGCTTAGGTTGTTAGTTAAAAACAAAGAAAAAATTGCGACATTACGTTTTATCAATGTATATGTTTTTTTCTATTAACAATAGATGATAATTAGGTATCCCACTATTAAGTTTCATAAAAGGGTAAAATAACATCACAGTTAGTTCAGATCTAATATCTTTTTATTTACTCAGGGAATTTTTACTGATGGACTCAATTAAGAAAAACAGCCCACAATATCGTTATTTACTTTTTGTGCCAATATTATACCTACATTCTTCTTCTGGTACCTATCCAATCCGGATGTCGGCAACCATTTTGACTGTCTTGTCTCTGCTGGTTGATGCTTGGATTAACTTGGTAGTTGTCTTGGAGGTCCATGTTCTCAGATTTTTTAACCAAGAAATTTTTATTCTACCAGCACTTCTCTTTCCTGGTGTTTTCCCCTGTAGAATAGACTGCAGGAGTTCATAACGGCTGTTATTCCTCATGATTTGGCCAAGGTATTGAAGCTTTCGTGTTTTTACAGTGGTCAATATTTCCATATCTTTTTTTTGATTTTGCGGAGTACTTCACTACCAGCTTGCCTTTTTCTCGTGAGTATACCATGAAACAACTAATTTAAGTTGTAGTTTTGGTTATTGTTATGAACGATTTCCGTTATTCAGTAACTTTGAATTTAAATATAAATGATTCTTAAATTGAAGTTATTACGTTTTGAGGCTCCACAGAATGAAAGTCACGGGTTATTTTTAAAGTAAGTCCAACTAATAAGGCGTCTACTTTCGTTATTTTTGCTCTGTAAGCTTCTACAAAATTGTTCTACATCTTGCATTCAAAACTAAAAAACCTTTAATAACAAGAAATAGCAAGCAACAAACAATAAATATAACCGAAATATTGTATTATGGGTAACCCTCCACTCGCAGCTCCAGCGTTCACAGTAGAGACAATATAAGTTTACAGCCACGTGACGTCACTAAAGGGACCACCAATAGTAGAGCGTTTTCTGTCAGCTGACCAAAGGCAAGAAATCAACGAATTTGATTTTATGTTTTTATTATAAACAATACAGTGTTTTATTTAAAAATTATTAAAAAAACTTCTTTAAGCAGTAATCTATGCGCATAATAACATTTTGTAAAATATTTTCAATACTGGAAAATAACCTTATTGTATTACTAATCTGCAACACCCGAATCGTAGTAAGAATCCTCGATGCATTTATTATGAGGTTAAGAGCATATTTATATTTCTTTCTCTGGTGCCCTGTCACGTAATATCTTAGGACAATACGCAGGTTTTAAGCTAGAACCAAACCTTTGAATCTGTGAAAACCTCATCAAGATAAGTTGGTGTTTTTTGTTTTTTGTTTTTTTTGCGTAATAGCCTAGCATGACAGAAATATCCACAAACGCAGCCCGCTACAGGTTCATATATCAACAGAGTAATAGTTTGTGAAGGATTGTATAGGAATAAAATAATCACGTTTCAAACCTTGCATATTGTTCACTTTAAAACGATGCTAACATTTTTTTAAGGTTTTAAAGTTGCTTTTCCGAGAGTGTCAATATCTCACGATAATTTCCAATAAGTGAACTAAATGACTTTTGGTACCAAGCAGATTGCCGGGTTATAGCTCTATCGCGTGCCTGTCTGTCCTATCGATATGAGATATCGATCCTAATAACTCGTGCTTCATCCGGACGGGCGGTCGAGTGTATTTCCGTCGAGTTCCCTCCCTCAAATAATAGAGGGACGCGAGGACGCTCTCACAACTTTCAAGTTGCTGGCAGCACGCAACTTCATCTGGATGGTTTATCGACGAAAATACAGCCGTCCCACGCACGGTAGACATCCATATCTTGTTCTGGATTGGTATATGTAGTCCCGCTATCACTATCTCTCCAACCAGCGGATCATCTCAGTATCCTTCACCGCCACTGTACTATACTCATCAAAGTGTTCGAGAGGAAGGGGGAAATGGAGAGTGGTAGGGTTGCTACTAAGCCGGTAAAGAAACAAAAAAGTGCCTTGTGACAGTCTTCATTTATTTGCAATTTCTTCTTATTGCCATGTTAAAGTTAGGCTGGGTTGGAACACTTCATCCTACAACAGTGGCTCCAGGATTTTAGTTTGGGAAGGGCTTGAGCGGATTTTGGTTTGGGGGGGGGGGCTTGGCTTGGGTGAATTTTGGTTCAGAGGGCTTGCCTTCAGTCGATTTACGTTTTGGGGGGGGGGGGGCTTGAGTCGGTCATGGGGTATTCTTTATAGCCTCTACGGGCCTCAAATCCGTAGAGCTAAAAAAAAAGTATCAAATATTACAATGTTGGGGTGGACCTAGATACTTTTTTTGGGGGGGCCTTGGGCCCCCTAGCCCCCCCCCTGGATCCTCCCCTGAGAGGCTCTGTAATCTGTTAACTCCGAATTGTCGGCCCAAGGTCACCTACCAATCCTTCCCTTCTTATGTCTGAACGCTGTGTCCATGGTGGATCTTCGACGGGCATTGAACAGCAAATTTAGGTGGCGCTGAGGTTAAATCGCCGTCCCCTTGCCCCCTCAGTATTATATCCGGCTTTAAAGGCTGCGACCGAGCGTGGTGGGTGAGCGATTAATACTCTGGTCTCGTATTCAGGAGGGCTCCGGATCGAATACCCGACCGGGCATCCTTGTTTGGGTTTTCCATCGTTTCCCCAAATCACTCCAGGAGAATGTCGGGATGCTTCCTTCAAAAGGCCATGGCCGAATTCCTTCCCGTTCCCTGTCCCCCAGTCCCATCCCGCCTCTAATGACCTCAACTTCGACGAGGCGTAAAGTCATAAGTAAAAATAAAATAAAAATAAAGGTTGCATCAATGAAGTTTTACATTTCATCCCCGTCATCTTATGCAGCAGAAAGAGGATTTAGCGTATCGAGCAGTTTACTGTCAAATAAAAGAGAGAGATTATCAAAAGCAGAACGGTATGACTTGAGATCGCTGATAACAAATGAGGCACTAAATTTCTAAAAAATTAGAGTCATTACATGAAGCTCAGCTCTCAAAATAATAATATTATTATTTATTAATGTTATGTATTTGTTAAACTATAACACTACACCAATATCGTTAATATATTGTCATAAAGAAATTTTTAAAAATTGTCCCTGTTTTTCAATATATGATATAGTACATTGCACCTAAGAAGGGCGCCAATCACCGTTTCAAAAATTGGGTTATGGCCAAAACTAGTTGGATCAATATGGATGTTTTTTTCTGTACAAGGAGCGGTTGGGAACCTGTTATGTAGACGAATGGCTAGGCTAGCGGAGTGGGGATAGAGCGGACTGACCTTGAACCGCCTCTGGTAACTGAACACACTACAGTAAATAATTTATTTTCGAAGCAAAATATTTTATTTAGTTACGTTAGAATGAACCACAAATGAGGCTAATTTTCGTACTATTATTCAACAGCCAAATTACTTAAAATCTATTTGTGTTTTGTTCTATTAATTGGGGCTTACTTTCCATGTTAAACATCTATTTATTTCCAATGTACTGTATGATACAAGTATTTAGCTGATGAACAGGCTTTTGGGAAGACCTCAAATTTTAATTTGAAACACTTTTCCTAAACAATTTCGGGTGAAGGCTGCGGTGAATTATTAATGTAACTGACAAGAAATATTACTTCCACTCCTTCTTAACAATTCACCTATGTTTCATATCTAACACTCGATGTGTCTTTATGTACTGAGGAACCAAAATTATTACTACCATGTTTCAGTTGTTTCTTTAATATGTAAGCTTGTTCTGTCTTCTATATCAATACTTCACACCAGCCTATTTGTTCGCTTCTTGTCCACAACTGGTATCCAGATTATCCGCCACATTATTTACCGAACTCTTAGCCTAATTTTCGCATCTCATTTATTTGTAACATTTAGAGAATGAAAAGTTATGCTGTACATATTTTTTATATTCATGATGGGCTCTTCGTCGAGGTCCACAAAGTCTCGGAGGGACTGGGGGACAAAGAACGGAAAGGAATTCGACCACGTTTTTTGAAGGAACCCTTCCCAGCATTTGCTTGGTTTGACTTCGGAAAATGATGGAAAATCGAATTCTGGGTAGCCGAACGGGGATTCGAAGCCGCGTCCTCCCTCCAGAATGCGAGGACAGAGAGTGATCACTCATGCACCAGGCTCGGCACTCTTATTGATCCTTTACGGTTTTCCGATGTTAAAATTTTTAGAACCGTGAAGTGGAAAACATATACACTGTGGAACCAACCCAGAATTTGTCAAGGGCAAATGATGTGGTAAGACGAAATGTGGGTGGTCAGAAATGTTTTCCATAATACTCAAATATGCTTCAACCACTCAATTTGTTGGTATAAATCTTCCAAGTTAATCAGAAATGAACACACCTTCCCTATTCTATTCTCACATCATAAAGAATGATAGCGAAATGATTTAGAGAAGACATTACCTCAACTGAATATTAAGTGAACAGAAACGTTTCTTCGTATTAACAGCTGAGTGAGAGAGGCATTTTATGTCTGGAGATATACGCCAGTGTGTTATAAAAACCATTTAGTACGCAAAACTTATTTCGCACATACAAAGCAACACGTGTCGTAGGTAAGAATCCGAAAAAAGTTGAGACCTGAAGTCTAACCAAGGAACTTGCATTACCAACGCGATCTTTCCAATACATAGTTACCAGTGTGTTCTTCTTGATGCATCGTATTATCTTTGTGATCCAGTGAAGTTGATCCACCTACGTGTATATTTTCACTTCATTTCCTTTCACGTGCATGACCGTCATTTTTATAAATATCTTCGCTGATTATAATTCTTCATCTAACTCTCTGTGGTGTTTTAGTTACCTACGTTAATGCTTCTGCATCTTATTTTAATTCCAGTATCGTGCGTTATAAAAAAAAATATTCTTGGTGCCAGGATTCATCATTTTGGTAATACTGATTTTTTTTTCTTCAAATTTTTACTAGAATGAGGTAGATTCCATCAGGTAATCATTCCCCTCAAATCGGACCCATGATTTGAACTCACTTTGTAATGTCTCACACAAGAGACCGTTAGTAAGTGATCATCATACTATTTCTTCGATCTAGTCCACGAAATTCATCATTTATATGATCGTCAGCTGTAATTAACAAAATTGTCTTACAAGCAAACTTAATAATTACTGATAAATTCAATCAGTAATGGCATAGAGGATGTAGGAATGTTTACTAACATGTATTTTTACTTGTGTTTCCTGTCTTTCGGAATAGTTCAGTTTCAGCCATGTAGGTATAAGTCTATGCATCTGCATCCATCGTGCCTCCTTCCTACAACTTCCCGCTTGCTCGGTTGTTTACTGTCCTTGTCTGATGGTAGGTCAGACATCGAATAGCTGGCGCCACTCCAAATCATTTAAGCCTTGAGTCGGTACGGAGTCCCATTCCACAAATTGCGAGCTAAGTACAACATCCTCTGGTAGCAGAACAAGCGGAGCTAAACCTAGCCGCTGCATACATACGTGTAGGTTTCGGCTATATTCCCCAACAGTTGTACTATAACTAAAATATGTGATTTCTTCGGGGTATTGTTCTCCTCATGTGCAGTTGTCCCCGAATTTTCGTTGTTTTAGACGGAAAAACGAAGGTTCGCAATAGAGAATGAGGCATGTTTTAGTACTGAAGTAAGGAAGTAGTATACGTTACAAATAGCAGGATGTAAGGGACAGAATTGTTATAATCAGATAAATATTTTTCTTTCATTATTATTATTATTATTATTTACGTCAATAAGCCTCGTTGACGTCATTTGATGTCATTTAAGGCGGGAAAGGACTGGGTACAAGGGACTGGATGAATTTCGGCCTTGGCCTTTTTAAAGGAATCATACCGGCATTCGCCTAGAGTGATTTGGGGGAAATGATGGAAGATCTAAAACTGAATTCAATCCTGAGTTCTCCAGGTTTTTTTTTACTCTGTGTACTCAGTATTGTCAAGAAGTAATGGTAACTGTATTAAAAAAGACGTTCAGGAATGTAAAGAATTTCAGGGCACAGGTTGTACTTCTTTTAGTATTTTGATTTGACGACAAAAACCGAGCCTGGTGGATACAAGAATGGCATTCGATACCAATTTTTATGTCTCGTGCGGCCATCCAGACGTAGGTTTTCATGGTTTCCAGAAATTAATCCAAGTGAATATTCGGATGTTTCTCTCATAAAGTGCGTGACCTTGGCCCTTAATCATCTACTGGTTTAATGTCTTGTAAAGCACAAACGAAAATAATCTCTTAACCCATTACTGTAAACAATAACAAATGCGTGTACAGAGGTTACACAAACAGAAAACGTGCAAAACAGTAGTGTGCTTTCAAAATGAAGCAAGTTTGTGCGATTAGGACACTACAATGTATGTGCGAAACACATAAAATCAGCAAAACAAACACTGAAATAGAGCTTCCCCAGACCTCAATGTAAAACAGGAAATAAAAACTGACACCGAGGATGACTGAATAAATAATCGAAACGCGTCTGCCCAAAAACTAAGTTTTTTACTTAGTTGCACTAGACAGATAAGTCACAGAAACCTTACTGAAAATAATATTATGTGGATCAAGTATAAGTGAAACTTATTTTTTATTTACCATAACAAATTAACCTAGAACATATTATTTATCAACGAAATCTCCGCTTTTGAAACACACTTTTCCCAGCGTATCTGAAGCTCTTGGATGTCGTCATTGTAAATCAAAGGGCGTTGCACAGTAGCCAATTACGTTGTCATGACGTCAAATGGTCCATCCACCTAAATGTTATTTTGCTCAGAAAGGTGAGAATCACAGGGCTGATTTCCAGTTCACTTTGAGTGAGTGAGATCTGCATTGGGTCGGGCGTTGTCATTGAGAAAAATCACATCTGTTGTTAGCTGGTCATGCTTTTTGCGGCGACGAGCAGTTTAACCTCACCAAAACATTGCAGTAGTTTGATGCAATATGCAAACTCACAGTTGTAAGCACCTTGCAAACTTCGTCTTTTGGCCTTTAATGAGACTGCCTCATTCTTCTTTCGACAGTCGATGCCCTCTTGTTTTGTCTCTGTTGTATAGTGGAGGATCTAAGTTTTACCACAGGGTTTGATGCAATTAAAAATATGCCACATTCTCCTGCAATCCGTGCTGAGAATGAATCACAGCTCTGCAAAAGAGCCAACTTCTGCTCGGCAGTCACAAGACGACGCACCCATAGTGGAGATTCTTTACGGAGCTGTAAATGTTTTGTGATGATGGACTGAGTGTTACCATAACTTATTCCTAGTTCATAAACCGTCAAATGCCGGTCGCTCGCAATAAAGTGTTCCGTTTTGTAATGCTCTTCCGTGGACTATCATAGTGGCTTTCAATGTTTTTTTATTTTCACGGCCAGTTCAGAATTCCTTGCGCCAGGTAAACGCACGACCTCTTGACAGTGTGTGATCCTCGAACTGTGCTTCCAATATCTGAAGAATTTTGGTTGGTTTACGCCTTCACGAGTGAGAAATTGAATACTTGTGTGTTGCGCAGTCTAGGGAATACACGTCTTGCTCCAAACAATTTTCTGTACTATTGACTGAAAAGTTTGGTCTGCAGGCAAGTGACACTCCCATCCAACACGTCTAGAAGAGAGTGACCACTCGGACCATTATTGCAGGCTCAATTCCAAGAGTTTGGTCTAAATTTAATCCACCCTCTTAATTGTTTAAGATACAGATTAAATTATTTTTTTTAATTGCACTTACACTGCTTGTGTTGAAAAAGTGCTTTTATAAAAGTCATAAAGAAGCAAACATATCAAGAGCAAGAAAACTAGAACTAGCATACCAACTGACTAAAGATACACACAATAAGAATATCTCAAGGAAAACTAACATCAAACACTACAACGCAGTAATCAAACCATAAGGTATGTACGCCTCCGAATGTTTGTTCTCTATGAAAATTGGAGAAATAGAAGACATAGAGAAAAGGGAAAGAAAATTTTGAGAAAAATTGGGGACCACTAAAAATTGAAAATGTTGAGTTTAGACACCGGAAGATCTTAATAAAGAAAAAGAAATTGAAACGATGTCAAACGCGATCAGAAAGAGAAGAATCAGTTTCTTTGGTCACATAATGAGAATGGATAACAACAGATTTTCAAAAAGAACTTTCAATCATGTTTACAAGAGTAAGAATGGCAACCAGTGGATCCAAGGAGTAAATAAAGATATGGTTGACATCGGAATAACAGAAGATTTAATACACGATAGAGCAACTTTCAGGAGATTGATTCAAAATTTCAAGGGTTTCCAGGAGAAGGAGAAGAGGAAATGTCGTAACATATGGACGCAAGAAAGGAGGAAACAGCAAAGTGAAAGGATGAAGAATTGTGAAGAAAAGAAAGATCGAAATTAATGCACGGGATTACTTTTCGTGGCCCTTAGATGGGCAATATCAAAGAGAAGAAGAAGAAAAGTCATATGTTTGGCTGTACGCAGGGCCTATGTCTTTTTTTCTTTACTTTTTCAAGAATCCACTACCCATCCAGTTGGCTCAGTCCGGCGCTGTCACGGGGTTAGCTGGTGGGAGTCCTGGCAGTGGAAGAAATTTTCGACATTAGACTTGGCCGGCAGGGTAGGACAGGAGGTGGTTCACAATCCATAATCACCAGATTGAGCACCAAAGTCCTGCCTTAAATCTCTAACCTCTCCGCATTGCGTATAGAGCGAGGGCAGTCGGATGGGGACATCAAGTTGGCGGCCCTTGATATCTTTCTGAAGCAATATGGAATGTCCCTTTGCAAGGCACCTCGTTGGTTAGTGATAATTAGTGTCCTGGTGGTACTACTCAACACGGCGTGTATTTCAGTTCTTAATTAAATGTTCCTATAATTACAGGTTTAATACCGTCCGGTCGCCAGCGGGGATACCGCAACTAATTCTAAGAATTTACAGTCATTCACAAAATTAATCACGTGAAAGGGTCTGCAGTGGCAGTTACCAAAAATATGAGTAGGAATCGTCACCACATAAATCACAAAAAGAGTTTGCATTCAGAACACACATTTATTGTCTGGATAAACAAAGGAAATACGTCGCCGAAGTACCCACCAGTTACAATGACTCGTGTAATCGAACTTCTCTTCCAAAGCGTGCAGGATTCGAACCGAGTAGGTACACATAAAATGTGGTGCCACTATTACAATAATTTGTTCGGAACACTGTCCCCGTTCGAGTACACTGACACTCCAAATACTTCTTGAAATCACAGTACCAGTTAGCAGAACAGTCACAAGCACTTTTTAAGTAATCGTCCTCGCGGTAGCGTTCTTAACAAACGGCCACTCCCGCCATTCGCTTCACACCGTCCGGCGGCACACTATAGACCCCTCCCATATTGTTCTCACCGTCAAAGATAATCTCTCACCGACACTACTCTCGATTCGCGTCAGTTCAATTGCATCGTTACACCTTCTTTATCTCTCATTTCATACTACACAAACAAGACTCTATTCTGAACAAGCAAGCTATCACAGGCATCCTCACCTATAATAACACATACTAACACACTGGCGGAGGCAACGAAAAAACACCTCAATTAATCTGTTGATTGTTGGCTCTCCGGGTGACGCCGCGTCATGATTCGTGTAGTCGACGTTTCGACCATTCTTCTGTGGTCTTCTTCAGGGTAGAACTGAACCACAGAAGGATGGTCGGATCGTCGGCTACACGAATCATGACGCGTCGTCACCTGGACAGCCTAGAATCAACTGATTTTGACCGCGGAAGCGTACGATTACTCCCCAACTAATCTTCCCCAGAAAGCTCCCTTGGAAGGGTACATACTCCATGGTAACCGTCAACGCACAAAGTCGGGTATGGCATCACAGGAAGAAGGAAGATTTGCTGTTTAAGCCATTTTGTTTTCAAATGTTGATAAAATTATTTTGTTTCTATTTTTGGAGCCACAAAAACGTGCTGTAAGAATTACTAGCGGAAAAAGGTTACGGACATTGCGATGGGCTGTTTAAAAAATCAGTATGTTATGGCAGTACAGTATCCTTACTTTACTATTAATACAATATGAAAAATGGTGATCCTTTCAATATCGGTGCCTAAATACGTAAATATAATAATACGAACTAATATCGACATACACAAAGATTACAAAACCTTATCAGCCGCACATAAAAGACGTCTGTACTATTTATGCCTGACTGCTCCTCAGTATTAATAGAACTGATACAGTTTTAGGCCTGAAGGAGAAGTTATATTCTGTTTTTTCATCATCTAACATTCATTTTTATAAATCTGAGTCTTAGGAATAAGAAATGGGGAAGAAAGTGACTCTCAAATGCAATTTTATACTTCTCCCCTCTCTCCTTCGACATTTGGAAGAGGAAGCGAGAGGAGAACCGTAGCAGTTGAAAACTGTAAAAGACAAATTTTAGCTACTGTTTTCATGTACATGTAGAGAGTATGTCAGCCTGGAGTGTTCACGATTTTTGCAGAATAGCTAACACCTTGTGCTTTGCAAAACAGGCTAGTACATTGTTTCAGTTTTCTGAATGTAGCCCTTGTTTTTCGACCTTTTCTTTGTTCTCTAGTAATTTACTTCTGTATGAAAATAAGGCTGAACAAGAGTTCTCCTTCTCAAGGTCAGAAGTTTTCCAACAGAGCGCTGTAATGGGCTAGGTTCCTGGCTGGGAAAGGAACTTTGCTCGTCAAAGTACCATCATGGCGGATTAATTCAGACTGGAAATACGTGCAGTATTCCATCATTTGGTCCAGACAAAGTATTTAACACGATGTGAGGTTTTTCGGATGTTTTTTCTACATTCCTTCATATTACAGTAGCAAGTTGTAATTCTGTATCATCATTTCACCGGATTTAATACCTAGCACTTGTCTGTTGTTCCCATTAACGGTAATACCAAAACGTTGTTGGATGTTTGTCGTCTGCAGTTGTAATGTCGCCAATATCTCCATTGATACCTAACCGAAATGTATGAATGAGGTATTATTTTAAAGCTTAAGGTCTCCAGTTTGATCACTTCATATTTTAAGAAAGTATTTTTTCGGAATTCAGTCCTTAAAAGGCAAAAATGTTAATATTTCTAAAATGCAATTTTTTATACCAAAAACCATTATCTCCCTACATTCCTAACCGAAATCGATAAATGAAGTATCATTTTAATATTAAGATCTCCGCTTTGGTCACCTCATTTATTAAGACAGGAATTTTTCGGAATTCGACTTTTAAAAGGGCAAAAGTATTAATATTTCTGCAATGCGTTTTTCTGTCACGAGCCATTTATCTCCCTTGATATCTAACTGATATAGATAAATGAGGTCTCCGCGGTGGTCGCATCATATTTTAAGAAATGAATGTTTCGGAATTAAAGGGCAACATTACCATTATTTCCATAACGATTTTTTGTCACAAGCTATTTATACCCCTTGATATCTAACCGAAAGCTAGGAACGAGGTATTATTTTAGAGATTGAGGTCTCCACTTGGGTCAAATCATATTTTATGAAAGGAATTTTTCGGATTTTGATCCTCAAAGGGCAAAAGTAACAATATTTATACTGCACGTTTTTTTGTCACGAGCCATTTATCTCCCTCGATATTTAACCGATATAGATAAAAGAGTTATCATTTTAAATATTGAGTTCTCCGCCGTGGTCACATCATATTTTAACTAAGGATTTTTTTTTGGAATTCGACCCTTAAAGGAAAAAATTATTATTATTTCTGTAACGTATTTTTTATCATGGGCCATTTACCTTCCTTGATATATAACCGAAATAGATAAATGAGCTATAATATTAAAGATTAAGGTCTCTGGTCACATCATTTCTTGAGAACGTAATTTTTCGGAATATGACCCTTAAAGGGCAAAAGTAATAACTGTGAAAGTCGCTTGTATGAGACAGTTCAGAGCCAAGCTGCTGAATAGCAGTAGCACATATCACAGAGATATTAATAAACTGCTTCACTGTGTCGACTTTTGTTACGTACCTATTATACTAAACAAATAAACAATTGAAACAAATGAGGCGCTTCTTCTTTCTTCCTATTACAAACCCTCTACCTTATTACTCATTGTATTCGCGAAATTTTTACACGGATCATCTAATATATATTGTAGTTAATGTCTAGTAATAATTTTTGATGCAATTCTGACTTCATTCTGAAAATTAAGTTTTGTGCTTCGCTGTACGCTAGCAGCAGTTACTGATAGAAACACCCGCAGCACACTTGCGGATGGTGAGAGGTTATCATCGTCTAGATAGCAAGTAACTGCGAAGTCATGTTTCTAAGTGACGGTAGCGAAGTTTCAATATTTTGTATAATGAAGTATAGAACAAAAATGATAGTTGGTACTATGCGAATCAGTAGCTGAGATTTATCTTTAAGAAATTACTATCAAGATCGGGCAGTCACTTGCGAGCGGGTTAAAGTCTTCGCCTACTCAGATACTATAGGGGCTACAGCGTTGGTCTCACCAACTGCCCCAAGTACGAGTCGAGTCGAGGGCATGGATTGTTTTTTCTTTTTTAAATGTTGTTTTCGTATTGGGTTTTCTATACAGTGCACTTCATTAATATATATTCATTATATATTTAAATCTGAAAATGGCAATTTTCGTGGAATTTCTTTGTCTACGTATCATGCAAAAATTACCGAACCGTTTTGGATGCAATTTTCACAGTTTGAAAACTAAGGGTCTCCCAGGAGCACGCTTTTATTTCGGTCATCGCTTGTTTGTATTCATCGTCATTAACTTCCACAGTTTTACCTACTGGAAGGGAAGTCGTGTTACAAACCACTGGCTCGTAAGTTACAGACTTCAAGTTTGTATATGATATGTGTAGTGCTGACCCGAAGCTGAATTTAGAAGATTCAAAAATTGTATTTTATTGCGGATGAATGCAATTAGTGGGAATAGGAAAAAAAATCCTACCCCAACTCTAGACAATTCACTGTTAAGAGCTCGTGAAGATGAGCACCAATTGTTATTAAGTTTTTATTACTGGAAAATAAAGGCGAAAATAACGGTAGAAGTTGTAAACGCCTAGGTCTTTTTTTTTTGTTACTAGGCGTATCTCAAAAACGTTATTCCTAAAGAAATTGAAAATATCGACTCTACATACATTTATGCAGAAAATACTGAAAATACTTAAATATAATATTATTTGTAAGTTGCTATCCAAACAAGTAAAGAGATTTTTATTTGCGATTATTCTGTCGTATAGTAATATTTCTTTATTAAAAATGCTCATAAATTCAGATAAGATAGGTAATAAAATTTTAAAAGATTGATGATAATTGGACGATCCTTACTGGCGGTAATGCGGTGCTACGTTGGAGAGCGATGGAAGAAGTCCGCTACTTAATCTTAGAATATATAAAGCATTGATTTTTGCGCCAATAGACTAATGTCTGCGTACCATATGCATTTTTGTCAAGGTCAGCTAGAAAATAGAGCCCTAGTAACACCATTCTTGAAACGAACTTTTTGTTTTCTTTTGTGATTCTTATAACAAACACGCTACCTCAGTTCCGTCCATAAATTATGACTTGCGTAAATGAATCTAGCGACAAATATGTGTACACAAGTGGAAGGAGCTGTTTCTTTGAATGCGCAGATTTATGATCCACTGATATGACGGGAAAGATTGGCACAAAGACAAAGAGTTCTTCTCAGGATCTTTTTCCTGTATGTTTGCTTCTACTGAAAGAGTAGTCATTATTTTGATAGTATAAATGCAAACTCACTGTTGGTAACAAGTTGTTTGGGGACTGTTTGACAAGGTTGGTGAAGGATATTTGTTTTATATGCAAATGCAGGCTTTACCGGCGAATAAATAACAACAAATCTTCTAGGGTTTGCAGCCGGATTTTATTATAAAGCGACCAGCTTTCGGCTACTAGCGAGCCTAAATTTAAGAACTCTTAACTGAAATATGCGAAATTTAAAATATTCCACTGGAATAATGCATTTAACAAGAGAGAAACAACGTGTCAGAATTACTTGGGTATAACATTTCTGACTTGAATTATGCAGTTTATAAATATCAGTTATTTATCGCTGAACTTCAGCATCTCTCCTAAACGGAGCTGTGCCAAGTTATCAGACCACTTGTTCTTGTTGGACTGAAATGAGCGTCCTTCAACGAACTGGCCGTGCAGATTCGAGGTCAGGTGCAGGGAAGGCGTTGCTCTGTATCTCGTAAAACTGGGCCTAAATACTTAGTTCTCCATACTGTTGATGCCTAATGTCGAAAAATATTTTCTTGTATATCTCTTACATATATATATAAATGAAAATTGTTAAAAGTTTTGTTTATGATGTGTTGAGAAAAAAACGCAAAATGTTGATTAAGGAATTCTTTCATCACTATTTTTGATAGTATAGGAAAGTAACTAATTTAATGACCAGAGATATCATGAAGTTTCTTAGCGTGAAAAAAAAAAAATAAAATAAAAATGATGACAGAAAAAAAAAATGCAGCATGGAGGAAACATTGGAAGTAATGCCTATTAACTCTGATAATACTGAAAAATAATAGCGTTCACATTTTTTTGGTTGATTAATTTGGTAGTAACCTGGTGTTAATTAACCTGAAATTACTCATTAGTTGTTAAGATTCAAACTTAAACTAGCTGCAGTTATATGTGAATGATTTTTTTTATTTTAATGTTTTTTTTTTTGGGTTGATACTTCGATACTTCTGTTGTATTAAGAAATAAACTTACAGAATGCGTTAAGAAAGTGATATTTGTCTTTAAAGAAAGAGAATAAGCAAGTTCTTTTTTGTGAACCGATAGTCACGGTCTGAGGTAAAAACTGAGCACTTTGATTTGAATTTTTTCGTATTAACATTTCAAATGCATATAATTTTACCTGGTTTACGGAAATCAGAAGAAATTTTGAATTTGGTGTCAAATCTGATGAAACTCTGAACAGTCACAGTTGTGCTGGTAACCCAATCTGCGGCGTTCTCAGAAGCTTGTTCAGCTTGCCACGACAGTACCTTGAACTCTATCTAGGTGAACCACACCAAGGGGAGGGGGGATTCCGCGTAACAGTGGCCAGCTGCTTCTTATTGCCTACTTTCTCTTTAGGTTTTCTGCCGACTGCCAGATTGAAAATTTGGTATCCGAAATTTGAATAACACAAGCAAGGCTTGAAAATGTAACCTGCGAAAACTACATTGGTTAGTAGCAGTCAATTACAATTTATCTTGAACCTTAGTTATATTTTTGTAATTGAGTGCGATTAAGTTCATATTTATCAGTGTATAAATTTTAAATGAAAGATCCGTCTTTTAGCAAATGGTTTTTTATTATCTCTCAGACGCGTTTCGCCTCCTCTGAATGGGGCATCGTCAGTGACTGTGAATGTATACACGTGTTGTTAATAAAAAGTTTACGAACATTACTATATACAATTAAATATTTACAAGATACATTCTACTTACGAATTTTTGGTTATGACAATTACATGTTGATCAAGAACAGCTCTCCTTGCATGTTTTGTGTAGCCCAATTTGGTGTTGGTTTTTTCATCACTCCTATTCCAATTTTGAGGTCACTATTGTAATGTGTTTCTTCCTGAAGAATAATCCTGACAAACGAAGAGAATACACAAAGCCGTAAATCATATCACTTACAATACACAAACAGAGACATAATTTAATAAAAACACAGACACAGATGTTACAACATAACGAAGAAAAAGAAGTTGGCACCACATTATACAAATTTAAATAGTGAGGAATGTGATTTGTGATATGCAATATAAGAAAAAGTGCAAAAAGCAAGAAACACATTACAATAGTGACCTCAAAAGTGGAATAGGAGTGATGAGAAAACCAACACCAAATCGGGCTACACAAAACATGCAAGGAGAGCTGTTCCTGATCAACATGTAATTGTCATAACCAAAAATTCGTAAGTAGAATGTATCTTGTAAATATTTAATTGTATATAGTAATGTTTGTAAACTTTTTACTAACAACACATGTATACATTCACAGTCACTGACGATGCCTCACTCAGAGGAGGCGAAACGCGTATGAGAGATAATAAAAAACCAGTTGATAAAAGACGGATTTTTTATTTAAAATTTATTGTTAAGCAACTGCGGAAAGCTGGCCAATAAACCATCAGTATTATCAGTGTATATTTTCAACTCTGTTTTATGAAGTGTAATATGTCAGCTGAGGGTATTTCGGTTTGCCACAGTGACCTGTCATCATGGTGGTTCAGTTTTTTAGCGTCGTGTATTTCATTTTGGGGTTCGGTTGAACGGAGTGGCATTCTCAACATGACATATCACACAGTCTGGTTCAGTTAAGTACAGCGGTCTGTCCCTACTTTAGCTGACTTAGCGTTGGTTGAAGGATCGTGTGTGGGGGAAGGGTAATTTTTTTAGTCTGCTATATCGCTCCTGTGGGACATACCGTACTCGTCCGTCATCACTGCGATCGAATTTGGCAGCATAGTATCACCACCTCGGCTGATTTAAGTCACCACAGCAGCTGAGTTTGTTAAGATTAGTTTTTTTTTTTAGAATGGCCTATCACGAGGAACTGAGCAGTGCTGCCCGTCACCGCGGTGGTTACGTTTGGCGGGGTGGCATAGCACACTGGGGGTTGTGTGAGGCAGTGTAGCACAAGGCCTCAGGGGTTGTGTTTTTCAGTGTAGCATACGTATTTTGGGGGTTACATTTGTTTGTGGTTGTATTTCGAAGAGTTTTTTTAAAGTCATAGATTTTTAATTACAGGAAGCAAAGGAGTATTTGGATACTTTTGCTCGGGGATTTTCTGATGAGACAGCTTTATTCTGCGGTAAGTGTAATGATGCAATCTTCGCTTGCTAGTTAAGGAATTAGAATTCTGAAAATATTCTCAGTCGTAAACATAGTAAATATTAAACATTGCATATTTCTAAGATTAAAATACTTTTGTACGAAAGAGTTACTCTGACCATAACAATGTTCTTCGTATCAGAAATGGTTTTATACTTTTCCCATTAAAACTAAATAGTAAACAATATCTAAATTTTTGACAGTTCCTGACGGGCTATTGTATTCGTTGATACTATTAGTGTAAAAGTCGTGCCCTGTTTCATTATTATTTTAAAACTTATTTTTTATTTATTTGAACCTATATTTTTCTAAAGCGCATCAACGTGGAACTTGTTTAAATGCAAAATGAAACTATCGTACATCATGCTTCTGCATTTTGCTTATGCTTTTCGAATTTTTTTTATTGATTTGTTTAATTGTAATAAACTAGAAATCTTACTGAAATCTCCTCGTTACAAAGCTGGTTTCTCTGATATTCCCGATATTTGCGGCGTAAAGTCAGTGACCGTATTTGAAGTGGTCAGTTAGGGGTACAGCCGACGGGTGTAATCATGGCGCCTAGTGAATAACTGTTGCGAAGTCACTGTAGAAGAAAGTAATTATTGACTAAATATAATCGCGCCCCAACCAGACGCTTATTATTTAATCTTTAATGCCGTGTATAGGAAACAAGGTCGTGGGTTAATATAATCTGATAAGTTAAACGTCACTTGGAGAGCCAGAAATAGTGGATTTTTTTGTCCACACGGTATGAACAGAGGTACGGAATTAATAGCCGGAAGAAACGTGAGGGTTGTAATGTCGGAGTTCTCAGTTTGCTGGCTGACATAGTGGAGGGAAAATTACAATTTATCAATGAATGCAAAATATAATCCCCTCACGGTGTATTTGAAACAGAAAGCAATATTTTTTAAAGTATTAGACGGGTTAAAAGGTTGACAATTGTTTCGAGGAAGTGTTTATTTAGCAGTGGCTCTGAGGAAGTGAACGACACTTGTGCAATAGAGTCAGCTCTAATAAGGTTTGCGAATATGATCATCCGTACTCGAAATATGTCCTTTTCCAAATTACGAGCACCTAGAAATACAGTGAAAGCCATTTGCCGAAAGTAACAAAAACAACTTCATATAACATATTATTAAAGTTACTTGATCATAGTTAATCCCCTCACGGTATATTTGACACAGAAAGCAACCTTTTTTAAAGTAGTACACGGGTTAAACGGTTAAAAACCTGTAAAATTTATCAGTGATACCGAATTTGAACTTGGGGCCTCACTTTTCTTCTTGTGACACTTTAGCAGACAATTTTGTTCTAAAGTTTACAAATTTATCGCATTTTAAACTTAATCAGCATACTTACAAAAATTATAAGCATGTGCATTGTGCTACAGGAGTACCTTAACATTCAAGTTATCCAGCCAAGACAGTGCAGATAAGGAAGATGATTTCCGTTCAGTGCGTTAACCAGGTGACCCGTCACTTTTCCACCGGCCCGAAACTTCTACTGACCTGTTGAAATTTGTTTTAACCGTTTTCGTTATAGTATCCTCTTCACGTTTTGCAATCTCCTTTTGCGGAAAAATTCCGAAATATGAGAGAGACGCTTAGCAATTATAAGCCACCGACGCTTCAAAATTAATAAAAATCTCTCGAAATTTTGGTTAAATCCTTTGTTGTTAGTTTTGTTTTGTTATTTTTTATTTATTTTTTATTTTTTGCTGTTTCGGCTTCCCTCTATTGTAAAAAGTCATACCAAATTAACAGATAGAAAATATTTGTCCGAGATAAAGTTCAACAACGCTAGCCATCTTTATATCGATACAAGCAGTCAGAGACAATCGATTGCTTCCGTTGTAAGCAAATGCCCCATTTCTGATATGGATGCTGCAGAACGAATTTTTTCTCTTGGTCCAGACCGAAACCACGACAACTATGACATAAAGAACCTGTTTAGGTTGACATGATCCCTGTACCGATAATTTTTGTGTCATTTTTGCAGCGCTGGTAACATTTCCCGGTAGTGCAGGGTGTCATATTTCGGTATTTTTAATTTAGTTTATGGCGATTTTTTCGAAAAAGGAGGGCGCAAAAGTGGAGAGTACATCGTGTGGAAGCAGTTAATCCAAATTTCAACAGGTCAGTACCAGTACCGGACCGGTGGATCAAGTGGCCTCCCACTACATAAACCGACGGTGTGACCACTGCTACATGATGTAGGCAGTTATCTGTTTTGATGTTCCCTGTCAAAGTTTCGGGAGTCCTGTATGCCCGTTCTTTTTGGGTTTAGTCGAAACAAGTGAGGTAACGCTTTCGCATCCGCATCTGCAATTTTTATTGCGGATGTATAGCGGATGTTTTGTTTACATTGCAATATATATTTTTCTTTATACGAGATTCTGCCGATCGTTGCTTAGCTAACAACAACGTGTTTGTTTTTTTCCGACGATTTTGCAATAAAAATAACTGAACGGTGTTATTACCTAAGCGACGAATTTACAAGTTTGAACTTGATGTAAAGTAAAGCGGCCTATTCACGGTCCAACTTACAGGACATCCGGATAGAAATATCATAGGATGCGCTCACTCATTCACGCTAGTAGGAGTCCAACAAAATGATCCAAGCAATCCTTTACACTCGTAATTTCTCACGGCACACATGTGTCCTTATCGCACTCTCGTAGGATGTTTCCTCCAACCATGATCCAACGCCATAGCTTGTTGGACGGCAAGGACCCGTGTTGGTTGTCTGGGAGTTCAACAACATCGAACACGTCCTACGTGTGGTCCTTTCACGGCCGATCAAGAGTTATTTATCGAAAATCGGTTCACAGTATGTCCGACAAGTTGGACTGTGGATGGACCGCTAGAGCGGTGGGGAGGCAGGTGGCGGGCACGGAGATGTGTGGTGGCGTGGCCTTGTGCTTGCCGCTTCAATTAGTTGAGTCGCGAACTCCACAAAGTTCATATGAGAAAGATTGTTTTTGGACGCGTGTGTAGTTATTTAAATAATTTAATTCACTTATGATATTTTTTATTGTTGAAAGATGACGCAAAAAATAAATCAGTGTGGCAGTATTATATAGAAATAGACATTTCTCATGAAAAAATGTAGAATTTGGCATAAAATATTAAAACGTAAATAATTGTAAATTTATTTTTCCACTTCCGCATCCACTTCCGCATCCACTTCCACATCCACTTCCGCATCCACTTCCACATCCACCTCCGCATCCACTTCCGCAAAACATCCGCTTCCGCAAAACATCCGCGGATGTCAAGCAAAGAACATCTGCATCAGCATCTGCATCCTAAAAGATGACTTCCGTTACAACCCTAGTCGAAACCAGTAGCTCTGAGCAGCAGTTTTTGCGGTAGTCGTTGGGTGGGATCGTCCAGGTATATTGTACTTGATCGGAAATTGGCTTTCCAATTTTCCTTAGGGCCTGTAGCCTCTACGATCTAACCTTTATGGTATGCTGTCGGTAATGAGTTAAGTAGAGCGGAAGAGCGAAGTGACGCAATGTGCGAGCACGTGGTTGGGAGATGCAGAGTGGAGGTGCGGAGGTCAGGAGCGCCGACCTTGACTGCAGCGGCCCCCACCTGACGTCAAGCTCGCGCCTCGTCTGGCTTCAGCCACTGTGCGCAGTCGGCGTCGAGCTGTCACGCTGTCAGCTGCCACTGTGCTATCATGACGCTCTCGCTGGCTACTCTGCCCGCTCTCGTCGTAGCGGTCACGGTCACTGCCACAGTCTTCCACGTAAGCAGGTCAGTCGATCGCACTCCTCTATCCGTGAAAATAAGCCATTCAAGTTGCCGGGTTCGAATCCCAGAACAGCCAATAATTCTAGGAGCTTCACATTGTACGCGTTTAATTGTACGCACCGGAGAAAAGAAACTGCCCATCCTATCTCTGGCATAGGCTTAGTCTGTAATCTTTTGGGAGGGAGGACCCATCGATGCTTCAGGTTGTGGACTAAGTTAAATTTTAACTTCGTCTCTGATGGTTTCCAGCCAACCTGTTGAATCACCTGGTAGCTCAGTGGTTAAGGCTGAAAGGTCCCCTGTTCGAATCCCTGTCTCGGCTGGGATTTTTAAGGCCCTTAACCGTACCTTCATATTTACGCTTCCGTGGTTCGGATTCCACGTTAAACTATCGGTCCCCTGTACCCGGTAAGGTTGTCGGGTTAGGTTAAGGTGGCGGCAAATCGAATCTCTGTCAAACCCGGTGCCAAACTACCCTTCGGGGTCTCCCGCCCAATAATACCATACGCATTATTATTATTATTATTATTATTATTATTATTATTATTATTATTGTTGAATTGACAAACTGCTCAATTCTTACCGAGCAAGGTGAGTGAGTGGTAACGCTCTGACCTCGCATTCGGGAGTACGCGGATTCGAACCCCCGTCTGGCCATCCATATTTGAGTATTGCGTGGTTTCTCCAAATCACTCCACGCGAATGCCGGGATGGTTCCTACAAAAGGCCATGGCCTCATTCCTTCCCGTCTCTTGATCCCAATCGTTTCCATCCCCTATTGCCCTCCACGTCGACCAGGCGTAAAACCAGAAGTGATAATTCTGAATTGTTTAGCTCTTAAAATTTGTTTTATAATACCATCGAGCATATTAATAAATCTACACTTGATGGTGGTTTCCGGAAGCGGCATACTGTCTAGATTTTTAGTGGCTTGAACACTTGGGTTATCCAAGATGCAAGTCTTGACTGATACCACACAAAGAGTGATATAGATAGCAAGCCTTTACTAGCTCACTACAGTGATATAGATAGTTAGAGAGCTACTAAATATGACACTTGTGTAGTTACTCATCATTTACGTTTTAGTCTGTAATTTTTTATTAGGTTTCGTATGCTTCATCTTGACTGTTTCTAGCCACAACATAGGTTTCTTCAATGTCTTCTGTCCTTCCATCATTATATGTGAATTTAGCCCTGTTTACTGCACACTTCTTCCAAGTACTTTCTGTCCCTGTGCGTCTCCGCTTCCAGTATCAGATTAAATATATTTACTGACGATCATTCTCATTCATTTGTATCCTTATCGGTGGAGTCTGATCATCATAAAGCAATGCGGCGTTAGGTCCTTTATGCTTCCTCCACTTTCTTCTCTTCTACGTTTTCGTGGGTGTCCCTTTCTCCAGTGTCCTGTTGGTTGTTTTAACTGCCCTTGATTCTGGCATGTGATGGTGATGTTAAGTCTAGTTAATTTCGTAATTTCTGATTAGATCTCCAATGTTCTGAGTCGTTATCGTATATCACTTTTTCGCTTATGGCCGAGGAAGCAACAGGCTCATATATAGCGGATAAATACGATTTCAGTTCTTTCTGTACATTGTAATTGAACCCCAGGGCAGTTTCTGTATTTTTGTTATATACCATATGCGTTCCTCTGTTACAATTTCCCTCGCCTGTTCAAGTCGTTATTTGCTCTCTATACTCCCTCCAGTGTTGTGCCAAGAAATTTCCTATCTAGTGAGAGCGTCGTTTTGAAACAAAATTGTTGTTTATTTTCGTCTTTGTTGGAAGAAGTAATTATCAATCGATTTTGAAACGTCACATTTCAACAAGAGCTGCTTATCCGGTAGGAAGCCCCAAAGCTCTTCGTAGAGCTTATACACGGGGAGAACCTCCAATCATTCAACACCAGCATTTACGAGGGGAAAGTTGGTACTACTGTATGTGGCCTATGGAATATGGAATGTCAACTGAAGAGAGATCAAAACATTGTTTTATACTGGACGCAATAAAAAGGCAACGGAGCAAGTTGCTAGCATCTATGCAGTAAACAGTGGAAACAAAACCGTGGAAAACACGGTGAGAAATTGGTATTGTCGTTTTAAAGGCGGTCGCTTTGAACTGATTGATTTTCCACGTTCAGGAACAATGAAAAACCTTGAGCATAGCTGTGTTACAGCAACGGTAAAACTCGAATTCGGTATAATAATAGCCAACCAGTTGTTTAAAATTTTAAACAACTGGTCGGCCATTGTTATACCGAATACAATGAAAAACGTTTAGACTGTTTGAACCACGTGATTTGGGATTGTTACGGTCCAGCGATCGTGTAACATTTCCACTCCCTAGGTAAGAGCTGATATGCATCAACTCATAACTCTTTCGAAATGTGTAATTGACATGTGTTTGCTTCACCGGATATATGCTGTGGGATCATCAACCTGCTTAATGTGGAAACAACCATCATGGACCTACCACTGCAGAATTTTGCGTACTGAAAACTGCATCAAAACTTAAAAGACGAAGAAATAAGATAAAGGCATTGGCTACTCGGCTACACAGCCAGATCCAATGTTATGATTCTTTCATATTTCGTTGCACCTTGAGTTAATTAAGTGCAGACAACATAGGAAAAATGTAGCATTTAACTGAAACCACCCATATCCCAGATCGTTCTCCCGCAACGCGAAGCTAACCCAACAGAGCTTGGAATTTTGTTTTGAGGTATAACGACGCAGCCACCTTCCTCCTCGGTTTGATTTCCCGTAAAACATACAGCGTAGGTTACCTGTTATCGCTTCCAAAGTTTATCACCAGATAGTAGTAGACCTATTTGAGGGTCTTCCGCTGCCGAAGTTGCTATTTCAGTCCAGACAAGCAGACTCATAAGAATTTTATCGACAGTAACGATACGGTCTTCCTGGAAGGCCTGCAGTTGTCGTGCTGGATCTTGTATCACGCACGTTCCAGTCTTGTATGAAGAATGCACGACGGCACGGCGTCATAATGTCTGGATGCTATTGCACCCATCACAGTTTACTAATTGTAATTTAGGATGAAAAACCAATTCAACTTTATTTTGCCGAAGTAAAAATAAAAGTAAGACATCCGATTGATCCTAATATGGTGCACACTGCATCTTAAAAATTGCTGTCTTCACGCACCATAGATCAGGGAATCCAATTTATGTTTTCCCCGCGTGAAACCGTCATATTGCTACCTCGGACAGGGACAATACAAAAATTAGGCACGTAGAAATTATTCCTCTATTCAAATAAACTGAACAAAATGAACTCATTGGTGTAAAGTACCAAAAACGGACAGTACAAACAACGTTAAAATTATTGTTAAGGTTATTCATAACTCTTTGACAACAATGGTGAAGATGTTGAATACCATCGGATGTGTGTGATTCAGTGATATAAACCGCCTTCGCTCATCGTTATAAAGAGTGGGAGACTGTATATTGTATCATAGTAGTTAGGAAACCTCTAAACTCTATTGTTTTTGATGTAAAACCTCTTAATTCAATAAATAAATTTAATTTCTGTAAAACGCGGAAAGATAGAATTTGCACAGCATTAATTATTATTAAAAAGTTACGTGTAATTAAAAAAAATACTGCAGGAACACTGATAGAAATAAAAATCTGTTAATGTTCGTTAGTGTAAAGATTATCATTTAAGAGTTATGATCTTTTGCTGTGTAGTATGACGATTTTATTTAGCTTCCTTATATAGTTATCCTCCACGGTTTATATGTGGAAACATTAAAGGAGTCGACGGATACATTTCGCGCCATTGGAAACCCAACTAGCTTCTGGATCAGCGTTTCAACCTCCTGATTCAGCAGCGAATCTAAGCATAATCTCTTGACAGTAATTTTCCTTTAATGATTACTTCCTTTAAAAGCAACTGGATATAGTTAGAAACTTTCGGCTCGTATTCTATTGCTTCGGCGGAATAAGAGTGATCTTAATTAACTAAAGTAATAATGCTTTTCTCCCTCTTTTCTGCATGGAACTTGACAGCATCAAACAAATAAAGACAGTAGAAGACAATAGTTAGGGATGCTCTATTTACTCTTTTGGCGTACTTCTTCAGTGCCGAGAAGACTTCGATTTCCTACAAAGCTGGAAAAAAAATAATAATAAAAATTTGATATTGCCACATTTTAATTAAAATTCTGTTTCGATGCTTCTCAGAAGAATTATTTTATTTGTTTAACATGTGATTATGGAAAATATAGATTGGGGTCTAATGCGTTTTATCATCCCGTATAACTGCATTTTATAAGATAGAGTTAAATCATTGGCACAATTATTTAATGAAACGCTGATTGTAATTGTAATATTGTTTGTTTACTGACTGACTGTCTTCACTTCTTTACTTGAGTTCCTGTGAGGGTTCCAATAAAGAGCTCAATTCGAGCGTTGTAGTGTATTTACACTATTTTTCTCTAGTATAAGTGTCAGAAAGTGCCTTATTACTAATGTTCCTCAGATATTATAATTGACTGAATTACTCTCGAAGTTATGTTTCTCATACTTAAACATTGATTATACTCATTTCTTCTGTCTGAATAAACACTTAATCATAGCCCACCTTCTTGTCTTAACGTGATTGATTACTTGTAGAAACATAACCACGTCTGCTGTAGCACTGGACAATAACCTTGAGGGGGTGAATTGCACAAAATGGCGTGGCGTTGCTAACACTTTCACTAACACACTAAGTCTAGTTTGCATGTAATACAATTACCCAATAAATAATTCCTTTCTTACTTAGGCCTATATTGGAATTTTACCCTACGCGATAGGCAGAATGCGGGCCAATCGCTAAATTTGAGACTTTTATATCTAAATACAGGCTCGAAAAATATGTCCTCATAACTTGAGCTAGCGCATCAGGCACTACGTACGTATCGATTCGTTGGTAACTGACCATGGCTTCCTACAAACTGAATTAGGAAGCTATTCGTATCGATTACAAATGACGGATCAAGAACAGACCAGCGAACGAGGCAGCTCTCTACACGTTAGTTTGTAGCACAGTGTCTTTTATCCGTGCTTTACAGCTCGTCTATGTCTTGGTCGTTAGATCCGCGAGATTTTGTGGGCAAGGAACGGAAAGGATTTCCGCCATGGCCTTTTGGGGGAAAAAAATCCCGGCATTCACCTGTAGTGATTATGTGAAACCATGGAAAATCTAAGTCTGGGTGGTGGGACGTGGGTTCGAACCAGCGTCCTCCTGACTGCGAGGTGCTAGCACGCTCCTGAGGATATAAATTCTATATCCAGTCATTTCTTTTTTTTATCTCATTCCATAGGGTTTGCTTCCTCACATTTAGAGTTTATTAAATTCCGAACAAAAAAACCATTTACGCGTTGATAATGCGTAGTCACAATAAATTTGAATTTTATTGAAAAAATTCTTTTTGAAATCGTCCCCACGAGTGACCAGACAAGACATTTAGATTCGCCAGTAGAAGTACGTACTTCAGCGCGTCGCTTGTGTTTGCTCGGCGGTTGCTTATTTTTCTTTGATGCTTCACCGACCTTGTGTGTCCTGTCTTTGCAGTTTTAGTATACCACGGTTACAACTGCAGTGAACCTAGCATTTGAAATGATACTATCAGAATTTGCAATTTTCTTCATATGTATTGTATTGTAATAAAGCTGCATTTCGGTTTATAACTATGGGCGAATATTCTCATATTGGATTTCTATGTAGCTGTTTCAACTATTTTCTAAACAGTTATTTAATACTGAATTTTCTAAGTAAGTTCTTTTTTTTTTCTTCTTCTTCATTGCTGTTTTAAATTGCTTAAACTCTACTGAGCAGTCTCAGAAATTTTCGTTTATCACTTCATAAAAAACCCTGCTAAATATTGACGAAAGTTTGACTTATGTTTGTACCTAATAGTGTTTAAAGTTAATAATAGTGCGACAAAAAGTTTCACTAGTGCATTTAATTGTGGATACTCATACTCGTGAAAAAATAAACCTTCTAACTGCTAATCAGTCAGTGGCGGATCCAGGGGGGGGGGGGAGGGGGGGCAGAGGCTGCTAGTGGGCTCAAGGGCTCCCTCTCAAAAGTATCTAGGTCCACCCCCGACATCGTAATTTTGGAGAATTTTTTTTTAGCTCTGTTGATCTTTTAAGGGCGGCATGACTATAAAGCCTACCCTTACCCGACTCAAGGCCTCCCTCCCCAAACGAAATCAGCTCAATTCATCCCCAAACCAAAATCCTGGATCCGGCACTGTAATCAGTAATAGCTAAATTTCATATATGTCCGATGTCGGTCGATCGTTACAAAACCTCGTAAGTGTATATGCCTAGTATCAGTTCAACCGATTATTATTATTATTATTATTATTATTATTTTTCGTCGATAGGAAGAGATTTTGTCACGTAGTCGACATGAAGATGGAGATGGATATGAACATTGACAGTACAGGAGAGAATAAGTTTTTGAAGTTTGTTCAAAATAAATCTTTCCTATGCGATTATATCTTACTAATCACAACACTTCCGGGTTGCACTAAAACGAAACAATCGATATATTGCTCCTTAAGTATTCTGTACTAAAGGATCTTTGTTATGATAGCCATTTAAATGAAACGTCTTTTTTTAACATACGAGATTCAATTCACACAAATATACAAATATTATCATTTACCAAATACTTCAAAGGGTACTTTCCGCGGTGTGTGGTTTCAGTCATGCCCGCTTTTACTGTCTTCTCTACTGTGAATTTATACGATTTTTTTTTTAATCCGTCTAAACTACATACTAATCCTAAATTTCTGGAGTTGCTCTAATTTTTGTGATCCGTTGCTCAGTAAATAATACTTTCGTGTGTGAGTTGAGACTTTATAGGCGTACTGATGCAATGAAATGCTCTCGGGTCTCCAGCCGGATGGTGGTGTATAAACACGTTTCGACAGCTAGCTCTGCTGTCTTCATCAG
Source organism: Vandiemenella viatica (assembly GCA_031002005.1). Lineage (NCBI taxonomy): Eukaryota > Metazoa > Arthropoda > Insecta > Orthoptera > Morabidae > Vandiemenella > Vandiemenella viatica. Next base: position 25,486,193 of record CM061914.1, on the reverse strand, counting down.
GATTCAGTTCTTTTCTAGCTGTCGCAAGTTTACTGTCACCGCGTAGACTGTCAGAGCTAGCTGTCGAAACGGTGTGTTTCTACAGGGCGTTCGCCGGGAAACGCAACCCACTGTTAGCGCTACAAGGAAGAAACTGCTCCCGGCGAGCGAGCGCTCAGTTTCCGGCATTGTTCGACCGTCGGCCGCGGACTATTTCATAATAATTACGCTTCATAAACTTCATAAACTTGTGTGCTAAGCATTTAAATGTGACGTAATTCATTAGCTTACCTTATAAAAGATGCTGAAAGTGTTAACCCTCTTGTGTAATCCACATTTCACATCTTCTGAACATATTTCGAGACACACGCTGCCCTAACTGACTTAATGATTTTTTGGGTGACTGTTCTAGTCGAAAAGCGATATCGTCAATTTTCTCCTCTGTGAGAATACGGTTGACCGACAGTCTCTTTTTGTTAAAAAATGAACCTGTTTCTCTTACTTTTTTAACCAGACGCAGAATTGTTGATTTAGCTGGCAGTAAAGCGCCAGGAAATTCGCGACGAAATTTACTGCGACACTTTTTAAACGACTTCTTCTTCACATATGTATCGTAGAGAAATATTCTTTGTTGCAAACTGTAACGTACCATAATTTTACTCACACTCAAACACGGTACAGATTAATAAGAGTATGAATCCCCAAACCAGCCAAACCGCAAAGAAACGTTTATTCACAACACTGATTAATAAGAGACTGAAGTCACAAACTATCTACAATGCAAAGAAACCGTTCTTAACAATGTAAGGGTCACTGCACTGCACTGTTGGGGCAGCGGAGGTGTTAAACAGTGCGGTGATTCACGGTGCCGTGTGGCGGAAACTGCTGGCTGGACTGACCGAGCAAGTTGCCGACGGCAACAGACTGGGAGGGTAGCGTTTTCCGGCGAACGCCCTGTACAATACCATCCGGCTGGGCACCCGAGAGGATTTCATAACAATAATTTCCGCCTGGCCTTAACGACTTCACGAAAACTTTTTTTGCGAACGTAGTGTAGTGACTGCTGCTTACTCTATTTTGTTAGGGCTTCACATATCTTCGATGCGGGAGAAGATTGGAATTGGATGTAAGGAATTTGAAGAATTCTTCCCCAGCCTTTCATGAAATCACCCTAGCATTCGCCTTGAGTGTTTTCGGAAAACTAATAGACACGGAAATCAGCCGAATGTGAAGAACGATTATCAACCCAGTATGATCAGTAATAGTAACAGTCTAGTCTAATCCGCTAGTAAAGAGGACCTACCGTATGCTGCACAATCCGGAACAGGAAAAGTTTCGGAACACTTCACATGAGCAAACCAAGCTTTCTAAAGGTGCAGGGCGGATTAAGGGGCTTTCAGCCGGAACCGGGATTCAAAGCGTGGACTCTCGTATCCCCAACTCAGACACCTTAACCATTGACTCACAAGCCCGTTACCATGGTTTGTAAGCGTGTAGCCGGATTCACATATTATCCTTGAATCAACAATTCAGCTACTGGTGTAGGATGAACGTGATAATGGATGATTCTTCACTCTCTGATCATGCAAACGTACGTTATGCTTTACCTTGTTCTTGTTGGAGATTACTTTCTTATCTATCGAACTATATCAAAAGAGAAAGGTTAGTACTTGAGTTCCTGCTAGTTCACAAAACCGCAGAACGATCTGAAAGTTGTGTTATATAACATAGTTGGCTGTGGTTCAATAATGCTTCCGATTTTATGATTGATAGCAGCTTTGAAAAATTTCCCAGTTTCGGATATTTTTCGGTCTACGACGTTCATGAGCAGTCATAGGAAAATTGTTTATTTCGTCAGATAAATGTAGCGTTTGTTTCTTTATTGTCTCCAGCTCTAAGCACGTTATCTGGGTCAATAAAAGTTTACTTAGCTTCTTGTATCATCTTTGTGTACTCTTTAATGCCTTACCACTGTTATAAAATAATAAAAGAGATACTAAGAATCACATAATGTCTTTCCCGCCAAACAAATGTGTCGTTTGTTTCTTGAAACACTGCATCTTTTGTCTTTATTGTCTCCAGCTCTATGCTCGTTCCATGGATCAAGGAAAACGCACTCGGCTTTTTAAAAATCTTCCTTGTTTGTTCATTAACGCCTTCAAACACTCTTTATTACCAATGTTATTAAATAATAAAAGAGAAACGAAGAACCATGTAATGTCTTTCGGCAAACTGTGGCATGCACACATGGCTACATATTTTGTGAATAGCAGTATAAAGCAATGTTTGAATCGTCTACGAAATGCGCAAGACCTCGTATTCGGGAGGACGCCGGTTCGAATCCCCGTCCGGGTATCTAGATTTGGGTTTTCCATGGCTTCCCCAAATCATTCCAGGCGAATGCCGGGGTGCTTCCTTCAATAGGCTATGGCCGAATTCCTCCCCGATCCTTGTCCCCAGTCCTTTCCCGCCTCTAATGACCTAGATGTCGACGAGGCGTAAAGCATAAGCAATATATATATATATATGTATATATATATATACGGAAAACAAGAATGTTAATCAGTGAACTAGCTTCTTATTGTACAAGTGTTGTGTCATCACAGAATACTTTTACGAAGATGATCATAATGTTCATGCCGTGCTGTTTCGGCAGGTATTAGCCATGCGCAACTTTCATACAAATCGCTAAATGAGGAAAGAATTTTGAAACAAAATACTTGTCAGAATTTCTGCAGTTAAGGAATCATAAGAACAGCGCGGGACCATTTCAGATGTTCCAACGATGTCTGGTCACTTTTAATAGAATGGGTCGTATATTCCCCGAGTGTCAAAGTTCGTATGGAATATGGCTTTTGTAAATAATAATAATAATAGTAAAAAATACAATAGTTCAACATTTAGTAACCATACGACTTCTGCCTGTTCTATCTCCACCTTCTTTTCATGTACCAACTAATAACGTGTATTTCTTTTGTGATTTGCAAAATTTGGATGACAAATTTATTACATGTACACTGTTGCATGTGGGACAAATAAAAATGTCATAAATTTATTGTACCTTATACATTGGTTAAGAAACTTGACTTTATGATGTAAATACTTCTGATTTTTTTGTATGGACCGAAATTGTTTGAAGTATTTTTCAGTTGAGATGACGGTCTAGACGTGTTATGGCCAGCGGTGGTCAACGAAATTTGGAGGAAAGCAGTAATAGATTTTTATCTCATAATTATATAGTTATTTCACTGTTGCATGTCGCGAGTATCAGGAAGTATGCTTCTGAACTGGCTTTCATTTGGCTACGTGCCTGTCATATAATTGGGAGCAATTGATGTAGCAAGAGGTCGTCAGCATGGCAGAAAATTACGTATGGACTACTAATGATGATTGCCGTACGAAAGATGGCCATAGGGCAGATTTCTAACTCATTTTTACCTGCCTCTGTTCATCTTAACCTGGCCGCATTAAAGGTGACACTGAAATGAAATGCTACACAGTGATCATGTATTGAACCGAGTGGGCTTTTAGTTCACTGGTATCGTTTCGAATATAGAATCCACGGTTCCAGGTACAAATCTCTGTATCGACTGGTATTTTCATTTGGTTTTAACCTGTTCTTCGCCGTTAACACAGATTGCTTTGTGTAAGTGAAATAAGTACAACTTTTCAGTGGTTTGGATTCCGCTTGAAACTGTAGCTGGTTGGTTATTAGGCTAGACTAGGCTTCGACGATTGGGGCTGATTGGTGGCGATATGAAACCCTACCACCCCATTGTTACTACTGAATAAATTATTTTTTTTTTGCGTTATTAGGCGAAACGCTGAGAAGTAAACTTAAGTTAGAATATAATAACCACCGCAAAAAAAAAAAAAAAAAAAAAAAAAAAAAAAATCGTTTCGTGAATATCGAGGTGGAGAAGTGTAGTGCGTGACCTATATGTTTATCATATACCAAATAGTGGTGCCATTAAGTGGAAGCTGGGCCAATCTTCTCTTTCGACACCTCAAAGAGCCTTCACTTGCCCCCATGACGTCAGTGCTCAATTTTTTTTTTTTTTTTTTTTTTGTATACCATAAAAGGGCAGGCAAATTCAGAATGGCAACGTTACATCACAGTTCAATGTCTTTTCATTCCAAAAACAGCAGAATAATGTCTGACGAGTGATGTTACTGCACACAAGACCTTTGGAGATTGTTCCAGCAGGCATAGTATTACGAAATACTGTATATCCTAATGATTACAGTTGTTAATTGCTTCACTATTGGCCCACTACTGATAATTTCTTTTGTGGTACTCTCCTATTACATTGTAAGCATGAAATTACCTTATTAATTATTAAAAATGTTAGTGGTACAGGAGGAGAATAGCCAAAATAAAATAACTGTTTAATACTTTCTGCTTCTCGGGTCCTGTTGTCGATGTTATCGTCGTTTAAATCAAACCACTTCACCACTTTCAGTCTGTTTATGCCTATGCTCCTGCAATACCATTTCCATTTCTAGTAAAAATGTTAGTTTTTACTTTTTCTAACTACCAACTGAATTTGAGTGTCATTACTCAGTCGTTATTTAAAATGCTAAGAGATTGAGCAGGGACGTCAAGCCGGCAGTCTGAATTTGACCGCCCGTGCTTTACAAAGAACTGGAGCCATGATGTCAAGCGGGTGAATGGAGTCTCTTTGCGGTGTCCAAAGTAGAGTTTGGTCCAGCCTCCCCTGAAAGGTACTTCTGCAAATAATTCTACAAATGCGATCGGTATTTTCACAAATAATTTTACTAATGATTAAACTTCCCTAGCAAATTTTATGCTTAGTGTTTTATGGATCGTCAACGTTGGGATCATTGGAACAGGATGAGGTTCAGGAAAAAGAAACAGAAATAAATTCAGCCAGGGACTTCATAAGGAAACAACCCAGAGTAATTTCCACCTTGTGTGATTTCCAGAAACCATTTAAAACGAAGTATAGTTGGTTCGACTGGGATTCGAATCACTGTCCTCTCGAATTCAAGGCGTGAGAGTGAACTCTCGCCGATAAATCTCGGTAAAAACGGACTGTTGCAGGTGTTAGTAAAACGAAGATCTTGACTATAATATGGCTTTTATCTATATAATCATATAAAATACGCATTAATTTAGTATATAAATAACTCATAATACATACTCTTCTAAATAACAAAATTGGAGCCTACGAATCCCATGTAATGACCACCTTCTGGTATTACTACATTCCGAAAAAATAGCAAGACAAGTTTGCAAAAATACAGTAATTCAGAGTCCTTAAATTTTTTTTGGTAAGTTTATCAGTTACCGTTTGCGATGTCCCTTGAAGCTGCGAAATGTCTTTCTACTACGGCAATTTTTCCGCAATTATTTTCTTTTAATATATAGCTGGCTGCAAAGTCATTAGGATGTGGCCTCCGTTGACAGTAGAGTTGATTTCTGAAATAGGAAATGTGGAAGATGAAACATTCATGTTTTGTGAACAAATTAACACAATGCATCAGCCACATGAGAGGCCTCTGCGCGATAAATCGAAACTCTGCCAACAGGTCGCAAAACCAAACGAATTTACTTTATTGAACATAATGGTCAGTGGCCTGACAGTCACCGTCGTAGGAAGCGTGGGAGGTGAAAAGTCCACGGTTTGCGATTGAATCAAGATAGTGGACATAGGTGTCCGACGGTCAGAATAAAACCGTTAGCAGATTTAACAGAATGTTTCTCAACAAACACTCTGCACAAAAACACAAAGGTACACACGACCTTCAGAAGTCCTCTGCAAACTCCATCTGCGTCGATACAAACACCAAACAGAAGTAAAAGTGTTTGGTTTACATACATTTTTCTTATTAGAATTCAGTTTTACTGCAACTGGAATGAAGTAATATTGGCAATACTTTTATGTTGTTTAGTAGGCACATAACGTCATGATTGCGCAAGATTTTTGCTCACAGAAGTTCGTTTTTTTTTTAACTGCTTTACGTCTCTCAACAGCGAGGTCTTTAGAGACAGGAAAGGAGGGGGCAAGGAATGGGAAGGAATTCGGCCATGGCTTTTTTAAGGAAGCATCCCGGAATTTGCCTGGAGTGATTTGGAAAACCATGGAAAACCCAAATCTGGATGCCCGGACGGGGATTCGAACCGCCGTCCTCCCGAATGCGAGGCCAGAACGCTATCCGTTACACCACCACGCTCGGTCAGAAGTTCGTAACCTAACTCATTGTTAGTGAAAGGTGTTTGAAGCAGACGCTGGGAAATACGAGGGTGAGTCAAATGAAAACCTTAAATTTGTAATAAAAAAATCGAAGTTTCGCGCCGTTATCCTGTAAGTTGGTAAGCGTGCTACAAGCAGCGTGCAGAATGGCCTGTAGGTGGCAGCATAGTGCAGATGCACAAATACCGTCGCAGTATCAGTATAAAAATGGCTGCCCCACTTGAGACTTGCACCAAGGAAGAACAGCGTTCTGTTATTAGGTTTTTTAGTAGTGAAGGTGTGAAACCTATTGAAATTCATCGAAGAATGAAGGTTCAGTACGGTGATGCATGTTTGTCGCAGCCGCAAGTTTACGAATGGAGTAGGAAGTTCGCAAATGGTGTGACTTCAGTGGAAGATGCTCCTCGTCCAGGTCAGGCACAACGAATTGTGACTCCACAGAACATTGCAGCAGTTGAAGCCATAGTGATGGAAAACCGCCGAGTGACACTGAATGACTTTGCAGCATGTTTAAAGATTAGTCATAGTTCATCACACCACATTGTGCATGATGTGCTCCAGTTTCACAAAGTGTCTGCGAGATGGGTGCCTCGGCAGCTGACTCCTGAAATGAGAGAACGATGTGTTGGTGCGTGTGAAGAACTTCTTCGGCGCTTTGAACGTGAAGGTGATGGCTTCCTTACTGGGGACGAAACCTGGGTTCCCTTCCACCAACCGGAAACGAAGAGAGCGAGCAAGGAATGGCGCCATTCCTCATCACCAAAACCAAAGAAGTTTCGAACAGAACCATCAGTAGGGAAGGCTATGCTGACTCTCTTTTGGGACGAAAAAGGCGTCATTTTGGAGTATTACATGCCTAGAGGAACCACTGTCACCAGTGCATCATACACAGATCTCCTAAAATATCATCTTCGGCCTGCAATCAAATCAAAGCGACGTGGATTGCTGTCATCAGGTGTCCTTTTGCAACATGACAATGCAAGGCCCCAAACTGCCCGTACAACAGTTGCAACAATCACAGACCTGCATTTTGAGTGTCTTCCTCATCCACCATACTCACCAGACCTTGCCCCAAGTGATTTCCATATGTTTGGACCACTCAAAGAAGCAATGGGAGGAAAGAAGTTCCGTTCTGATGAAGAGGTACGCCACGCGGTGCATGAGTGGTTGCGCGGATTACCAAAAGAATTTTTTTCTAAACTAATTTATGCACTTTACACGCTGGAGGACTTGCATTGAGCGTGGGGGAGATTATGTTGAATAGTGATACAGCTTTGTACCACTTCTACACAATAAATAATATTTTAAAAAATATTTAAGGTTTTCATTTGACTCACCCTCGTACATTGTCCAGTATAAGGTATATTCCCTTACCTTATCACTATGGGTTCATACTGTCTACGTAATATTTTGAAGACGGAAAGCAGAGATACGAATTATACATACTTCTCATATAATTGCAGTATTAGAAGTATGTACCAACTTCTACTGGCACTAACGTCTAGTTGAGAAATGCTTTTTCAGCAAACAAAATGATTGAGCACAGACGGAATTCTATCTATAGCCCAGTTAATGAACGTTCTACATGTCTGGCTGAATACCAGCAACTAGGTTTAAAAATGAAGTTGAATTACTTCAAGTGTTCCTAATATTGGTCACAACTAACAGGGGCGTAAAACCGCCGCTTTACTTAATGTTCTAAACCGTATATATAATTTCCAGCAGCGTTAACCTATAAATTTCCAGCAGCGTTAACGTACCTGAAACAGCCAATAATAGAATTACAAAATTCACTTAATTTAGAAGCTAATAGGATTTACCCTCCTTAACTCCTCGAATTCTTACAGGATACTTACGAAAAGCTTGCTAACTCCTAGCATAATCCAAAGTTATATTAGAAGTACTGTAAAGGGTGCAGCGAAATAGGTAAGCTTATGAACAATGATACAAAATTCTAAAAGTGATTCTTATATTTCCAAAATAAAGCAGTTTTGTTACAGCAAGAACATCTACATCATTAACATCTCCGTACGGCTAGGCCAAACTTTAATCTATCTACGTACAGAAGTCATCTTTACTACTCTTTAGAGTCTTTTGTTCACGTTCCTTGTATAATGCGATTACTATTTTCAGAATTTACACACGGGTGGCTAGTTATGCTCTTATAAGCAAGATCAGATCAACACAACATTATCTCTTGAATTCTACTCTGTGCCTTTCGAAGATACTATGAATTTTGCGTTAACTGGCGAATGTAGATTGCAAAGCTGAATATGTAACTTTCCGTACAGATATTAATAATTTTAAATACAGTAGTTTAACAATAAAGGAAAATAATTTAGTATTTACATAAGCCTCCTCTAACAAAGTCGTATTTTTTTAAGGAAATAAAAGTTAAGTAATTTTTCTTTAATTTTACCACGAATCGTACTTTTGCGATTACGATTTTTTTTCTTCAAGGCGATGGGATGAATATTTTACACTGACACAAGTTAGGTTTACGATTAGTAAAAGAATTATCTTTTATTGAAGTGCGTATTTTTTTTTTAATTCTGTTACTCTGTATATTCATGTAACTCGGCGTTTTGTATTACGGTTTATCAAAGGTATGAGTTATTTGATTTTGTGGTATGGCGTATTTTTTTGTTTGTATTAAGTATTTTTCAACCAACTACAAGTGCATTATGAATCTTAAATAAATAAACTCGTAGTTTTGGAGTGCTATGGTTAGAAGGAGACAAAGCTGCTATTTTGTGAAATGTCTGTGAGTTGTGTGGTGCTGCAGGCTATACATTCATACAGTGGTGGACGAGGGAACATTGCCCGCTTCCCCGTGTTATCGGGGTTGGTGCAGCCCCTTTCAAGTACACAAAACACAGGCACAGCAGTGCTGGCAGATGGCATTTCAGCCGTCCATTCTGTGGCCGATAATGTCAAGCCATTCACTTGCGCAGAAAGTACGTACTCATCACGTAGTCTACTCACGTTAGTAAATGATCAGTCTGTGTTTTACGGTGTAGCAGGCATAAAAGCTGACGTTGTAAATCATATTAAAGAACATACGGATCATTATGATCAAAGGCTTTTAACTTTATTTTTTAAAAAAGAGGTAAAAGTTTGTCTAGCTACTGTTACTTAATGAACTGTTTAGATTTTCTACAAAATCCATTGCCCTAGTTACAGCGGAGTTTCATGGAAACAATATCACAAAAAATATCTGCTAGTATTTCAGAATTTTTTCTCAGTGTGTACAGGAGTAATGCGTTGTTCGGTGATACAGTGCGAAGGCGCCTCGGCTTCAAAAAGATGGTTTCCGCTTACAATTCCTGTTATAACTGGAATTTTTACAAACCTCTTACCTAAGATCTACCTCTGTCGAAACTTTTTTTTAGTTATTACAGTAATCTATGATCGGTCCGTGTACGCCGACTCCTCGTTTAACTGTAAGTCCCGCTGAAAAGGAACAGGAACGACTAAGTGGCTTAATATGGGTCCTGTGTTCTGAAGTAACAAACAATCGGTCTGTGGACAAAAAATAAAAGAGAATATATCTATGCCATGGAGGAAGGAAATATATGGAGACGACGCAAGAGACCTTCACCACGCATTGAAGTGAAGCAGAGCGGAGGAGGAGTGGGGGGCATGGCCGGAGTGGAGGGGGCATGGCCGCTTCCATACAGATACGGGGAATATGTACAAAAACCTCAAGGGGACTCTAGGATAAACGTGACGCCGCAATCTGGTGATGGATTATTATGTAACTCGATATGACAAATAAAAAATGAAGAATAAATTTTTTTGATATCCTGCTTAGTTTTCGAGATATTCTGTCTCAAATGTGAAATTGTTTTGGTTGAAATTCAGAAGAAAAAATTGGTCAAAGTCAAATTTGATGATGGATTCTTATTTAAAAAGACGAGACAAATGAAAAATAAAGAATAAATTTTTTCGATATCTCACCTAGTTCTAGAGATATACTGTATCAAAAGTGAGGTGTCTTGAGTTGAAATGGAGAAGAAAAATTTCGCAAAAGTCAAATTTAATGATCGATTATTATGTAACATGACGAGACAAATCGAAAATAAAGAATAAAATTTTTCGATATCTTGCTTAGTTTTCGGGATATACTGGGAACATCGCAATTGTTTGGAAGCGCAATATCGCCGCTGCCGCCACTGCGCATACGCGAGCCTGCTTCACCAATTTAACGTCACTTCTCCTCCATATATTTCCTTCCTCCATGTCTATGGCATTCTCAGTTGCTTTACACCTACGATTATCCTTTATAATCTTTGGATGAGTAAACAATATAAATCGTATATTTAACCATTTAGTTCCCAAAGGAACACCATGAGACCTAATATCATTTATAGTATTAATTGAATTAATTAGTAATATCATTCGTCCAGGAACCTTTAAATATTCGACTAGCAGGAAATAATAATATTGCAAGTCACTTATTATTAACTCTTACAGGAAACACGCAAATAATAGCGTAAAACAACATAATAAGGAACCAGAAAAAAATCAACCATCTTAATATAGAACCTCGAAATACTGCAATTATTAAAACCAATTGTACCCCCATATGATAACATTTATCGTCAAAAAGACAAGTAATTAATTATTGAATAGTAAAATAAACGAAAAGAATATATAGCTATTAAACCCGTAAGAGTAAAATTAAATATTTGGTTTGGATTTTTGCTGGGCTTTAGTCAAACCGCCGCAATAACACTGGTTTTTGTAAAGCAACAAGAGGCGGAGCGAATTTTTTTTGTCTTTTTATATAGCAATAACGAATAGTGTACAGAAGGTATGAAGAATCATACATTTGTTTTTAAAGAAAGATGTTTTTTTTTTTTTTTTTTTTTTTTTTTTTGACGCTTCATGTCCACGATAGAATTGCTATATGAGGTGAAGACAGCCAACTTTTCATAACTCTCTCGTAATTCCAGATAATAGTTTGATCATCCAAAATTAGCTTGCTTCATCGTAACAACAGCCCGAGAAATGGGAACGGATTAATGTAATTACAAGGTAACTTATACGTCAACTAGGAGACGACTAATTGTCTGCTTATCCAGATATTACCACAAGTTCTAGATCCAGTGACATACCTGAGGCCAGTGATACAGTAAAACACAGATTGTGTGCAGTATTTCGCAATATTCGTTATTCACAAGGATAAACACGACTATAAGCGTAACTAAAAAGCAGATACTGTACAAAACTATTACGCATGCTAATCTAGCAGAATTGCAGTAGTCCTGAGTTTTAACCAAGCAAAGCTCTAATTTATAACACAGAGAAAATATATTCATACAAGCTCGTTCAGATTTAAAACATAGTGTATCGCTTAGTCAACTCATTTTCAGTTACTTTAAACATGTTGGGTCTCTGCTTTTCAACACACTACCAACATATTTCTGTTTTCTTATATAATCTTTGAGAACAATTCTTTCTGCTTTCGATGTTTTCAGAAGTTAAGAGGACGGTTAATTTGCAACGCGTTTCCGGCTGTCTTTCAAACCTTTGCTCCATTTCCAGACCATCTTTCTTAAGTTTCTTTTCATAATTGAAGTAGAGTGTTCACGTGCATCTCACAGTATAACTAATTCCGACGTCAGTTTCCCTTGTCAAGCGTATAAATTCAGGTTATAGTTAATATTGGAACGATATATTTTCTGCAAACATTGCAGCTTTAACTCTTTATGTCTAGTATTTCATAACAAACTGCTTTAAAATATTTTGTCCGCTGCTATGTTGAACGTGACGCAAGATAACTTACGATCAGTGAAATAAAATACCGAGGGGACTACGGTTTTGAATCATAAGTGCAGGTAGAAAAATTTTAAAGCAAACTTTAAAAAGGATTCAGAAGTACGAATAATAGTTCACCGCACGTTGCATCTCTATCGCAGCCAGGGTAACACAAATCTACTCTACCACAAAGAACATTTAACCCTTTTTTCCCTACGTCTGAGGCTTCTGAGTTGAGTATCACATCAGCACTGGTATTTCGTACTGCCGCAACACATTGTTGTAATTAACAAACTCGCTGCCGGATGTATCTCATATACGTAATTATCTCTGTCGTGCTCGCTAAGCTAACAGTGTTATGTCAACATCTTTGGCTTTGCCATCAATGGGATTAAAACTATGAAAAGATATACGTAGCGGGACCCCATAACAGAAAAAATATTCAACTTATTTGGCATTTTCCAGAGATATAAACATTGCTACTGAATATAATGCTTTTTAATGAGCTAATTTTTTTTTTTTTTTTTTTTTTTTTTTTGAGGGGAGGGGTCTATACGTCTGCCACATGGTGGAAAACTCGCGACACACAAAATCAGTACTTATTTGTTTCGCGAAAATTTACATGATGCCACTATATGAACCAAGCTGTTTTGGTGCCATTTGGAACAGTAAGAAAGGAAGTTTGTTTCTGTCCCGGTACGATGACTCCATCTTGCTACGTTGTACCAGCCACAATTTTACGGTCAAAATCGTGACTAAGGTCAACATCGAACAGCCGAATCTCGCAACTCATAGGAGAGTCAACAGTAATAAACTATCTTTAATAATATGTTTATTATCATTTAATAGTGGAATTTGTCATTTTTGAATGGCAGCGTCTGGGTTGGGAAATGAAATCCGTGCGGTCTGTCACGTTGCTATGCTACAGCTGGGGTGACGCACAACTATTGCAGTATACATAAGAATGGATTATCGTTGCGGTTGTGTCAGATGTTTAATTTTCTTTAACTGCGATGGAGCCCGCACTCTGGTGCCAATTTTCCTACATTGCCATTTTCTTCCCTTTTCCGTACCCACCTATTTTTGACCTCTACAAATTTCAACTTTAAAATTTTTCAACATTTTTGTTAAATTATTCATCATTTCTCTTGGTAACTTATTCTAATGCCGGCCTCGGTAGCTTAGGGGCTAGAGTGCTAGCTCCGCGTACCGAAGGTCGCCGGTTCGAGTCCGGCCGAGGGCATGGGTGTTTAGTGTTGTGTCTGTGAATGTCTTGTCCGTGTTGTAGTGTCCTTGTGTCAATACTTGATAGCAACAATTCAAATTGAGCTGGCTGTATGGCCCAGTAGTCGAATGCCATTAAAAAAAAACTTATTCTAATCCCTGATCCCCTTACCTACGAAAGAAAATCTTCCTACACCCTGAAATCGAGTGCCAGATTGTGGTTGTGGTCATCGTCAACTTTTTCCTTTCCATACATTATGTTTAATTCTTAAACTGTCCTCACCGTTCCAACAAACTGGTACTAAACAGTTTTCCTTAAAATACGATTTTATCTATGTTGTATTTGTTTGCAGCAGTATTCTTCATATGAAGTTTTCTTCATGTAGGTACTTGTCGCTTTTAGTTTCATTTGTTGTTATATGAGCACTGCTGTTTTATATTATTACACCTTAGCGCTAAATACTTGCTAGAAAAGGTATTATCAGAGACGGTATCACATGAGTAACGAGAAAAAAGTACGTAAAAATACAGTTGAGCAACCCTAGAACACGTTGTTCTCACTTCTGTCCTGCCTTCTACGTCACAAGAATTATTTGCTAGTCGTATGGAACTTTGCTACCTGTTGAAAAACAACAATAACAGTAATAAAATTCGTTACATACTAGGTACTTTCAAGTATCGACTGCTCTTTACACGGTTTGTGTATTAATCTGAATTCACTACAAAAATTATTTTAGAAATATTTTTAAAAAAACTTAGTTCTGTACTTCATGTGATTCAAACATCCATATATCACACGCTGGGGTAGGAAAAAATGTATTATTTTTGACCTGCTTTATCTCTGTGAAAACCTCCCAGAATATAGTTTCACTAAAAATGAAATACTATTTGTTTTGGATCAACGAAATACAATGTGAAAATTTTGAATATTTCGTTTATTGGTAGAGTCCTGTGACAGACAGTGGACTACATTTCCGTTTGGCTACGTAATTGTAAAGAGTGACGTGAAGGTGGATCTGAAAACGGAAGAAAAATGAAAGAGAGATGTAGCTGGACGCAGGTTCTCGAGTATAATAACGATATACCAGGAGCTACCAAAAAAAAAAAAAAAAAAAAAAAAAAAAAAAAAAAAAAAAAAAAAAACCGAATTATTTTTTAAAAGCTGTATATTTTCAATTTTTTTTACTAAACAACCTTATCCCCTTCAAAATACTCTCCATTACAACTAATACATTTGTCCCACTGGTGCTTCCACTGTTCGGAGCCAGGTCAGGCGAAGAAGGTGCGTAGGGCAGCGGAATCATAACATTTTTATCCCAAAACTGTCTAACAGATACAGCTGTTTGTGCAGGTGCATTGTCGTGGTGGAAGAACCAGTCTTCTGTCTGCCACAAATGGGGTCTTTTTTGAGGAACACTTTCGTAATCTTCTTAAAACTTTCAAATAAACGGTTTGATTGACGGTCTGATGTTGGGGAACAAACTCTGACTGGCATCAAAAAAGCAAATGAAAATTGCTTTGATGTTTGTTTTGACGACTTTTTTTGGAAGTGGTGACAGTGACAACTTTCATTGGCTTGACTGTTGCTATGTTTCTGGGTCGTTACCATAGCACCTTTGACAGAAAATCTTGATCAATTTCAAACTGTTGTTTGAAAGCTCGACGTTCTTTTTGATTGTCAGTCAGAGCCCAAGGAACAAACCTGGCAACCCTTTCATTCCCAAATCTTAGGTTAAAATTTTCTGAACCGAGCTCCAAGATAACCCACGGATCTCTGACAGTTGATCAATTGTCTGTTGACGGTCTGACAGCACAAGATCTCGAATTTTGTCAATATTTACGTCGATTCGGACAGTTGCTCGTCTTAGAACTGGATCGTTGGTCCAGATAAAAAACGTTTAATAGAACATAGAAGAGAGATGGTTATAAAAAAATAAAGAGGCAGATGAGTGCCCCTGGTAGCTCAGTGGTTAAGACATCTGACTGGAGATCGAAGATCCTCGGTTCGGATCCCTGTCTCGGCGAGGATTTTCATAGCTACTTAACCCGGCCTTCACCTATGGCACACATTGGTGTGTGATGAGAAGTACATCAGATCGCTTCCATGGTTCGTATTCCACGTTAAAGTATAGGTCCCCCGTGGGACTAACAACGTTAGCTATAACACGGACATGTACACATCCAAAGAAAAGGCAAGCCAAAAACCAAAGCTCAACGTAGTCCTTGTTACCCAAACGAGCATGCATAGAAATGGGAGCAGATCTTTCGCCTGCTCGGACACATTGGAAGGCGTCGATGAATACCTCTTGTACTGATACGCGAACCACATTTTTGCGTGGTCTGCAGTTAGTTTCCCGACAGGAAATCCGAAGGAAGGTTAATGCGCGTCTGTGTCGTCAGACCTTTTTGCGACGCGAATTGGAACCGCGTAGGTGCGTACAACTTAATGGTGCCATTACTTCGACAATAGAAGCCACAAGCTTCCTGTTTTGATCGTTAATTTCATCTTTGTTGAGCAATGCCTATCGTGACTTAATTGTCGGTCATCTTTTCCAACAGCGAACAACTGTTGTGGCTAGTCTCAAACCCGTATTAATGACGGATTGATCGGAGTGTTCCGACAAGTTATTTGTTCACATTTGCTTAATTTTTATAAAATAAAGCTGAACGCAGTTCTTCGTGCCTTACGCTGTAGCAAAAAAAAAAAAAAACAGTTTTCGCCCTAGTCCAGGTTGCATTTGGACCTAACTACAAAATACGGTAAAATTGCCTCTAGAAAAATCAAAGCTTCTATTATATGCGAATTAATATATTAACTGTATCGCATTTAGTGAAATTATGCATCGCGATATAAACTTGGCCCAAAATCTTCACGAGTTCGGATTAAGATCCGTATTATAATGTTTGAAGGGCTGACACAGTTACAGATGGCTGAAATATGGCGTTAGTGAAAGCAAAGAAAATTAAAAATAAATCTTAATAACTTATTCAATGCCACATAATATTAGTTTTAATCGTGGTTTAGGCCACATAGCTCGCGATCAACGTGAAACTACTTTAATTCGCACGAAATAATATGGCGTTCATGGAAACAAATTATTTTTTTAAAAAAACTTAAGCCTTCTGCTGCGATGTCAAATGTCATTTGTCATTTTGATTCAGGCTAAATTTCCATCTAATCAAAACTTCCGCTAACATGGTTGTCCGAACAGTAAACCACTTACCTTTAAATCTGTAGTTTGAGAATTTATCGTAAAGATCTAAATCGAACGAATATAAATAAATAAAAAGCAACTAATAATAAATATGTTATTGATAAATAAATTACGCCAAAGCAATTAACTTTTTGTGAAACGCGTATAGTCCAGTAACGGGGTAGTTCTCACTTGCATCACATCACGTAAAAGATTTTTTTTTCTTATCTTGTATATATTGGTGAGAGTATGCAGAAACCAAGTTTTCGACCTCCAACACCCTCGGCACAATTTTCTGTGGCCAAAAAACATCAAAATTTGGGTACTTTTTTCAGTTTTTCGTCTATAACTCCTTCCTGATAAGTCCTATCAAGAAATATTCTATTTTAAATTGGAAAGAGGACAAAATTTCCTACAACTTTCGTATTACAAACTTTTTTCTAAACTCAAAATTAAGCGAGCAACAATTCTTCGAAAATCAGCCAAATTTCACACTTTTCCTAAAAGTTGGGTTTTTACCTACTTTGCAACTCATAATGACCTGAAACCCCTGTATATATAACCGATATATATGTATTTCTGTATGACATAGTATATATATGTACTATGCTTTGATTACTGATGGCCCATTCAATAATCATATAGCATTGTTGGCCGGGAGATCCCGAAGGATTGATTGTTCGGCCGCCAGGTTACAGTGTTATGGATAGGCCGCGCAGTGCACTTCTTGTGGCTATCTAACCTGACCAAGTACTAGTACCGCATATAGGGAACCTACAGCTTAAGGTGGAATCCAAACCACAGAATCGTTCTGGCTTACTTCATATTACACAGCAAGTTGTGGCAGAGGTAAAGTTCGGGTTAATGGCCTTTGAAAATCATTACTCAGACCGGGATTTCGATCTCCATTCAGACGCCTTGAGCTACCAGATCGCTCTATTACTGAAGATAATAGAGCGAACAACAGTGCATAATGTTATGACGCAAAGTTATAAAGTCATAATAATTTCGAAATAAGTTAAAAAAAATGGTCATAAATAAATTTCTTTTCCGTTTGGATTGTCCCGGCTTATCAATGAATTGTGTCTCTTTCATCCATTGCATCAGGAACAGTTTCCTCGAGGTCGAAGAAATCTTCCTCTCCTTCATCTACTACATTCCAGGAACGCTTTCACGAGGCAGGCGAGAGCAATTTTTGCAAGCAGATGAACAATGCAGTCCTGATTAGCGACAGCTGCATGGAGGAGTACAAGGTTTCTGGAAGGAATATGATACAACCTTCGAAGTAAACTCAAGTGCATCGTCTTTTATTATTGTTTTTTTATGACTTTACGCCTCGTCGACGTCGAGTTCATTAGTGGCACGATGGGACTGGGGACAAGGAACGTGAAGGATTTCGGCCATGGCCTTTTGAAGGAAGCATCCCGGCATTCGGCTGTAGTGATTTGAGGAAACCATGGAAAACCCAAATCTGGATGCTTGGATGGGAATTCGAACCGACGTCCTCCTGAATGCATTTATTATTGTAACTGTAATAAGACTGGACGAGCCTTTCCTTCATCCTCACGGCAATGGGTACGTTTCTCGACCCAACCAACCTTTACTTGGTGGTACGTGCATATTGAGTGAAACGTTGCCGCATCTGATTTTGGTGGCAACCGTGCTAGTCTGAATGCATTTTTTGGGCAGATTTCTTAATCATTTCATATCTGAACATTCCAATGTTCCACAAGCAATTTTTCCGTACCGTTCCAAGATGATCTGTTCCCCTGCGTGTTCTCCAAATGTTCTCTGGAGGCTAGAGTTCTGAGAAGTTAGCATGCATGTTACTTTCAGATATGGTTGGTATTGAATCATGCAGTAGAAGTTTTCTTTCCCATAGCCGAAATATGCTGATATTGTATCACATCCAGCAAATGCATGGATGAAGAGGATGTGTGTGGGTTCAAACTCGTGGTACCAAAGCCCATTAGCAAAATGAGAAAGCCAATATACTCACTTAGAATCATCACACTGTCGAATTTTACTGCTTGGGAAATTGCTGCGTCAACGATCAATCGAGCAGCATCTTGTTTTGCCTGTTGATCTTGGATGCCTCCTTTTTCAGTTTTTGCATTAGTATCAACATTACACAGTTCTTGCTGCTCTCATTTGCTGCGTCACTGTAGCACTTGTTTCCTCACTGAAAATGATGCATGCTGAAGTATCTGATGTTTTCAAACTACAAATCATTTCAGATGACTTTATTCCTCTCTGCGCAGCATAACTTCGGTATCCGTCAAATATAACTGTGATGTTGGATCTATAGTTCGTTGTCAAATAGGCTTCATATTTTCCACAGAAGCAGCCAAGGTATTTACTACTATGCCACATAACCTTATGCAGGAGGAATCATCCGTGCATAGCAAAAATTTTTGTGTTGGGTGTTGTATCTTGAAGAGATTTAAATGCTTCATATAGCGACAATTTTTTTCCATTGTTGTACGGAACAAATTCAAATGGAACACATTGTTTCAATCCATTAAAACGGAAAAGAAATGGATTTATGACTAATTTTTGACTTATTATGACTTAATTTTGACTGCATAAATAAACTTTGTGCCATAATATTATGTTTTCAGTTTTGCAAATCCGTTTTTTCAAACTGGTACAAATACCATCAGGTAATAGAACGAAATGGTAGCTCAGTGGTTAAGGTATCTGACTGAAGATCGAAATCCCGTTCTCAGCAGTAATTTTCAAAGGCCATTAACCCGAGCTTTACCTCTGCCACAGCTTGCTGTGTAATATGGAGAAAGCCAGAACGATTCTGTGGTTTTAATTCCACCTTAAGCTGTAGGTTCCCTATATGCGGTACTAGTACTTGGTCAGGTTAGATAGCCACAAGAAGCGCACTGCGCGGCCTATCCATAACACTGTAACCTGGCGGCCGAACAATCCTTCGGGATCTCCCGGCCAACAATGCTATATGATTATTGAATGGGCCATCAGTAATCAAAGTATAGTACATATATATACTATGTCATACAGAAATACATATATATCGGTTATATATACAGTGGTTTCAGGTCATTTTAAGCTGCAAATTAGGTAAAAACCCAACTTTTAGGAAAAGTGTGAAATTTGGCTGATTTTCGAAGAACTGTAGTTCGCTTAATTTTGAGTTTAGAAAAAAGTTTGTAATACTAAAGTTGTAGGAAATTTTGTCCTCTTTCCAATTTAAAATAGAATATTTCTTGATAGGACTTATCAGGAAGGAGTTATAGACGAAAAACTGAAAAAAGTACCCAAATTTTGATGTTTTTTGGCCACAGAAAATTGTGCCGAGGGTGCTGGAGGTCGAAAACTTGGTTTCTGCATACTCTCACCAATATATACAAGATAAGAAAAAAAATCTTCTACGTGATATAATGTTTGTGAGACCCCCTTTTTATGACCCCGTTACTGGACTAGTACGGGAGATCAATAAACGCACAAAAAGTCAATTGCTTTGGCGTAATTTATCAATATTAACAGCAATTGAGGATAATGATCCACAACGTCCAGATAAATATGTTAATTTAAACGCAATACATACGTTTGTTTCAGTGTTTCGGCAAATCCTTTCTTCGTAGATGCTTAACCAAATAGAAAAGTTATTAAACAATGCTCGTTACATCTACTGTGTAGGCTCTCTTCGTTGTTAGTTAACGAAGGCTGGGTGGGTGACGTCACAGCTATACAGTGATCAAGCTCTGCGTTTTATTAGTAAAGATTTGCTAATTTATATCGATAGAGTAGGTATGGATAATTACTTCATTGTTATTATTATTATTATTACTAGACGACCCGTGCGAAAATTTCGCGAATAAAATGCGATGAATAGTGAGGTTAAATGCTTATAATATAATGATAATAGACAAAATTTTCTTTTTTAGTGGTATAGGTACGCATCAAAATACTCGCAATATATTACGAAAAAGTTAGAAAGTTTAAAACACTCTGTATTTATGACAAAATGTCACTGACCTTAACACAATAAAACCAACCTTAACAAAATGCACACAACATCTCTGAAATATTTGTTGCTATGCGAATAAAATGTTTACATTCGAATTGTATAGCAAAACGACAGTGTTTCCGTAACAGAAAAAAAAAATCCGAAAAGATACTTATTGAAAAAAAAAAGTATATGACATCTCTGTGATATCCGCTGCTGCAATCTAGGGACTTGGCTCAGAACAGTCTCATACGCGCTACTACTTTAAGCACCAAGTTCCGAAAAATTCTTTCTTAATTTATGATTTTACCTAGCTGGAGACCTTAATTTTTAAAACGATATGTCATTTATCGATATCGGCTAGGTATCCAAGAAGATAAATGGCTTGTAATAATAATAATAATAAAAAAACACGTTGTATAAATAATATTCATACCTTTGCTCTTGAAGGGTCGAATTCCAAAAAAATCCTTTTATAAAATATGGTGTGAACAAAGTAGCCACATTACTCTTTAAAATGAGTCCTCATTTATCGATTTCGGTTAGTTATCAAGCGAGGTAAAAAAAAATAAAGTTTTGAGAAATGATGATATTTTTGCCCCTTAAGGGTTGAAATTGGAGAAAGTTTTTTCGTAAAATATGATATGACCATAGCCGATAATTTAATATTTCAATCGATACTTCATTTATTGATTTCGATTAGGTATCAACGGAAATAAATAGTTGGTGGCAGAAAAATGGGTTGTAAAAATATTAATACTGTTGCCGTCTAAGGTAAAAAAATTTCTTTCTTAAAATGTGGTAAGAGAACCGAAGACCTCAATACTTTAAATGATACCTCGTTTATCAATTTTTGTTTAATTATCAAGGGAGATAAATGGATCAAGATACAAAAAACGCATTTTAGAAAAATTGTTATTTTTGCACTTTAAGTGTTGAATTACGAAAAATTCCTTTCTTAAAATATAATTTTACCTCGGCGGAGACCTTATTCTTTAATATAATCCTTCATTTATATATATCGGGTAAATAGCTCGTGACACAAAAATTCGTTGTCGAACCATTTGTACTCTTTCCCTTCATGGGTTGAATTCCAAAAACTTCTTTCCTAAAATATTATGTCCCCAAAGGTTAGACAATATTCCTCATAATCTTACTTGATTTATCAATTTTGGTTAGATATCCAGGGAGCTAAGTGGCTCGAGACACAAAAACAGAATTTTAGAAAAATTGACATTTTTGCCCTTTATGGGTCGAATTACGAAAAATTCCTTTCTTAAAATATAATGTTACCATGGCGGAGACCTTATTCTTTAATATGATACCTCATTTGTCAATATCGATTAGATATTAAGGGAGATAAATCGTTCGTGACCCAAAAATTGTGTTATAGAAAAATTTATACTTTTTCCCTTTAAGGGTTTAATTACAAAATCATTCTTTCTTAAAATATGATGTCATAAAGCTGAGACATTACTCCTCATAATCCTACTTGATTTATCGATTTTGGTTAGATATCCAGGGAGCTAAGTGGCTCGAGACACAAAAAAAGCATTTTAGAAAAATTGTCATTTTTGCCCTTTATGGGTCGAATTACGAAAAATTCCTTTCTTAAAATATAATTTTACCACGGCGGAGACCTTATTCTGTAATATGATATCTCATTTATCTATATCGGTTAGATATTAGGGGAGGTAAATAACTCGTGACACAAAAATGCGTTGTCGAACCATTTGTACTCTTTCGCTTCATGGGTTGAATTCCAAAATCATTCTTTCTTAAAATATTATGTCACCAAAGCTGAGACAATATTCCTCATAATCTTACTTGATTTATCGATTTTGGTTAGATATCCAAGGATAAGTGGCTAGAGACACAAAAAACGCATTTTAGAAAAATTGCCATTTTTGCCCTTTAAGGATCGAATTACGAAAAATTCCTTGCTTAAAATATAATGTTACCACGGCGGAGACCTTAATCTTTAATATGATACCTCATTTATCTATATCGGTTAGATATTAAGGGAGATAAATCGCTCGTGACACAAAAACGTGTTGCAGAAATATTTATACTTTTTCCCTTTAAAGGTCGAATTCTGAAAAATTTCTCTCTTAATATATGACGTCACTAAAGCGGAGATCTTAATCTTTAAAATGTTACTTCATTAAATAATTTCAGATAGGTATCCATGGAGATAAATGACTCGTAACACAGAAAACAGCATTTTACAAATATTGACATTTTTGCCCTTTAAGGGTCGAATTCCGAAAACTTCATTTCTTAAAATATGATGTGACCAAAGTGGTGACGAAATGCTTTCAAATGACACCTCATTCACTGATTTCGGTTAAGTATGACGGAAGATACACGCTTGTGACAAAAAAAAAAAAAATACCTTATAGAAATAATATTATTATTATTATTATTATTATTATTATTATTACTCCGCGATTCACTAAAAGTGTGTGGCGGAGGGTTCATTGCACCTATCCGAAAGGTTAATAGTTTGGAAGGGATATACGGAATGTGGCAGGAGGCACCCAGCATTCGCCTGGAGTGATCCGAAAAAACCATTGCTGTAATACGTAATGCATTTCCTACTCATGCAAGAGCTGGCCAATTAATTTTCCTGGAAATGGAATAAATATTTAATAGGGACCTAAAACAATACATTTTCATGCATAAAATGCTTTTCTTTTATCGTTTTTTTTTATAATTAAGACTTTATATAATTCGTCGGCGATGAGACCTTTAGAGCCGGAAGAATTCGGGGCAAGAAATCAGAAGGAAATCGGTCATAGCTTACGTCAACGGTTCGTTCCCTCGTAATGATTTCGGGGTATCGTAGAAACCAAAGTATGAGTGATCGGACAAGAAAAAACCAGCATCATTTTGAATGGCAGGCCGTAACGTTCCAGATTACCAGACACACACTGCGACTGTCCAGATTTTCTGTATTCCATTACCCTTTAACCAAACTGGGTGCTTATTGCTTCTGTCCTGCTACGGAAGTGACATGAAAGCTATACAAAGCTACACAGATCAGCTGATCATACTGACTATGCACCTCACTCCAGCGGGTGAGACATCGTTTGATTCTGATTATTGTACTGCTCCTTGCTGTGGCACCTGGCCTATATCGTTGTACTAGTTTTGTGCCCTTAATGAACCACTTATGCTGACAAATTGAAGCTTTT
Source organism: Vandiemenella viatica (assembly GCA_031002005.1). Classification (NCBI taxonomy): domain Eukaryota; kingdom Metazoa; phylum Arthropoda; class Insecta; order Orthoptera; family Morabidae; genus Vandiemenella; species Vandiemenella viatica. Next base: position 25,462,639 of record CM061914.1, on the reverse strand, counting down.
TTTTGGAGCCGACATAGTTTACAGAATGATAGTTTTCAAATAATGCATCTTAATATTCACGACTATACGCCTTGAAGAGATGAGAGCCAATTCTGTGAATGTTTGCCTGTTAGTGTACCCGGCTAAGAAGACATTGAGTTGTTTGTTCCTAAGGGGGTGTCCTTTAATTATTAATTACGTGAGGTCAAATGGGGGGTCCGGCGAAATATCAAAGAGGGGGGAGGGGGAAATGGTCGACAAAAATCTCACGTTATCTTTTTACTTGCTGGAAGAACAATAGAGAAAGAAACTAAAGTAGTTCTCCGAACTACTTCCGACGTCGATCCCACGTTAGGAGGGACGGGGGGAAGGGGGGGGTTTGGGAGGTATCACCGCCCTTGAAGAACAGAAGAGCTAAAAGAAAATATAGGTCCCAAAATTACGTAGTCGTTAGCGGAGGGGGTTCCTTCGTGATCCCACCAAATCTCGCCAAGGGTAGGAGGGGGTCCGGATTTCTGAAAAAAAACACCCCTCGTAATTAATGGACTACCCCTAAGCGTTCGACTCACTTTCTTACAATCAACCAAGACAGATGTTAGCACGAGCTTCATTAAGGCAAAGTTCAGTCCTTATTACTATTTAACTGCCCATTTGGCTGAGTGAGATTACATCCGTCCTGATGGTCATACGTCTACTGTAGCACACTTGCGGCACCCTCAAACGATACAAGCCTCACCACAAAACAGTAGAAACGACTGAGTACTCGTCAATTAATGCACATTTTCATTATTGTAATTTTTGTACAACGATTTGTTGCTTTTGCTATTCTGTTGTGCCGTTTAAAACTTACCTTTTCTTTTGTTAAACTACTTTATTACTTTGGCCTTAAACCATTAGAATACACATGTAAGTTTTTAAGTTTAAATATAAAAAATATCCTGCAATATTTTCTTTGAAATGACCTCAAATTGTTGGTGCGTGTGGCCTCATGACAACACAATTGTGATGATCAGTCCCCTACCCTGCTAGCCATATCCACTCCAGCCTAATGATTGGATAGTTTCTTAACAAAGACCATGGGCAGTTTTCTTGGCCACAGCCATTTCAAAGCTCTAATGATCTGGACATAGAAGAGCCGTATTAGCACCAATTAAAAAAGAAAGAAAGAAAAATGAACTAACAAGGTTTAGAAAAGCTTATAAATATTCTCGTTGAATATGGTTATAAAATTTTTTTAAAAAAATTCTGCCCAGGAAATTTTATTACGAGTATTAAGAGCGTAATGGTTTTCACCGACCTGCATCGCAGAATAATTTTATTTGACACTTTTAAGTACTGTAATCGATGAAGTAGATATTTTCTGCTGAAACGGTTTCGTGGGGCGCCAAAGCTTTGTTCATCCTCCTGAAATCTGACGGATCACTTAGCTTTCCGTATATAATGACGTGTGTGTACAAAGTGGTGTAGTCTATCAGCCATAAAGTTGGGTGACTGGATTAGAAGAAAGTTCTCGGGTCGTTTCCAGATCTCTGTTGGAGTTCTTAAATTTACGCTTATCTCTAGAAAAGCTTTATGAAGTATGCTAGAATGTTTTCTGTTTCGTATTTTACGTTAAACTGGAGGCCTCGTATACCATATAGAATTACGATCAAACCTTTTCACTGGTTGGCCGAACAGTCCTTCTGCTTTCACCGACGAGAAATGAAACTTAAGTTAGCCTGCAACCTACAGAATCCTTTCCTGCGGCATCTACAGTTTAAAGTGAAAGCGGAATCATCAGCCATCCCTGTGAACATCGCATGGACAAAGCAACACTTATAAAGATTCGTACCCGCTCCGGAATTCGAACCAAGGACCCTGAATTTTCAAGATGAGTCACTTATGCAGGCTATTCCAAATACAAAGTGAGCAGAGTATATAACTTGTTTATTTCTGTCCAAAAGATACAAAGTGAGAACAAAATAAACAAATGCATAAACTAGAACACAAGCAGATAGGGGGTAACAAGGTGTATCAATGCATCACAGATCTTGTTTTGTATTAATAGATCACATTGTGTTGTTATTGGAGTAGCTTGGGTAGGTCTGTCATATAGAATTCTTTTTCCAGGTTGTAACAGGGAAATTGTTTGATCTTTTCAAAAAATCCGGTTATGATATGCTTGACAGAGAGAGAAGCTAACAGATCGTCTCTGCTTGCTACTATGTTAAACTATGGTTTTGCTTTAGAAAGAGCGAAAGACAGTATGATTGCAAGCTGCTGGGATCAACTTCTGTGAGACTAGCGATACTTACTGAAGTCGTAACTCACTTTAACTCGTTTATGATTGCGCCCTGCAGCTTTTCGCAACTGGTTCTTAGTCGGAACACGTGAGCACGAGGTCAGGTCTGATCAGTCAAGGGCATTATGGCGAACAAAGTGGCGCAACGACCAAGTCCATCGACTTTCGGTACCTCATGTCTCTAAAGTCGCCGAGAGTAATATGCTACCTGTCTTTCATATATATATATATATGTGGAGATCGTGGTGCAGGAAAGTAATCCCATTATTATGAAGAGAAATAAACCACGTGAAAGATTCTAGATGAAACGATTTTCTTTTTAATTTGGCTGCGTTTAAATGTTTTACAGCGAAGATTCCTATTTATAGATAGTATAGAAAAGTCTCATTGAGCTCTTACGCTGGACCGTGCTTGCTTCGGCCTGTCGCTATGATATGTTACTTTTAATTCAAGTACAATAAGTATTCTAATTATAATTTAATTACTGTTTATGAACAGGTATTTGATAACAGGATACATTTATTTAAACCACATGTTGGCCGATGTCGTTTTGGGAACGGGTATCTGCATCGACTTGGCAGCGGGACGATGAGGGTGGGGGGGGGGGGGAGGAGGGGGAGGGGGGGATGATAGAGCAAAGTTCGCAACCACCAGATTGTGTCGCGCTGGGGTCTCACCCTTTTAAGACATGCACCCTTTCTCTCCTTGACTAATGTTTGAGGCTACGCCTCCCTGTCCCATAATATTATATAAAAATACAAAAAAAACTTGTCGTTTAGATTTTCAATAACAATGTTACAGTTTTATAAATGGCACAAATGTACAATACAAGCCTTCAGTATTAGTCACCAACTCAGATGGACTGGACATGTTCAGGGTGTGAATAAAACAAATCCCGTCAACAATTTTTATATGGTCAGCTCAGCAGAGGTAAAAGAGCTTGCGGTCCCTTGGAACACTACAAAGACCTGCTAAAAAAGACCATGAAGAGCACAAACATAGACCTGCACGCCTGGGACTACCTTGCAAAAGGCCGCGCTCTCTGGCGCAAATCCACCACCGCGGCTGAAAAGGAGCAACGAAGATGGTCAGTTGATGCTCGTAATAAACAGAAAATTCGACAAACCTAGCCACTCCCACCACCTACATTTAGGTGCAACATGTGCGAAGGGTTATCAGCCATCAACGACACCCACATTAATGTCTACGAGTGAGAAACATAAGCTCAGAAACGAGTATTGCTCGACGACTAAACATGTTGGTGAATAATTTCATTATTTGTCTTTTGATTCAAACATTTATATGTTTATTAGGTTTATGTATGTTTCACTCCTTAACATATCACGCTTCTCCTCAAAATCTTCTACGTATCCCCAGTTTGAGAACCCCAGATGATGCGAATGCCTTTCATCTCTTTATTTACAAACAGTCAACATACTACATTTTACGATCACTTATCACAGTCATCTACAAATACAGTAACACTGAAAAAAGCTGCATCTGCTCTCTCTTCCAGTTGAAGAGTTGCAACCTCCGCTCCATCTGAACGTTACACGAGACCGAAAACGCTCATTGAGCGAAAGAAACTTGAAAACGTTGTGGCTTATCAGATCTAGCTCTTTGTGTTCATGACGAATCTGTCCAGGGTGAATTTAATATATATGATTCTTCTTTATATATATACATGAGTCGTCATGTGTGGAGAATGAGATCTGTACCAGACGCGAATTTTGCGTTGTGGCCTTTTTGTTTAAGCCAAAACGCGTTCTGCCAGTTTTTGTTAGTGCCATAACGCGAATAACGTGTTTTGGTCGTTTCTTTTCTGATCGTTTTCGGTCTTTGAGCCTGACATATGTATAAAACGAGTTGTCTTCTGTACATGCAGATGGGTGTGCTGTACATTTAAGTAGTACTTCATGGCGTTTTTCTTCTGCGCGTTCCCGGTAGGTGGTGTCTTCATTGATGTACCTCTAATAAACCCATGTTGGCCTGCGATCTGCCAATTCCAAACCTCGGTCAATGTATTCAGGGAATTCCACGTGCATCAATTCTTGTTGTAGCTAAGAAATAACCGTACGAACCAGACTTGGAAAAAAGAGATCTTTGTCTTTTATAACTTTAATCTTTTCACTCAGAATTACTGATTTCTGAAACTTCGGTAAGAAATTCTTTCTTGACTTAAAATTCTGCGCAGGATTCGTGTCCATACAAAAGAGAATTCCTATTACGTTATACTTCTCTTCCTTCCTTGTTTACCATCATTTATGGTGGTGCTATCCCAGTGAGGTGAAACAGTTTTTCACTGTTTGAAAAATAGACTTTAAACTGTCTGCTGCTAGCTTAGAGATCTCCTCAGTGCCGTATCAATTTACTGTCCTCGAGATGAATTGTACAAAACTAGACAGACATTTTCCGGTATAGAGTGGAAAGTGCCAAGGCGCGATTGGCTTCTAGTCTAGTACCTCATTATCAAACAACCAACTTACACATCAGACTACTACTTGTTCAGATTTTCAACTTGTAGTTCACACTGCATTATTTACTTATTGGTTATAAAGGAGAGGACAAGACAAAATACAATTTTAAACGATACCTTTCACGATGTGAAGTTTTCTGCGGTGGCTCCCGGCCGGGTATGCTCGGAAGTTTGCAAAAAGTGTGCTCCAGTCTCACAAACCGGTTTCTCAGGCCTCCGACACGACTGCGCGTCTGCTCGTAAACCTTCTCTCTCAGAACAGACGTGAACCAACATTTTCTTAGAAAAGAATGGGGTCACATTTTAAGACATTATGCATTGGTTAGTTTTCTAGTGGCTGAAACAATGACAAGGAAGAACTGTTAGAGAGGACAAAAATGAAATACAGAAATCAGATTATTGAGGACGAAGACTGTAACGTAAGTTGAGATAGTGAAATTGGCTCAGGATGGGAAGACGAAGACATTAAACAAGTCGAAAGTCTAATAATAGAAATTTAAAAATAAAGATTTGCATTTGTTTATTCAGATTATTTGTATTGATCATTCCAGAAATTGGTACTAATTTGTGGCAGATGTAGGTTACACAAAAACAAATCGAAATCATATAACAATTCAGCTTTTAGTACACTGTCTTCATTTAGGCCTATAAAACAGAAAGAGACGAGACACAAGATAGGAATGTGTAAAAGAACGAAATGATTTTATTAGCCACGATACATAAATAATAAATAAAAGCAAAACCATTAATATTTTGTTTTCACTTATTCCTGTGTGTATCGTTGAATCGGAATAAAAAATGCAATCAGCGTTGTTTCGGAAAATTTTTATTAGTTGTAAGATCACCAGATATAAATTCCAAAAGTACCCGCCATTGTGGCTTCGCACACCAAGACGCCACCATACCGGAAAGAGTGTTAATTATTATCTAGTCGAATTCTGGGGGGGTTCCCGACTTTCGCCTCATAAACTACACATTTCACAAACATAAATACACCTATCACACAGACTACAAGTTCCACCTTCCGCAGACAGATAGCAGCACTTAAACATTCCTTATTATAATAAATAGGTTTATTCTGGCAACCAAGACGGTCACCTATCCGTTATTGAAGCAGCAAAGCTCCACATCCTTAGGAGTTCAACATGACCAGTACTCATGACGCTAAGAGACCTCGTAAACTTATCAAAAACGTGTTCTCTCTCTTTAATTTTCCAACCACATAACAGAAAAGCTTGCAAAAATCATAATAGTGGCAATTAATAATGGCTAAAATGTTATTCAACGATTTTTGTTTTATTTGCTTACGATATGACTTTTCACCCCCTCGTCAACGTTGTGGTCATTAAAGGCTGGAAAGGACGTGGAGAAGGAACGGGAATGAATTCAGCCAAGGCCTTTTTGAAGGAACCACCCCAGCACTCGGCTGTAGCGATTTGGAAAAACAATGGTAAACCCCAAAAAAAGTTGCCAAACGTGGATTAGAACTTGCATCCTCCAGAGTGAATAGACAAATCGTTACCGAATTGTTTTGGGATGAAATACGTTACCAAGGTTTCAGATTTTCTCTTGATTTTGTTTTCAAGGATTGGATTCGTAGTTCAGCCACCTTTTCTGGTGAACTTTCAATGGGAGGTGAAAATTACTGCCTTCAAAACCGATCAGTGTAAAGGTACTCAACAAGAGAATATTTTAGGCAATAGGAATCTTTACGAACAACATCAACGAAGATAGCGGCCTTTTACTCTGCAATGCTTAGTGCTCGTTGCTATGTCAGTATAAATAGTATCTCTGACGAATGCTGTAAGATACCAGCCGAAAGCTCAGATAATGAAATAAACAACGCGGCATAACCCGAAAGTCTATTAATCACGAACAAAGACGGGCGCGGAAGTCTTAGAAATCATGTCATTTCTTCCTATTTTATCCAGACGAAGTATAGCGAGTATACAGTAATTCGTTCTTTCAGCTTTCTTTGTGCACCAATAATTGAGCTAAAACCGTATAAATCTTTCTTATTGCTTTCCACGGAGCAGTAGGTTAAAGTGTTGGCGTAAAGGCAGTGTTAAACGTAGCAATTAGATGACTAGGTAAATTGCCAGTAAATTGTGTACTGCACCCAAAACTGACAGGTTTCTGGCAGATAAAATAAATTAGTGCAGAACATGATCACCATAGTTACGACGTCCCAGGTAGCAGAGATGTCAACTTAGGCGCAAGGAGAGTCATCGTTGGCAAATACGATCAATTGGAGAGTCAGCTGGCTTTGAGGCAGTCTCTCCTACAAATACCGGAAGACTGGTCGTACCATTCAAATATCACGCTGTCATTGGCGGACCGCAGAAATCTCTCTCTGCCTGAAGGCCATCGACTAGTGATTAAAAATAAAAATCCGATAGTGGTGGGTGAGCGGTAACGCTCTTGTGTCGCATTCGGGAGGACACGGTTTCAAGTCCCCTTTCTGCCACCCAGATTTCGGTTTTACATGGTTTTCTATTATTAACCAGAGCGTTTCAGAGTAACAGACTACATGACACAATGAAATTATGACCAAACTGGCCTTTTATTAGTATCGACCATTGGTAGTTGCAGTGACGTAACTATACCGTTGAGGCCCATGTCAAATTCATCGCCCTCTCGAGCCTTGAGCCGGGGTCTGGGGGCCCCTCCGGCTGGGGGCCCGTGACATTTTGCCCGTTGTGCCACCCTATAGTTACGCCCGCCACTGGGTAGTTGGGAAGCTAAATATTGTTGTGCTCTGTTCCAGGAACGCTTACCGTCGAGGAAGTGTACAAAGACCGCGACCAGTTCGCGTCGCTGGTTCGCGAGGTGGCCGCTCCTGACGTGGGTCGCATGGGCATCGAGATCCTGTCCTTCACCATCAAGGACGTGTACGACGAGGTGCAGTACCTGGGCTCCCTGGGCAAGGCGCAGACCGCCGCCGTCAAGAGAGACGCTGACATCGGCGTCGCAGAGGCCAACAGGGACGCCGGCATCCGCGTCAGTATTCCTCCATGTCCCACCATACACATGTGGGGGCAGTCTCTAGGATGCGAAACATCACTTAATATCATTCTCAAAACCAGAAACATTAACAACTACTGTCTTACAAGTTGGTTGGTTACCATTTCAAAATGATTATTTACTCACATATAATACCCGGTACTAACTGATACATTTTGAGCCTACCATATATACTTATAAAACGCTAGTTTTTGTCATCTGTCACGCCATGACGTCACATTATGACGTCACGCTTTCCGCCTCCGCTGCATAACAAGCAGCATATGGTGATGTTTGAGGTTAAGCGCGTTATTTAATAACAGTTATATTTAGCTATACATCCGCGAATAAATTAACTGTCAGAACACTGAAAGAATAATATGTATTCCGTTGAAATCGAAATATTAATTATTAGTTGCTTTTTTTACTGATGTCACTTATATCAGATGCATTTAAATATCTCCAGTAGGTCAAATTTACATCACAATACAATGACCTTCTTAGAAGCAATAACCAGGCGGAACATAATTAATTTAATTGGGATGGAGCGCACGCTCCGTTGGCAATTTGCCTACACACCCATGCTTTCCGTTTCTTGTTCGAACTTACTTTTTCGCTCTAAAAATTTCAACTTTAAATTCTTTCAACATTTTTGGTAATTTATTCATCATTTATCTTGTTAATTTATTCTAATCCATGATCCCATTGCTTATGAAATAAAATCTTCTGAAGCCCTTGTGCTTGAGATCGAGTGCCAGCTTATGGTCATGGCTATCTTTTCCCTTCCAAACACTCCTCCTGCTATCAGTTCCAGCATCAACTAAGGTGTTTCTGTGAGATGCGAATCAAACATTACCGATCCAATGACAAAAATATCTCGAATGCAATAAAATGTACGTGTATATTTTTATTAATAGTTTTGTTCTGTAGAATTAGCAACTAAATTCCCGTTTATTTCTAATTCTTCTGTTTTAGATAGAGAATATACATGGGCACCGGCAGGATTACTTTAAGGGGGGGTGCATCGGTTTTTTTTATACATTATGTTTAACACTTATTAACTGAATTAATTGATAAGGTGTTGAACAAATTTGGACAACAACTTAGGTGCCTTAAGTTATTATTCAAACAGTGAATTTAATAATAAAATTTTTGTTTCTTAATATTTCTCTGTGTATTTTCTTTCATAACAGGGGGGTGCAAGTGCACCCCCTTGCACCGCCCTCCTGGCATCAATGAGAATGTAACTTGTTACAGTCTGTGAATTAGAAACCTGGTAAACAGAGGTTGATTTTTTTCCCATTCTGTTCTATACAAAGTATACCACTTTACTCGAGCATCTGAAATATCTCGTCTTATTGAATGACATACGTTTGCCACTCCTCGAATAGAACGATTTTAATACCGTGCATAACCTTATTTAAATTTTAATTGGAGTACTTGTTTCTGTTGCAGTTTTCCTACACCTCTATTTTCACGTTTATTTTAACTGGACCTACAGTTTAATGTGAAAATCTATCCACGAAACATCCTTGCATAGTTCATATGATCAAGAATAACACTTAAAAATTCCTGGTCCCACCTGTATTTGAATCCGGCACTCTGAATTTCTTAACCACTGAGCTACCAGACTTCTCGTGACCTTGTGTTCGAGAAATGCTTGAATTTTAGAAATCAATATAAACAGTGAAAGAACAATACCAGAATGGTGAATGGTTAGTGAACATTTCTTAAATTAAAACTCTCTCACAAAGTGATATTCATTAACTTCAACATATTTCTGCATGCGAATAATAAACGATTATACTACATTTTTTGTAACTCAATGGCTAACATTGATTCAAGCGTTATATCCCTCTCAATTCTTCCTGTGTTATTTGTACATTGTTGTAACTTCTTCCTTGACCCAAAGAAAACATATAACCTTAAAAAAAAATTTCGACCTATCATGATATTTGCCCCATCTAACCAACCAAATAATTCCTCCGAAAATTTTTTTTTCTAGCTTAAAAATAAGCAAGATATTTTAGGTGCCCTAGTTAGTGTGGAGACCCACAGTAAACCCTGTAATCTGTATCCTACCCCTAAAATCGGATATCTAACGTTGGTGCTTTTAACTGTGAGTTACCATGAATCACTGGAGAACAATGCAGTTGATAGAATCAATAATTTGTGGAATGAAAGGTAAACGTGGCCTCATTTTATCCCATTGCATCTAGCACAAGGACAGTTATGCCTGCTCGACTCTACCATCTTGGACTGTGATCGCACAGTCTAGGCGATGAGATATAAATCTCCTAGAACTGTGTCACCTCGTAAATTATTCCTGCGTCGCTGCGACTTGGAACCACCTGCTTCCTTACTTGGCAGAAATTATGTAACGTGCTCAATTTTTATTTTTCAGGAAGCAGAATGTGAAAAGTCTGCTATGGACATCAAATACACCACTGACACCAAGATCGAAGATAACTCCCGAATGTTTAAACTGCAGAAGGCCAATTTCGACAGAGAGGTTAACACTGCAGTAAGTATCTTTTCGTCTCATTTATGTCCACGCAGGATACTTCCTTAGCCAAAGGTATGATGTGTTTTTTTTTAAATTTTTGGTAGAAATTTCTGTATTGATGTCTGTTTTACCTAAGAGACATTAATTGTATTTTACGATTTTTTGGGCTCCCCCCCCCCCCCAATAACGCCCACTCATTCATCTGCCCGTTGATAAGAATTTAAGCATTGTATTGCTGTATAGCTGTAGTAACTTTTACAAAGGAATTAAAAAATATATTTTTAGACCAAAAGAAGTCAATAATAACATAGCATTTAGCTTGTTGGTTTAATACTTCCTGTTCACTAAAAGAGAAATTGCAATACATTTAAAGCTGCTCAATGTAATCGAATTCATCAAATAAGCAATCTTCATATAATAACTTATAGTAATGACATGTAACTAGTGCCTTTTATATATTAGATTGCCTTCCATGTGAAATTGCTGTACTATTTTTTATCTCGGACATTTGGTGTGTAAGAAAGTAATTTCACCGGTATCATAATGTTTTTAGTGCACAATATTGGTGTTGGTAAAAAATATCGGATGCCTGGTTAAATTAAAAGTTACCGAACCTTACCAAGAACATATTATACAATTAACACATGGAAATGATTCGTTCGATCATTTTCTCAGCTGTTAGAATTTTCCCATTAAGGATTGTCTTTAACGTATCATTACCAATCGCCCAATTGACTTGATACAACTAAAACAATTACCATATTGCCGAGACTTACGCCAGGTGTCGCCAACCCGCCACTTTTACAAAATATGTTTATTTTAGAATGGGCAAAATAGTGAAAACCAATGTATTAAAAAATAAATTATTTGTGCGGCCATATATTTACTTTTAGTGTAATATATTCCTTTACAGTATTTAGTATCATTATTATTATATTATCTATATTTACAGTTAAGAATAATAACAAACATTAATAACTCATTATTTTTCAATTTTTTACTAGCAAAAATCTATAGTGGGTCTAAATCTAATACGGGGCTACATAATTTTATATGCTGCTCACGGAGTTATGATTCATTTCCAAAGTGGCCCGCAAGATCATTTGGGTTGGTCACCCCTGTTTTAGGCTAGCGACGTCTATTTTCGGTAAAACGTGTTAATTTTTGCAGCTTTTCATTCTACAAAAATGAAGTTGCAACGTGTTGAAATTTAGAGCGGATAAAAAACACCATCACTAATGAGCAATCTGGTCTAGCATAAAATCGCAGTGACCAACATTTTCTACCGTTTTTTCAGTTTACATGGACGACATTGCATGAAATTTCACAGCAAACTTTAAAACGAACCCGGAGAACCAATATAATATATGGTATTGTGGTCCAGGGTGCATCACATCTTAACTGCACGCTCCTTTAGCATCAAGACATTAATTATACCATGGAGGCCCGTGGCAAATTCATTGGATGGGGCCCTCTCTCAGTGCCGGATCTAGGGGAGGGGGAAAACCGGGGCACCCAATTCTCGGGCCATGGGACACCTCCGGCTGGGAGCCCATGACATTTTGCCTGTCCTGCCAATCTATTGTTGACATGCCATTGTGAATAATCAGTATTGTGTTTTTAATCTTTTTCTTTTGCACACTTTGGTGATCTTAATCATATTTTATGATTTATTTTATCTTATATGTAGGCCTACTGTTTTATATTGTTATTAAAACTTTTTAGTTTGTAATTCTGTGGGCTTTTGCTGAGGGCGTTTGGTTGTAACAACACAATTTCAATAGGCAGCACCTTATCCATCGATCATCAGTCGAAAAATTGAACGTGGGAGCATCACTTGCTAACCTCGACCACTTCAGTCTCGGAAACGATACAGAAAGCACGTTTTGAACTTTATATTCTTCAGCACATTGTACTCTTATATCATTACACTATCCAATATTTTGCATTCAAAGATTTAGATTTAGATCAGATAAGTAATCGATATTGCTTTATATATATGGTATCCTAAATGTCAATGCTAGCCGGTGGCAGCATGTGTCTATGTAGACGCGCTCTGCTTACATGTGGTAGATGTGAATACTCCTAAAGAAAATGTACACAATGTCTGTAGGTTACTGATACGTGTCTGTCACCTGCGGGTCTGTAAACTTAACAGAGACAATGCACAGCCAGCAGAGACAATTTGCAATAGGCTTTTTATGTCACAACCGATCGCTCACAAATCGCTGCTAACCATTGCGCATCAATAGAACTGCTTCCCACTAAATAGTGCCAACAAAAATTACTTCTGCTTCTTCAATTTATGGACGTTTATTCCAGATATATATTTCTCGCTGCAATGTCTGATTTTCAATGCTAAAGTCTTAATTCGCGAATATGTATTGTACAGTCTACCTGCAATATAGTGTACTTTTCACAAGTGAATCATACGAAGCTCCATACTGGCATTTACATTTTGCAGAAAGCAGAAGCGCAACTGGCATATGAGCTTCAGGCTGCTAAGATCAAACAGCTGATACGAAACGAAGAGATTCAGATCGAAGTAGTGGAGCGGCGCAAGCAGATCGAGGTGGAAACCCAAGAGGTGGCACGTAAGGAACTGGAATTGAAGTCCACTGTACGCCTTCCCGCGGAGGCTGAGAGCTACAAGGTGCAGGCCATTGCAGAGGGAAAGAGGTGAGCAACATCCTACCTTTAAACTAAGCACAAAATATTATTGTAATTTTTTAAATGAAGTTTACCTGAAACTGTAATTACATTAACTTTCGTCATTTGATACTATCCTGTTGATTCTTGTTAATAAGTATCAAACTCCTGATTAGCATGTTGCGAAATAATTACTTCTTTAGAATTATTGTACAGAGAGTGAAGGGTTTGAGGAGACTTCACAAAATTAGTCTTCTTGACTATTCAATACTTAAGTTAAATACTTCAATAACATCCATCATCCACCGTGGGGTGGATAAGTTTTCAATACTGAATACTCTGCAATTCAGATACAGTTCAAACTTCAGTAAAATTAAATAGTTGCCATCCCTATTCTTAGAGAAAAGGTTTCACAAAAAAGTTCTTCAGTGAAAGGTACACTAGTACATGAGAATACTGAAGCTATTATGGACCCTATGAACCAGAGCCAGATTAAGACAGCGTGATGCCTGTAGCAAATGCCAACAAGAGGACCTTGCTTTGCTTTAGATTTTAAGTTTAGGATATAAAATAAAGCAGCTCATATACAAAACTGCCTTCCATGATTTGGTGTGGGGAAATTTAGAGATACCACTAGCCAAATCATTATTTCTTAGTAAATAATTTGAGAATTAGATGTTTTTAGGCATACATGCAAGGCCCCCTAAGGCACGGGGCTCATATCTTTTGCTAACTCTTGCTACATGGCTTATGCATTACTGCTTTGAACCATAAGGTTTATTGCATTTAACTCGTGGGGTCCAGTACCAAAACTGTATTTATTGTAGCTTCGAATACAGTGAAACAGTGTAGTACCTTTCACTCACATTGTAAAACAACAATATTCATTCTCTTGTGCTAGGCTTTGCCCATCGTGGGACTTTCTAATTAAAAAATCATCATTCTATCACTTCAGATCTTCAAAGGAAATCCTATTTTCAACTCCATCACCACTGACCCCGATGACACCCGATTTATATTAGACAAACTACTTTACTAACCCAACATCTTGAATATTCTTGTAATACTAAAGGAACAAGCATGAACGGCACCTCATCTGTTCAAACTTGTCAATCGCAATCGCCCTTTCTTTCACATGGCGTCTTTTGTCGTATCCCAGGTAGTGGAACATCAAAGACTATCTTACCACACCATTCGCACCACTCTTCAGGAGTTTCTTAATCTATTCTCTTTACCACTCTTAGTGTTCCCTTATTCTTTGGTTCTACAATATTTCATCCTGGCTGCTACCCGGACCAAAACACTTTGTCCTCCAAAGCTTATTCAGCCGGTGTTTAATCCTCTGCGTTACAGCCGTACAGAGACGAAATTCAAACAGAAACTTCTGCATTTGACAACATCCCAGGAGCATGAGGTTCTGAGTTATAGTATCTGGGCAGGCACAGTATGCCAACTGTTAACATTACTGTACTTAATTACAATGGAGTTTCCCCAAGCACTGTAAGGTAATGTTGCATGCCCTATGTAAATACTGTAGTGATGGATGTAACAGTAGTAGGTAGGTTCTGTTTTTTTTCCCAGAGTTTTCTCTGATCATATCCATTCTGTGATAATTATGATCTATAAAGTGGACACATAAAGAGACACTTTATATTGGAGATTGAATATTGTTGTTGCTAAGTGAATCAGAACTAATGATATTAGTAAAAATTGTTGAAGAGGAATAAACCATTTAAGTAGTTTACAGTGCTGGTACTATTTTATTTGTGTAACACATAGCAGTACTGGTATTAAATATTTGTGTGGTGTGTTTCTCTTCCAGATTGATTGATCTGTTTTGTAAGTATTGGTGGTTACTATCATCGATAGCCAGCTGAAACGCAAACTAATGACAGTGAAAAAGTTGTTAAGTGGCTTAATGAGTATAGTTAGTTAACACTATCAAGACAAATAGTTACATCAGACACCACCAACCTAACAGCACCTATTTAACATCATTCACATTTTTACCCTGCATTCTGTTACTGTCTGAGGTCTTTATTCCCTTACTTTATTACATGCAGATTTAACCATTCCCTCTGTCCTATGTTTGAAGTAGAGGGCTAAATTCTGGTTTTAGTACTCTCTTCCTTTTCAATTACTACTCCTGATACATCATTGTGTGCCTAATATATTTTGATATATTTTCAGTGATTAATGTTAGTTTCACCATCACCATTATCAAATATATTTTTAGATATTCCAAGGTATTTATATTTTAACTCTTTACCAAACAATCCCTGTCTCCACTGTATAATCAATCATACCAACATTTATTTTTGTTTTTGAGAAATTGACTCATCTTGACATTCATCTTCTTCAACCAATTAAATAACCTGTCAGGACAGCTATTCATAATACTTTCTCATTTCACTACCATTATACATCATGTCATCAGCAACCAATGACACAATAACTCGTTAGAATAATGTACACCAATTGACCCCGTGAATCAGCTTTTGGTATTCTTGCTCTTGTTTCAATATCTTTTGATACCATATTTATCACTCTAACATTTTTCTTTAAGATGTTTATCTTAAAGTTATCCATACTAGCTCCTCTAGGATACTAAAGCTCCCTGATAAAATTCTGTGCATCTAATTCTAACTTTCTATTTTAGCAGTCTGTAATATTTTTTTTTGATCGTAAGGATATTAATCGAGAGAGCCCTACATGCTGGTCAAAATCACATTAGGGTGTGTGCCAATATAAAGATTTCCAAGTTGTTTAAACATCGTTTTACTCATTTTTTAGATGCAACAAGTGATTGATCTCTTATCAAAAGCTACTATATGGAAAGAAAAAGTTTTTAAGAACTAGAAACAAGTTTCATTCTTAGTTTAATGTGATTAGGAATTCTGTCTGTGCATTATCTCTTGGTGTCAAAATATTAAACATGTACATAGTTACTTGCCTTTCTTCTTGTTACAGTTATGTGTATCACCATTGTAGTTGGAGTTTTCAGTGTTGTTTGCTATGAAGGAATATTAAAGAAATAAGTATTGTAATAATAAATAAGACTGATTACAATTAGGAATAAAAAGTTATTTAAATTATTGTTGTACATACCAGAAGAGGTATCATAACATTCATATCTTAAAAAAGACAAATGAAAGCATCTTTTAACAAATATTATAATCAGCTGCCATCTTTGATTGAGATTTCACTGACAGTTTTCTCCTAAATAATTATCTGCATTAGCTGATTAAAAATAATATATTTCTCACAGAACGCAGACAGTTGAGGTAGCTAAGGCAGAAGGTGAGAAGATTAAGAAGATTGGTGGTGCAGAAGCATATGCCATTGAAAGTGTAGGGAAAGCCGAAGCTGAGCGGATGCGAATGAAGGCTGCTGTTTACAAGCAGTATGGAGAAGCTGCTATCATGTCAATGGTTCTCGAGGCATTACCAAAGGTAAATTTATCTCTGTTGCTACACATTTCTCAGATTTGTTACACTGTTAACTCTTCATCATATCTTATTTTTTTATTAAAAATTTTGAAATAAAACTGGCTAGAAGGACTGATTTGCCTTATATAGTTCATTCTTCATATCTACACTGATGATGCTGCTGAAAACCAGAAAGGCAAAACAGTTTGGGGAATAATAAGTAACATTCTCCTCTGCAATTGTTTACAGACGGAATTTTTTTATGATATTTATTGTTCAACAACTGTGGAAAAGAATGGCTGGATTAATATTGTGAAGTAGGTTTATGTTTTATGTTTTTTGTGTGTTCTTCTTCCCTTCTGCCTTCATCCGTGGTATATGATTGGTTATTTTCACCTACCTTATTAACCGACTTCAAAAAAGGAGGTTCTCAATTCGTCTGAATTTTTTTTTTTTTTTTTGATGTATGTTCAGCTATCTAAATGAAATTTTTATAGTGGATAGAGTATACCTCCAAAGTGGTCCCATATGAATTTCATTGAGAAACCACCCCTTCTACCCCTTTACACCCCTTAAATGTGTACAAACCCACACTTTTTATCCGATTTTTGATGGAACTTTGGAAATGTATGGTAAAAAATTAACAGAAAAATACTGTCAACTTTTGGTTTGAAAAAACTGAACCCCTCTCCTCCTATCCACCCCTTAATTTATACAACACTATAGTTGACACCATTTTACTATCTCCATTAAAGTTGTCTGTCATATACATGTAATATTTCATGGAGAAGGTTTCTGACCAAAAAAATAAAAAAAAGCCACCCCATCCCCCCTTTACACCCCTTAATTTTATAGAAACCTATATTTCATATCTGATTTTGATTGAACTTTGCCAATGTATACTTTCAAACAAACAGAAAAATCTTGTCAACATTTGGTCTGCCAAAGCTCAACCCCTCTCCCCCCTAACAACCCCTTAATTATTGTCAATTTTTTTTAATAAAAAGTTACAGTCGCCACCATTTGAACTATTACCATGAAAGTTGGTGCTTATATGAATTTTTTCGTGAGGAAGGTTTCGGACCGAAAAATAAAAAAATCACCCCCACTACCCATTAAACCTTTTAATTTTTATACAAACCCACAGTTTTTATCCAGTTTAGATAGAACTTAGCAAACTTTTACTGTAAAACAAAGAGAAAAAATAAAGTCACCTTTGGTTTGCAAAAACTGAACCCCTTTCCCTATTTCCACCCCTTGACTTTTGTCAATTTTCTTTTTGAATAGCTACCATCTGACCGATCATTATGAAAGTTGGCACATATATGTATTTTTTTATGGAGAAGATTTCTGACCAAACAATAAAAAAAACTACCCTAGCTCCCCTTTTACATCCCTTAATGTTTGTACAAACCCACATTTTAATCTGATTTCGGTGGAACTTCGCATGTCTATACTTTAAAGCAAATAGAAAAAGAAACATACTACTCACATTACTTTGACAAAAACACAAACCCTATTCCCCTTTCTACCCCTTTAATCACTGTTAATGTTTATTATACAAAGCTACCATTTCTATCTGATTTTGAAGGAAGTATGCACATGTATATTTCAAAACAAACAGAAAAATACTGTCTACATTTGGTGTAGAGAAGCCATACCTCTCTTCCCCTTTCCACCCCTTTAATCTACACAAAGCACAGATCCTATCTCATTCTGAAGAAAATTTTCACACATATACTTTAAAAAATACATAACAATTGTGTTTAAATTAGGTCGCAGAAGCCCAACCCCTTTTCCCTTCTACCCCCACCCCTCCTAATTTCCAATGTTCTTTATAGATACCTACCATTTTTATCAGATTTTGATGGAACACTGCAAATGTATACTTAACCCTTTAACTGCTACGGTTCGGCCGGCCGAGCCCTCGCTGAGTGCGGCTTTGTTTACGCCTAAGCTGTTTACCTGCCCTGGAATGCCGTGTTAGACGGGACCGCTGTGTACTGAATACGTCTGGAGCGTTATGTGTGGCATTCTTCTGCTGTCACTCTGCGATTTGATACCGCAGATACAAAATAAATACAGTTAATATAACATCTAAAGTTTTTCAGTTTAAAACTCCTCTAAAAGTGAATGTCTGTGTAATCAAACATGCCGGTACTTCATATACTAAATAGATATTACAGCAACTGAAATGTTTTTAGTTTGTGAGCGTAGTAATTTATCTGGAGAGAACCTTTCCGCATACCTTTCACAAATTATGCACAAATTTTCCAGCCTTCTTTTTGACCCGTGTTAATATATATATATATATATTTTTGTATTTCCTTTAGTTTTAGAGGCGTATAAATGTAATATAATTATTACTCTGCAGTTAACCATGGTTAGTAATTCTTTTTGTGTGATAAGCCTTGAAAAATGGTACAACACACAGTGATACATTACATGTTCTGCATTGGTTTCTCGACGCACTTTCTGTATCGAACATACAGCGCATTTATGCATTGGCATGCTCTTCTTTGAATTTGCAATATGAATGAAATTTGGAAAAAAGGTCTCAAAAAGTTGCGAGGGCGATTTCATGAGGGGGGGGGGGGTGGCGTCTCATGGACCTGATCTTACAAGACGGGAGGGGGGGGGGGGTGTCAGGAAATCCTGAAAAATTTCGTGTGAAAAATTCCTCACGAAATTTAAATTTATGGATGCAAAAGACGGAACTCTGCAACTGGCATTTTTCGTCCGGTTACTACTCGGTGAAGAGCATGAGCATTTAAAATGCAGTGTTCGAGAATGTGGAAAAAAGAACTTTTTAAACCACTTCATAGTGAAAATATAGTGTGAATTGATTCTCGCGTATCTGTTGGTCTCATCAGCAATAGATATCATATGATATTCCGTTAGAAATATCAGGAAAAATGACAAACTGCTGGAATGTTAACGTAATCCACACTGTGTCCTGCAGCTTAATCGACAAGCACATGCTGCCAAACGCGTCATTAAAGCATTCTCTTTTTCCACACATTTCGCTCGCACAATCTGTAGCTTCAAACTCTGAAAAATGGTCATTTTACACTAGCTGATGTACACAGCTTAGGAAAATTACATCGAGATCCTGTCGAAGGGTTATCACTGTCATCCATATCAAAGTGATCATATTCACTGTCGCTTCTAGTAAGAATCTCCATGATTTCTTCCGCGGTACAAACACGACGGCGTATTCGGGAGGACGATGGTTCAAATCCCCGTCCAGGCATCCAGATTTGGGTTTTCCATGGTTTCCCCAAATCACTCCAGGTGAATGCCGGGATGCTTCCTTCAAAAGGCCATAGCCAAATTCCTACCCATTCCTTGCCCCCCATTCTTTACCATCTCTAAAAACCTCGCTGTTAAGAGACGTTAAGCAGTTAAAAAAAATAAAGACTGTATGCCATTTTCTCAGCAAAAACTAAAAGGAAAAGAGCAACACAAATTAGATCGCAACTGCCAATGCTCAAGGGCCGAATGAGGAAAACAACAAACCACCCTGGGTGGAAATATGGCTTCATAGCCAGGCCGCTAAGAGGCTAGCGTGTTTACACGTCTGGAGCACAGACAGGGCGGCGAGGCGGCGCGTGTATACACGTCTGGAGCACAGACAGAGCGGCAAGGCGGCGCGTGTATACACGTCTGGAGCACCTGGGCTCAGTAGTAGCCACGCGCGTTAACGTGTCTACAGCAGTCAAAGGGTTAAGAACAAAGAGAAACTTTCTGTTTACAAATCCCAACCGCTCACCCCCTTACCCCAATTAATTTTTGTAATTTTTTTTTACAGAAGGCTACAGTTTTTATCTGGTTTCGATGGAAATGAATAAACAAGGTTAATAGCAGCAAGGAGAAAGCAACTTAATGATGCATTTAAACATGTCTATGATTATGTTGAAAAATCTGAGCGAAATAGACAATTGTTGATAAGGATGATGAAGTAGTTACTGGAGATTTTGAAAAGGCAGAGATATTAAATACCTATTTCAATAATACCAATAGGGACTATTGTCCAGGGATGGGAGGACATAAATCAGAGGAGAAGTAGAAATTTTCAGACTAACATATTTCCAGTGCAGATATATTAAAAATAGTGGGATACCATATTATATTGAGTCTTCATGTTTACCAGAGGTTTGGAAAAGTGTGATGATAGTACCAGTCCATAAAGAAGGGGTGACAAATTACATGCCAATATGTTGACATCAAGTTTAGTTAAATTGATTGAGAAATTAATATTTAACCACATAAGATATGTCTGAGGAAGTAAACTGGTTTATTAATTGGTATAATGGCTGTAGGCAACAATAATTCTCGTTAATCACAGTAATGGACTATATACAAGATACGTCAGATAAATTGAACAAGAGACACCAAGTAGGTACTATGGCACTAGACATTTCCAAGGTATTTCAAAGAGTGACCCAAGAAATGGTGTTAATGAGGTGAAAGCCTTTGGCATATATTAAAAGATGACATGCTGAGTATTGAAATTCTCAAAAGATAGAAAGCAATGTGATAGGGAAGGAAATGCTGTATCAAACAAGGTGAAAGTGAAAATGGGTGAGCTGCAGGGTAGCTCATTGAGACCATTGCTATTCATTCATCTACTGAATGACTGTATTAATGGTTTACAACCAGAAGTTAGGTAGTTTGCAGATGACATAAAGATTCACAAGTTGAACAAAATGGGAGAAAAAGTGAGCAGCTGCAGGTTGAACTGGATGGGTAATCTAACTGGGAAGGTCTGTTTGGAATGAATGTAAATGCCAAGAAAAGACAGCTTATTAAGTACAAAGATAAAAAGAAACCTAAAAGTTAGAAATAGTTATAGGGTGGCAAATCAATTGCTTGTTTTAGAACTTAAGTGTAAATATCTTGGCATTACATTTGGTAGTAAACTCAATTGGGAATGACACATTGGGCAGGAACTAAGAAAAAGTTAAAAAAGCCTTCATTTATTGGAGAGGGTGGTTAGGGGATGCACCAGAGAACTGAAAGAATTAGGCTACAAAACCTTGGTCAAACTGTTGGTTGTATGAGGCAGTGTAGTAAGGGACTCACATTTTGGGTATTAAATACAGGATTTGAAAGGGGGGCATTGGAGGGTAGCTAGCTTTGTTTGTGGAAATTACTGACCAACACAATCAGTTACAGACATGATAAAAGGAGGGTGAAGAGAGTGCTGGGAGTGTATAAGCCATATATTGGTGATAAAGCTTGCAAGGATATTGGTAGAAGAATCAGTAATAGTCCACGGAGAGGAAAAAATGACAATGACCACAAACTGGGACTCTGTTTCAGGCATAAGGTTGCTTAGGATATCGGGGATTAGAATAAATTACCAAAGCAAATGCTGGACAATTTACCAAACACATAGTAATAATTTAAAATTAAAATTCATGAAATATAAGTAGGTGGGAGGGGAAATTGCTCTCAAAGAATTTAAGATAAATAGCAAGAAATGTTTTGTTAGATGCATAAGGAAGTTTTCACTAGAATATAAGATCCATAATGGTGAATTAAATTAAATAAGCTAAATTTTTCCATCTGTGAAAACACTGCAGATATCTAATTTAGCAGGTCTGTAATTTAATTAATACATTTCTGAGACATCTTTAACATTGTGGGCAAATACTTCAGAAAAAAGAAACACATTTTCCATTCAGTACTCTTACTCAGCTCAAGAATGATTAGAACTTCTAATAAAGGCTACTGCAATCAGTAAAGTGATAATTCACTAATGAAATTATAATTTATGCTTCTTGTAGTCTATTGACTTTAGAAGAAAGACCTATGTTATTTACAACACCACCAGAAATATACTGTTGCTTTGGAAACAGCAAGAAGAAGAAGAAGAAGAAAAAGATGATTCTCAAATATGTAATACTCGTAAACAATATGTATGTGAAGTTTCTGCATTTCATTTTATTTAAAAGTTGATTAGTTTGTTAAATTATTACAAAATTACTGGTAAGTTGACAGTATATACCTCTGATCTTCAAAGAGTGATGATGTGAAATTTTATATTTCTGTAGGTAATGCATGTCTTTTATGCAAAATGGTTCAATTTTACTTTTTGCCTTTCTTATTAACTAATAGTTTTCATTATTTATAAATTTGGTGGTATATTATTAATGTGGTTGTAAATATTGATATGATCTTTGATCAAAGAGCTACTTTCCATGTAAAATGTATTTTAACTATTGTGGCTGAATCCAGTACAATGAAGAGTTTAGACATACAATCTGTATGCTTAAGCACAATGAGCAGAGCCAGATCTAGATACTCAGGGTGACAACAATGGGGGTGTCAAAATAATGTTTGAAGTGGTGGCAATCTCACAGTTTTTGCCCGACTTCAGAAAATTCCTAGATCTGCTATTGTCAATCAGCTCAGTTTATCTGTGGACTTATATATTTCCAATAGCTGGGTATTCTGAAGCAACTTAATTCATATCCATTGCCTAATCTGCAAATATATCTGGGTTTAGCCTCTTTGTGAAAAACATTAAAGAAAATGAGTAAAAAACCTGTTATTTATTTTGGTTTTCAAACTTATTCCAACCACAACACTTCCCATTTGTTTAGGATATATTACCTCAAGCAATTTTTGTTCAGTCTCTTTAATTGCACCGTACTTCAAGAGGCAATGATAAAATAGTTATCATGGTATGCTAAATGTAAATGTTTATGTATCAACTCTTTTTCATGTATAGTGTAATATAATCATTTAACTCAAGAGAATCATTGTGTACTAATAAATTACTTCAGCATTCATTAATGAGAACTTTCATCCCAGTGGAACATTACAACATTGGTTGAAATTCTGGTTCATTTATCACGGTTAACAAAACCAAGTTGGAACGCAGTGAATATAACTGTTATATTCCACGAAAACTCCAAATCAAACAAAGTTTGCAGTTAATTATTCTTTTATTGCATTAGAAAACTTAAAAATCTTACTAACTTCAAAAGAGAAACTTAATACTACTTCTGCCTCACAAGCATTCTAATCTATTAAAAAATAGCTGACTGCCATTATTTCAACTATTACTTAATGACATACAATTTCACAAACTTAAAAAATCGCAATTTAAATTTTATTGTGTATATGGAACTAAGGATATCCCTTTGTGCTACAGCTGTTTCAATCTCCAATGAACAATTTGGACCTAATTTTTGGTCTTGTATTTATACTACCAGAAATCTTCCGAACTTTAATCATTCCATACAAAAAGTGATACTGTGTACACATGGTTTTTGCAGCAAGCGAATTTGTCATCATGTCCTAAAGGTGATTTCTGTCTGAACACATATAAGGGGACACAAGATGCCCTCCAAGTGTGAGATATCTGGTTATGAAACTAATATTTGGAATTGTTTCCCTGCAGGACTCAACTAGCAGCTGGAGTAAGGCAAAATGACCTCATTATCTCCACAAAATGAACATACTGCAAATTCAAATACTCATTACCATTAATCAATAGTTTTCACTGCAATACAAATGTTTTCTTATGATTTGAAATAACCAAGGCTAACTTGTGATTCAATGATTTAACTATTGATTCTGGAATCTCATTGTCAATTTGAAATGTACCAAAGTCATCAATACAACCCTCATTTAAGTCTTCAAAAAATATGATTGTGAACTGTATAAATCCGTTTCCACCTCTTGTTGGCCAATAATGTTAAATTTTGGTCCTTAAATCAGTTTGTGCTCAACTGTTGTACATACATGGACAATTCCTCTACAACACCCATTTTGTACACTATCACAAGTTTGAAACACTGAATTTAATTCTGAAATTTGTTTCTCCTGCAGTGACCTTATGAAGGAGACTGCACTTTAAATTATATCCATTTTGGAAGTCAGATCTGTTTTTTGCTCTGAATTCATTGTTTCCTGTTCTGACTTCTTCATCTCAAGTTTTTTGCTGCTAGTTGAAGTCCTTGGAAGTTGGATAGGACTGGAGAATTGAGATGTAATCTTTAACACCTCCATGATGTAACAAACTGGCTTGAGTTGTGGTGGCAGGATTGTCTCTGCCAATAATGTATTGATGTAAAGAGTCATCATCTCCCATTGGCCATTGAGTAAGATATAACTGAAAGAAAACATTTATTACTGAGTGTAGGAATTAAGTCAGTGATTGGCTGAAGAACATCCACACATTTTGGTGGGTTTTTGGCATCTTGAAAATGACACATAACCCAAAAACCTGTTCTGTGAAAATTTTCCGAACCTGATATGTTCCCATGTCATTGGCTATTTTGTTTCATGCCAGTGTTTGTTAAGTTTTACCTTATTAAAAGCTTCTCCTCACACTCCTGAAATCAGCTTTCATGATTTTACTACGACAGATCTGTCAGTGGACATACCAAAGGCTGTTTCGTCTTTGCCTCCAAAGGGAATGACTCCAGTTTCCATCCCTTACAAGAGTTGGTTTTGCCTCATACTGAATGACTCAGAAAGTTTAATCTTCTATTTCATCCCCCTCCCCCATTTTTGTTGCAAATTCTTGGTTCTGGGCACTAGGCTTTTTCTATCAAAACTCTACACCTCCCTTGTTGTCACTGCAGGTATTTGTTATCACTGTACCTCACTGTAGCATTCCAGGTTGCTGTTAAAATAGTTAAAAATTTTATACTATATGAATTAATAATTTTAAATTAATTGTACATGGGGCACCATGGGGTTATTACCAAATTAACAAAGTAACTAATAATCATTTACAAAAATGTGTATCAACAACATAAAATGGAGGAGTGGGCTGTGATAGTGTTAATTTAATTTTAATTTAATTTAATTTAATTGCATTGGATCACAGGCTCCGGTGGCAATTTTCCTACACACCCATCTTCCCCTTATCCTGCAGCCACCTACAATTGCCCTCTACAAATTTTATCTTTAAATTCTTTCAACGTTTTCGGTAAATTATTCATCATTTCTCTTGGTAACTCATTCCAATCCCTGACACCCTTACCTAAAAAAAAATAGAATCTTCCCACACCCTTGTGCCTGAAATCAAGTGCCAGCTTGTGGTCATGGTAATCTTTTCCCTTCCGTGCACTACTTTTCATACCTACTCCACTGACTTCAAGACTTACAATTGCACCTGAAGATTGCGACGGAGAATAAAGTTGCCGAAATATTGTGTATTAATAATAATATTACTCGGTTTGTTTCCCGAGAAACGTTTATAAAAAAAGAAATTATTGTTATTATTTTGTATTCTTTTAGGGTAATTTACAATTATGGTAAAGTTAGAGGAAAACAAAGTTTCTATACCTAGTGTCTCATTGCAGTTGTCGAGTATGTCAACATTGTAACATTCTGACCTCATATCCTGATATTAAAAAAAAGATTAATGTTGTTATTTTTTTAAAATTTTATTTTGGAAGGTAGAACTTGCATGAATACTTTATGTGAGAAATCACCAATGCTTTTATTACAATCACTGAAATTACATTTTAATTCAAGATATTAATTAAAATTCTGCGAGTGCCAGTGTATTTTATATGAAATACACAAAATTAAACAGTAAACAAATTCAACATTTTAAATGTTCACTTGTGAAAGATATATTTGCTCTGGGCTATGAGAGTTCTTATCTTGCAGAGCCATAGCTGGACAATGCTATGGACTTGAAATTGTAGCCAGCACAGTGTCCTTCATTGGCGATGTATAATTACCGAATTTGCATGTCTGCCGCCACATATTGGATGACGGTGTCTTCTCTGCTATGTACCAGTGTGGCACAGTTCCTCAGATGATATCCTTTGCCTGAGTTCATTTGCTCAAACAAAATAGCTGGTGTCCAGATCCAGGCAGCAACAGCTTCACTAATGAACGGGCAGTGTAGAAGCGTCATTGACCGAATGTGACTGCGGGCTGGCACAGAATAGATCCTCTCTCCTCTCGTTCATCATGCCACATAAAAAACAGAAATTCCAGCAGTTCATTCTGTTTATTTACCTGGCTCACACAACTCTCCCCTCCGTCAGGGACAATCACGCTTCACCCCAGTTCTGGGAAATGGGGCCGGCTGGCATTCCTGACTTGCCACTTTCTCCCTATGCACAGTGCCCACATGCTAATTAAAATTTTCGACATTTTTTAATAAACCTAATGTACATGAATGTAACTAGCGGCCACAATTCATGTTCATTACAACATTGAAATATATTATTTCAATATTTTGGTAAAAAGTCATGTTAGAGGTAAGACATACGACAGGGGGAAAGATACCACATCACTAAGCCTTCCTTGTTTTTGATTGTTATTTGCAATACTAGCTATGACTCTCTGATAAAAACAAACTCTGACAGTTCAACAATAAATTCATAAAATACACACTTATAGTACTAGAAGTACAAATGATCATCGTAAAGAACAATAAATGCTAACATTTGTTCAAAAATGGGCACATATACTCAGGAAAATATATTTTCAATGAAAGGAAACAAAATTAAAGAAAAAATTAAAAGAATTTTTGCTTGATCTTTTTTTAAAAAATGCTTCCAAGGATGTCAATGAAGCAGTAGCTGTATCTGTAAGAGAAACAATAAATATAGTTGTATATCAGTATTTTACTGTCAGGGTGTAGTTTTTGGTATATATCTCCATTTGCTTATGATGCTGCTTTCCACAGAGCCTTTTTCTTCAAACTGGGATCTATACAAAATGACTATTCTCTATTGCTCAGATTGCAGGAAATTATCAATACACGTGTTTGTTACAGATTGCTGCCGAAGTTGCTGCTCCTCTAGCTAAAACGGAGAAATTGTTCTCCTGGGTGGAGATGACCGTGGTACAGCAGAAATAACAAGGCTTATTGGACAAATACCCCCAGCAGTTCAAGCTGTCACCGGTGTTGATCTCTCTAAGGTAAATTAGGATGCAGAAAAATGTTACAGCATTAAGAATTTAGTTTTTAATATGTGATATTCTTATTTACTGTCATAAAAAATGTACACAAATAGATTTATTTTGACTTAACAGCACATGTAAGCAAATTTGGAAGTTCTGAAGTAAGTTTGAAAAAATTAACATGACAGAAATGGTAATTTCCTTCTCTAATGAAGTAAATGGGATAAATGGTAGCAGAAGAAGTTTGTGACAGGAGACAAAAAGAAATACTACACATTCAGAATTTATAAAGACAACTATGGATAGAAATTTCTTGTAGGAAATGTGTTTTGTCCAAACTTTCCAGCTCAACAGACAAAGTATCGTATTGGATAAATGTATAAAATATGTAGATGAATTACTGATTTCATAAATGAGGTAGCTGAGAAGTTTATACATATTTTCCAGTGATACAGTGAGCTGTTTGTTTTATTTATGAGAGAATGCAATCACTTATTTAACTTGATGATGTACTATTATGTTGGTAGGCATAATGATGCATTTAAAGAAGCTGATTATTATTCAATTATTTTTAAGTCAATAATGTCTCGTTTTAGGTTTTCTTGTTGAAGCAATTCAGTTTTTTGGGAGTTATCTGAAGATGTGTCAGGAAACTGGGAAGTCATAATCAAATTATTGTAGCCTATGAAGGTAGCTGGAGGGAATGCAAATGGAGCAGCCAAATTGTTCTGCAGAAATTTGCTGATGGTTGTGATTAATAAGCGGGGTTAGCAGTTGTTGAAGGAGAGTGGACATGGAAATTAATGTATTTGTGAAATGCATGTGATGGTGAGGATATCAATGGAGTACATGAGATGAGAAGGTTTTGTTTTGTTGGTGGAGGAGTCATAGTTTGGTTTGCTTTATTGTTGGAGAAATTGAAACTTATGCAGTGAACAGAATTAAAACTAAATTTTCACTTGGTATGTAAGCTGGTGGCTATGAAAATTGGTACCAGAGCAAAAGTATCATCATGGTTATAAATTACTGTCACTATTATACAATTATTATTATTAATTCATTTATGATGGCAATTCACTGTCCTCCACTTACTCCTTTTCCATTTTATGTTTTTAATTATGCTACATAATTTGAGTGTTAAATTCCATCTACTTTTGCGATTTACAAATTTTAATTTTAAATTCCTTTAGCATTTTTGGTAAAAAATTTCCCACGCCCTTACAAATGAAATTGAGTGCCAGTTTGTAGTCATGATCATCTTTTCCGTTCTGAGTACTATTCCTAATTCTTCGACAAATATCCCTCCAAGTACAGTCATCAACATATGCCTTGTACATTCCCAGCACTCTCTTCACCCTCCTGCTATCCTCCAATGACTCTCAATCCAGCTCTTTTATCATATCAGTTACTGATTGAATCCTGCGATAGTTTCCACAAACAAATCTAGCTGCTATTCTTCACAGGCCCTCCAACTCCTCTATTTGATATCTAAAATGTGGGTCCACCTTTTCAACAAATGGTCTGACCAAAGTTTTGCAACCCAATTCCAATGTTTAGTTATTCTCAGCCACATTATATAAACAAACTTTAATTTACTTATATTAGGGATACAATTACAATTATTTTCTAAACTTAGTTAATATCTGACCCCTGATCAACAATCTATCACTGCTCATCTAAAACTATCAAAAGCAATTTCTGAGGCAACCTAAAATTTTATTTCTTCATAACCAAATTTGTTTTAGTGCAGTAAATTCATTAAACAACATTACAGATCAGGTTTAAAGTCATTTGCTTAGATATTTCAGGTCATATTTCAGAGTAAACAGTTATATAACATCAAAATATAGTATTAATATTTTCATATAATGGGATTCAAAATATTTCGTAAAAGAAAACGTTACTTTCATTTTCAGAGCTATTTCAGACACTAACTAGTAAATGGGAATAGTTAACTGCACATCTAGGAATTGTTCTTAAATAAATACCAGTACTTTAAAGTCAAGTTTGCAAGGAATTAGAATGATGAAATAACATATTTAAAATTCTAGAAGCCTCAATTTTAAAGATAGGAAGACAGATTAGCTTAAAAGTAGCATGATTTTTTATTACATATATTAAATTTTGAGAGTGGTAGGTAAAAGTTAAGGGTTGTTTTTGGAGTTTCTAATGAAAATAATAGTCTACATGACAGAGGAGAAATAGGGAAAATTAGAGGAGAAATAAATTCAAAGGGGGAACTATTTTAAATGAAAGAGGAATTTTTTCTAGGAATGACACTTCAGTTGGTTTTTGAATTTATGCAATATTATGGCAGATATCTGAAAAAGAAATAATTACAATTTATCCCACAATGACTTAAATACTTTAAGAAATATCCATGATTTGAATTAACATTTTTAATTCACCCAGTTTAAAAATAGTAACACAGTGGATCTAGGTATCAAATGAAAGAGTAGAAAAATTACATCACTATAAATTATAGGAGTTATAAACACTTTTAGAATAGTGAAGAAAATAATTTTTTGTGGCTAAACTAGGATATCTAAAGAAATTTTTATTAGGATACGTTTTAACATTTAGTATCGTGTCTGCCTACTGTAAAAATTTCAAGACATTTGGAACTTTTGGATGATGTCATGAGAGCAGAGACATTTCCGGGTTCTCACGGGTCTGAGAAGCCTCAGTGTTAGTCAGTAAAAGTTAGTTGAGCAGGCACATTGTAAATTGGACAAGTGTTTGGCGTGGAAAGTTAGCCTGTAGGCAGCAAGTTATACGAGGAAAGTACTGTTTCAGCAGACATCTTGGAAATTTTGAGTGCGTGTTTGAATATACTTGCAACCTTCATGTAACCAGAAGCAGTTAGGGGTTCTGAGGGTTTGTCGGGGTTGTCTCATTTAACAGAACTTGCAATCAAATAACTTGGTGAAGAATTTCAATGCCTGCATTTGTGACTTTGTAAAAATTTTGAAGAATACAGCGATTTTAATTTCAACTTACCTTCCCTGATTAAGGTTATTCAGTCAGGTGGCGACCAGTTTTCAAACACAAACGAACTATCAAAAGGCAACACAGCACGGTTATATTTAGGTCTAAGCTGTTAGGTGCAGACTCTGTAAGCACCTTAGAATTTTGGTAAATTCCAGCTTCTCACTTTTAAGTATATGGGAGGAAGCTAACTCTCTAGTAACAGATAGCTTTCATTGCTTATAGGTTAGGAGAGGGACGCTTTATATAGCATGCTGATACTAGGACCAAATTGACCAATTAAACCCTTTCAGAAGCAGTAAAGATATATCAAAGTTAATAAAAGACCTAAATAAACTTTCTATGATAGTAGGAAAACATTTTGGTAGGAAATAGGTTAATTAACATTAATTCAATTTTCAAACAATAAACTCTGCCATATGAGAATTTCACTATTTCTAAGCCAATTTAAACTCAGTAAAGACTGTCAGTATTTAATAAAAGCCCTAAATAAATTTGTATAACAGTAAACAAACTCTGTCAATCGGAAATAAAATAATCAATAATAGTTCAATTTGGAAACAATGCTATATGAGCATTTCAACATTTCTAAACCATTTTGAAAGCGATAAAGTGACTCAACACTTAATAAAATTAATAAACTAACTTTTTATAATGATATAAAAACCTCATACTAACCTGAAGTGAGGTAATCCATAATAATCCAGCTAACCAAACAATAGATTTTTGATATGTGATATTTCACTATTTCTGGAGACTTTCAAATGAAATAAAGTAACTTTTAAATACTAATAATTCAAAAGAAAGCTAAATTCACTAAAATTCGGTAGTTTCTGGACGTGTAAATAACTTAAATAAATTTTTAAACACTTCAATAAATGCACTTTGCTTTTAACATTTTTTATCACAGAATCCTAGTAAGCTTTCAAAATAAAAAGTAGATTTCTTGAAAGAACCAAAAATCTAGTATCACACATATTAATTTCAGACCATTCCATGCAGCAGAACAGATTTTATAAAGATTCTAAAGATTATTTTATTATGAAACCATGTGTTTCACTTAGGAATTTATTGCAACCAATAGAAGCCATCTACATAGATAAAATAAATGGCAAAATAAGTAACTAAATGCACAGAACATTCTGATAATTTTTCCTTTTTGATATAAACAGCACTTTCAAAGTTATTAAATAAAAACCATATGTTATTTTAGTAAATCTTGTCAAAGCTGTAACTTCACTATCCAGGCTTCAATCTCGATAAAACTTACATCGTTAAACTTGGGAATTTTTGGAGAACACGTTGACACTGATTTTTTTAAAAATAATTTGAATTTAGTAGAAATGCACAAATTTAAATGAACTGGTATTTCCCCAAGCCGGAAATAGGTCGTGTCACTACGCGAAGGTCGAATAAGACATTTAAAACTAATCACTTAAAAGTACTCACTAAATATCCGTTGATCATCTATTAAATAGGTCTAAACACTGGCAGACTTTAATTGCTTTTTATCCTCTTGTTTGTTGAATTTGCAGGTTTATATTCAGGCTAAGCGGCAGTAGAAAGTTATGATACGGCTGTGACGTCATTGATTCTATATAAACCCGTGCTTGCATGTAACCGTATCCGTATCCTGGGAGCATTTTGTGAGTGAATCTGTGCAAGTCTGGTATAGGAGTGGGTAGGAAGCGGTTTAATGTTGGCGCCATTGAGTCGGCAATGTTGGGACTTTGGTGTGTTAGCCTGCTAGGATAACGGTTAACATGAACTTTTAAATTAGTATTTGTTGTTTAATAATACGCCATTATAACTGTTGGATATTGTTTTTATTTTCCGGATGTGTTTCGCCTCTGGCCAAGGTAACTTCAGCGAACAGTTTTGATTTTACATTTGCATTTTGAGGTGTACCTCGGCAAGAGGCGAAACGTGTCCGGAAAATAAAAACAATATCCAACAATTGTAATGGCGTATTATTAAACAACAAATACTAATTTATCAAGCAAGTGTAGTAGAAAATGGCCTACAATAATCAAATGAACTTTTAAATTTGCAAAAGGGGTTGGTTCGGTAAAATTTCTCTCCACAAACTACAATATTTTGGAAACGAGTGTTAGATTTGCCTACTCAACTGTGAAATGCATTTTAGTAAATGTGACTGAAATAAAACTTTAAATTTTTCTGAAAGTTAACTCTTGTGATTTAGTAGTTATTTTGGAACCTTTTCTAGATTTTTGGTTTACAAACAGATCTAGTGGCGACCTTCAAGCATTTAAGTTGAGTTTCTAATAGGCTACATGGTCAAATTTAAATTACTTTGTGGAGATTGCACAGAACTTTCCATCCACATAAACTGTTAGTTGAGGCGCTAAGGCTGATAATACAGCCCTGGTATCAGCCTGGTTCCTTACAACTCCTACTAAACATTTGTTTCTCATAAATTATTTATGGCAAGAAAGACATAACACACTCAAAAGTGTTAACTTGAAACAAAAAATTCCAGCAAATTCATTTTTTACCATTTTTATTATGCTGTTAGAAAAATAAGATCTGGCCAAGTCATTTAGAATTGGGATACCTTACCTGATCTAGTAATCTAGTTAAATCTGACCTAGTAATTAATTGATAGATAAGTTTGTTTAAACTTCTCTGGATATTGTTTCATCAAATGTGCTTGGGGAAAGTGAATGAGAGATGTTGTTCTGTTATTTCTAAGAGACAGATTAGCTGATGTTCCAACTTTTATATGTTGATTATTATAAATTATAGCTTGAGTAAGGTAAAAAAGAAATCCTTCTTAATATAAGTGATTGCAATTGGGGCTTGTAAATTTGGGAATGACAGTCCTACAATTTTATACTACAGTAGGGAAACTCATAACATTAAAAGTTTGTTATTTTTTTTAGGAATTGATAGATTTTATTCCATTTCATTTTAGGCAGAGTTTTATTTATTCATACCAGTGGCTGTAGCAACTTTGCAACAGCAAGTGAAAAGTGATTAATAAAAGCAGAAACTTTAAATAAATACTGATCATTTACAAACTTGATGTTTGGCTGTTCTCTTATAGTTAACTGAAATCAGAACGTTGTCCATAATTTGGAACATTGAGCAACCAAACTTTTCATTCCGTATTTTGTTGTAAAATGCTCATGAGGCAGAAGGTTTTTGACTTTGTTAAAAAAAGTAATTTTGTAAAATACTAATATCATATTCAGACATAAGACTTTTTTGTTTTGTTTTTTTCAGGTCTTGAGTAAGGTGCCTGGAGCCAAATAATATATGGAGATGAACAATAAATAATAACTGAAAACAGGACACATTTCTTTGCAGCTGAGCACCTCTACTTCTTTTTAAGTTTCTCATAAGAAGGGACCAAAAAAGAAGTAGTGGAAGACATTTCAGATGAAATAAGCATAAATCTTTTTTCTCAGGTACTCTCTGTCTTCTTTACAGTGCAAAAGAATGTTGATAGCAACAAAAAATAAATCACACATCAAAGATATCATACAGGTGATATAAAACTGCAAAAATTCATTTAAAAATATTGATTTGCATAAGAGATTTCTGATAATGCAAAACTGACAGTTATTAAGAATTGGACCTGATATAAGAATTTATCACAATATTGCCTCATAAATCCTTTAAGTGTTCTGTGTGAAGATGTTAAATCCCTATTATGTGTGCCATTTTGGTATATTCCCTTTAGTTAATTTGTGCTAAATACTGTTATATAAATTCTCGTGGATGAATGCTCATTGTTTTCACTTATTTGCAATCTGTAGTTTTAAAAAAAATGTATATTTCTCTTATGCCAAAGAGTATTGTTGAATGTCTCATATTATGACTGTGTAGCACAATTTTGAAAGTTTAAAGATGAGACCAGTTATTGCCTTTACTAATTAAACTATAAGGCTGAAAACATAACAAACACTGCCGCAAAATATAGCTTTTTTCCTGCATTGTTCGTTAGAGATTAATGCAGTAATCATCTGCCATTTTACAATATTTGATACTTCGAGCACATTTAAACTTATTCTGATAATTTAAAAGAGAATTAAAGTCATCTATCTGGTACTGCCTATTTTGTGGGTGCTTGCATTCCTGTTTTCATGCAGTAAAATAATTTTATGGCTAGACTTTTATTTTATATTCATGAAGACAATGACATTACCCAAGAAAATATATATAATAGTTGAAATTTTTGTCAAGAAGAAATGAATTAGGTTTATAATAAGAACTTATGATGTTAAAAATTATTGTCATTGTATAATGAGATTGGGAATAAAACATTTAGTGTATATTTTTAGTAAGAGATGATGTATATATAAAAAAAACTTGAAACTGAAATTTTTATAGTATGGTAACCTATTTTCATTGTATCATGGGTGATATACAATTTCTCAAAATATTCCCCTCTAGAATGAAAGTAGGTTCACTGAATAATGTTTTAGAGAAGCTTATTTTATCTCTATTTCTGGATTTATAAAAATGCACATCTCAAAAAGTACAAGTTTCATCAAGTTTATTGTTTTTAAATGATCAGTTAATATGCATTTGATGGTATTTGGATAAATTACAGGTATGTGCATCTGAGGTCTGCCAAAAACAATATATAATGATCTTACAGAAAACAGTCTTATTTATGAAAATGTAGTAAATATGAAATTTTACACTTCTTTTCTTAGCATTGTTTAAACTGCCAAGTTACATGAGATATTTGTATCCTGCAATACTCACATCACTCTATCTTCTGATTTTCATTGACTGAGATTATTTTTGTAATGCAATGTATGCTGCTGCAATATATATATATATGTTTTTACTTGTCTTTTTGTATCTCCAAGAAAAACAACTGTAATAAAAATTGACTGTATGCATGTGAAGCAAATGATAGAATTTTATTTGTTGATAACTAAAAAAAAAAAAAAAATCTGGGTAACAAAATGTCAGGAGCAGGAAGAAATTCCATGAGGTGGTATTAATATGGAACGGCAACCAACCACTTGTCAAAGTAGAAGGCATGTGATGAAAAACGTTGCACACACACACACACACACACACACACACACACACACACACAAAAACAAAATTATCTGTTATGGCTACCCAAGCCACAATGTGACACATGTTGTTTTAACCTTGTGCATATATTTTTATTTTTATGAGTAAGAACAATCCCTGAAACATTGTATTTTATTTTATTTTTTTTTAATTGTTTGTTTAATGCTTTTGGTTGCTGCAATCATTTTTCAAATGAAGGATCTACTTAATCTTTAATTCTCATATGATTATAAATACAGTTATTCATCTGAGACACTTGGATTAATAGAATTTGGAATAAAGAACTCAATAATTATTAATTTTCTGAGCAAACTTTTCGCAATTTTTTTACCATTCTCTCCGATGCAGAGTTTTATTTAATACTGATTAAAGGTATTGCATTACTTCTACCTAGAGTGTTTTTCCAGTTTATTCTGCAAGGCATGTTATTACCATACCATTGTGATAACTCTGTTTATCATGAGACATGTCACAAGAGCTTGTCAATGGTCATTGGGAGATGCACTCGTGTCATCATCTGTTTGTAAATGGTGTGTCATTTATATTATTTTGTTTTTAAATTGAGGTGGAAATTAAGTGCCACTTCAGCATTGCAAAGATGAGTACAGAAAATGTTGGCCCTCCATCTTGACCAAGGTTGTTACACCTCCCTGGTTCATTATGGCAGCAATTACTTAGCTGATCTGGTAGGTCTGATTAATATTACAGTATTTGGGAGAGACATGCTTAATACATAAACAAGTCTATCCTGAATTATTACAGCTCATCATAATGCTAGTTGGCATGAGCATTTCCTTTCAATTCCTAAAGAGAAGTATAGGTGAGCACTCAGAATAATGACATTAAACATTAGTCATAACATTTTAAGCTTGAATTGTGTGTGTTATGTAGCCTCTTCTATTCCAGTATTTCAGTAGAACTCTGAGGCCAGCTTCTTGTTTTTATTTTCTTCAAGTTTTGCTGGAACTATGTTAATACTAAAAAGGGCACCAGGATAACAGATCAATTTGTGGTTCCTTTTTCCATGGCATCTCTCATCTGTTCATAGATTTTATATATGTTCCCCTTAATATAAATACTTTGTATTTATAGTATTCATGTGTTTTAAGAAATTAATTTTTTGTTTCTATGTAACTTTTAGTTTTTAGAAAAAGTGCTTACTTCCCATTGAAAGACAATGATATTTCTGCCATTTGGTGCCAGAATGAGCTGTCGATTATGATTAGATGCTATTTAGTTTTGCCAGAAGTATTGAGTTCTGCCAGTGTTTGCATAGATCTTAGTTACTTTTCTAATGCAGCATTCCTTTTCTAAATTGCTTGGATTCTTGTATAGAATGTTCCTTAGCTTAACTCACAAATGCAGGAAAGGATAATTTTATTTTTTAAAAAAAAATTATTTTGTTTTAAAGTGAATAAAAGTTTATGACCTGTTTGAGTGATATACTAAATTTAACTGCTTTGAAACCACTTAAAGGTTTAGTAGTTACAAATTTTCCTTTTGGCAGTATATAGAGTAATTATCTCGACTATCTGCACTCATTTCACTGTTAACTATGATCAGCTGATACAGATAAAAAAAAGAAAAAGAAAAAACACACACACACACACAAACACACACAACATGACCATACATTTCAGTATTTTGGCAGATAACTTTACTCATTATAGAAGGAAAATGTATAGCTAGGGGAAACTTTGTACACATCTGAACCTATCACATGAATAAGTAAAAGATGAAACAAGAGAGGAAAAGTGGGAATTGCAGTAGTGGTGCTGGGAGAAAGCTGACATGTCGATAATTGTGGGAAAGTATAGTTGCTGCAATTGGTTTATTTATTTATTTTGTGTGGCATAAGAATAGAGGTGTGCAGCCTGTCTGTAGGTGTAAATTTTACAGTTCCAGATTTTGTTCTCAGTGTGTCATTTAGCTGAATATCAAAGTAAAACAAATAAACTTTCTAAAAATATATTTTTGATCTGTTTCTAAAAATTTCATATTTGTAAAAACATAAGTGACAGGTTTACTGATGGGGTCTTAGCTTAGGTTGAACATAAGGGGATGAATGGTGTCTAGGATTTGTCTGTAGGTCCATTCCCATCTACAGAATTCTGGGAAGATAGTTTTGTCTGAAAAAAGTCTAACAACTCTAACCAGAAAATAGATGTTGAGGTTGTTGGAGTCGTGTGAGTTGGCATGTATTCCAATATCTTCAACACCTGTTTGACACTTGGAACTTTTACAGTTTTTCCAGACACCACTACCTTTCCAGAATTCTGTATATATATAAAACTAAGGAAGGATAGCAAAATAAAATCCAACTAAATGATAGCAGCTGGGGACGATGAAAACATGGAATGCAACATTTCAGTATTGAAACTTAATTTTGTAAGTAGATAAGACACTTTTCAGATCTAGATGTGATCACATCATTGCCCACTTGGTGAATGGGGAACCCAGATAGCATTGCGTAGTTGTTGGAATCAATAATTCTGGAGACAAACTATCATTTAAAGTGGGGTATATCACCAAAGTAGTTAATGTGATTTGAAATAATCATTAATAATAATAATAAAAAAATTAAGTAGGAATATTAAATACAATATGATATTAAATATAAAACTTGAACAAATAGTAAAAATAAGTGCTTGTATCTACTGGAAAGGCCTTATTGGAGATTGAGGCCAGGAGGGTGTCTCTGGTGTCAACGATATGTTGGCTACCTAGATCCTATATGGAGAGTTCAAAGGAGCTCATGGTATCAGGGAAAACCTGATAACCGTTACTGTAAAACAGTTGTGAAAATTGTTCTATAAGTGGGTACTGGCATATTTTGCCACTGAATGAGAAAAGCTTTTGGTATACACTGTTGGCCTGTAACAAGTTTGGTGGTGAGTAAGTCACTGGTGAGATCTGTACATGAACGTTTATTTTTAAGGCATGTGAGTTGACATTAGAGGTGTGTTGTGATGCATGGGAATTATCTGTATGGTTGTGTGGGGAATCACAAGGTGAGTATTTTGTGAACCAAGATAAACTTCAGGATGGGTTCATATATATATAGAAATAAAATTTATACCCATCACTCACCAAAGTTGAAAGGAGGTGGCAGCAGCAACAAAAAGGAAAAACATCACAAACACAAACACATGCACTTTTTCAATAAAATAGAAACAAGTGACTGAGCTTGGCCAATGCGGCTACATGTAAGTATATTAAAAATTTGGGTAGGGGAGTAACAACTACTTTGAGTGTGCAGCAATCTTCAACTATGGTGGTTATTCTGCTATCCAAATGTTTAATATATCCCATTTATAGCACCTTTGTTTCCTAACAATATATGTATTACTTCTACTGGTTCTCACTGAAATTATACATTCCCACAATTATCATTGCGCTACTTTCTCCCCAACCACTGATGGAATCCCCACCCTTCCCTTCTTGTTACATCTTTAGCTCATTCATTTGGTAGGTATTTCCACTTTATCTATGTCTCACCTTTATCGTGAGTAAATTTATTCACTGAAATATTATAAAATGTATTAGTATTCTCTCTCTCTCTCTCTCTCTCTCTGTGTGTGTGTGTGTGTGCAAGGGCGTATCCAGGATCAGAAATAGGGGGGAAAACTCATATTGGTTTCGAGGAAGTGGGGTGGGGGTCTGAAACGTGACGATTTCTTACAAAATGAAATTCAAGCCTATTGAGCAAACTATTTTTATTATTAATTAACGTAGTAATCCAACCACTTAATCTAAGGATTTATTATGTAGTTAATTAAGATCATAACTGAGTTAAAGTTTTTTTATGTAAACATTAATCGTATCGGTATCTCAGAAAATTTCAATTACTTTGTTTGTCAACATCTCGCGGTGTTCTTCCATGAAATTTTCATACACACTCATCAGACATAATCCAGTGAATCTTTCCTCTACCATAGTGCTCCTGAACCAGTTTCTCACTCGCCATATGACAGTTCCATTATCACTATCAACCAAATGCAAACCAGAAACAAGATACTTTTACTTATCAAATCACACTGAAGGATAGTGAAGGTAATCATAAAATGTTATCAGACAAAAAAAGGCATCAGTTAATACTTATTGACACATATGAAACAGATTTTGTAGTCATGGATTTGAATGTGGTGCTATCTGAATTGAGAGCTGTCTGTAGACTTTCAGTTCGTGGTTGTCAGCTTTTAATTTTTTGCTGGGAATAAATTTGAGCAGACAATCTCCAGTTAACATTTCCTTCAGTGTATCACATTGTATCACTGTCAGTATCCCATAGAATGAAAATAATCATTGTACTACAATATTTATTTATGTTTCTTCTATCATCCATGAATTAAAAAGAAAGGCTATTTTTCGGTTTTTGTGGTAAGTAGCAGGCAAGAAAAAAATTGAAATAAAATATCATGAACTGTTATTTGAAACAGCTTTTTGCTTTTTGCTTTTTTTAAAAGAAATGTGCTAAACTAGATAAAATTATGTATTTATTGTAGATAATAATTATTATTTCATATTTAGTAAAGCAAGGCAGACAGTCAACCATGGGCATTTTTTGTGGCCTCAAGGTTGAACTATGATTCATGTGGCGGGAAGGGATGTGACCACATCTTTCCCCCTGCCATATGTCTCGCCTCCCACATGAGTAAGACTAAGGTCGAAATATTGTGCAATTCGCGTGTTTCTGTGTTTTTACGTGTCTCGCCCTCCTGCCTTCATCTGTGGTAAGTGACGGGTAACTGTTTATTTTCCCTATCCTATCTTATTTTCAGTGCCTCGCGGCAGTTTCTTTGTTTCCTTTATCCAAGAAAAAGATTTTTCCAGAATATTAAACATTTAGTGTAAAGTGGATACCATTTATTCAGAATCAGTTTACACACAAATATTTCACAGATTTAACATTTATCTTTCTGATAATTACCCATCTCTCCATCCATTTTTCAAGTAGTATTGTTACAGGAAGTTTACATAAACAGTTTAACTATTATTCAGATGGTAACTTTAAAGAAAACTTGCTATTTTTCTCAAGCTGTGATACATAAAAAAGTATCTATTCACTGGTTTGTGCTTTACGGTGCATTAGCAACAGGTTAATTATCTTCTTTATATTATGTTTAATACTCATGTATAGTGTAGTGTGCAATAAGGACTCACATGAAGCAAAATACAGCAAAATAATATTTTTAAACACTGAAGACAAAATTAGTAATTGTTATACTTCCAGATTTTTTTGTTTTTCAAGCAACAACATGTTAATCCTTACCAAGCTGTTGAAATGGGATTGAAATATCTTTAACCATTTATATTTGAGTATATAAATTCTCTCTTGTTAGTAATGATCATTAACTTGTAAAACAATCCAGAAAATTATTGGTACATTGTCACTTACATGTAAAAAAATATGTTTCATCTCTGTAACACCCTAGACACCAGACAAACCCCTGACCTCAATATATGCTAAACCTGTCACTCACTATTTTTCAGTTAGTTTTCATTTATATTTTTCAACATATCTATATATTTTTGTATCTTTCTATTGTTTATTCTTATAATGGGTTCAAATTACATTTTTAAACACCTTTCATTTTACCTCGACTGATCATCACAGAAATTATTCAGTTTTATGTATTTCATTGGTCAACTTTATCCCTCCACCACTGATTCAAACCCTAAATTCTCACATTTTTTATCATTGTTTGAGTCATGTTGCAGGTCTGGAATAGGGATGTAATGTATATCTGCATCCAGAAGTGTGGAACTTTTGTGTGAAATCATACATCCGCTTTCACATCTACATCCATTAGTTTTAATTCTGATGTATAGTAGATGTTTTCTTTACATTGAAAAATATATTATTTCTTTCTCTTTATATGAGATTTTGTACATCGGCGCTTAGCTAACAACAAAGCGGTTGTTTTTTTCTGACGATCTTTTAGTAAAAGTAACACTGAACTGAATGGTGTTATTACCTAAGTGACGAATTTACAAGCATAAACTTGCATGTAAAGTAAAGTAGCCTATTCACATAGGACATCCATGTAGAACTACCGTAGAATGCACTCACCCAGTCACGCTAATAGAAGGGGTCTAATAAAATGTTCCATGCAATCCTCTCCACTCATTCACCATATGTAAATATCGCAAACTTGTAAGATGTTTCTTCCAATAGCTTCCTCTGATATACACAGCTGTTTGGGCTGCAAGGATCTGTTTTGGTTGCCTGGGAATCCAACACATGTAGTCTTGTAACCTCTTTCATTACCCATCAAGAGTTC
Source organism: Vandiemenella viatica (assembly GCA_031002005.1). Classification (NCBI taxonomy): domain Eukaryota; kingdom Metazoa; phylum Arthropoda; class Insecta; order Orthoptera; family Morabidae; genus Vandiemenella; species Vandiemenella viatica. The sequence goes on along the minus strand of CM061914.1, from coordinate 25,421,091 downwards.
TTTATCGAAAATTGGATTGTCGTAAGTCCTACAAGTCGTACTGTGAATGCTCCACTAGAGCGGTGGGAAGGTGGGTGGCAGGCACAGAACCAGTGTGGTGGTGAGTGGAAACACTCTGGCCTCGCATTCGGGAGGATGCAGGTTTGAATCGCTGTCTGTGCATCCAGATTTGGGTTTGCCAAAATCACTACAGGGGAATGATTCCTTTAAAAGGCCATGGCTGAATTCCTTCTCATTCCTATTCCCCATCCATTCCCACCTCTAATGACCTCAGCATCAACAAGGTATACACCTTGGAGATGTGCATGGCCTTTTGCTGACGCTTGAATTAGTTGCACCACAAACTCCGCACAGTTTATGTGACAAAGACTGATTTTAGACGTGTGTGTAATTATGTAGATAATTTAATTAACTTGTGAAATCACCCCTCGTATTTTGTTGTTAAAACAAGAGGCAAAAAATTAATCAATATGCCAGTTTTTACGGAAATAGACTTTACTTATGAAAAAAAGATTAAATTTAGCATAAAATATACACTTATTTTGAATTCAAATTTATTTTTGATAAAATATTAAAATCTGAATAGTTATAAATTTATTTTTCAACCTCTGCATCCGGGTCCACAAAACTTCTGTGGATGTCAACCGCTGAACCTTCACATCAGCATCCGTAAATATGACTTTTGTTACATCCCTAGTGTGGATGTGCTCACATTTTACACCATGCTATACATCTCACCTTATATATGACTAAAGTTATTAACCGAAATATTGTGAATTTTGTTTGTGTTTTTTACATGTACGTTTGACCCTCTTGACTTCTTATGTGGTAAATGATGAGTTTTTTCCATTATCTTATTTCAATGTCTAATGTTAGTTTCTTTGTCTCCACTACCAAAAGTATCAATTTTGCAACATTATAAGGGTTCATTCTTTAATTTAAGTAGTTCATGTTGTAGATGTTGTAAAAATAGGTTAAAAAATAATGATTATATATTCACACATATTCCTTTACTTCAATTGAGGGTTATTCTCATAGACATAAAATAAGATAAAAATAGAGAAGGAACCACTAGTTGCCCAAGAAAATGGCAATCTCATATGAACATGAAAAAAGACACAAAAACAAAATTTTAAAATTTTTGGTTTTAAGTCCAGTTGTGGAATAATATGGTATGCCCCGTAAAACATGCTTCTAGCTGTGATATGAGGTAGTGGGGTTAGGGATGGGATTAAATCTCAGTTAATTATGAATTTCATCGTGTGCTGTTGTTCTGCCTATAAAGGGATTAAAAACAAAAATGTCAAATTTTCCTGTTTTGATGTCTGGTAGCTCAGTGGTTAAGGTGGCTGACTGGAAATTGAAAGGTCCCTGGTTCGAATCCCCTGTCTCAGCGGTGATTTTCAAAGGCCGTTTACCTGATGTTTACCTCTGGCACAGCTTGCAGAATACTTCATGGTTCAGATTCCACATTAAAATGTGGGTCCTCTGTGCCTGGCAGAATTACTGGGTTAGGTTAAGGTAGCCACAACAGAGGCACATTCTCGGAAAATCGAAATTGGTGACTGAATCCTTTAGGGATATCCTGGCCATTAATGCGATATGAATTAATATTATTATTATACCCTCTTCTTTTTTTAAATAATGTTTTCTTCATCTGTCCTTATTTTCTTCCCTGATGGCTATTTAGTTTCATGAATATTTTAAATTATTGAATTTTCTCTACTCTGCAAGATTATTGTGAAACAGGTTTTTCACTTGGCACACAGTTGGCTCTTTCACAGACCAAATCGCATATATTTACCAAATGCAATGCTATAAGGATGATTTCTTACTTTCTTTATCAGTCTTCTACTAGCTATTGACAACAATCAGAAGATTCTGTTGCTCATAAAGGAAAGTTTTCTTTAGGGTAGATTTTGAATAATTTCTTATTATGAAAATAATAAAAGAAAGGCAAAATAAAGTGATCACATACTACAGATGACGACAGCAGTTAATACACACACTAACAAAATTTCCATATAAAACCTTACTTGTGTATAAGTCATGTGCCGAGTCTCAATATATACACATCCACCCCCCTCATCTTCTGATTCATTCTTATATATGAATAGTTTCCGTTTAGGAAAATATTGTAAAGTGTGTTTGTATTTGTGTGTTCTCTTCTTCCCTCCTGCCTTCAAGTATGGCAAGTGATGAATTTACTTTTTCCATCATTTCTTATTTTCTGTATCATTATTATGGTAATTTCTTATTATTTTAGCTTTATAAAAAAATAGAAATTTGTGTTTCTATTCATCCTTAGTGATTTTTTTTTAAAATGACTATTTACATGAAGACAAGAATGTACAATACAAACAGAGATCTATAATGATACAACATTTATTTGTCCCTTCATAGCTCGAATCTAATGATTGTTTAGTAATGCATTAAATTTGTTTATTGTGTATGTTGCATGTGTACTATCTTCTTTATTACAATTCTTGTGTGATTACACTATCACAACCTGTTTATACTATCAGTCAAAATCTAAAGAGTATTTCATGTGCTGTAATACTACCTTCGATTATGTGTTGCAAATTATATAATGTGCATTAATTCTTAAGAAGTGAAACCTGTATTTTTTGGGAAGCTATAAAATTAGTTACTTTTGACCAAAATTCTTTCTAAATAATGACACATATAATGAACATATGTTTGTGGTGCACATACATTTCATTCCTTTCTTGCAGCTTTTGATCCAGTTGCAAATTTTACAAAGTTACTTGTGCCAAACATTATCTCATAAAATAATTTATAACTGATTCAGAATGTTTTGCAGTGTTGTTACCACATCACATTAGATTACAAAATGGTGTACTGGGTATATTAAAATTTTAATGATAAGCCACTTTTATGATATTGATAACTACTGTGCTTAGTTACTGAACAATAATTGCGTTTATGCTATTCATATGGTTCCTTTTTAAGTGTGAGGAGCTCAATAGTAGCAGTTATTTTGCATTTTGAGCTTTCACTGCCAGTCTCTCAATTTGTCTATAAACATTTATAAATACTAATATAAGAAGATGTTAACATAATTTTTACTTTACTTCCAATGAAATATTTAGTGACCAAATGAATTAAATTTTTCTATCTTCCTTCCACAATTTACATTTCAGTTACTGTTTTATTTTGCAGCATAATTAATAATAATTGTTATTATTATTAATTTAATTGCAATGGTGCTAAAACTCCGGTGGCAATTACCCAAGTCGTCCATTTACCCCCTTTTTTTTATAGACATATATTTATTAAAAAATTTCTTCTACAATTAGAATGTTAAATTCATCCCCCATTCACAAATTATAATTCTAAATTCCTTACACGTTTTGGAAAATTATTCATCACTACACTTGGTAATTTGTTTCAATCCCTGAACCATTACCAACAAAAGAAAACTTTCCCACTCCCTTATGCATGAAATCAAGTGCAATCTTGTGGTCATGGTTCCCTTTTCTCTTCCATGCACTGTTCCTAATTCTTTGACCAATATCCCACCAACAAATGCCCTGTAAATTCCAAGCATTCTCTTCACCCTCCTCCTTTCCTCCAATGGCTCCCAGTCCAGCTCCTTTATCACATCAGTTACTGACTGGTTCCTGTGATAATTTCCAAATCTAGCTGCTCTTCTTTGCACACCTTCCAACTCCTTTATTTGATAATCAAAATATGGTTCCCAAACTATACCACCATAATCAACCAATGGTCCAATCAAAGTTTTGTAACCGAACTCCCTAACTACTTTGGTACATCCTCTCTTCACACTCTCTGTAAGAATGAAGAATTTTGTAACCTTTTCCTACCACCTGCCCAATTTGCTCTGACCAATTGAGTTTGTTATCAGAAATTATGCCAAGGTATTGACACTTCAAGCTTTCAACAAGCAATTCTGACCACACTAGATAATCATAATTAATCTTCTTTCTTTCTTTTTTTAAAACTAATAAGCTGATTTTTTTTGGCATTTATCTTTATTCCATGCTGACCAACCCATTTAGATATTCTATCCAGGTCACCCTGCAGCTGTTCACAGTCTTCACCTGTTTTGATCCTATTGTATACCATTATAATATCTGCAAAATACCTAGACTCTGACCGTAACCCATCAACACATTCATCCATTAAAGTATTGAGCAGCAACGGTCTCAATAAACTACCCTGTTGCACTTCCATATTTACTTCCACATCTTTTTATATGTATCTGATACTCTAACACTTTGCTTTTAGGCTTTTAAGAATTCCTCTACCCAACAAGTAACTTTTTCGTCCAATCCAATAGATTTCAGTTTATTTAAAACCATTTTATGGCTCATTCTGTCAAACCCCTTAGAAAGATCTTGTGCCACCCTATAAACTTGGCCTCCCTTGTTCAATTCATCTGAAATACCTTGCATATAGCCCACCATCTGGGATTCACATGAATATCCTTGCCTAAAATCATGTTGTTGATCTGAAAACCAGTTTCTTTCTTCACAGACATTTCTGATATAGTTGGATATCAATTTCTCCATCATTTTGCCTATCACTAAAATCAAATTAATAGGCCTGTAATTTTCAACCCTATTTGTAACCACTCCTTTATGAACCGGCACTACTATCACTCTTTTCCAATCCTCTGGTAAGCAGCAAGACTCCAAACTCATTTTAAATAAAATTTCAAAGCAAGGAACAAAATCATATCCCACAATGATTAATAAATCTGTAGTAATATTATCTACAACAGGCCCTATACATTTTTTTTTAGCTTTCTGAATTTCTTCATAATTTCTTGAGAACTCATTTCAAATTTTGTGGTTTCCTCATTTATACTCTTAGGGAGACTATCCTCTCATTCATTCCCTCTCAAAACAGGATGATTGTCCCTAGTTGTATCACTAAACCAGTCACTCAATATCTCTGTAGTTTTAAAATCCTCAGTGACATCAACTCCATTCTTATGTACAATAATCTTCACCTCAGTTTTCTAATATAGCCATAGAAGTTTATAAATGCATCATTCATTGGTCCTCCTGCACCAATAATATTCTTCATAAACCCATCCTTTGCTTCTCTTTTTCTCTTATTAATTGCCTGTTTAGTTGTTTTAAGTAGTCCCTACTTCTATGTTGTGTTCCCATCTCATTAGCCTCATTAACCTTCTCACTTCCCTATTGTAGTATGTAGGTTCTGTATTTATCTTTATTTTCTGCTTTGGAATAAACAGTTGCCCTTTTTTATTATCTCCTTAAACTCTTCCAATTTCGCCTCCACTGTACTTGTGCAATCCTTCAATTTGTTGAACCTTTCCCTGAAATATCTCTTCAGTTCTAAAGTTTGTTCCTTTTTGTAATCATACCCTTTTATCCTCCTCCTGTTTTGGCCACTGGTTTACTGAATCCCCTAATATCGATCAGTACCACACAGTGATCACTTATTCCTTCAGTTACTTGACACCCTACATAATTTTCATCAGGTTTTATTAGAAAGATATCCAACATATTTGATCCCCTCATATTCAGCTCTACCACTTGTGTAAAACCATCTTCCCATATTAAGGTATTTGCAAATCTCTGTTCCCATGTGGTGTTTATCTTATTTCCCACCCAGTTGACACCTTGTAAATTTAAATCCCCTCCAGTAATAGCAACCATTCTATGCTCACCTTTGAACAGTGAATGTGAAGTTAGTTTATCTCCAAGAATCTCATTATTCAATTTTGTATTTGATTTATGGTTATCAATATCTTAGAAAAACATATCTCAAAAAATTAATTTAATCAACTGCTGTCAGTTTATCCTTACTGTGTTTTGTTTCTTTTCTGTTTGTTAAAATATTTCAGCTTACAAAATTTTCAGCTACCACACTATTCGAAAATAAAACTAAGAAATGATATTATTGTTTTTTGATACTGTGGATTAGGTTTTTAAATGTAACTCACTATTCTGTTGTTTATAATTTTTTTGATTAACAAACACTGATATGTGCTTTCATAATGCACATCAACGGAGAACAGTATTTTTAATTAGTGTTACATCAAAATTATCTCAATATTAATACAAAATGGTTTTAGAAATTTTAAGCAATCAATAAAAATATACAATATCAGTCTGAACAGGGATAGAAAAAGGAAAACCATAATTTTCCAATGTGACCATAGGATAGTTCCACCAATAAAATAAATGATGACAACAGATACACAAAGTTTTAGGTGACATTTTGGTTAGTCCCTTGTCTGAATATTATGGGGAGATGCACATTGTGACTATCAATTTCAGAAGTTTGGAAGGAGCATTAAAGGAGGATATCTATATTTTCTTTTATATAAAAATTATCATAGAGCACAATCAGTAACTGATATGGTAAGGGATCAGGGGTTAGAGTCATTGGAAGAGGAGAAGGTAAACATTGGCAATGAGGTCTCTATGGATATTGCAAGTATTTGGAAAGAAAGAGAGAATCATCATCATAAAGCATTACTTCAGATTTAAAGTAGTTAGAAAGTTTTCATTTGCATGTGAAGGAGACAGGAACTGTAACATATTACTGAGGAATGTGTTGAAAAATTATCTGAGATGGCTAAAGAAATTAAAGGAAAATTTATGTAATTTGAAATCAGTCATAAAGGGAAATTTAATTAGTCTTGTACAGACACATGGAATGGAGGAAATTCATTGTAGGTGTCCGTGGTAGGGTAACCATATATCACATTTTCTCCACCATACGATTAAAGTGTCATCCAAAATTTTTGTTATTTGCAAATTCTAAATAATCTAGAAAAAGGAAGATTGTATTGGTTTCTATTGTTGTATGAGAGGGTCTAAGTTAAAGTGTTTGAATGGCTGCTTCAGTCATTGCTTAAGGTTTTTAAGTTGTTGATTTACGATTTTTCCTTAGATGTTGCACCATCCAACAACACGGAAACTCTTTCATTTTATATATAAATGTATTACAGTTAGCCCACACAGTGGTTCCATATTTACAATGATAACTCAAAATATCAAAATTAATAAAATAAAAATTGATATTTCAATTGCCAAATGTTCATTGGAAGTAAAGTAAGTTATTATTATGAATTGATATTAAAAATTCACTCAGATGGTTACATACTTCATTCATAAAACAAAAGTATTCTATTAGGAATCATTGTGTTGTTTGTAATCCTTATTTTTACAGTCTTCATGACCTTATTCTTTGGTAAATCTGTGAGACTGAACAATTGTTAGAAGTTGATTCAGTGTTTGGCAAATGGAAAATATTGTGGACTACTGAACAAATAAATTCCAACAGCAAAGTGACCTGCTGTATCCTTACAGAAATTTTACAAGTTATGAAGAATGTAACTATTTGGTCTTAATAATTTTCTTTTCTTAAAAAAAAGGGTTTTTTTCTCTCCCCCTTTTATGTAAATAATTTCATCACAGAAGTCAGTGCAATTTGTTGTCACTAAGATGTGTTCACTGGATTAGCGTAATCTAGCCTTTTTATAAAATACCAAAAATTGTTTTAGATTATGGAGTGGTCTTGCATATTTCTCTGTTAGACATGTTTGTATATGAGTAGTGCTGATTAGCTGTTCAATTATTTTCTGTGAGATAAACATATATTGAGTGAATATTTTTCAATAAATGGTGATAAGGAAACTAGTTGTTAATCTTTTTTTTTACCTGTCCATACATTTATTACCTCCGATATATATTTGGTTCTGATTAGATTTCATTTGGTTGTTTCAATCCCATTTTACAACAGCAGAAAAATAGAAACAAAACATTGCCACTTGTAGGTTAAATAATTAGCATCACCATACACAAAAAAATATTGTTCCCACAGTCCTTTTCATTTACACGATTTAAAGGAGGGAATTCTTTCCACTGGCATAACAATAGGGTGGCAGGACAGGCTAAATACCCCATGCCCCCACCTGGAGGGGCTTTGGCCCTAGAGGGGCCCCCTTCAACAAACAGCCCCTGCCGATTTTTGCTGTCCGGGGCAGCAGTAGTGGAATTAAAAATGGTCGCCCATAAATTGAATGTCCCGGTTTGTCCCCACCTTGCTTAGATGTGGCACTCAGGGGAGGCCCTATCAGATGAATTTGCCATGGGCCTCAACAGTATAGTTACACCACTAATTCTTTCATAGAAGCTATAAAGCAAAATCTCTTTTAGTTTGAATCCAAAGATAACATTTTATTTCTTTTGGTAGGACACTCCTTAAAGATGCTGCAGTGTATCTTAGCCATATCATAACATTTTACAATGACCTTCAAGAATGTTATATTTAGTCCTCTTTTTATAACTATAGATGCCACCTTCCATAATTTAAAAAGGTTTGAAGACATGAAGTGTAGTAAGCAAAGCATTGCAAGAAAACACAAGGAATTGTATGACCAAATCTGATAAACAGTATAAAAAACATTTGTGACAAATACAGATACTTTATGTATTTTGAAGAGGAAAATGCCAAGAGACAGGTAAAAATATTTTTGTTTTATAATTTCCACGTCTCAAAAAATAATATAAACAGTAATGCTAACAATATCACAAAATCTGCACTTGTTGGAGAAAGTGATGAGGGGATGTACGAGGGAAGTAAAAGAATTGGGTTACAAAACTTTGTTCAGACCATTGCTTGAATTTGGTGGTGTAGTATGGGACCCACATTTTGAGTATCAGATACAGGAGTTAGAGAGGTTGCAAATAAGGGCTGCTAGATTTGCCTCTGGAAATTATTGCAGAATGCAATTAGTAACATCATATGATAAAGAGCTGGAAGTGGATTCATTGCAAGACAAGAGGAGGATAAAGAGGGTCATGGGAGTTTACAAGTCGTATATTGGTGATGAGGCATGGAAAGATATTGATGTAAGAATTCAAAGTAATGCATGGAAGGTAAAAGATGACCATGACCACAAGTTGGCACTCGATTTCAGGCACAAGGGTGTAGAAAGATTCTCTTTTTTAGGTAAGTATGTCAGGGATTGGAATAAGGTACCAAGAGAAATGATGAATAATTTACCAAAAATGTTGAAAGAATTTAAAGTTAAAATTTGAAGAAGGCAAATCTAGGTGAGTGCAGGAAAGGGGGATGATGGGTGTGTAGGGTATTTGCCACCAGAGTGTGTGTTCCACTTGCAATTTAATTAAATATTATTATTATAGTAATAATTATACAATTATAAGATTGTTATTAATGAACTGTAATAGTGTATTGAAAAAGTAAGAGAGTTCATTAACTTAAAAGAGATACTCAAAACCACAAGTAGTTATATGTGTAGAGTAATGGTTAAAGGAGGAAGTAATAAACAATGAGGTACTGTCCCAATGGTTATCTAATGTACAGCAAAGAGAAAAGAGCAATTGGTGGAGGGGTTAGCAAAGACTACTGCAATTCACTGGTGTTCAACTGATCTCTGGGTTGATAAAAAAGAAAATATTAGGGTCTTGGTAACCTACTGTAGTGGATGATTAGAATGATGATGTTGAGGCTCTTGATGAGAATCTAAATTCATTTTCCAGATTCCTGAGGAGAGCATAGATTGGATTTAAATTTACCATATGTTGTTTGCAAAGAAAGTAAGATTAATAACATACCGGTAAAGGAAGAGAGGTTTGAAAATGTCTTTTTTGGGTAAGTATTACACAAGTGGCAGTGTAGAACACAAGAGGCACAAATTTGGAGAAATTCATAATAAATGTTGATAATGTCTGAAGTAATTACAGGAGTAAGTCATCATAAGGCATTTCTGTTGGATATTAGAGGGTACAATATACCAGTGGACAAAATTGAAAGTTGCTATAGGCAAACTACAAACAGGCATATATTTTAGAAATGAAGATATGTTTCATGAAAAGGTTTAGTATGTTGAACAGGAGCACGAGTCACTGAGGGAACAATTAAAGGAGATCAAAAACATTGGGGATGAAATATTTATTCCCAAAACAGAAAATAACGAAAAGTAAAAAACCAACATTTCATAACTGGGAGGTGAGGGCAGTTAAAGGTTTGGTTAGAAGGCAGTAGGCAACACTTGCAACAACTCAGCAAGGAGTTAATAGCATGAAAGATGGATTTATTAAGGGGGACAACTGAACGTTGCCTCTAGTAATTTTGATGGCTGTATTAAAAAACTGAAGGGATGGGAAGTTGTTTTGATAAGGATATTTTAGTACAGTGTTTCCCAATTAGTGGTATGCATACCCTTAGGGGTATGTGAGGTAACTTCAAGGGGTATGCACAGTAATATCTTGACTAATGTAGTCGCTAAGATAAGTGATAAAAAATGATTAAGAAAACATTACTGTCACCAAAATATATTTTAAGACTGTGGCACAGGCAGCTATAAGGGGTAAGCAAGGCTGAGTTTTTCTTGAGGTGGTACTCGGGAATAACTAATGGGGAAGCACTGTTCTAGTAGATAAGGATGAAGAAGAAATTACTGAGGATTTGAGAAAGTCAAATGTATTAAGCAACTTATTGAATGAGACCAATAAGGACTATTTTCCAGGGAAGAAAGTGTTAAAATGAGAAGAAGAACTTTGCAATATCAGTAAAAATATGTATTCTAAAAAGATTCTGTGGATATCTTGAAGAAACTAGAAAACTAAAAATGCATAAAGCGGGACTCAGTGTATAAAATTATGACACATGTATTAAGATAGTTGGGTAAAATATTGTACCTTACATTGTGATATATTTAGATTGAGTCTGAACTCTTGTTGCTTACCAGAGAACTAGGAAAAGTGCAATAATAGTATCAGTCCTTGAAGGAGGAGCAACAAATAGTGTTGAAAATTACAGGCTGATTAGTTTGACATTGGCTGTAGGTAAATTGATAGAGAAATGATATACAACCACATCAGAATCAGTCTGTGATGAAAGAAGCTTGACTACAAATTTGTAACTATGGTTTTTGGCAAGGATATTCATGTGAATCTCAGTGCGGTATATGCAAGATATTTCACGCAAAATTGTCAGGTGAGACCAAGCTGATACTGTAGCATCTAGAATTTTCTAAGGCACTTGACAGTGAGCCATAAAATGGAGGTAATAATGAACGATTGAAGTGGACAAACAAGCAATTTTCTGTTTAGTTGAACTCTTAAAATAATGAAAGCATTGAGTAATTGTTAAAGGTGTCGCCTCACATTTGGGAGGACTGGGGTTCGAATTCCTGCCCAGTCATCCAGATTTGGGTTTTAAATGGTTTTGCCAGCATGTTTACTACAAAAGCCAGTGGCCAAATTCCTTATCGTTCCTTGACCCAAGTCCTTTGTCACCTTTAATATTTTTGACAACAAAGAGGCATAGAGCCCAAAAAAAAAAAAAAAAAAAAAAAAAAAAAAAAAAACAACTCTTTATTTCTATTAATATCTAAGTTTATAAATGCTGTTCACTCTAGTCATCAGCCACAGAGATGTAAATCCTCACAAGCTTTCAACTACCACCATAGCGATGAATCTTATTTTTTTTTACAAAACTAATGATATGTTTCATTTTAAAAAAAATATAAGGCTTTATATTTTACGTTGAAGTTATTAGAGGTAAGAAAGGATTGTTGGCATGAAATGTCAAAATTAATTCAACGCCTATTAATGCAACGTTCATGCAATTTGGCTGAAATTATTTCGGAAATTTGAATTCAGTTTAGCCTCCCGTATTCCAGGACTAAACATTGATGCTGCCCTGATAGGTTTGGTATGATAAATGTAAGTTGGTACTAACGTGCTGACGACATTGGACATTTGCTGAAATCTGGCTTAATTTGTGATAAGTCTCGAGTGCTTCTATCAATATCATCTCATAAAAATGTTTATGATGTAAGACACTGGGAAGATAGCTTAAGTAGTGATGATTTCCATATGTACGTGTCATCTACAATGATATATTTTGTTCAAAGATGAATAGTTGTACCAAAGAGCTCATATTAACAGCATTTCCAGAAATGAATGAATAAGTTTCTTAATTTAGCAGTGTACAAGATGCAGTAAAAGCACACATACTGGAAGGAATGTTCTAATTTTCTGAGCAGCCTGCTTTCGCGTATCTCAGGAAACCATTGTGAATTAGACCATGTCGAATTACCGAGGAAATTATGTCAGTAGCGTATAAAACAAGGCCTCCAGCAGTGCTTGAACAGTTTTACAGTTGGTTGAAAATGAGGGCAGTAGTGGACTTCCTTCAAAACTCCCATGAAAATTACATCTGGAAGCTCAAGAGGTTATAGCGGCATTCAGCAGGTTGGAGGTCAAATACCATCCGGCTATTCTGATTGCAGTCTTCAATGGTCTTCTGCTGCTGCTGCTGCTGCAAGGGTGCAAAAGCAACATCCATAGAGGTATGTTATGTTTAGCAAATATTAATTTCTTAAAATATATTTTTTCTGATAGTATAGTTCCAATCTTTTTTCTTCCATTTAGGTATAGATTGGTGTTACCAGACGGGCAGCACAGCTCGAGTTCATACCCACTTTTCTGTACCAATAACAGGGCAGAAAATTGTAGTAGAATTGTGGGCAATGGTAAATACAACTGTGTTAAAGGTGATACCTGAAAACATAGCTGTGGTGAGGTAAAACATTCCCAACTACATGTTGTATGGGGAATATTTTTTATAATTACTTCCAGAGTAACTCTATTTATGTCTAATGATATTGTTTGTGATTCATGATTACTGAAACTTAAACTTATTACTAAGCCCTGGACTTTCAGGATCTAAAAAACTAAATTTAGGTTTATTCAGTTCATGTTTTAGGCTCTTATAAGCCTTTAAAATTCTAATTTAGGAATCTACACATCTTTAAGGGAAATAAAGTTTAAAACACAAAATATATATAAAAACATTGTGATTTTATAATACAATGTCAAGTACTGCTTTAAAACTTCCAAACATCACCTTACTTGTTCACATTAAAACACGCGAGCTAAGCCACTATTGTGTTCAATACATTGTGTCTTTATGGTGGACTTTAATCCACTCATTTAAAACTTCTAACATGACACTGTCATAGATACAACTGGCCAGATTGCCAAGGTGACATTAACTTGAATCGATGTAGAAAAAGGAAAGAAAATTTCGATTTAGAATAATAAAATAACATTTTCAAAAAGGACGGGGGAAAGGAGGCGGCTGTAGTATTTTAATAAGTTACTGTTTCGAAATTTGCCTGGAGGTCAAGGAAATCTACAGCAAACCATTTCAGAACAGCCGACGGTGGTGTTCGAACCTATGGCATCTCCCGAGTCCAGATTACTAGCCCACGGCCCAAACCACTGAGCTGATCCTGTCAGTCATTTGTTTTATTTAAGTGACAAATTACAGTCGGATTGGATCAGTACATAGAATTAGTCCCTTTTAGGATCTGAAAACCGAATTAGCTCATTTTAGGTCATAACATAGAAATTAGGTTCTTTTAGGTCCTATTAAATTTACGAATATTATTAATTTATACAAGATACGAAAAATAAAACTAAAATATGGAGAATATTCATTTGTGAACAAAATAGGTGCAAACCCAAGAATCCAGGGAAAGTAGTTGCATTCTCATGTTGTCCTTGCAGTTCCGAAGTAATTTTCAGCTATCTTTTCTAGATAAGTCATTTTATGAATGAGAGTAGCAGTGCATATAGGTCATTTACAATTTTTTGCCACCACTGATGATTTTTTCTCCCCTCAATGTAATTTTCTATTTCTTCCATGCTTGTTTTGCAGCATTTAACACTTTACTAAATCAATAGTGGCAGCTTATTTCTGAATCAATATGAATCAATTTTTAAATAACATAACATAATTTAATCCCTGTTTTTGCCACTTTTCTGCATATTACACACATTACATGTGACACATAGTTTATTTTTGATGAACAGCTAATAACAACTTCTATGTGCACTGCCGTCTTGAAATCATATATATTATTTCTCTAAGGTATTTTTTTGTCACAAGCCTATATCTTCCTTCATACTTAACTGAAATCAATGAATGAGGGGTCATTTTAAAGCTAATAATCTTCACTTTGGTCACATAATATTTTAAGAAATAAAGTTTTTGAAATTCGACCCTTAAAGGGCGAAAATGTCAATATTTCTAAAATGCTGTTTTCTGTGTTACGAGTCATTTATCTCCCTGGATACCTATCTGAAATCGTTTAATGAAGTATCATTTTAAAGATTAAGATCTCCGCTTTAGTGACCTCATATATTAAGACAGAAATTTTTCGGAATTCGACCCTTAAAGGGCAAAAGTATAAATATTTTTGCAATTCGTTTTTGTGTCACGAGTGATTTATCTCCCTTAATATCTAACCGATAGAGATAAATGAGGTATCATATTAAAGAATAAGGTCTCTGCCATGGTAACATTGTATTTTAAGAAAGGAATTTTTCTTAATTCGACCCTTAAAGGGCAAAAATATTAATTTTTCTAAAATGCGTTTTTTGTGTCTCGAGCCATTTATCTCCCAGGATATCTAACTAAAATCGAGAAATGAAGTAGGATTATCAGGAGTAATGTCTCAGCTTTGCGAAATCATATTTTAAGAAAGAATGTTTTTGGAATTCAACCCTTAAAGGGAAAAAGTATAATTTTTTCTATAACGCATTATTGTGTCACGAGCGATTTATCTCCCTTGATATATAACCGTTATAGATAAATGAGATATTATATTAAGGACTAAGCTCTCCGCCGTGGTAACAATATATTTTTATAAAGGAATTTTTCGTAATTCGACCCTTAAAGGGCAAAAATGTTAATTTTTCTAAAATGCTTTTTTTGTATCTCGAGCTATTTATCTCCCTGGATATTTAACCAAAATCGATAAATGAAAATGGAATATAAGGAGTAATGTCTCAGCTTTGCGAAATCATATTTTAAGAAAGAATGTTTTTGGAATTCAACCCTTAAAGGGAAAAAGTATAAATTTTTCTATAACGCATTTTTATGTCACGAGTGATTTATCTCCCTTGATACCTAACCGTTATAAATAAATGAGATATTATATTAAAGACTAAGGTCTCCGCCGTGGTAACAATATATTTTTAGAAAAGAATTTTTCGTAATTCGACCCTTAAAGGGCAAAAATGTCAATTTTTTTAAAATACGTTTTTTGTGTCTCGAGCCACTTATCTCCTTCGATATTTATCCAAAATCTATAAATCAAGGAAGATTATGAGAAATAATGTCTCAGCTTTGGTGACATAATGTTTTAAGAAAGAAGTTTCTGGAATTCAACCCTTAAAGGGAAAAAGTATAAATGGTTCTACAACGCATTTTTGTGTCACGAGTGATTTATCTTCCTTGATATTTAGCCGATATAGATAAATGAGATATCATATTAAAGACTAAGGTTTTCGACGTGGTAACATTATATTCTAAGAAAGGAATTTTTCGTAATTTGGCCCTTAAAGGGCAAAAATGTCAATATTTCTAAATTACATTTTATGTCTTTCGAGCCTTTTATCTCCCTGGATTTTTAACCAAAATCGATAAATGAAGTAGGAGTATGAAGAGTAATGACTCAGCTTTGGTGACATCATATTCAACCTCACTATTCATCGCATTTTTTTCGCGAAATTTTCGCACGGGGTCGTCTAGTCTTGTATAATGTTGTCAGCATGTATTGAGTATTAGGAGAGAGCATAGCAACACGTTGTTTATGAGGTGCAAGGTATCTAGAAGGACAGAGGATAGTAAGATGGTATCAGAACCAAGGAGTATTGCTAACTATATAATGAGCATCATTATGTGTAAAAGTTTTTTCTGTTCAGCAGTATAGAACTGTATATACTCCTGAAGACATTGCAAATCTAATAAAAAAATAAAGGGTTGTACATAAAAACCAATTTAAAGGATGTAAGGTGTAAAAGTACATAAACACAATTTGGCTACAAACGGAATTAACAAAAGTGTAATAAGGGAAAAGAGATGGATGATCAAGGATTGTCACGATAGTTTTGCTGTTGTAATGAAATTATTTTATTTTAGAGCCAGAGGCACAAGTTCATAACTTTCTAATTTAATTGTGTAAGAACTAGACTAAATTGTAAGATTATTTTCAGTATTGTATTCCTGCAAATTTAAATTTATTATACTGTTGATAAAATTATTTAGTACCTATAATCTACCTCCCGCCCTCCCTCAAGTAGTACTTTTCACAAAATGCCTGTAGTCAAACAATGAAAATAGATATTTTTACATCCATTAGGTGGTTAATATTTCTGTGATGTTGTAGGTGTTGGATTTTTGTTTTGTATGTAGTCCCAGTGGTTTGTTGACATAGTGGCATCTTGAAAAGTTTCCACTCACATAAGGGTAGCGTGATGTGGAAGCTCGTAAGCCAGACAACAAATTTATTGCACTGTGAAGCTAGTAAAAATGATTTTGCATGCTCACATTCCAAGTATAGAAAGTGTGTCTAGTTTATGTGAGGAGGAGAAGATTTGAAGAAGAAGGAGTTAATTGTGAAATTAGAAACAAGTTAAAAGTATTAAAGTGTTGGAATGGAGTCAAATGCCTCTAAGAATAAGAACAACTCCTGCATATGTCATTTTAAGTGCACTGGAAAACTCTTTCCATCTGGGATAAAGGTGAAAACCAATTACACACGACACACTACCCAGAAATAAAATACACGCAGGTCTTCCTCTTTGCCAATCACAATATCTATATTGCATTTAAGAGTATGGGGAGAAAAGTACCATAAAAAAGTTTTCATTTAGATATTCTTCAAAAGTTGTTAAATAGTTTTCAACTTCTCTGAAACAATATTGAGGATGCGAAAGTGTAGTGAAACGGTCAATATATAAAATAGAAAAATCATAATGACCTCTTTACAGAGTGTTGCATTTTATGCCTACTGTCAGTTGTCAATGAAATATCAATGCAGATTGAAGATTTTTATTTTACCATTAAGTGGTGAAATGCCTGTTTGGCATAAAATGAGTATTCAGATTGTTTTTCTCTTTTTCTACTATGTAATGGTAATGATGATCTCCTCTGTGCATCACCGTCCTAATCATTTTCACTTTTCCAGGTCATCCAGTGTGTACTATTTCCTGTCCATCGCTCACTATTTGTCCCAAATCAGATTCCTTCATCTCTATGTTCTCCTTCTATTGGTTGAACCATCTTTTCTGTCATCTTCCAATAGATTGCTTTCCATTCCTACTGTTTAAGATTTGTTACTTGTTTTCATTCTTCCCTCCTACATACCCATGAAACATGCCAGCCATTGCAGTCTCTGATTTATTTATGTTTCTTACAGGGTTTAAACTTCTAATCTCTCCATGATTTTTTCATTTCTAATCCTATCTGTTCTTATGATGTTCTCTGCCCCTCTCAGAAACCTCTTCTATACCACCATGATTTTGCTAATATCTCAAGTTTCATAGCTATAGATCTGTACTGGTGATAGTATACTTCATAAAGTAATATTTTGGTTTCCTTCCATATGTTCCACCTTCAGATCTTGTGAAAAAATTGTTTGCCCTTAATTTTCTCTGGCCTTTTTTTCATTTCTTTGCAAACTATTCTCTGTCCACCTCTAACACTGCAGGCCAAAAATTACCAAATTTCAATTAAAATCGTGCTAGCTATTAAGCTCACGATGGTCAGGATTTCTTAAACTAGCTTCAAGAAATCAAACACAGTTCTATTAACACTGACACTCAATTTAATACTCTTAAATCACCATATCATGTTACACACATATAAATTCCTCAGAATAACGTTTTCTGATTATCTCGTCAACAAATACCACTCACGGAGCTCACACGCGAGCCTTCCTACACAAGCACGCAGCCACATTCCAAAGATACATTGTTACAAGACTTACAAACCAAGATACTAGTATTACCCCGTTCACTACACATACTAAAATCTGTGGAACCCCATTTACTTTTTATTACAGTTAATGTAATTAATTGTAATCTAGACATTACTAAACACATAGTATGGGTGCAAAATTAATTATTTACTAAACATAGAAACAAAATATACAAATAGGATCAGACATATATGTCACACGGTGCAACTATTTTATATTTGTTTATTATGGTACCCCTATCACCTCTCTTCCAGGCAGTATTAACGACTGGACTGTGCTTCTTTGGTTACAGTGAATTCTTTACAGCAAAATCGTGTTTGAAGGTTTAGAGAAACTAGATAAGCAGTGCAAAAATTTCGTGAATGAAATACGATTAATTGCGAGTTTGGTGGTTTGTAATAGGATGAGGGAAGAACCGCGTAATTTGTAGCAACTATTTATTTGTTTAGTGTAATAGGTACATAACGAAATACTTTTGGATGTATAAAACATATGTATGACAAATTGTCAATGACCTCAATTGAGTACAACTGACCTGAACAATATATATATATATATATATATATATATATATATATAAGACAGTTCAATTATTTTCTGATGTGGCCTCTTAAAGTCATGATTTTTTCAGATATAACTTGAGCAGTCTTCTCCAAGTTGCACGATCTTGCGCGATCCTCTGGCAGTTAACTCCGACAACCCTGCGTATGTCCTTGTCCCATCAGTCTCCCCCACAGCTACAGACATGCAACCACCTGTCAGGATCCAGCTCAAAGTGCAGGTTAACACTAACAGCTTCATTTGAATTGTGACCGTAATGTTGCCTAAGGAGTTCAGATTATTATTAAAGTTGGTCGCCACCTAATTGGATAACCTCAATCAGTAAAGGTATGTTCAAATCAAAGTCACTGTAGCCTCAAATGGATTTCACAATCACTGTATCCTGTTTGAAAAATTTTAGAGAATCACAAATCAATCTGTAGGCATAGGAAATCTTCTCCAAAATTAAATATTGCAGGTACTAATAAATGAACAAACCAGGTCAACCCTCACAAACCCTTTAACTGATTACAGCTACATGAGGATCTTGCAAACTAAGTCACTCACACCAGAAACTTTCTAAGATGTCTGCCAGAATGGATGTACTTCCAGGTATCGATTTGCAGCCATGCCCTACATCTCGTGAGTGTACAGCAGACCAACTGGGATGAGGTGCTGCCTTTTATGACGTTTGCCTACAATACTGCCAAACAAGACACAACCACATTTATGCCATTCTTCTTGGTACACGGACGTAAAGTAACAACGACCATGGACACTGTGTTCCCGGTCCATCCTGACGAAGTGGACGACGAACACATCGCAAAATTAGTAACAAGAGCTGAGGAACGTCGGCAGTTAGCTCAGCTCTGCACACTGCAGGCTCGAGAGAATTACCGCCAAAGGTATGATACGAGTCACCGTTTTGTTTCGTACCAACCTGGTGACCTCGTCTGGATATTTACTCCCGTCTGTAAGGTTGGCCTATCCGAGAAGCTCCTCAGACATTACTTTGCACCATACAGGATCGTACGAAGGTTGTCTGATGTCAGTTATGAAGAAGAGGATTTCGATACACACTCGAAACGACGGAAGATGAGAGACACAGTTCACGTGCTGCGACTGGAGCCTTACATGGACCCATCAAACTAGAGTGAACTAGAATACCCAGCATTCTTCAATAAACCAAAGGGCCCCAAAAGCTGTGGGTCTCGTCCGGGCTCGAAGATGTCGACGACTAGGGACCTACGACTCACTCCATGACCAGGGCAACATAACATTGGGACGCTTTCCCTTAAGGAGGGGGCAATGTGTCACATCAAGAGGATCAGGCCATTAAGAAGGAAAGACTGTTGTAGTGTAGTAGTTAAGTTAAGAGACTGTGGGGCTAAAGGTCGTGGGTTCGAATCCAACTAGTCCTGTAAGATTTTAATTTCTTAACTTTGCGTGAACTGTTCTGGAATGTTCTTGTTGTAACTGTTATTCTAGACTGTTCTTCGTTACTATATAAGCGGTAATCCTTTCTAGTCAGAGTCAGTTCACTCCGTGCTTCTGTACTGTTCCAACTGTTTAATTAAGCTTCGTTGCATTAAAGTAAGTGTTTCATCAACGACCCTGCTATGCCCAAGGACTCTGATTGTTGTTTACTACGTGAAAAAATTTAAACAATCGAAATATATTTAAAAAACATCAGGATTAATACATAATCATTTACAATCAGAACAAAATGGACAGAAATGGAAATTAAAGATACTGAAACGCAAAATTATTCACAGAAATCATTTTAAACTATAGCAAATTGTTCTTTGGACATAGTAACTTGCATTAATACTTGGAATTACAAAAATTTAAGCAATTCGCTTGCATAATTCTGTTCTTAAAGATATTAAATCATTTCGTTTCATAAAATAAAGTCTATATACATTGATTTACAGGAATTTGCAAAACAAACATACCAGATCATATTCAACCAAACTCTAGCTTACTATAAATGCTTCATAAAATACAATTCCATTTAATTTTTGGTTTGAGGGCTCTCACACCCTAACGCGTGAGGCTTAATTGTCTGCAGTCACACGTCTCTGGTTTAGAGACGAAATTTATTTTACCTAAAATATAACACGCGATTTCTGCTCAATCATACATCATACGAGATAATTAAAAACACCCCCATACTCTTAAACAGTAGTAGGGATATCCGGACTGAGATATACTTACAGGGAATTTCGGATTTCCTCGTTATACTTGAAGTATAACGGTTGATTGATTTTTAAGAAGTAGGAATGTGTATAGTTAATTACAGACATGTATCATTTGACTTTGGAAATAAGTATTTAACAAGAAAAAAAATAACATTAGTTTATTGTTAAAACTCCTACGAGAGAAAATGCTTGATTTCGAAATGATAAAGAATGGTTTGTCAAGGTCAGTCTTACAGACTAGTTTCCTAATGTTTATCAAAAATCGCTCGAGGCGAGTGGTTGAATAAATCAAGTGCATTACATTTATTCACGTTTCAGAGTTAATTTGTGTATGTCAGGCTAATTATCGAGCCTGGTTGTAGAGTTTTTAAAACCAAGTAATGAATAAGCTGTTGTTGGCAATATAGGTTATATTAAATGCATAGAGACGACAGGGTTTCCCCAGGAACGGCAAAGAGATTTCTGAATAAGGAAGAGATATAGTAATATCTCTTCCACCAATAAGTCTACAAACTTTACGAGCCAAGGTTTCATATTCGTGCTGTATTATCTCTTAAGATCACCACGTTAGATTTTGCACAGTGTTATCGGGGCCATGTTTCCTAGCGTTTACCAAAATCCCTTAAGGCGAGTGCTGGAATAATTCTAGTACATTACATTCATCAGCACGTTAGAGTTATCTCTTGTATGCCGATGTAAATATCTGGCCTGGTAGGTCAGTGTAAAAAGAAAGTGATGAATAACAGCTGGTAGTTAGGATGTAGTTTATATTTAATGCATAGAGATGACTGGCTTATCACAAGATCGGCAAAGTCAGTTCTGAACATGGGAAGTTTGAATATTATTTCCTATTTTGACAAGTTAGCTTGTTAATTTTTTCCCGGTTTAAATCATCATGACGCCTGCATATTCGTGAGCATCTCAAGATATGCCGTCCATTTTTATGATGGGAAGCAAAGCACCGCCACAAAGTAATACAATTCTGCGATGAACATATGGTGTGCATAGAGATAGGTACGCGACAGGAGGAATGTGTTAACATGTACTTCCCACAGAAACATGCTTTACACACTACACATACATCAAGGATATTAACTGCAAGTCAATGATAACCATCACGAATAATTCTGAAAGTGCTTTTTACCTTCACTGAACAAGTTTACCCCACCACCACGGACTAAAACTTTTTACCGCTCAACCGGACGTCTAGCGCCAGTGTTCAGAGATGGCTAGCCCAGTATTGTTTTTCTCGTCGGTGCATCAGCTCAACACTTGTGATTCTAAGCGTTTGATGATAGGTAAATCATCCAAGCATGAATTTGAGCCAGTAGTGGTTCTCGAAAAAGTGGGCCACAGAACAAATATTATACTAATGTATGAAGAATAAAGGGTGATGACTGAAGTATTGGATATAGTATCCAATTTGTTCAACACAGGCATCCCCTAAATCAATATTCCACTTGGTGAGCATGCCGTCTCATTCCGTTTGATTGTCAGGGTGAAAACTGTGTGTTTTTACCCAAATTCTGGTTCTACCAATGCCGTCTTCTTCAGCAATTCGACTTGGAAGAACCTCATTGATGCGCAGCCTGCAGTGTCACGAACTTTGGTCGTTAAGAAGAGGTGAGGATACCTAGTTGCAAGATACTACATAGAATTTGTGGACATTATTGCTAGTAAAGTGCTACGAGATTATCGTATGGCCACAGTGCAGAAACTGGTTGATTCGTATTTTAATGATTTTTTTCTTACTCAAGTGTCGCCTAGTTAGTCACTGGATTATAAGCTACTAAAATATAAACTTATTTCATATAAAAAATTAATTTTATTGCCTGATGTTTACAATGTAGTAATTGAGAATTATAATCTCAGATACTGCATGGATGTTAAAAGTGTGAATAAAACACACATAGTAAATTAGTTATGTTGTTTTATTTTACCCAACTTCCATTAATAAATTCCTTTATCGAGTTATTTTTCATGAGTTCTTTTAGTGTCATGATGCTTCATCACTTACATACTAGTCTTAAGACCGAATCATAGAAACCAACATTCGTAAAGACATAAATTTGTTGGATATAAGTATATATGCCGCAATTTCTATAAATTTAATTAAAAACAGTGTGAAAATTTACAAATTCAAGAAATCTGGTCATGTATAACAAAAATTGGGTAAAAAATGTAAATTTCGTCCATAAATGAAGTCAATGGTTGACGTAGAAATTAAAGATGCGTGTATCACAATATCACTCATATAATGTGCGTGGATTACAGAAATTCGTGCTATATCGACAAAAAAGAAGTTTTTGCTGTAATGGCACTCTCTAGGTAAGCTAAAACGTGGTAATTTTTATGAAAATTTCAAATTTTTCTTCTAAATAACAAAACTTGGTACAATTCTGCAGAATCAACACATACTTCACGTAACCATCACGATAGACGGGTCAGCGGAAGTGCATTGGATGAAGCCTACTGGTAATGCATGCACATTATATGGCTGGTGGGGGTGAACCTCTTCAGACCTATCGATGAAACGAGGCAGCTTTTGCTTCATACATGGTGGGGTGGAGAAGGCAGGTGGCGGTTAGTTTAAGTGGCCTAACAATTGAACAACTGAGTTATCTGATGTCTTATAAGACAGTGAACAGAATGAGTTTCATTTATGACGATACACCGCCCAATACCGTGCGCTTTTCTTTTTTGGTGGAGACATTTAGTACAAATCGTATGGCACCACATCTTTTGCAAATCTTCTAACCATGTAAACTGATGACATCTTTCGTGGAGAGAAATGTATATACACAAGTCTATTTCTCCAACTATTGTCTGTATGTTTCTGCATATATCAATGACTGAAAAATCTGGTGCCTGTATGTGTGTGTGTGTGTGTGAGAGAGAGAGAGAGAGAGAGAGAGAGAGAGAGAGAGCCATAGTCTCTAAACGCAGACTGCCTTATGTGTAACTGTGTTAATGTCAGTTTCTGTGTGCATATACGTTGTTTCACCTTGTTTGGTAAAAACACTAAGCTCTTTGTATAGTTGTCACCATGTGCACTTCCTCTGGCTGGTCTATCATGATGGTATATGTTATGTGTGTGTAGAATCTGTAAATTATTGTTATGAAAATAAGGCGAGAGTACACTGGTAATTCAAACAATTTACGTCGTTTGTGGAGGAAATTTTATATAGTATCATGCTCTCATATGTAGGCTTCATCCAATGCACTTCCGCTGACCCGTCTATCATGATGGTTACGTGCAGTGTGTGTTGACTCTGCAGAACTCTACCAAGTTTCGTTATTTAGATTTTGTTGTTAAATTTTCATAAAAATTACCACTATTACTTTACTTAGAGACTGCTAATTCAGCAGAAACTCCTTTTTGCCCATATAGCTCGCATTTCTGTAATCCACGTACATTATACTGTATGAATGATATTGTGATACGCGCATGGGTAATTTTTATGTCGACCAATGACTTTATCCATGGACGAAATTTACATTCTTTTTACCTATTTTTGTTATACATTTTTGTCATAGATTTCTTTATTTTGTAAATTTTCACACTGTTGTTAATGTAATTCATAGAAATTGACGCATATGTACTTATATCCAACAAATTTATGTCTTTGTGAATGTTGGCGTCTATTACGATACAATCTTAAGACTAAAATTTAAGTGATGAAGCATTATGTCACTATAAGAACTCATAAAAAATAAATCTATAATGGACTTCATTAATGGAAGGTGGGTAAAATAAAACAAGGTGAATAATCAACTATGTGTGTTTTATTCACCCTTTTCACATTCATGTAGTATCCAGGATTATAATTCTTGTTACTACATTGTAAACAACAGGCAGTAAAAGTAAATTTTTATATGCAATAAGTTCATATTTTAGAAGATTATAATCCAGTGACGAACTGGGCATCTCTTGAGTCACATAAAATAATTAATATACATATCAACCAGTTTCTGCACTGTGGCCATATGATACTGTCGTAGAACTTTACTAGAAAAAATGTCCTCTAATTCTATGCAGTTTCTTGCAACTAGGTATCCCCACCTCTTCTTGATGGCCAACGCGCTAGGCACTGCAAGCTGCGCGTCAATGAGGTTTTTCCAAGTCGAATCGCTGAAGAAGACGGCATTGGTAGCATCATAATTTGGGTGAAAACATACAGTTTTCACCCTGACAATCGTATGGAAGGAGACGGCATGCTCACCAAGTGAACTATTGATCTGGGGGATGCCTGTTTGGAACAAATCGTACACTACAACCAATACTTCAGTCAGCACTCTTAATTCTTAATACGTTAGTATAACTTTTGTTCTGTGACCCACTTTTTCGAGAACCACTACTGGCTCAAATTCATGCTTGGACGATTAACCTGTCGTCAAACGCTTAGAATCACAAGTGTTGAGTTGATGCCCTGACGAGGACAACAGTACCAGGCTGGCCATCACTGAACACATGCCTCTAGCCGTCTGGTTGAGTGGTAAACAGGATTTCCTCGACAAACCTTTCCATTTACAAAGTCACTTCCAAAATATTATTGGCACAAACCAAGAGAAATAAATTGAGCATGTTTTTTATACCAGTTATAATTTTGCTTGACTACCTATGTAAGCAAGAATACTTGTGGAATCTCTAGTGCTAAACATATCTTATAATATCGCCAAGTGGCGTAGGATCAACAAGTCATCGGAACTGTCATTTCAGATCTTGTGTGAAGCCTGTCGTATCGTTTCATTTAATATAACCTACATCTCCAACAACTGCTTATTCATTACTTCATTTTAAAAACGCTATAACCAGGTTCTGTAATTAGACCGACATACACGAATTAACTCTGAAACGTAGAATTGTATGGCACTGGATGTATTCCACCACTCGCATTGAGTGATTTTTGATAAACATAAGAAAACTTGACTGTAAGACTATGCTGGGTATCGAACGCCGATTTTCCTAGATAAACCGTTCTTTAATCTTTCGAAATCTCGCATTTTCTCTCGTAGGAGTTTTAACAATAATCTGTTGTTAGGATGGAGAAACTCTGTCACCAGACCATACATACTGCACGACATTACAATTTATTTGAAAGGACTGAGAAACCAGGATTTTTGTCCTGTTTAATACTTACTCCAAAAGTAATATGATGCATGTCTGTAATCAACTATACACATTCCTATTTCCCAAAAATCGATCAATCAATACAATTCATGTATAATGAGAAAATCCGAAATTCCATGTAAGTTAATATCAGCTTAGGAATTTTATATAAGTATCTCGTTGACCGAATTTATGTAGGTGCAAGCTAACATTACTAAAAAAGCTCAATCCAAGAGAAACGTGAAAACCAGCAGAACCGATGTTGACATGCTCGCTCCACATATCACACCCATTCACATTCATATTCAGCCTCCAGCTCGCCTACGCACCAGACGTAATACAGTCACAAAGAGACTTAAGAACAACCCCTCGCACACATACTGACGCGGAACAAGAAGGTCGGTATTTTGCGCTCTGGTTTTGTGGAGTGGATTTAGGCAAGCATTGAAATTCCATGGATTATTTCTATAGACGCGTACCGACCAAATGCGGTTCAATAAGGTCGACAAGCATCTGCATCACATTTGGTTGAACCCATACATGTAATCGCTGCCGCATATTGGATATAGAATAGTGTTATTTCGAGTGGTTGAACACTCGCTCGCCTGAAGCAAGTTTTCATTCGGGGAATAGGAGTCTGTGGAAATAACAATTGAAGCTGTGAGCATTAGTATGAAGGGTTCAGAGTATTGATACTCTTATAATTAGCTATGCCGACTGAATGTTAAAACGTATTGCTCAAGCGTCGGGGATCCTTTGTACATAGGGTATAGACTTATGGACTCAACGCAGGAGGGGAACGACACAATGGCTGAATGAGAACTAAAATTTTTAGTAACTATTGAAATTCATCATTTTTGGGGAATCCGATTGCATATCTGGAAACATCATATTTTTACAAGTATGGGGGTATTTTTAATTTTTCACGTACGATGTATTGTTGAGCAGAAATCGCGTGTTATATTTCAGGTAAAATAAAATTCGTCTTTAAATTAGAGATGTGTTTCTGCAGACAAAGAAGCCTCGCGCAGGAAGGGAAAGGGACAATGGTTCACTGAGATCTAAAAAATTTTTTAGTGACGAACGGAATTCGTCATTTTTAGGGGAATCCGATCGCATATCTGGAAACATATATTTGTTCTAGAATAATGATGTTTTTAACTGTCTCTTACGATGTATGGTTGGTCAGAAATCGCGTGGTAAAATTCGTCTTCAACTCGGAGACAAGTGTCTGTTGAGGATTCGGGAGATTCCTACCACGTTTATAAACATTAATTCATATCTTATGAGGGAATCATGATATTAATTTTGTATAAAACATATTTGATTATGCATTGAATGTAGACTGTTAATTGCGATATTATACATGTATATTTTATATTTGTATTTAATTTCCGTCCGTATATTGAGTCGCATGACTACTTACAGGTAAGCCAAACCATCAAACAATGATTTTTTCTTTCGTGTTGCTTGAGCGGTGGTGGTGGGTGAGCCTGTTCAGACTTTTCAATGAAAGGAATGAGCTGTTGCTTCATACATGGTGGGGTGGGGAAGGCAGGTGACTATTAGATTAAGTGGCCTAAGAATAGGCCCAGAAGGGTGGGGAAGGTTGGCGACGTTTACGTTAGATGGAGCAGGTAGCCTAACAATAGAATAATAGGCCCCAGAGGGCAGTTATTGCTTCACACCTGGTAGCCCACTTGTAGAGGGGAGGAGGCAGCTGAAACTGTGGTGAGGGAGAGCAGGTGGTCACTCAAGTGGCCTGACAAAAGAGCAATAGTAGCGGAGGATAGAAATAGAACAATAGGCCTCAGAGGGCAGCTGGTGCTTCACACCTGGTGGTGTCGGGAAGGCAGGTGAAACCGGGGTTAGGGGGGCAGTTGGTTGCTCAAGTGGCCTAAATGAAGAGCAATGGTAGGGGAGGATAACAATAGACCAATAGGCAGGTGGCAGTTAGGTTAAGTGGCCTAATTAGTGACGCATGAGTGCACAAATTGGTTTCAATGTATCTAATTAGTGACTCATGAATGCACCGAAGCAATAGAAGGGAGGCGGCGTGAGAGGGAACCGGTTACAATGTATCTAATTAGTGCCGCATGAGTGCACGCAAAGAGAGGTGATAGTTAGGTTAGGAAGGGGAGGTAGTTGGATGATTGACAGAACAATAGAAGGGGGCGTGGTCACAAACAAAAGGTGGCGGCATCCTTTGTGGCCGACAACCGCCAGGTTATCACTACTGTGTATATCTTTGTATCAACTGTAATTTGTATTGGTCTATTATCTTCTAATGGTCCTTCAATCTTAATGTGAGCGTCAGATGTTTGCAATGAAATTGGTTGCTCAATATTGATAGTATCATGTGATATTATTGAAAGGGTCTGCCTTTTATCAATAACCTCATTCCAACTGTCTGTTTTTTTTCCAAGGGTGATTTTTAGATCCAAGATTTGTGAAGTTTGACTGTCTCTTATTTCTGAAAAAAGTGTGGTTTGACTAACAAGTTTTGAATTGCAATTTGCTAATTGGTTATTCATTTGTGCCATGTGTGTAGTTAAATTGTCTTTTATGCCCAAAATCTGTGCACTGTGATTTCATCTAGGTCCTTTTTCATCTGTATCATCTGTGTAGTTTGACTGTCTCTTAATTCCAAAATTTGACTAGTTATTTTTAAAGTTTGGTCCTTCATCTGTGCAATCAGTAGGTCAAGGAGCTCATCTGTGAAAGATATGGTGGTATATGTGCTGGTACAGGGTGTTTGTTCAATCCTTTCATTTGGCTCAGATTGATTGGAAAACCCAAGAAAATCCTCTCCACGAGTGGATGTGGAAAAATGAGTCATTTCCAAAGAATCACTATCCGGCATCCCTATTCAGCATAATGCTGTTGGTAGGAAGGTGATATCTGACATTGTGTTAGTAGGCGCCTTGGATTCTGCATGTGAGATAACCTCCTCTACTGGTGATAATTCATCAGCTAATTGATTACTTCCCACCATGCTGAAGAAGCATAAAGACGATTAGATTAGTATTTAGAACCCGATAAAAGTTCGCGCAAAAAAAAAAAAAACTAAGTAATCCTCGTAATTACGACATCAAGATTACAAGAAGAAATTACAAGGTTAGTTGGAGAGTTACACACCATGTGACAAAACTAACGTGTGAATAAGGCACACGAAGGTTCAGTATAATTAAAACAATTAAGAAAACAAATGGTTCAAAACGTTCTACGCAACTCCAAACTTCGTTTGTATAAAGTGAATTTTCCGACTTCAAAAATTCGTAATGAACTCTTTTCTGGAAGGTAGTTTATAGTTATTTATGGTACGATGCTTATCTCGTAACGCCTGATAAACGTATACTGGTTGTAAACAATTCTCGCCGATCGAAAAAAGATGTTTACTCCAAAGAACGTAGCTTATGCGTCGTCATGTCTGCTGTCAGATACCAGTCGTTCGTCGAATATATTATGCTCCAACAGCCAGAGATGAAAAGAATTATATTTGTTGTTCTCGTCGTCTGCAGCGTTGTAAACATGGAGGAAGGAATATATGGAGACGACGCAAGGGACCTTCGCCACATATTGGAGTGAAACCGGGTGGAGACAAGTGGGGAGGGGAGGCCGCCATATTGCTTGACCAGAGAAACGGAAATAGGCACAAAAACCTCTAGGGAATCATAAAACAACCGTGGCACTGCAATTTGATGATGGATTATAATGTAACTCGACGAGACACATCAAAAATGAAGAATAAATTTTTTTGATATCGTGCTTAGTTCTCAAGATATACTGTCTCAAAATAGTGGAGTTTCTGGTTGAAATTCAGAAGAAACGTGTCCCCAAAGTCAAATTTGGTGATAGATTCTTATGTAACACGACGATACAAATCGAAAATAAAGAATAAAATTTTTCGATATCTCACTTAGTTCGCGAGATATACTGTCTCAAAAGTGAGGTTGTTAGGTTATGAGGGGATTCAACGACAACCGTGGCGCCGCAATTTGATGACGAATTCTTATGTAACTAGATGAGGGAAACTGAAAGTAAAGAATAAATTTTTTTGATATCTCGCTTAGTTATCGAGATATTGTACCTTAAAATTGACGTGGTTAGGTTGAAATGCGGCCTGGACCAGAAAAAAACTATCGCCATATCCATATTTGATGATGAATTCGGA
Source organism: Vandiemenella viatica (assembly GCA_031002005.1). NCBI lineage: Eukaryota > Metazoa > Arthropoda > Insecta > Orthoptera > Morabidae > Vandiemenella > Vandiemenella viatica. Next base: position 25,391,230 of record CM061914.1, on the reverse strand, counting down.
CGTAACTTAATGAGCAGGTAATTCTTTTTAACTTGAATAACAAACTGTTTATTTCTACAGTCCTTAAATTTTAGTTGATGTTCAAATAGGTTATATTTTCACATTCTATTTCAGTAATTGACAAGGAAGATTTCAAAATCTAGAAATATACTTGTAGTCATATTTACAAATAGAAACAAGTCATATCTGAAATTTAAAAAAAAAAGCAGTTAATGTTTAGAGCTTTAAAAAAAAATAATACTTCATAAAACCTCATAGTTTCTGAGCTTACTTAGAAGATATTGTACTGGCAGTGGCCTGTATAATTTTGCTAGAAAAATCAGTACATTCAAAAATCAGAAGCTAACAGCTAATAATAAATAAATTGTTTGTTCTCTTCAGGTATACACTGCATTTAAACCTGCCAACATTTCCATTAATATTGCCGCTACAAAACCAAACTATGTAGACACATCTAAACACAAGAAATGCATCGCGAACTACATTTCCGTCAACAAAGTTTATTTCATCACGTTTAGTAGTTCGCACAGCACAAATTATCACGATTAATTTCATCGTGCAATTTCAGCGTAAACTTAAACGTGAGTAATGCATGCAGAATACCATATTCACTGTGTCGCGATGTAAACATGACCTGTTTAAATTAAATTTCCAACATTTGTCTACAATAAGGCTAGCTTTTCAGGTGCAAAATAGTAACATATGCTAATTGTCTACACTACACCAACAAAAATTTGATAATAATATGATCCTATTGAGAGCAATGAATAAATTTATAGCGAATGGTACTAATGTTGCGGTTGCCTGTCAGATACTTCAAGAACGATAATTACAATGTGACTTACTTATGAAACGCTATTCCAGGTTTTTTCCTATCTCGTCTGTTTGTGCAACCATATGCAACACAACCTGGCATTATAGAAAACTTTAGAATATAAGAAAATGAAATATTCTTAGCAGCTGACACAGTGCAAACAGCCCAATGTTTTGGTACTCCTACGATGTCCGCCACGCAGGCACAGTTTTTTCACGAGGTTTCACGGATTTCGCGTTATCTCGTCTCCATATATTCCTTCCTCCATGGTTGTAAACTGGTAAATTCCAGCGATTCTGCTAGCAGCGCTGTCATAACTTCATCGTAACTGTTAAATGTTTTTTCCTCCCTAGACAAGTTGCTTTGGCGAATTCACTTTTTTAATTGCCGAGTCATCTACACGTCACCATATGATGTAACCGCATATTTTGTGAACTGATTATAACTATAAAGAATCCAATACTTTTGTATTATACAAATTTTGTATTCCTTTAGGAACTACATCGAACTTCTGTAGTATCCGAAGATACAAGGTCCATCAGCAATGAATGTTTTAAAAATAACCGACCTGTCTCTATGTCGTTAGCCTTTAAGTCTTGATTTATTTCTCATCTCCATAGCAACCTACACTTCTTTTCTTTAAGAATAAATATATCGATTTTTGTCTGCACTCAAGGAACTAAAATATAAGTTTCTTATAAAATGTTTCTTTTCCGTCACACGCTGTAGTTTCTCATTTACATTAATTATTTGTTCTACGTAATAAGTGGGAAGAAAATATTATTTTCTGATGATGCTTAATTATTTCCCGCTGCTCCTTAACTGCCAAGGCGTGTGGACTAAGTTGAAGATACCTCCTAAGTCCGCAGACTCCACTAGCACGCCCGTTAGGTTCAAGCTTATCTGCCCAATCTCGTGTAGAATCGGATAATGGATGCGGCATCGTTCAAGTAGACGTGGAGTAGAGGTTTGACGAAAGCCTCCTCGATCGTGACTCATGCAGGGGAGAAGGGGAACCATCTCAACATGAGGAAGGGCTTGGGGCCCGCGGAAAGAGTAAAAGGCTGGAAGGTGTGTGGCGGAGCGGCCGTTTGGCAATGACCCGGCGCGGCGTGTCGGTAATGATGCTTCCCTCCCCGGTTCAGACTGCACGGCTTTTACCCGTAAAGCTGTCACCACCCCTGCTGTAATGGCAGGTGCTTCCGACAGGCCTAATCCCCCGACGGGGGCTAGTGAAGTAGTCTATATTCGATGTGGTTGGGGCTGAAATATTAAGGACATTTCCAGGTGCTTGCTGGAGCTCTCAACTAGGCCGGTAGGTCAAACATCGGTAGGGTACGAACACAAAGGACGCAGGCTACCTGCGTGCTGGCTGCGCCGGCGCGAACCTGCGCCGGCCGGCGGAAAGAATGTTGCCTTGTTATCAAATGAGCGCGTTCACAGTAGCGGCAGGTACCTGCTCACAAGCGCCTGTAACCAGCGCCAGCCTGCCCACCGGAATCAACAGAGCAGGCTGGCACTGGTTTTTTAGGCAGGCATTCACGGATGCTGAAATGTTAATTTCTGCGGTATTTGACAAGTCCCCGACATGGGACAAGGCGGATAAGTTGCACAGCAACAGAAATATCGTCGACAGATGCTTCTAGCAAATAAGTTCTGAAATAAAAGAAGACGGTACATGAAATAATTTTTATTTGATTTTCCAAGAGTCATATCCTGTTCCATTGAATTCAATTAATGCATTGAAAAGGAGTATACGAAAAATATGATACATAAATATTCTCTCACTTTTCACTGCATTAGATGGCCATCCTACTGATTTTGTGTTACAATTGTGGGTTTCGTTAAATACAAAACTTAGTTAAATTACGCTCAAAGCCTTCTCTCTCAATAATTGTATTATGTAACACACATACATTTTATAATATTACCAACCAATTTTACGTTTCAAACGCTATCTTGAAGACAAAATTCTAAAAGCAAATTTTACTGTTTCCCTCACTCGAGATAAACAAGCTTCAAGCCATGTCCACCAAAAAGATTTAAACAAATTAGCGAGAATGGGATATGCTTCACCTTCTAAAATCAAAATTGGAGCTTTCATATGAGACCCAGGCAAAACATCAGGTTCTGGAATATCGAGTTGTTCATTGTACAGACAGTGCTAAAAATCTCAAGGCTTGAAAGTACTTCCATCGCTCTCCAATATCAACTGATATAAATTTATGGTTAGTATCCACAATACCTTGCAGCACAAATGAATAAAATTGTTTATTAAATGTTAATAAATAACACCAATGCAACTGTTTGTATTATTAATGCCGTACGCGTTTCGCCTCTCATCGAGGAATCATCAGCGACGAATTATTTACATTGGTAGTTATCAGATTCGTAGCCATACATCTTGCTTTTTCCCCAAAGCATGTTCCCGCTAAAGCCATTTGTCTTAAATGCTGCCAGCTAGATGCCTATAATAATAAATATGCTGATACCAACAATGCAGGCGTCTCGTAATTGAGTTATTCATATTATTAAATAATGTAATATTTATATTTATAAGTTTGCTAATACCTTGAAGTAAAGTAATAAGTACTTAATTTTTGTGTATATATTTATTTAATTAGTATAACTTTACTCGTCTGATACTAATGACCAATTTCTCTTTTGGAAATATAGGCTGACGACGCCTGTTACACCAGGTTTCCGTTAAACAATGTTTCAGTTTACATAAAATGAAGTAAAAGGTTCCAAAATCATTCTAGTATGCTGAAAAGATCTTTGTTCACATTTCTTCAGCTCATTAAACAAATGATGATATTCACCAAAACATTCCCTACCACAATTTATTGAATGGATACTAGTTCTTTTCTTTCTTAATTTCAAGAAAGTTTTCTCCATGAGAAGAAACTTCTCCTTTGATGAGTTCGACATCTTACTGACAACTGGCAGCTTTACCTGCTTTCTGTGTGTTCGCAATCTGCGCGAACCGGCGTCGGCTCACAGGCTCGAAAAAGCGCCGGCAGCAGGTGTGCAGGCTACCTGCGTCCTTTGTGTTTGTACCCGTACACGTGTTCCTTAACTACACATAATTCTATGGTCCTGGCTTAGTTTTTATCATTAAGTGATATAGCGAAGTTTCCTCCTCTTGGACTGAAGTGACGATTCTTGCTCTTGTTTCATAACCATACATGTTTCAGAGTAGAATTGTTGTTTTTTACGTTTTTTTGTAGCAATGTTTTTGCCTACTAATTGGGTCTGTTTTTGATATAATACTTTTAAGCAATAGAAATTAAACTCCTTCGTTGTTTTGTCAGCACTATTTTTTCCTTTGCATAAATTACAACAGTTGCTCTTAGTTGTTACATGGGGTATCTTCCACACCAGTCGACCAATGCCTTAAACTTGGGTTGTTGACAGAAGTATTTGTCCTAAACATGTTTTTTCCTTTCCCTTATTCTTTCTTCCTGAAGTGCTGAATGCCGTGTCCTCTCGCTCTGATAATTTTTTGCCTGGTTAGTTTTACTTTTATGTGGTAGGCACAGTGGTCACATCCTCCAACTATTGATTCCTTCTTCATTTCTTGCGTGACGTATACTCTGGAATCTTATTTGCGGACTCGTTAATTATACAAATGTTGCTTCTAATGGGGATTTATTTAACCCTACAGATGAAACCAATTGTAAAGGGTGGAGCATATGGTAAATGCATTTTGTCTCACTTCTCCACTCCGAAGGCAATAACTGAATGTTGCATTAAAAGATTTGACCTATGACTTGAACCGCGAATTCCTCTTCTCTTGAATAATTCTTTTCTTTATGTAATCTGACGCCAACAAAATTATATAACTTGTCTGTGAGTACTTTCGAAAGTTCTGAAAGTTGATCGGGATATGGGTTATACAAGGAGCTTTAGCGTTAGAAATAGCTGCTTGCATAAAGTACCTCTGATAACCCATAATATAGCTATTTCACAGAAATTTTCTTAAAAAGGCATTAACAGCTATTTGCACTGGCAGGACTAGGAAAGACTGCCGTGTTTAAGATATTTGCGTGCAACCTGACTTCAGAAGGTGATCCAAGAAAGAAAAAAATATGTGGCAGCTCCTATGCTTTTTCCTTCCCATCCAACATTTGAGAATTAACATCACAAATCTCAAACTCCGCGTAAGCAACTGACGAACGCAGTTAGTTGTACACAGATCTGCTTATCGACACACGTCGCTTTCATGCATGCGGCTACCACCTCTGAAAATAAATGAAACTTTCTGCAATGTCTGAAGATGGATTGGACAGGTAACTACTCTCCTGATAATTATCTTCTCTCTTGCTTCATGCTTTCCGTACTGCCAACGCTCCACTCTGTAGGTCACAAGCTTCTAACACTAAGGGAGCGTCCATAAACTACGTGACATGGTCTCGGGGGAGGGGAGTATTTGGCTGGTAAGCTACGCTAGGCTACTTGGGGGGGGGGAGAGGGGGGAAGTTTCCGAACCAAGCTTTGTAGCTATTCATTCACTTTATTTTTCATAGTTAAATAAGGTACAGAACACAGAATAGCATGTGAATATATATTTCCGTCATTTAATTACCTCCGTATGTCTGACAAAACAAAACAGTACAGAATGTCTTCTGGAATCAAGAGGGAAAACGCCACGTGCCACGGGGAAGGGGGGGGGGGGAGAGAGACAAAATCCACCTCAACTCATGGAGGTAGGAAAAGAGTGGAGAAAAGATGTCGCTAAAACTGCGAAGCCGCCTATAAACTCTGGAGCCGACTGCGCATGCGCGGCCGCCATTTTCGTCGGTTCAAAACATTTGTTTCCATTACCCTCCTTGCTGTGAACATTTCATGTTCTGATATTTCAAAGTGTTTTATAATGCCATCTTATGTTTCCTATGGTTGTACAAACAGAACAAGTAAGGAACAACCTGGAATCACATTCCATAGGTAAGTCACGTTGTAGTTATTGTTCTTGAAGTTTTTGTAAAGCGGTGTCTGCAAGAGTAGGGCCTGTCATTATACATTTACAATGACTGTTTAAAAAGTTTATTCATAGGTCTCAGTAGGACGACAGTGCTATCAAATATTTGTTGATGCAGAGAAGCACTGATTCATACTATTTTTCATTTAACAGGTTAGCCTTATTGTAAATGAACGTTAAAAGTCTGTGTTAAGTGGATCAAGTTTACATTTCGATCCAGTGAATACATTATTCTACGTGTTTTAATCCAGTTGTAATGTATATTGAAAGTGTATGATGAAATTAATTGTGATAATTTGTGCTATGCAAACTAGGAATCGTAATGAAGTCAGTTTTTTTTGTTACCCAAAATGTTATTCGCGATATGTTTCATGTGTTTGGTTGCGTTTGCGTCGTTTGACTTTTTAGAGGCAATATTGTATCAAATTGTGATTAACTTGAAATACAGCCTGGTGCAGAATATTCTTTTTATAGCATAAAGAACAAATTATTTGTTATTAGTTACTAGTTATTTCTGGAAAACCATGTTAGTGACACAAGGTGTATCGCGATGTAAACTACTCCCATACAAGCTTACGACTTTTGATTTATGGCAGCAAGGTAATTGCACTGGGAAATTCTATCATTACCGTGGCGCCACAATCTGACGATGAATTCTTATGTAACTTAACGAAACAAATTGAAAGTAAAGAACAACATTTTTTGATATCACGCTTAGTTCTCTTTTCTTAAGGTCCAGGACGCATTACGACCTAACCACCTCACTTTTGAGACAGTATATCTCCAGACCTAAGCGAAATATCAACAACAAAAAATTATACAATATTTTCGATTTGTCTCATCTAGTTCCATAAATATTCATCATCAGATTGTGGCCCCACGGTAATGATAGAATCCTCTTGCACTGATGTTGCTGGCGAATTTTAACAGATCTATCCACTACCAGTACAATATGTTCTGAGTAAGCTGTGAATTCTTTTGAAGATTTGAGTCGTTTCAAAGCCTAACCATTCACGTGGGCTATATTAAAATTTCGTATAGGACTTACTTCTGCTTTTAATAGGTCTAGATATATTTTTCTTGATTTTGTAATGTTACCCATCAAAAATTTTGAAATAGAATGTGGTAATATAATCAATTTGAACATCTATCTAATCTATTTGAAATAGCAATATGACCCTCAGTTCATTTGTGCGACTGTAGGGAGAAAAAAAAAAGTTCTGTTACGCCATACAAAATTCCTATACAAAATTTTTAGAATCTTGTTTTTCTTAAATTCTAATGTTTTTAGGTTATATCAATTAGCATATTTATAAATGTGACCCCATAAGACTTCATTTTTAGTAATACGAATGTTAAAAACGAAGAAATTCCTCCGTTCCATACACATTCTCCGGGTTTATTGGTCCGACCAATATGGCGACCTCCCCACCCCACCGTAATCCTCTCGGCTTCACTTCGTTGTATGGAGAAGGTCCCTTACGTGGTCTCCTCTCTTTCTTTGCTCCATGGTCGGACTACGTGGGGGACGGGGGATTCACAAGAGGACTAAATTGGAGTTACGTGGTTTATGGACGCTCCATCAATATAAAAAGTTGGAGACTACTAATTTTCACATCTTATGTGTTTCGTTACCCGAAGCGAATTTTGTATTTAAAGTTTTGCAAAATTATATTCTTGGGATTTTCATAGAAACAAAGGAAATTGAAAAAATATTTTTTTCTACCTTTACAAATGAATTATAGCTGCTTTTAGCTTATCAAGCAGAGAACTAATACATTTTTCTTTTAAAAATAAATAATACCCCAACTGCAGCAGAACACTTTTTTTGCCGATCTATCTGCCTTGTAACAGCGCACATGGTTGTTACGTTTTCTGATCGAATATTTAAGAAATAAGTGTAATATTCAGTTGGTGGTTTCTGAACGAGAAGGATATGACTCGGTTTTGTATTTACTGTATATAACATCATATTCATCACGTGAAGTCTCATTTCCTTTCTTCCTCCTCGTCTGAGTGTTTCACTATTTTTGTAAGGCAGCGTTTACAAATGAATTTATTTCATTTTTGTTCATAAAGCTAGCTCATCTACATTTCTCTTTTTTTTTTTTTTTTTACTTTTCTTCACTTAAAACTGTAGTTTTCTAGACCAAGTAAAGATGTGGATTAGTTATCTGTTACATGGTGTGTAAAATTAGAGTTGAGATCATTTAATTCTTTAACCATCACCTTAGTTCCAGAACGTACAGTTCATACTGATTCCTTATAATGTGTGTGTGTGTTTTTTAACAAACAAGATTTGCATTATAATGTTAACATGAGAATAAGTCAAACCTCAGTTAATTTGTACATATTAAACGAATGTGTAAATAAAGTTATGAATTTGACAACGACGACATTCACAACCATTCAAGACACTATCAGGTGCTTGTAATCTTTTTCTTTCTTTTTCTTTCTTTTTTTACGAGTGTCAAGAAGGAATTGAAAATAATATAATGCATTTATGTTCAAATGTAAATACAACAATATTACGAAATATTAAACGAGGTCAGTTCGCATAAAATTAGAATCAGTGGTACAGCGTTATGAGCAGCTCTATTCAATTTTCTGTCAAAGATCAACTGATAATACATTATATTTCTTTTTTGAACTATATGAGGATTTCTCAAAAACCACCTAATAATATGGACTAGATATCTTACAATAGAGTAAAGAAAGCTGCAGTTTCAATTTATTTATTGTTGAGGTATCATTTTTGGCGAATATGTAAATATGCAAATAACACAGAGGAATACAGTATATGATATATACCTTTGGACAGTGGCGTAGCTAGGGGGGGGCGGTGGGGGCGGTCCGCCCCGGGTGTCACCCGTTTGAGGGTGACACCTGAATTTCGAAAATAGTAATCGAAATTAGTGTGATACAAAATATATATATATATATATTTGATAGACTTCTTTTATCCTTTGGTGTCGAAACATGTCTACCTATAATGTTCTGAATATTTCTTTTTAAGTTGATCTATCGCATTTTCAAATACGATCCAGTACAGTAGAGTATAATAATATTATTGGCTACACCGCGTGCTTAAACAATAGAGCATCGCTCTGTTGCTCCAACAATCACAGGAACTCGTTGTGCTTGCTGTCCGTCACATGTGTTTGGTTTGTTATGAGCGGCGGTGGATATAATGTAAGTTTTCTTGTATTAAGAGAAGAAGTTTTAAAATTAAAGGATATATCTAAAATGGTTAAAATCATGGTAATTAGGCAGTTAAATTGTAATTCCTCGAAATTGTTTCAAGAAAAATGTTAGATTTTCCTTTTAAATGAAAAAAGCAACCAAGCGTATGCTGGAATACGCGTAGTCTAGGCTTCAAAATTGTTTTGCTTTTTTAGAATTCTATTAGCTTTCTAGCTACGATTCACAAGTGACTTGAAGTATTTTCTAGTAATTTTTGAATTTATCATCTGACAGATTCGAATTGAGTACATTTCGTGTTATCCGATATACACTCTGTGTACCTTCCTTTTGTCGACAGTGCACCTATACTCGACATGAAATCATATCATGTTCGAATTTATGCAAATAAAATGATTCGGAAAACTGCATTAAACTAGCAATACGGTCAGGTTTCATGTCAATCCGGACGAATCCAAGTGTTATCGTCTGTCGGTAGTCAGTTTTTGTAGGGCATGTGTTTAAAACAGTCGGAACCGCGTATCTTGCTGGCGAAATAGTAACATTAGTAAGGGGACATCCATTAATTACGTGAGGTGTTTTTCCGGATTTTCGGACCCTCCTCCCCCCCCCCCTCTGGTGAGACTTCGTGAGATCTGGTCCCGTCAGACCCTCCCCCCCCCCCCTCGTAAAGATCGTCTTCGCAACTTTTTTAGACCTTTTTTTTAGGTCTCACCCTCCCAAAGCCGGTTACACCCACACTTTTCGACGAAATACCCCCCTAAAATTGACATTCGCGTCATTGTAAACCCTTTTTTTTAGCTCTACAGTCCAACACAATTTTAAAATCTCACGTGAGAATTGGTGAGATTTCGCTGTACCCCGCCCCCTATTTCAACTCACGTAATTTATGGATGCTCCCTAAGCACTTTAACTCTAGGTTCATGTAAGTTTGATATGCTTTCTACTGATTGAGAATATACAAATATGATTGCGATCAAATAAATAAGCGTATGATTCTCTAAGAATTTTCCATCATAAATTTACAGAAGAAGATTTCTATTATGGGTAACCTCTTTGTCGAATACAGGTACCTACATTCTTATGGATTCCTTAAATCGACAGGGATGTCGAACTTCTGTTCCTGAACAAAAATTGAGATTTAATCATAAACTGAACGAACATTCTAGCCGTTTACATCTTTATTTATACGCTACCGAGCGATGCTAGAAATCTAAAATTTACACATGGAGATGGGCTTCGATACATATCATATTTAGGAGTCTGTAGCTACTTATTTCTTAGGCTGGTAGTAAAGTACTTCATGTAAAGGCGGCAGATATCTCAAAGGCATGTTCTTTTATTACCTGACCGTTGTTTTTTTTATTTTAAATTACGTTTAATTATGATTTTATATTTTATTTATTCCTCTATTTTTATGAAGGAACTTAATGTAGAGTTGCTTCTCTGACTATACAGTATCCCCCAGGGTCTCACAACTTGTGGGACCCGGATCCTGGGTTGCTCCAATGGGACCCCATCTGGTTCTGGAATTGCTTCTACTTGGATCAAGCCACTTCTGTTAACTTTCATCTCAATATCCCTTGGTCCTCCAAATACCGAGGTTGTGAAGTCCTTTAAATACAGCCTATTTTAACGTTTCAATAACAAATGGGTAGCTTTCAACTTTTTTAAATTTATAGCGAAATCTTATGGTCGCCCTATAGTTACACTGGCGGAAGTTAAAATCACGACACGCATACATGAATGGTAGAATTTTAGGAAACTTTGAAAATATATCCAGGGCCACAGCTAAAAGAAATAATAACAAATGGAAATGGATCAGGCTAAGTTATTACCTTTTACAGTTGTCAGTGAGAAATGCGCCCAACTTGAGCACCAATACATTCGTGGATCCTTGCCGGCATTGACACAACAAGTGTTCGGATGTCTTCATACACAGGGACCAGAGAGTGTAACCCAGCTTCAAGCAATTAGTTTACAATCATCCGGGGAGGGGTGGAGGCGGGGTGTGACTATGTGTAACCACTACTTGGATCTGACCTGCAGTCAACCATCTGCCAGCAACAGCCACCCACACCATTTGGCAGTCTTCACGTGCTGTTATCCATCTCTATGGACCTGTGCCTGCTCTAGGAGTATTAGAGATTTTTTTTCATCACTGTGTAACAAGTCTGTATACTGACATTGCACTGCGGCAAATCGTTCTGGAGATTTCACGATATGATGCACCCTTTCAAAACACGTCAATTCTCCGACCTCTCTCACTGTTAGACATTTGGGTGTAGAGAGTTGTCACTCTTCGCCTTGGCATACTTAGACAACAAAAACTTGTGGGCAACCAAGTGTCATGTGACACCACATTGTTCGCCACTTATACGCAAAAAAAAAAAAAAAAAAAAAAAAAAAAAAAAATATTCCTGTAAAACTTTTGATGTTAAATCATTTAAACTCTTCATGCGGGCATATTTGGGGGCAAATTTCATTCGTTTATCACAACTCCGTCTGGGTGCTGGGATTTTAATTTGCACCAGTTTGTGTATCAGTTGCTAAGTGTAAAGGTCGAACTCCACTTTACCAACATTAGTCTGTACCGTAACCGCAACGACAGCCGGCCGAGTGACGGCTCGCCCCCTCGCGTCCAAACTTTTCCATAGCTCACCCGTGTTCCTACCCAGTCTTTAATCTCCTTTAACGTTTTCAAGTGATTGTTTCAGGGAATCAGTGTTGGGGATGACAGGTAGGTTTGACACCCTACTTTATTATAGAGTACTGTACTTTATTGTGCACAGTTTTGGTACGAATGTACATTAAAATACTTTTTTATCTGACTCACGTAATCACCTAACTGGTTGATATTTTATGCACAAAAATAGTATCCCAGCGCACTATTAACAGTATCAACGCAATCTCAATGAAATGTCAATAACTCGCACTTGACGTGTTTGTTTTGTCTGAGGTTCTTTTCGATTCACTCAATACTTTTTGTTAGTGAAGAACGAGATTATAAAATATTTTAATTTAAATATAAGTCGTAAAGATTTTGTATAGTAAAAATAATAATTTCATGTTATCTCAATGGTCTAGTCACAGAGTTTCTTATTTGGAAACTCGCAGTGCACCTATATCGTAGTCACCTAATTTGAAAAGAAGACCTATAGATTAACGTGAAATTCAAACCACCGAGCGTTCTTCGCATTAAAAGATAAAAGCTTTGCCATTGGTAAAAGTCAATTTTAAGCCCCGCAAAAATTACAGTCGAGACCGGGATTTGAACCCGGACCTTCAGTTTTCAAATCGCACGCAGTAATCATTTGAGTCACCAGTCCGAATATAGGTGCGATGAAAAATAAGTTTTCAAACATGATAAAATAAACATATTCTTTTTCTATACCATATATTTTTGTTATCAAAAGACACGAATCCATTTTTATGTGTTTGAATACATATTTTTCAGTACTTCTAGATTAGTCTTGCGTCTGGTTACGGCGTGCGATTCGGGTGTGGGAGGTTCAGTTACAAATGCGGATTTCGGCTGCAATTTTTGTGGGTCGTAAAATTGGTCTTCAACTCTGGCAAAGCTCTGATTTTTTTAATGCGAAGATGCAAGGACTCTTCCTACATTTTACGAAAATCCGATGAACATGGATAAAAAAAACTTTTTTAATGCAAATAATAACATGAAAACAACATTTTGTCGTAAGGGAAGGTAAATTTCCGAACTCTCTCGATGCGCTTTCCACATCTAGCAGGCCGATACTGATCCGCACCGTCAAAACATAAACCAATCCAATGACGGCCGAGTGACGGACTGAGACCCGATCTTCAGAGGCCTCTAAAACCACTTTCGATCACCGGTGAGCAACACGTGGCTAAAATCTTACCATATTGACTATTGAACATGAAGTAACTAAAATTGATAATTTTTAAGATGTGATTTACGAGTTTGCAGCTGTTAAAGCTAAAAAAGAGAAGATTTTTAGTTTATTGTGTTTTTTTAAATGTAGTTAATACTACAAATTTACTAACTATAATTTTAATAACAATAAATGTTTATTTAATTATATTTTATTAATATGATATTTTACACTTACAAGATATTATATTTTACTTAATTTTGAATTGAAATTTTCGAGGGGTGACACCATCGATATCCGCCCCGGGTGTCACCCACGCTAGCTACGCCACTGCCTTTGGAAATCAAACAAGATTTACGAGGAATCCCTCAATCATTACGTGATTCTCTACACAGTGAGTTAAATGTTAAGTGGCTAAGTTGTCATTTCATAGGTAGGACTTATCCTTGTGACCCTTTGTTAGGGTCTCTTCTAGTTTCGTTGCTCTTCTCTTCCTGCAAGAACCAACCATGAGCGTTTAGCCTCCTGGAACCTGAAACACAAAAAACGGTTATAAAATGTTACATATGTAATGAGAGATTACAACGAAATAATCGTTTTTTTTCTGTTAAATAATTTTCTTTTCATCCAAACTAATATCTGGAATATGTCGTATTTCTTGATTATATTTCAGAAAGAATTTTTACTTGTTTGATACGTTTCATTAACTATTTAACTTATTTTACTTTTTTTGGTGTTGAGTTTTGCTGCTCTCATGGGTATTGGTTCTGAAAGCCATGCTCCAGTCGTTGCTTAGTACGATTAGTACCTGGTTTAAAATTCCTTTATCATTTGTGCAATCATAAGTTCCCTCACTAAAGTGTTTACATATTTCTACTCCACTCCCCTTCCAGTTAACACCCGATATATTTAAATCCCCATCTATGATTACGACTTCATATACGATAGATGAAGTCTGCGAGAAATTTAATTGAAATTTTCGTACGAAAGAAAAATATGTAAAACTCTTAATAGAGAAAGAAAAAAACTTTCTACTTTTAAATTTATAACGTTATTGTCGGAAATATATCGTCATAAACAGACTTCAATCGTTTCACCCCATGCCAATAAAGACTTGAAGAAATTGTTCAAGGATTTGTTGAATAGTAATTAAATTAACGATTAATACCTACACAAGCTTCTGCAGAACAATAAACTTATATTAAATAAATTTAGAAAAAATGTATTGAAATTTGCAAATTGCACCAAAAAGGAGACCCGATGCTTTTAAACCACATCATACGGATTTGTATTAAATAAAATTCTCTAAAGCACAAACTTCCAAAATATGTTATATTCAAATTTTATGTCGTAATATGACTAACAAAATACAAATAATTACATGAATATTTTGTTCCATAATCATTATTCAATGCAGAAAAACATTCTCAGCATCATCACATCAGTTTTGAGAAAAATGAAGCTGTTTTCCTAGTTAATTCCAACTTCCAATGCAAATATAACTTGTTTTATGGTTTGGTAAGCAGAACTAAGTAATGGATTAACTAAAATCCTTAAATTTACGGCGAACAGATTGTCGACAGAACCTAAATACACGGGAACTAAAGTGGCGCTTACAAAGGACTGGTTTGACGTGACTAACGACTGTATTTTTGCGTTTTTGCTTTATTAAAAAACAAATGTTTTTAACTCTTACCAAACAAATAAAAAAATTTACTGTATTCTTACAACTTTATCACTTTCAATTAAAGTTTAATGGTTTTCGTTTTAGTGCCAAGCTCCGTATTGGACACCAAAAGGCGTTGTAGTGACTATCAGAACGAACGCAGAGGTTTTGAAAAAGTAGCTCTTTCTTGTATTTTTCAAGAAAAACTGCTAATCAAGGCAACCTTTAAATCAGTGAGAGACCATTACTGAAGACAATTTGCGATTCTTTATATTCTTTATCCACCCGAATGTGTATGTAGCAATTTGTTATTATTATTATTCAATGAAGAATGTTCTCCGTGTTAAGACGCATCCCCCTGCGGTGCTGGTCATGCATCAGCCATTTTCCAGTAGTCAAAAGAGACCTCTAAAGAAGTTTTCGCAGCTACTGTGCTATCACGGCGTCAACGCTGATAAAAAATCTGTTATGAGAATATATCGAAGAAATGTGTAGTGTCTTGATTCCCCCTGCGTGCTGATTCGTGAGTACCTCGGGTACCTCGAAGAAAGAGGAGAAATGCGCAAACTAGAAAAATTGCAGAGCAGTTTCAATGGCAAATAGCTCATAAGAGAACAGTATACACGGACAGACAACATGGCGCAAAATATGTGCTCTGAGTTTACACGAATCGTTTGGGAAGTTATCGACAGTCATATAACAAACCGGAAAACGACAATAATAATAATTCCGTGTGGTCGTAATGACCTGGTGACGCGGTTTCTATTGGCTGCTTTTTCTTCCCCGCTCGTAGCCACTTTAACCTAACCCGGTAGTCCTATCGCGTACATCGGAGCTACAGTTTAACACAGAATCCAAACCACAGAAGCGTTCTGGCGCTCTTCATATTAAAAAGCAAGATGTGCCAGAGTTGAAGGTAGGGTTAAAGGCTTTCGAAAATCCCCGCCGAGACAGGGATTCGAAATGGGGATCTTTCATTCGCCATTCAGACACCTTGGCCACTGAGTCACCAGACCGCTACTAACAGACAATTACAGATAGGAATGGTACACTCGTAAAGTGAAAATATTGCGCAAAAAGCTGATGAAAAATACAGACCTTAAATACAGATCTTAATTCAGTTGAGAGTTTGAGTAACAAATACTATGCGTGAAGCATTTAAAGATTTTCGCCGCTATTCTCTGTCTAAAAGCCTTCCAAATTTTGATAGTACAGGGTGATTCAAAATGATTGTCGGTTTTTAAAAAAATTCCTACACTTAGCACAATTGAGATACGAATTTGAATCTTATTTTGATGAGTAAAGAAACTCATCAAGTTTTTTTACATTCATTACAAATGTTCAATGTGTGCGTCCTGTGTCACTCTGCACACATCTATGCGATAGTCCATTTCATTCCACATGCGACGCAGCATGTCATCAGAAATGTTTAGAAAGGCGGCCCTGATCAGTTCTCTCAGTTGCAGGATAATCGCAGTTGAGGAGGAAGATAAATAAACTTGATCCTTGACGTAACCCCACAGAAAAAAATCACATGGGGTTAAATCTGGTGAACGAGGTGGCCAAGCCATGAGCATTTGGTCACTGTCGGCTCCGCGTCCTATCCATCGCTGCGGCAATTGTTCGTTGAGAAATATTCTGACCTCCCAATGGAAATGAGGTGAAGCACCATCTGGTTGGAATATGAAATCATCCACCTCTTTCAGCTGAGTAGCAACCACTCAGAGACCATATCGAGTTAAGTTAGTTCTGTTACTGTCTGTTCATAGAAGATGAACGGTAAACACTTTCGCCTTGGAAACAGCAGCGAACACACACACTTTTGGAGATTCACGCTGGTGTTCAATAAAAGCACTGGGATTTTCTGTCCCCCAAATCTGCACATTATGCTTGTTAACTTTCCCGCACAAGTGAAAGTTCGCTTCATCACTAAAAATGAGTTTTTTTAAAAAAGCCATCTTCTTCCATTTTTTGTTGCATAATGTTGCAAAACGTGAGACGTTTGGGATGGTGGTCAGGTGTTAAAACCTGAAATAGCCCTAGGCGTTTTTATGCGTTTTCGTAGCACGCGCTAAACTGTAGTTAGCGGAATTTCCAGTTCTCTGCCGCCTTTTCTTGTTGATTTCCGCGGGCTACGTTGATAAGCATCTCTGACGCGGTTCACATCGACTTCCGACACAGAAGAACGCTCACTGCTTTTCCCTTTGCATAAGCAGCCCTTCTCCACGAAATGCGCATACCACCTCCAAATGGAATTGTCTGAAGGTGCATCCTTCATAAAAAAATTTCGAAACTGCCGTTGGACAACGGTAACTGACTGACACACGTGAAAATCTAGAGTGCAAAAAGCCTTCTCTATAGCGTTAGCTGCCATATTGTAAACACTGACATCTGACTGAACAAAACGTAACAACAAGATTAGCCGACGCTACAAAACAAAACTTTGAGAGTTTGTCTATTCATCCATGTAAAGATAATACTTGTATGTTAAGTACACAACCGGTAAAAAATTCATGAAACCCCGACAATCATTTTGTATCATCCTGTATTTAAGAAAACTCAGATGTAGTGCTGAAGGTATTTCATCATTAATATAGACAACGGGTTTGAGATTAAGGCAAACTGCATTGAAACTGGCATAGTTAAATTCTAAGCTAAAAATTCATTGAACAAACAAAAATATAATCATACTGGTTTTTCCAGGTTACATATAATTAAAGATCAATGAGTTAGAAAAGAACTAAATTTTGTAAATCAACTGGCGATTTCAAAATGGAGGAAGTCACGGAATGTCGATAGCTTTATTGTCAAGACATGTGACTGAAACTGAAACCCTTTTTGACCGACTAATACAGTAAATCGTGGAATATAAATAGTTCCTGCTGTTTGTAAAATAGCTTTGTGCCTTGTCGACGTCGATTTTATTAGGAGGGTAAGAAAGAACTGAGGACGTGGTGGGCATGGAAAGGGAAGGAATTCACTCATCGCCTTTTGAAGAAACCGTCCCGGTATTCGCCTGGAGTGATTTAGGTAAACCGTGTAAAACCCAAATATGGATTCCCGCCGGGGATTCAAAACTGAGTCCTTCTAAATGCGAGGCCACAGCGTTACCACTCACCACAATCAGTGGTAGTTACCATTTTCAATAAAGATCGATACCCGTCCATCAACGACTGAAATGTCTAACTTCTGTTTGCTGATCGAGGAGGTGAAGATACGCTGAAATATTCGAGAGGACAATTATGCAACTAGTGAAGTCCGTGACTTTTTTTTTTTTTTTTTTTCGTATTGTCACAGGTCTAGGTCAAAGATTATGATAGGTTGACGTGATCTGTCCAAATACGAATTTGATCTGAAATCCACTCTTTAGGGGGACTAAAAACTCTTGAGTTTGAAGAACTCAGAAGTATTAATAGACGTAGGTATTAAACACGGACAGGAACGATAGCTCTATCGTATAATTGTTTCAAAAATCGTGATTGGTAGACTCGAATTTGCTTAAATTCAAACTTGACTTTTATTTGACCCTAGAACTCCACTCTAAAAAATTTGAAAAATTTCTGTTTAAAGGGAATGCGCAATCGCTTCGAAAGTATCACGTTGTTCAAAAATTCATAATGTAATCGTTGGCCATAGTGTCGGTAATGGCCAGAGAACCTAATACATATTCCAAATTTTTAAGTAGTTGAGCAACTCCAAAGAAATGAATTGTCAGAATATTAGATTCGGTAACATATTTGATCTGACGTCCACTTAAAATAACGTACAGCGAACATGAACAAAGACCATTAACGAAAGCTGTCAGTAAAAAACGTAAAAATGAAATAAATCGTAATGTATAAACCTATAAACTTTCATCAAGCAACAACATTAGCGAATGCTTTAATTAAATTGAAATTTAGTCTAGGGCGTAATGACAATTGGTATTCGTGATTACAGCAGAGGACATGAGTAATTTAAGTTTTATGAGGTTTTTCATGTTGCTTTTATTAACGACTTATTGCTGAAAAACACGTTTTTTAGCACTGAAGTTTACCGATATTATTTTAACTAATAAATGCTACGGAAATAAAACTTAATGAATGTATTATTGCAATTAATTTTGTTGCAATTGGTCCGCTATTGAATTGTGGACATAACCTCGAATTTCTTCAAATAATATCTCTGGTCGCTGTTAACACGTTTTTTAGCACTGAAGTTTATCGATATTATTTTAACTAAGAAATGCTACGGAAATCAAACTTAATGAATGTATTATTGCAATTAATTTTGTTGCAATTGCTTCGCTATCGAATTGTGGACATAGCCTCGAATTTCTTCAAATAATATCTCTGGTCGCTGTTAACACGTTTTTTAGCACTGAAGTTTATCGATATTATTTTAACTAAGAAATGCTACGGACATCAAACTTAATGAATGTATTATTGCAATTAATTTTGTTGCAATTGCTTCGCTATCGAATTGTGGACATAACCTCGAATTTCTTCAAATAATATCTCTGGTCGCTGTTAACACGTTTTTTAGCACTGAAGTTTATCGATATTATTTTAACTAAGAAATGCTACGGAAAGCAAACTTAATGAATGTATTATTGCAATTAATTTTGTTGCAATTGCTTCGCTATTGAATTGTGGACATAACCTCGAATTTCTTCAAATAATATCTCTGGTCGCTGTTAACACGTTTTTTAGCACTGAAGTTTATCGATATTATTTTAACTAAGAAATGCTACGGAAAGCAAACTTAATGAATGTATTATTGCAATTAATTTTGTTGCAATTGCTTCGCTATTGAATTGTGGACATAACCTCGAATTTCTTCAAATAATATCTCTGGTCGCTGTTAATTTGAGTGCGGCGGCTGGCGAGCGACACCACCGTTCTCTAGCCTATAGCTATGGAGGTGAGTGAGAGAGTGTCTGAGTGAGTGAGCTTAGGAAGTTATGTAGTAGATTACGGAGGACTTGGTTCACCTCGCCTTCCAGCTGGACGTTGAGTTCTGGCTGCGGCAGCTCCACCCCTTCCTCCGGCTGTTCGCCCTCGTGGTAGCCGCCGCCGTCTCCCAGGTCCAGCTCGAAGTCGTCGTCGTGGTCGGCGTGGTAGTTGTACTTCGAGGCCACTACAGGCGGCTCCACGACGTAGCTGGCCGCGGCGGCGCCCTGCATCCCGGCGTCGACGGCTACGTCGAAGGCGTCAGGAGCACCGATCTGAATGACGCGCGGCTTAGAGCGGACGTCGACCGGTCCTAACTGGTCCAGCCCTGTCTCGGCCTCGAAGTCCTCGAAGTGGGATTTGGAAGGTACTTTCGACTTCCACGGCCACCAGAGTGAACAAGCCGGCGGAGGCAATATCGCTGCTACCAGCACAACGAACTTACGCAGCCGATGCTGGACATCTTCACCTTCAAGTCACCTAGCTGTCGCTAAAGGGATTTGAGAGTAGCAAATTTTTTGTTGTTGTTAATACTGACGAGGACCTTTCCTACACTTATCGTGTTTTGATGACTTCTGGATGAAATGCAAGCAATGATACTTCCCCTGCCTTGTACTCACTGACTAAACAACTATTCTTCTTTCGCTGAGAAATTGTTCCTGTTTTCTGTCGTTAATTTATGATGTCTTCTTTTGCCATCCTCTACTTTAAGTTAACCCTACTACTAAAAAAAAAAAAATCAAACTCAAGTCTCCTTTACTAATTAAATACTATCTGCTCACCGATGTTTGGTCTGTAACCACGCTGGTACACCATGTAAATACACTACTGCAGTATCTACTTAAGCGAACCTACGTTGTGTGATCACTTCTACTTTGTCTGCTACTTGCTGCTGTGAATCCGTTAAGCATCTGGTAACGCCACTGCATTCCGACAATTTACTTTCCCAGTTGTGCAGTCACAATCTCGCCACGCCGGAACTGAGTTTCCTGTCGATACACGTACACCGCAACCTCGAAGCCAAGTGTTCAGCGGATGTCTTCCGACCACCACTTCTCTATCGTCGGTCACAAACTCGTAACTTGGTTTTAAACTTCCTTCATCACCACGATTATTTCCTGCTGTTCGGTAAAAGACTGAGGCTAAATAAACTTGTTCGTTTTGCGTATTATTTTTCACCAGAATACGACGGGGCACCAAAATAATATTGCTGTGGCGGAGATTGTGTAGTACGCGGTTCTACTGCTAGGCGTTTATGTCGCAACTCATTGTCAAATCAGTGCCACCTGTATTGTCGACCTGGCTTGTTCTGTTAATCTGAGTATTTTTGCAAGCACTGTTTTGTTATTATTCCGCAAGTTTGAGTGTACAACGTGCAGCTGAGATATTTTGTTTTTATACTCAGTAAAAATGCTGCTTAAACTGTTTTAATGATGAAAACGGCTTACAAAGGTGACACTATGCGAAAAACTCAAGTATATCAGTGGTTCGTTTGGGTTAAAAATGGCGACATGTTGACTGATGACAAACCTCGTTTTGGACGGCCATCAACTGCCCGAATCGATGAAAATGTTGGAAAAATTTGAGAGCTTTTGCTCTCAACCGCCGACAGACAACTGTCAGAGATTAGTGGGTTATCTTGGAGCTCGAGTCAGCGAATTTTAACCGAAGATTTGTGAGTGATAAGGGCCGCCAAGTCAAAAAACGTCGAGTTGCAACATCTCGTGCTTTGAAACAACAGTTTGAAATTGATCCAGAATTCCTGTCAAATGTTATTACTGGTGATAGGTCGTGGTGCTATGGTTGCGACCCAGAAATAAAGGAAAAGTCATGCCAATGAAAGACGTCCTTATCACCACGTCAGAAAATTTTTTTCAAGTCGAATCAAACATCAAAACAGTGCTCATTTGTTGTTGTTTTTTTTATGCCAAGGGCGTAGTTCATTCAGAGTTTGTTCCTCCGCATCAGACCGTCAATCAAACCTTTTATTTGGAAGTTTTAAGAAGATTACGCTACAGCGTTCGTCAAAAAAGACCCGATTTGTGGCAGACAGGAGACTGGTTCTTCCACCACGACAATGTACCTGCGCACACAGCTGTCTCTGTTAGGCAGCTTTTGGCTAAAAATGGCATCGTTCCGTTGCCCCACCCACCTTACTCACCTGACCTCGCTCCGTGCAACTTTTTCTTATTTCCACGCATGAAAAGGGGCATGGAAGGACACCGATCTGACAACATAGACGATGACAATAAATAAATAAATAAACGAGGGAGGATCTGTCAGCCATTTCTGTAGATGACTACAGAAAATGTTTCAAATAGTGGGACAAATATTTTCGTTGTAATGGCGAATATTTTGAAGGGTATAAGGTTGTTTTGTAAAAAATTTGAAAATATATAGCTTATAAAAATAATTCTGTTTTTTTTTTTTTTTTTTTTTTTTTGGGTAACCCGTCGTAAGCTTGTTCGCTGTGCGTGTTATTTTTTTTATCAGTATACGTAATCTGTGGTATCTCGTCATCAAAATGTTTCAATACGTTAGCATCTGAGCACTTTGAATGGTTAGTAAGTGAGCAACAACCACCATCAATAACGCCGAAGTTAATGTTTGATAGCCTACATTGCCTTGTAACAAGTGACTTAAACAGCCCTTAAAGTATCTTCTTCCCTTTGGACAAAAAAAAAAAAAAAAAAAAAAAAAAAAAAAAAAAAAAAAAAAAAAAAAAAAAAAAACCGCGGCACAAGTATTTTAGGAGTCAATTGGTTTCAGATCACTGTGAACTGAAGTCATTAAGCTTTTAATCCGAAACAAATGTGAGTCTACAGTCTGGGCAAAGATTAATTGAAAAGATGCTTACAACTTCAGAGAAAGATGTCATATGAGCAAAATATACAAGCAAAATCTATGCAACTAGCATCAGTTGATTGAGCAAGTAGTGCCGAATGCGAAGAAACTACACAGGTCGCAGTAGAAAGAATGCGAGTCGCTAGAGACGTCTTGCAGAGTGCAGAAGTCGGGGACAATCGTTACTGCTATGACTGCGTAAACAGTCCTATCCAGAATCTAAAAACACCTTAGTTTTTATTTAAATCATAATTCCATAAAGAAACGGATCTTCTTACCACAAAAAAACCCATGAAATCTGCACAAATCTTCCTAGATAACCTTAACCCTATTCCTAGAGTACAGTTCTACAATTTATGCAGGAGGAAAGCAGTACAACCACCCCTAAAAACCCACAGCTTTCCTCACGACGTAAGTGAAGACCAGCAAGATTCCACCTGATTTGCTACGAACCATGTCAAGAACTTCATCACATCGCATTCACAACATAATGTGTTATTATTACTTTACCTAACTCACTCTGAACTTACTAACTCATTCTTATTTTTCGTTCAAACTGATTTCAGTCCTTGAAAGTTCCCCACTGGGAGAGGGGGCAAGACAATCAACTATCTTTTAATTTTAAAGATAAACAACGTCTTCTTTTAAATATAGATTAACCATCTTTTTATTGTATATCAAATATGTTGTACCACCATGCTCATATATATCCGAACGACCTGAATCGCTCTGGGCTGAAATTCCTCCTGTAGCTTATTCAACCCATTAACCAAAGCTATGAAGAGCGTACTGTTTGCTGAAAGTGGTATAGTCAGGTAAATAACCCAAATTGACACTGATACAACTCCAAGAATACTTACTTTTTTCAGGTGATTCGTTTTACAAACTAAAACGATGGGTATTTTACAGTATTAAAAATGTAAGAACGGAGACTTTCCCGGCGTATGCTTGAAATGAACTCTTCACGGGTGTACCACCGGATAGTGTTTTGTAAACACGATATTTCGATGACTAGCTCCGTCCTCTTCATCAGGTGCACTGGTCAGCTGACCGTCGGACTTTTTTTTTTTTTTTTTTTTTTTGGTGTCACTGCCTCAACGGCATGTTTGTGAGGCCCCGCTACCTGAAGTAGCTCTACCTTGTGTGTCTCTGTTATGGATGGGTTAATTTGGGGATGCTTTTTATTTACTCTTTTGGGGGAAAAATGGCTGTGGGCGCCTAAGGCACCCTTAGGTAAAAACCCCCATAGGGTTCGTATTTCGGCTGGGGATCATTGTCGTTATCAGCTGTTTTAGCAGCTGGACAATCATCCCCAGCTGGCTTTCACGTTGATCGGCGTGGTTGCAGCGACAGAGCTGCGGGTGGCTCGTAGCTCCTGTCGGCGGCTGCAAAGGGAACCAGCTGTTTTCCACGGGTTGCTGGTTCTTCTGGTGTGTGGGCCTGCTCGCTTGATGGGCTGTCCTTCCCTTCTTCCCTGTTGCTGGTCTGGTGTCGGTGGGTTGGGTTGCTCCTCTCTCTCCCTCGGCGCGAAGACGCTTCCTCACGGGACAGCCTCCAAAGCAGGCAACGTGGTCAGCACCACAGTTTGCACACGTTGGCGAGGCCTCACGCGGTCGTGTGCAGACCGTGGAGCTGTGGTTTCCGGCGCACCGCACACAGCGCTCCTGGCTTTGTCATTCCTTAGCCAGGTGCCGGTAACGCTGGCAGCAAAAATACTGGATGATCCCAGCTGGTTTCTTGGAGGGCCGCCCTGCCCGCTTCCTGGTGGCCCGACTCGCTTCTTCCTGGGTGGCGGCCTTCGGGTTGGGAGCCTGCTCGGCGGCTGGGTGTGTTATGGTATCGGTCACACCAAGTTCCTGGGTCGTGGTGGTGGCCGGCTCCTGGCTGCCAAGGAGTTCCGCGGCTGCCTTGATGACGTCTTGGCTGGGTGTCTGGTCCTGGGGCAGCTGCTTGCTCCTCTCGTTGCTGGGTGTCGATGCTCCTCTGCTTCCCGGTGTGACTGGTGCCGGCGAGGTGAAGAGCCGGTAATACAGCTCCTCGAATTACCGGTCGCAGTCGAAGTCTTCGGCGAAGATGCAGGGGAATGGTACACGTTGCCACCAATCCTTCCCTTCATCGATTACTGGCCTGGCGAGGCGCGAGAATCTCTGGTTGCATAGTGTACTGCGCAGTTGTTTGGTTGTGCTGGGAACTTCCCAGATATACACTCAGCTCCAGACTCGCACCCGGAGCTCGATCGTCCATGGCCCTCCTTTCTCGGCGAGGAAGTTCTCGAGATCCTGGAATGTAGACCGCAGTGCCTTGATGCGGTACCTCTGGCTCGCGTCGATGCACTGGAAGTAAAGTGGGTAGCCAACTTCGAACTTGTGGTAGTCATCCACAATCGTTGACCACGATACGTCTCCCAGAGCTGCGGGCGAATCCGCCCACGGTGTGCCATGGCCGCTTGGGGTGCGGTTCGATTCAGCTCCTGACGCAGAGAAGCTCGGCGTGGGTAGCTCACAGTCAGTGCCTGACCGTGAGACGTCGTGGCTCCTCGGGGCCGTCCGCTCACCGCCACTCTGCGGCAGTGACTGGCCATGCGGGCTGCGTGCTCCCGGGAGTGCAGGCAGCTCCCGAGGAGCGCCCTGGTGACGCTCCTCCGCACGGGGAGTGCCGGCTTGGGCCGACCTTCCGCCTCCCCTGCGGGGCGCGGACTGCCACGGCGCGTCGGTTGCGGCTGGGAGCTGGCGAGGGTGCTCCCGTGGCGGCTCCTGGGTGCCGGCCGTGACACCAGGCGTCTGCTCCAGGAGCCCCCCTTCGCGAGCGGAGCGGTCCGGAGTCGACCTGCCTCCACCACTGCGTGGCGGAGACTGCGGTCGGGCTTTTTTTTTTTTTTAATTGGGGGAGCACCCAAAACCTGCTTCTCCAAACATGGCGGCCTTCCTGTTAACTACTGCTTGCCTCTGCATGCACATGCATTAAGTTAGTATTTTTGTAGGTGATCACAGGAACGGGATTGTGATGTATTCCATGCGTCCAGGCGTCCGCCCGTTTATATGGGTCCATCGGGTAAGATAGACAGAAACTTTTGAAAGAAGAGACAGGGCAGAGGGGAAAAAGTGCCAGGGTTTTACCCCCGGGAAAAAAACCTCTGCGACAGTTAAGGTGGGATATAAGGGCGGCTGGCTAAGATACTGCCAGTACCGCGACAGAATCTATACTACAGTTGAGGATGATGTGGGAGGTATTGTTAATTTGTTAGGGTGTCATGCAGTTACTTACCCCGGGAGGCGGCATGCCGTCTCCCGGAGTGGATGTCCGTGTGGATAGCGTGTTGTTGTGCCTGGCGCGGTGTCCTTGTAGTCCCCTGTGGCAGTCCCGGCGTCAGGCTGCGACGTTTCACCCAAGCAGAGGTCCAGCGTGTACGACTCACGACGTCCCCGCCACCAGCGGTCACCAGGTCCCCATCAGGACGACTCGTCGGCACCCGCGTGCCAAGACTGACGTCCGCCAACCACAACTCGACTATTCAGCCACGAACGTAGGTGGAGCATCCACCGGCCACATAGCCGAAGTGGTTTCACCGGCTTGCACCGCAGCGATTTCACTGGCAGTCCCATAATTCCAGTGTCCTAGCCGCGACGGAGCTCCAGTGTCCCCACCAGACGGTACGCCGGTTTCCGCTTATGCAATGGATTTCCAGCCGCGACGGGCCGACGGCACCAGCCTCTTAGCGCTTCCACCGACATCCTCGCCATGCAGGTTTGCCAGATCACGCACAGCAGCAGGTCCGCAGCGCCAGCTGCAGGTAGCTCGCTGAGTTCTGCGTCGCCGCGCTGTCTCCGGCGTATATGCCAGTGATGCGGTGATCTTCGTCCGCCCGGCTTGGCTCGCCGCTCCGCACAGCAGCGGTCAGCCGGCAGAGCGAGCCGGCGGCCGGCCGGCCCCCACTCCTCCGCGCTTCCCCCAGCATCACGCCGCAGCGCGCACCGACGTGCCCGTTGGCGGTTAGCCAGCGTCTGCAGCGCAGCGGCTTGACCACGGCCACGCAGTAGAAATCAGCCAGCCAAGATGGCCACCCCAGTGCTTCCGCCGGCGCCACACACTGTTACGGTTCCCGGTATTCGGTGAATGGTACAGCTGTGGCTGTGCACTGCACGGTTCCCGGTACGTGGAGGTTGTGCAGTGCATACCAGCTTTCACGCCAGGGCCGTGGCCGGCGTTCAATCCACCGCAGGCCGCTAGCGCCCCGCCTTGGTGTTTTCTGCCAGCGTTCCCGCCGCAGAGACACCGACGTGCGCACCGAGGTAGACACCCGGTATCCGCCCAGCAGCAGGCGGTCAGCCTCACCGCCAGCCCGCTCCGCCAACATCACGCCACCGCACCGAGCCGGCGCGCCATCTTCTTCCTGGTGCCGTCTTCTTCTGTGCGGTTGATTACGCCGCCCGACGCAGCAGCCATCCGGCGGCCGAGCGCCCCGATAGCCTGCAGCACAACACGCCGCCGCACTTCCCCCAGCGCCATACACCGGCAGTGCCCCCAGCGTACCCGTTGGCGGTTAGCCACCTTCCGCACCGCAGCAGTTTGCCCACAACCACGCAGCAGAAATAGACCGGCCATCCCAGCCTGAGGTCCGTCACCCTAGCGCTTCCACTGGCGCCGCACACTGTAGCGGTTCCCGGGATTCGGTGGTTGCTACAGCTGCAGCCGTGCACTGCATCGGTTCCCGGTATGCGGAGATTGAGCAGTGCATACCAGCTTTCACGCCAGGGTGGTGGCCGGCGTTCAATCCGCCGCGGGTCGCTAGCGCCCCACCTTTATGTTTCCGTGAGCATCCCCGCCGCAGAGAGTCACCAATGTACACCCCGAGGCAGACACCGGTATCCATGCGGCAGCGGCCGGCCCACGAACAGCCAGGCCTCCCCTCCGACATCAGACCACAGCACCAAGGCGACGCTCCATCTTCTTAGTGTTGGCTACTGGAAGTCCCTAGCACCGAAGACGAGAGTGGTGGACATTGCTGACGATTTCTTTTTTGCGAATAGTCCACCACTTCACCCCCACTAGCCGAGGGACTCTACTTGTCGAGGCTGTAGTCGCGCTGCTGCTGCTCCTCGCTGTAGGTAGGTCCGCTCCGGTCGGGTGCCCGGCTCGAAGTACTGCGGTCGGACATGACATGACATGACAACAAATTGCTGGGGAAGACATAGGTCCCCAGAGTGCAGGGAAGTTTTTGCGTGGTAACGCATCACCTTCCATTTTAATTTTGGCTTGCCTTACTTGTTTGACATTGTTGGAATAGTCGGTTCCGATAAATTTCTATTGCTGGTGATCAAGGAGTTTCCTTGGCCACCTTAGTCTTTGGTCATAAAGGAGCTCAGCACCCAGTGAGTTAATCAGGGGGTTGGCCGAGTGCTGGATCATTTCATAGAACTGCGCTGCCAGCTTTTGAAAGCGGGTTCTGAGTTTGGGAAGTCCGCTTATTCGGTGTAGATCTTCAGTATGCGTCTCCCTGGGTAGGTGGTACGCGAATCTGATAGCCTTGTTATGTATGGTCTGAAGTCGCTGGAGGTGGGATTCCGCAGTGTTGCTCCAGACTGCGGAGGCATACTCCATAACGGGTACGATGAGGGCAGTGTACAGCTGTATGCCTACATCAGGTCTCAGATTGCTTTTCGGATTTATAACAGGGTAGAGAGTTGATAGTCAACCGGTTGCCTTGCTGCGAACGTTGGCCACATGGTGTTTCCATGTCAGCCGCCTGTCAAGTTTTACGCCAAGATATGTTGCCGTGTGTGTCCAAACGATGTTTTCACCGAAGAGGGTTAGAGGTTGGAGCCGTCGTGGGACCTTCCTTCTGGAAATAATGATAGCTTGGCTCTTGGGGGCGTTGAAGCCAAGGCGCCATTTGGTAGCCCATTATTATATATTATTGCAGGCCTGCTGCAGTCGAGATCGTAAAATTTCGATGTTTAGACTCTTGGCGAAGAGTGTGGTATCATCTGCGTAGAGAGCCTTTTGAACTCTTGCAGTTGAGGGTGTGTCTGCCTTGTACAGGTTATATAGGACTGGGCCAATCACTGAGCCCTGCGGGACACCAGCGCAGATGTTCTTAACCGCCGAGTGGCTACCCTCCATCACTACTCGAAAAGTTCGCTCCTCTAGGTAACTCCTTAGTAATTTTACATGTGGAAGAGGGAGTCCTTGTTGCACCAACAACTTGTATAAGAGTCCTTTATACCAGACCGAGTCAAAGGCGCGGCTGACATCAAGGAGGACGGTGCCGAAGTACTCTCGTCGTTCAAAAGCCGAGAAGGCATCTTCTGCTAGGCGGAGCAGTTGATGCGGGGTGGAGTGGTATCTCCTGAAGCCAAATTGCTCATCTGGAAGTAGTCCGTCTCTATCAATAATTGTACGAAGCCTTTTCAGATAAACTCGTTGAAACACCTTGGATAGGGTTGGTAGCAAACTAATGGGTCGGTAGGATTTTGGCGACCTCTTGTCCTTTCCCGACTTAGGAATTGGTATAATTTCAGCATGTCTCCAAGTCTGCGGAAATTCACCCGAGCGTAATATTTCATGAAACATGTCTGTCATGTATTGGACTGCCAGAGGAGGCAATTGGCGTAGAATTCCTCCTCCAATGCCGTCATGACCTGCAGCTTTTTTGTGTTAAGGTTTGAAAGAGTGGCGGTGACCTCTTCAGTGGTGGTTTCGGGAATGCGGTCATCCTCTGGGGGAGCCGCTTCTAGAAAAAGCCGGAGGCGATCTTCTACCATTTGGATGTGTAGTGCGTCCCTAGGGATGTCAACAGGGTGAAAGTTTGCTCTGAAGGCTTCTGCCAAGCCTTCCGCCTTTTCTTCTGGATCGCAGACGTAGTTGTTTCCGACAACCAGTGGCGGAATCTTATGTCGTCTCCGGAGAAGGGTTTTTGTGGTACGCCACGCCGACCAATCTTGTGTATCCAGGGTGGAGACAAAGTTGTTCCAATCAGTGTTTCTGTGATTTTGTACCTCCGCCTTTATCTCCCTTTGCATACGGTTAATCACCCTATTCACTGCCGCGTCTCTCGTGACGTGCCACTCTCTGGTGAGCTGGTTCTTCACAGAGATAGCTTCTTTCATGTGAGGAGGCAGTCGTTTTGATTGTGGTGGGAGAGTGCGGCGTGGTCTAGTGGCCGCATCCGCTGCATTGTTTATCCAGTCGGCCAGGCTGACAGCGGCGGCAGAGGGACCGACAGCTGAGGGTGGCGCTGCAGTTCTATACTCCGAGTGAGGATCTCTTTGAAGATGTCCCAGTTGACATCACGAAGGTTCCTCTAGTTCCTGTCCTTTCGCGATGATACGTCCGCAGCCATGTAGAATAGGACAGGAACGTGATCGGAAGACAGCGCAGTTTTAGTAGTGACTGCTATGTTGTGGCGAAGACCATTAGTTATGGCCACATGCAACACATCCGGTTGCTCCCTTCCATGGATGGTGGGTTCTGTTGGCCCCCTGATTACAGCATCATGGTTCTCTACCATACGCAGGAGTCTTCGGAATACCGGAATACGAATATTAATCTAACTGTTTCTAACGCAAACTATTATTCATGCCAGTAGTGTGGATTTTCTGGTGTGATCTCAAACAATGGATGCACTGAAGCGGCACTAATTAGGCTACGCTCAGCCCCTCCCTCCCCTCCCTCCCCTAGCCACGCCCCCTTCACAATGGGCGCAGTCATGCGTCACTAATTAGATACATTGTAACCAATTATGTCAGTCATGCAACTCTAATAAGATACATTGTAACCGATTTGTGTAGTCATGCGACACTATTTAGTTATATTGTAACCGGTTCCCTCCCACGCCTCCCCCTTCTATTGTTTGGATGCACTCATGCGTCATGATTAGAATACATTGTAAGCAATTTGTGCACTCATGCATCACTAATTAAGCCTCTTAACCTAAAGGTCACCTGGCTTCCCCACCCCACCAGGTGTGAAGCACGAGCTACCCTCTAGGGCCTATTGTTCTTCTCTGCTACTATTGCTCTTTTGTCAGGCCACTTTCAGCTGCCTCCTCCCTTCTCCAATTGGACAACCAGGTGTGAAGCAACAGCTGTCCTCTGGGGCCTATAGCTCTATTGTTAGGCCACCTGCCCCCTCTAACGTAACTGTAACCTGCCTTCCCCACCCCACCATGTGTGAAGGAACAGCTGCTCTTTCATCGACAGGTCTGAACTGCTTCACCCTCCACCACTCTTGCAACACAAAAGAAAATTATAATTGCTTGACAGTTTGGCTTTCCTGTAAGTAATCAAGCGACTCAATATACGGACGGAAATTAAATACTAAAATAAAATATAGTTATATAATATAGCAATTAACATTCTATATCGAATACTTAATAAAATACGATTTTAAACCAAATTTATATCATAATTCCTTCATAAGATATGAATTAATGGTTTTAAATGCTGTAGGAATCCCCCGAATCCTTAACAACCACTTGCCTATTTTACCTAAAATATAACACGTGATTTCTGCTCAACCATACATCCCCATTCTCGTAAGAAAATATGATGTTTCCAGATATGCAATCGGGTTCCCCAAAAAATGACGAATTTCGTTAATTACAAAAAAAAAAAAAAGAAAAAAAATTAGTTCCCAGCCAGCCATTTTGTCGTTCCCCTCCTGCATTGGGTCCATAAGTCTATACCCTTTGTACGAAGGATCACCGACGCTTGAAACAGACGTTTTAATATTCAGTCGGCATTACAATTTATACCAGTATCAATACTCTCAACCCTTCACAGTAATTTTCACAGCTTCAATTGATATTCCCGCATTCTCATATTCCCCGAATGAAAACTTGGTTCAGGCGAGCGAGTGTTCATCCACTCGAAATAACACTATTCTATATCCAATATGCCGCAGCTATTGCATGTATGGGTTCAACCAAATGTGTTGGAGATGCTTGTTAACATTTATGAGACCCGTTTGGTCTGTACGTGACTATTGAAATAATCCATGGAATTTCTACGCTTGCCTCAATCCACTCCACAAAACGGGCTGTATACGGAAAACCAGAGCGCAAAATACCGGCCTTTTTGATCCGTTTCAGTATGTTTATGAGTGGTTGTTCTTATGTCTCTGTGTGACTGTATTACGTCTGGTGCGTAGACGAGCTGGAGACTGAATGTGATTCGGTGTGATATGTGGAACGGGCACGTCAACATCGGTTTTGCTTGATTTCACAATTCCCTTGGAATGAGCTGTTTTGTAATGTTTGCATGCACCTACATAAATTCGGTCTACGAGTTACTTATAAAAAATTCCTTAAATCCATGTGTTTTAAATAATATAGCAGGTTTATAATGCGCTTTAAATAGTAGTATAAAAAGTAGTAGAGAGATATTTACTTACATGCAATTTCGGATTTCCTCGTTATATATGAAGTGTAATGCTTGATCGTTTGTTGAGATGTAGGAATGTGTATAGTTGATTACAGACATGCATTGTTTAGCTTTGGGAATAAGTATTAAACAGGACAAAAAAAAATCTGGCTTCTCTGTACTTTCAAATAAAATATAATGTCGTGCGGTATGTGTGGTATGGAATCAGAGTTATTTTTAACATTCCTACGAGAGAAAATGCGAGATTTCTAAAGGCTGGTTTGTCGAGGAAAATCCGTCATCGGGGTTCAATACCCATCACAGTCTTACAGACAAGTTTTCTAATGTTTACCAAAAATTGCTCGAGGCGAGTGGTGGAATAATCCAGTGCATTACATTTGTCAACGTTTCAGCGTTAATTTGTGTATGTCGGTCTAAATATTGAGCATGGTTGTAGAGTTTTTAAAACGAAGTAATGAATAAGCAGTTGTTGGAGATGTAGGTTATATTAAATGAAACAATACGACAGGCTCATCACAAGATCTGAAATAACAGTTCCGATGACTTGTTGATCCTACACCACTTGGCGATATTATAAGATATGTTTAGCACTAGAGATTCCACAAGTATTCTTGCTTAGATTAACTGGTATAAAAAACGTGCTCAATTTATTTCTCTTGGTTTGTGCCAATAATATTTTGGAAGTGACTTTTGTAAATGAAACGGTATCAAGTATCCTAACATATACCAAAATTCCTCGAGGCGAGTACTGGAATAATTCTAGCACATCATATTCATCCGCGCATTAGAGTTATCTTTTGTATGCCGGTTTTAATATCGAGCCTGGTAGGTGCGTTTTAAAACAAAGTGACGAATTACAGCTGGTAGGCAGTAATTGGAGATTAGTTTATATTTAATCTACAGTTTCTATCCGATTCTGAAGGAAATTTGCACACATATACTTTAAAACAAACAGAGCAATTGTATTTAAATTAAGTTGCAGAAGCCTAAACCCTCTTCCCATGCAAACCCCACAACTCCTAATTTCCAATGTTCTTTATAGATACCCTCAGTTTTATCAGATTTCTATGGAACAATTCACATGTGTTCTTGAAAACAAAGAGAAATATAGTGTCTAAATTCTTTTTACAAAACCCTACCACTCACTTCTTTCCCCCATTTAATTTTTGCAAATGTTCTTTACACAAAGCTACA
The DNA here is from genome assembly GCA_031002005.1 of Vandiemenella viatica. Lineage (NCBI taxonomy): Eukaryota > Metazoa > Arthropoda > Insecta > Orthoptera > Morabidae > Vandiemenella > Vandiemenella viatica. Next base: position 25,358,362 of record CM061914.1, on the reverse strand, counting down.
GTTTTTATCTGGTTTAGATGGAAATTTGCACAAGTATAAAACAAAGAGAAAAGTAGTGCCCTCGCTAGTTTCACAAAAATCAAACTACTCTTCATCTCCACACCCCTTAATTGTTTTTTATACATATCTACAGTTTTATCTGATATCAATATAAATTTACACATGTATACTTTAAATCAATCAGAAAAGGCAGTCTACATTTGGAGAGCAAAAGCCCAATCCCTCTTCCCCTTGACCCTCTCCCATTTTAAATTCCAATGTTCTTTACAAAAATCCACAGTTTTAAATCCTGTCAAAATCAATTAAGCTATTTTTAAGTCATGGGCTAATATTTATAAAATAAATGTGTTGTAATGTCTCAACATGTATTTCAGATTTCAACTTGGAACCCAAACTTTCACGTTGTGAAAACCAATTAAAAATCTATATTTTCTGTGTGATGCCGGAGCAAACAGATATATTCCAGAGACAGATTTCTGTATGTGGTATGTATTAATGCCCAGATGTTACATGTTTCGGTTATCGACCAGCAGCTTTAACAGAAACATAGCCTGGACCCAAATATAAACTGACATTCCTTAACACAACAGCCAATTCACCCCGTTCTGGAAGTTGTTGTGGTATATAAAGACAGAATTCTGCTTTGAAAGCAAGCGCTTTAATACCTGAGCTACCAGAAAGTTAGCAAAATGGGAACTGCTGCCGTATATTTAAAATACAAAACAAAATATAATACCACTAAAAATCTAAAAATAAAATAATTGTTTAAAAAAAATAAAAACTGCCTTAAAAAAAAAGGCACTAAAAATTTTAAAATAACTTTTTACCTTGCTTAGGAGAATGTAAATCTAAATGGACAAAATTTTACATTACTGTCATTGAAATTTTTTCATTAATTAGTTATTTTTGAAGTCGGTGCCAGCGAAAGCAAGGAAAACAAAAAGATAAAAACAGTAATGAATAACAATAATATATAAAAAAATCATGTTACTGCTTACCTACAATTAACGCTAGAAATATGATTCAACAAAACTAAAACATACAGACTATACGCTAACTGTAAATCGTTTACTGCATGATGCAGCCTGCCAACTGACACTGTAGCGCCAGAGATATGCCTGTATGACCAATAAGGTTTAGCCACAGATTAAAATACTATTAATTTGTTTCCCTAAGCATTCTCCCGCAATAACACTATCTGCCTCACGACATGCTGTAAAATATTGGGTATTTTTTGTTCGTACTCCTCGTTTCGCCTCTAACACGAAAAGAAGTTCAGTAATTCGATCTTCGCGATGTGACAACTGGCACAAAATCCAAAAATAACTAATTAATGTAAAAATTTCAATGATAGTAATGTAAAATATTGTCCTTTTAGATTTACTTTTTCCTAAGCAAGGTAGAAAGTTATTTTAAAATTTTTAGTGCTTTTTTTAAGGTGGTTTTTAGGTTGTTTTAAACAATTATTTTATTTAAAATTAAGAGCCATTTATCTCCTTCGATACCTAACCGATATTGATAAATGGCATATCGTTTTAAAGATTAAGGTCTGCAGTTATGTAAAATCATAAATCAAGAAAGAAATTTTCGTAATTTGGTGCTTAAAGTGGTCGCGCGTATGAGAAAGTAGTTCCGACATTGCAGCAGCAGATATCACAGAGATGTCAATAAACTGTTTTTGATATAATAAGTACTATTTTCTGTTAGGGAAACTTTTTTGTTTTACTATACAATTTCAATGCAAACATTTTATTCGCACAGCACCACATATCACAGATATGTTGATAAGCTGTGTGACAGTTTGTCGTATATACAGTGCGTTTTAAATTTCCCTAACTGTTTTGTAAAATAAATATTTTGATGTTTACCTATTACACTAAAGAAATAAATATTTGCTACAAAAGTGCGGTTTTGCTTTTCGTTTTATTACAAGCATTCAACCTTACTATTCATCATATTTTATTCGCGACATTTTCGCATGGGTCGTCTATTAGGGTGTAGAAGTCATAATGAACTGGAATGATGTACGAAATAGAAAATGTTTAACTTCCATAATTTCAATATCAGTCGTAACCGGATGACGTCAAGAGAGTTGGAATGCAACTTCTTCCATTGCTTGATTCCTAATTAAGTAATTGGTGATATCATCACTATAATTGCCAGTATACTGATACAGTGAGTTTTTCCTGGTAGAGCAATCTTGAATAATTTTCTTCCAGCTACCATCCGTATCCACCGGTCCGGCGATCTTCTTACGCTGTCTTCTGGTGATGTCTTACACTCTAATTAATTTTAAGATAAAAGATAGTTGCAGAATTCAGGCGAATCTGAGCTAAGACGCTTATCACTACTCTAAGAGAAAATCACAATAATTTAGTAATTTTATATGTTTTCAATGGAATTTACGACCATTGACATTTATTAACCTTCAAATTAGAACCATAATATTTATACTTTGAGATTTTGAGGGGGTAATGTTGAAAATGACAATATATTATTATATAGCAAAGGAAATTTCACTGCCAAATGACAAAATTAATCATTAACTTGAAAATAAATGTATACAAAAATATGTGACACTTTATTAGTGAAGTTATTGCTATTCCTCAAAAATTATTATCAGGAAATAAAGTAACTGATCTAGAAATAGAGCAACCCGTCACTCTGGTATCCGTGGAAAATAAACCAATGATCTTGATAGTGATGTAGAAGACTGTTGAGTTACACGCAGTATGTTGTCAGGGGACGTTTGGCAGACCACCTGAGGTGTCTTGTAACCTCTGGGAGGGGTGAACTGTGAACATTCACACAAAGAAATATAAACTCAACATGAAAGTGTTCCAACGGAAATCGTTATGCGTAACAATATAACTGCTGATTGGCTAAAACGTTAGTTATATTTATACAACAGCACAGAACAAATGATTGATAAAAAAATTATGGATTCAGTGAACAACAATATTCCAGGAACTCATTCAGCAAAACTTTTTTTTCCTACCTACTAATATAGTAGGTTTTAGTAGGCAACAGTTTAAGTAGGTGCCAGTTCTACAACACGTTTATAGGTCCCAATTTAGTTCCGAATATTTTTTTGGTTTGAAAAAATGTTTCGTAGTGTTTTCAGATCTGGCTGTTACCTACAGGAGGAGAAGGGGGGCTTCGGAGGGGGGGGGAAGGGTAAGAAATTGAAAGCTTGATTCTCCTGCGTTCGTCAATGTTATAACCTACATAAACATTCATTTTATTTATATAAATAGAGCCCACATGTATTTCTAACACAAAAATCTCACAAACATAAGTAAACCATAAATTTAAGCATAAACCATTTGAACCATAAGGTCTCGCATTCTTTTCTAAATAAAATAATTTATCCCAAAAAGCTGAAGCTGTCCCCAGTTATCTACATAATTTCCATATACGCAGACACACTTTTCATAATGTTGACTTCATGATCACATGGCTGCTGCGAATACTTAATAGGGGTATTTTTTACGAACTAGATATCCAAGATATGTGCTGTATCCGCTATCCTGGCGCAGAGGCTATAACTGGCTTAGCCAAGGTTGGCCGAAGACGAGACGGGCCAGCCATGGATAGAAATGATCACGGATAGATGAGCGAAGAACCGCGACGCGCACGATCAGAGTCCACGAGAAGACGCACTGTGTCCAAAAGAGCAAACCAATCAGAGAACCGAGACGCGCACGATCAAAGTCCACTGAACCTAAAGAGAAAACCGAATGGAGAACCAAGACACGCACAGTCAACACGATAAGAGGTACGGTGAGGCGATAAGGACCTTGGCCGCAGCGAACACTGTACTAGGGATGTGTACTATCGATGTATCGATATTTTTTTAAATATAATCGATATTTATCGCCGATATTTTTATTTTCGATATATCGATACATCGATATTGTATTTGGTGTATCGAATTTAAGCACCAATTCGATATTTTTTCTACGAATGCTATTCAGTATCCAATTTAATCGTTACATGTATATAGGATAAAAATATGTACATATCCAATCTTCTGAAAGTGTCTTAAAAAGTGAATTCGTCGAAATATAACAGCTTCATCAGCGGTTGAGAGGTTAAAAAAGCTGTTAAATTTTAACAACTTTACGTTAAAATCATTTTCATGTTAGCATGTAAGCGGTTATTTTATCTTTCTAGTTGAAAAATTCTCTTTCCAACTGTTTTTTTTTTTAATTTTATTTACGAATAACAATTAATGGGTTGATAAACCACAAGTCATTGTGAATTACCGTGAATTCATTTAAATGTCTATAATCTAGTCTACAGTCAAAACTCTTTAATCGCAAGGAATACGTTCCGTAAATATACCGCAAATACGAAAATCTTGATTACGGAAACCTTGAATACAGAATGGTAGTTTTTATAGGATTATAGGTAATACGTGCTAAGTATACAGAAAGATTTTGATGTAATGGAGTGATTGTTACACTTTGAACTTAATAAACCAATTCTATATTGCTTTAAATCTTCTATCTTAATGTTCATTGTAATGCTCTTTAAAATATGCATAAGGACATATATTCTCGTGAATTAAAGCCCCACTAAAGAATACTTTCTGTGATTGCTGTCTTCGATTGATGTAGTGAGAGCGATTTTTAGTTTTTCAATCACTGTGACACCAACACAAGATATCGCAGATAAAATATCAATTTGATCCACACATGAAAAGCTATTATCCCTTAGCACTACTGTTATGCAAGAGGTTCCAAGCTGTGGCTCAGTTCCTAATGAGTTTAAGCAGTATCTGTACCAACCGTTAATAGACAGAAAATCAGACCCAGTAAAGTTTTGGGTGAACTGCCAGCGTTCAAAGCCAGTTCTTTCGGAAATCGCTCTGAAATACCTTATATGTCAAGTTTCTTCTCTGTCGTCCGAAAGAGTGGCTTCTACAGTCAACTTAGCTGTACTGAACAACAGGAGTAGATTGACGGGGGAGCATATAAAACAGAGTGTCCTTTTAATGTCCATATCAGACGAATACTGGTTCGATTGATTGACAAAAATAATAAATTAATAAATGTTTGTATAATTTTTAATATTCAGAATTTTGTTAAATATTTTGATGTATTTTATGATTTTTTTTAATAATATTCCCTTTAGCCAAAAATATCGAAATATCGAGATATCGAAATATCGATATTTTTTCCCCGATGTATATCGATAGTGTTTGTAAATATCGTTTCGATATTTATCGATATATTTTTTTAAAATGCCCATCCCTACACTGTACTGGTTTAGACACTGCAGCGCGAACGTATTTATATCAGCCCCGTCGCTTGTGATTGGCTGGCTTCAGAGCCTCTGAAGTGTACTGGCGCTAGTTCCGCCTGTTTCCAGCGCCACCTATCGGCTGTCCACATCCATCTCTTCTGGCGGGCATGAGAACGCGCCAGGCCGGAATACCAAATCCCTCCCCCCCGGTGCGTAGGGTCGAAAGCGCCCTCGATGATGCTTTGGCGATGATGTTGGAATGCCAGTGGTAGCCCTGCTGGATCATTCTCAGTTTGAACAGGCGTACTCGTATGTTGAGAACGTGGTGATGAGGATGGTGGAAGATCGCTGGAGGCGTCCATCTCGTTGTCACCGCTGGCCGGTGCTGCGGTTGTTGTTTGGTTTCTTTGGCGCAAGTGGTATGGTCGCTGTGTCGCTTGTAGCGGGAGTGGCTGTGGAACCCCCGCTAATGGCGTTGGTGGTGGTACGGCGTATTCTTCAAGGTGTGGTTGTGATGGTGATGGACATGTCGCCTTTCGAGGTCGCAGTTGGTTTTGATGGCGGTGATCTAATATCCCTGGCTTTTGTACTGAGATGATGCGCCGTCCGTGTGTCTCCGCTACTGGCGTCCATGGGTTGTTTCCCCCATAGGAGCGTGCCCATACCACTCTGCCAGGCGTGTAGCGCTGGGAGGGCTTGGATCGGGGCTCTGCCGGTGATGGTGCCAGGTGGTGCAACAGCGTCCGTGGTTGTCGACCATGGAATAGTTCCTCTGGCATACGACCATTGATTGGTGTGGTCCGATAAGTGCTCAAAAAGTGAGTGAGGGTGGAAGACGTTGTAGCTGACTGCACATCTTTCAGCATTTGTTGTTTGAACGCCCTGTCCAGGCGTTCTGCTTCGCCATTTAGGCGTGATGGAATGGAGGTCTAAAGATATATTTGATGCCATTGGCCACACAGAATTCCTTGAAGGCGTTTGCTGTGAATTGATGAGAGTCCGTGGTAACGTTTTGATGGCATAATGTATTTAGCGTGGCTTCCGTCGAGGTGGATACCTTGCGGACCATGTATCGGTACTTGGAGTAGGCATCGACGGTAAGTAACCACATAATTAACAAAAATGTGCCTAAGGTTGTCGGGGAGTGGGCCAGGGTGCGGAAGCTTGTAGTGGAGCTGCCTGATATTTGGCGCCATCTTCTAAATTTCTTGACTGATTCCTGGCCAATAAACATGTCTTCTTGCAAGATTCTTCATGCGGGACATGCCCCAAAGTCCTCGATGTAGGAGTTTTAAGATTTGTGGGCGCAATTCCAGTGGGATGACCACGCGATGTGTTTCGTTTTCTGCGTCCAAGAGGAATACGTCGTCCGTGATAGAGAGCCTGTTAGATATGTGATGCCATGTCTTCAGTTCGTTGTCACCCATGGATGATGTAGCGCAGGATCTCCCGCAAAATTGGGTCACAGTGAGTGGCGGAGGCGATACGGGCTGCTGTAATGGGTAACACGTCCACTGTTTGTTTCCTCTCTGGATCAATATGAAAACACAGTATTTCTTGTTGGTCAGATTCCGGATTGGGGCCAGCAGGCAGGCGTGATAGGGCGTCGGCATTGGAGTATTGTTCTGTTGGCTTATATTAGATAGTGTAATTATAAGCACTCAGAAACATCGTCCAACGTTGGAGGCGTTGGGCCGTTCACTCTGGGAGTCTGGAGTGAGGTTCGAATATTGAACCAACGGTTTGTGATCCGTGATGAGGGAAAAATTTATTCCGAACAAATATACTTGAAATTTTTTGATAGCGAAATTTATTGCCAATGCCTCTTTCTCGATTGAGTAGTTACATTGTGCTGGAGTCAATGACTTAGAGGCGTCAGCTATATGTTGTTCAGAGCCATCCTCATTCCTATGAACGAATACTGCTCCGATTCCATATGCTGAGGCGTCGGCTGCCAAGACTAGGGGCCGTGTAGGAGAAAACGGCGTGTGACAAGGAGCAGATCTAGCATGCGATTCAACCGATCGAAAGCTCGTTGGCAAGCAGTGGTCCGGTTGTAGGGGACGTCCTTCTTTCGGAGATGATTGAGGGGCTGCGAAATGTGTGCTGATTGTGACAAGAACTTTGAATAATAGTTAATTTTTCCGAGGGAAGCTTGCAGTTTCGGCAGGTTCTATGGGCGGGGTAGGGAGTCTATGGCGGTCACGTTGCGTTCTGTTGGCCTAATTCCGTCGTTGTATAGCCAATGGCCGATATATTTCACATTCTCCTGAAAAGACCTACACATCTTGAGACGACACCGCAACCCTGCCTCCTATAAGGCTGCAAATAGGGTTTTGTAGATGCTCCTGGTGAGTGGCTCCAGTTACAATGATATCGTCCAAATATAGTAATTCGCACATACAGGGATATGCCGCAGCAGCTGTTCCTAGTGCCTTTGGAAGATTGCGGGCGCGGAAGCGATGCCAAATGGGAGGAGCTTGTATTTGTAGGGTCTGAAGGATCTCTTAATGATCACGATGTTTTGCGATTCCTCATCTAGTGGGATTCTTCTACATGGAGAGCCATACCATGTACTACTAGGGACAATATAATGTGGTAGTATCCCGTTTCTTTCCACATAGGCAGTAGGTTGCCCAGCCTTGAATCAGCCGCTCATTCTGAGTCAGACGCTGCTTGTAGCCGCCCCTCTGGGGTACAGTCGCTACGTACACTCTTTATTTTATCCGCGAGCGGACGGGTGCCTCTTCCGCCATCTACACCGTTCCGAAGGACTCCTTCTCCGCTGTCGCTGCCGTTGCGTAAGACAAGGTTGTTGCCTTTCCATATTATTGTTCAATTTATACTTAGAAGAAATTATTGGAAAATGCTTAAATGGAAAAAGAGGAGTGCGTATTGGTGGCAAGAAAATAGAGTGCATACGATTTGCTGATGATATGGTATTGTTGGCCGAAAGCGAACAAACTCTAAACAGAATGCTGAAAGGTCTAGATGAAGCTTGCCAAGAGTTTGGAATGAGAATCAATGCAGCAAACACTAAGAGTATGGTGATTGGAAAAGGAAGGAATGTAATAAATATTAAGTTAGGAAAAGCTGATATCAGGCAAGTAAGATCATTTAAATATCTTGGGAGTATGATCACTGAAGATTTGAGGTGCCATCAGGAAATAAAATCTCGCATTGCCGTAGCGAAGGAAGCGTTTAATAGGAAAAGGAGGTTACTAACGGGAAAAATAGACAAAACACTTAGAAAAAGACTCTGTAAGGGTTTTGTATGGAGTGTGGCTCTTTATGCATCGGAGACATGGACACTGAGACGAGAGGATGAAAAGCGGTTAGAAGCAATTGAGATGTGGATGTGGAGGAGGATGGAGAAGATAAGCTGGGTGGATAAAATAAGCAATGTTGAAGTGCTGGACAGGGTCAGTGAAAGCAGAAAAATTCTCCAAGTAATAAAGGAGAGAAAGAAAAACTGGATGGGACACTTGTTGAGAGGGGAGTGCCTGATAAAAGACGCCTTGGAAGGTTTAGTCTGTGGGAGGAGAATAAGAGGAAGAAAGAAATACGAAATTATAGACAACATCAAGGAAGACGGCAACTACATGGTTCTTAAGAGAAAGGCAGAAGATAGAAGATCATGGAGAGCAGCCAAGTAAAAACCTGCCCGAGGGCAGAAAACTAATGATGATGATGATCTAGTGGGAGTTGCAAATATGCATCTGCAAGGACAATCTTCGAGAAGTATTCGCCACCCTCAGTCTTCCTGTCGTGGGATTGGATACGTTTTGATTTGAGACTGGATGTTAATTGTGGACTTAAAGTCTCCATATAACCGGAGGGTGCCATTGGGTTTCCGGCTGATGACTAGTGGTTTAGCCCATGCACTAGGGTCAATTACTCAAATCTTCTTAAGATGGTCAAGCTCCTGTTTTACTGCTGATCGTAGGGTGACTGGAATGGGTCTGGCACGGCAGATGCGAGGTACTGCACCTGACCAGAGGGTGATGTGAGCCTCGAAGTCTGAGGCGCAGCCCGGCGGAAAGATGGGTGCAAACTGAATACAGAGTGCATCGAGGTCATGGAATGGAACCGAATCCGATATAGACCTGTACTTCGTCAGAGATTGAGAATGCAAATGTGGTAAATGCCTCTAACCCAAAAATATTATTAGCCGAGGCCTGGTCCACAACAAAAAGGTAATTGGTATGGTAACTTGTTTTTAGGCTGCCATGATACAGAACTGACCTCGAAGGGGAATAGACCTATCCCCGTAACATACTAATCGTCGTGAAGGTTGAGACAACGGTGGGGAACCTAGTCGGGCGTAGTTGGTTATTAGTGAGACTGTTGCTCCCGTGTCCACCTGAAAACGGATATCCTGGTTAGCGATTCTGAGAGTTAAGAATAGTTACTGTGAGAACGAGTTGCCAGTAGGAGCTATGGTCTGTAGTGTATGTACCGTTTCTTGATGCATGTGGGCTACCGGACGGAGACGAAGTGCCCGGTTTCGGCAGACTGCCCGCAAGTGCCCCGCTTTATCACAGCGTGTGCAATGTGCCCAGCGGTCGGGACAATCCGCCAGAGAATGCGAAGTGAAGCACTGTGGGAAAGCTGGCAGGGGGCCTCTGGACCCGTCGGCGGGGTTGGGTTTGGGGTTCAGACGTCATAGATACGTCGGACAACGATGGCGTCATGCTTTGTTGGCGTCTGGAGCGCGCCATAGGAGTGTCTCGTACGTGGGAGTTGCGTTGTGTCGCTTGGACCGCTGCTACTTGTGGGCGTGGCATGAGGAGCTCGTTCGTAGTCTGAGAAATTTCATAAGAGTGCACGATGTGTAGCATGTCGTCTAGTGATGGGTTATCCAGCTTCAGTGCCGCTATGCGCACCTCTGGGTCTGGAGCTACCTGTACAACGACGCACAGTGGGCCAGAATCGCAAAAAGCTGGCCAAAATATAAAAAGTTGTTCAATTTGTACCAAAGTTAGTGTGTAAAGGTTATCGAAGTTGCTGATTAAGAATATAATATTAAAAAGTGAAAAAAGAAAATGGCGGATCCAAGATGGCGGACTAATATTGCTAAACGTCTTTTTATTCATATAAAAGTAATTTTTGTGGAATTATCGAAGTTGCTAGAGTTGTTCAATTTGTACCAAACTTAGTATGTAAAGGTTATCGAAGTTGGTGATTAAGAATATGGTATCAAAAAGTGAAAAAATAAAATGGCGGATCCAATGTGGCGGATCCAATATGGCGGATCCAATATGGCGGACAAATATTGATAAAAGTCTTTTGATTCATATAAAAGTAATTTTTTGGGATTTATCGAGATTGATGATGAAGATTATGACTTCAAATATTTAAAAAAACAAAATGGAGAATCCAAGATGGCGGACAAAAATTGGTAAAATTCTTTTTATTTATATAAAAGTCAATATTTAGAGGTTGTTGTAGTTAATGGTTAAAAATATAAGCTCCAAAAATGGAAAGCTCGAAAAAAGTACCAAATAGAGGATAGAAGATAGTATAAAATATTACAAAAAAGAATTTTATTTCAATTACAGTTATTCAGTTAGTACATTGTTTGTGACTATAGTTAAAAGTTGTCGTTTTCTTCTTGTTTTTATTTTCATATCTTCTTCTTCTGCATCTTCAGCTGAATCGTTATCATCTTCAAAGACTGTTTCCTCATCATCAACATCGGAATCTTCATAATCTTCAGGCACAGGAACTAAGAGGGCAATGGTTTCTGCCGACAAACTCTTCAGTTTGATGATTTGCTCAGATAAGAAGTGTTGAAGTCTGTGGTTGCCAACAATCTCCTGAACACGTCTTACATACTCTTAAGTCCGGAAAACTTTCGAGAAAAACTTATGCGACATTGCTTTATCGACTTATTAGTTGAATCTTGAGCATCCTCCGACAATTCATATTATTATTAATTTATTTAATACTTATTTCTTAACACGTGTTTGAAAGCGTTAAAAAGTAACTCCACAAAGTATATAGAATATTTGTGTTTCAAAAAAATGTACTATTTCATGATTATTAATGAAAAAATTAACTTAATATTAATAATTTCATTTTAAAAAATAACCAAACATTTTGCAAGCGTTGCTTAAAACGTGGTTCAAAGCCGGAGTTGGTACTAGTAGGTGGATTTGAAGGTTAATTTACTAAGGTAATAATATATACTTGCGGACACAGTGCAAAAGAAAGCGGAATATCGTGGAATTCGTAACTTATCTCTATTTCTTTAAGCACATTTTAAAATTTTCTCGCGCATTTTCTGGTATTAAGTTAAATAAAAAAAATATGTGTAATTAATGATTTAATAATGACATAAATGTATTTTAATTAGTAGATACTGCCTGGAACACCGTCCATATTTAAAATATTCGTTTTACTTACACTGAACACAAATATTTATCTTTAACCACAAGGCTATTTTGTAACCTGGTCGGCTGCATGCACCGCTAGCAATGAAGTGCCGACTTTGACATGAAATATTAAGGAGGAAATGAACAATTGATCGTCCAGACAATCGGTATTCAGTAGTTCCAACTTTACTGTAGCCAACCTGATAGTCGAAAATTCCCATCCAGAAACTTTTTTTTTTTCCTTTTTGGCCAGGTTTTCAAGATTCTGGCCCACTGTGCGACGTCGCGAATCAAGGAGTCTGTATACGAGGCACTCTGAGTATGTGCAAGTGAAGCTGCATTTGTGGCTGAGGCCTTGGAGATCCGTCACCTACGACCTGTATGATTGTCCTGGTTGTTTATCATACTGAGGGAACTCCAGGCGGGAAGCCACCGCGTGGTATCTTTGACAGTAGTAATTACTTAAATGTGTGCACATTTCCATGAATGTGAGGGCAACTGGATCCGATAATGGGGCCAATTTTTGAAGGAGGAAGAACGTGTTGGATGATGCCCACGAAAGAAGCAGCTAGCGCTGTAAGGCATCGTCCGTAACCTGGAACGCCATAGAATGCTGTTTAAGACGATCATTAAGTGGTGAAAAAGCTGGTATACGAATATGCGACTTTCCCGAGGCCTGGACTGATTTAGCCACCTGAGCTAACAGTTTATCGACTATTAACTGGAGCGTTTGCTGTAGCATCGCTGTCTGCTGCTGTTGTTGCTCCAGAATACGAGTCACCACGTGCATGATAACTGCTGATTACCTTTTCCCTCGTAGCCAATTTGTTGTATCCGCACGGCCGCCGCAGTGGCCAACACGAGACGAGACGGACCAGCCGTGGACAGAGATGATCAGAGGTAGCTGGGCGAAGAACCGCAACGCGAACGATCACAGTCCTCGAGTAGACGTACTGTGTCCAAAAGAGCAAACCAATCGGAGAACCGTGACGCGCACGATCAGAGTCCACGAGAAGAAGCACTGAATGCAAAGAGTGGAGAACCAAGACAAGTCCACGATCAGAGGTACAGTGAGACGACAACGAACTTAACTCCAGGTAACACTGGTTTAGGCAGTGTAGCGCGGCCGTATTTATATCAGAGCCGTCGCCTGTCATTGGCCGGCTGTCGAGCCTCTGAAGTGTACTGGCGCTAGTTCCGCCTTTAGCCAGTGAAGTCTATCGGCTGTCCACATCCATCTCCTATGGAGGGCATGTGAACGCATTGGGCCGGGATACCAGAAGAGGCACAAATGGTAAAAGAAAGTGTATTACACTGGCGAAAAATTTAAAAACCGCTAAAGCGAGGTCATATAAGTATGGAGCAAGAAAAGCATTTTAAAGTTGTAATCTTAAAGAAACTTCTAAATATGGTCTGTCCCATGACACAATAATAGCACTCATATGCTGTCAGCAATTACTGTGTATTGCTTTTTTTTTTCAATTGTTTGATAGTGATGCAGGAATGAAGTGCTTAAAAATATCTTAGTGATTTTTAGCAATATTGTTGTGCCTTTTAGGACATAATGTTTTGCACCATCCCATCTTATGTGTGGAGTTCTTTTAACATACATTTTTAAAGTTGAAGACATCTACAAACAATGGTGATGAATGTCGCTGAGCGTGGTGGGTGAGGTGTAACGAACTGGCTTCGCATTCGAGAGAACACGGGTTCGAATCCCCATCCGATCATCCAGATTTTCGTTTTCTATGGTTTCTCTAAATCACTACAAGCAAATGCCAGGACATTTCGTCCAAAAGGTCATGGCCTGATTCTTCGTCGTTCTTTGCCCCATTCCTTTCCCACTTCTAATCGAGGAGGGCTAAAGCCATAAGCATAAAAAATATTAGAAAACTTAAGATCAGTTCAGGTCGCCATTCAGAACTCTTCTGACTCTTCACTGTACTCGTCGCCAAAGAATAACTGCATTTCTTAAAATTATATACCTCACACATAGGACTATGAACTATACATATACATCTGCGCTAAAATTTGAAAAAAAAAATACTACTAAATTGGAATTTTAATATACAAAAAATTATTACCCCGGCTGTCATCCGTTTATACTGATATTAAGCCCCAATTATTGGATACAACGTACGGTTTGATAACGTACTGCCAATCATACATTCATCACGCGACATTCCATTTGTAAATTTTGTGTATAATGCAGCTCAGAATAAGGATCCTGAAATAAACTACGAGAAGATCCACGTAACACAGTTAGATAAATAACTTGCCCAGATGATCACGAAATATGATAGGCTTACTTCCATGGCGAACTGGCTTCGCAAGAGTGTTAAAAAGAATCAGATAGGTATTTACTTCAGGTGTTTGAACAAGGAGTATGGCGTACATCGATAAACAATGATCAAATGAAGTGATGAGAATTAACCGCAATCGCATTTAAAAACTAGGGCATCAAGTAGAATTCTGATTGTTAAAGATAAAATCATATTTACTGAATTTAATAGAAACTGTGTCGATGTTATGCTGATGTTGTGGCCGTAAGTTCATACGCGCTACTACCAATGAGCTGATGCCGGTTTAAAGTATTACTGTCATTTAAGCACCGATTACTTAATATTAATGCATAAAGTGTTCTAAACAATTGCTCTTAAAAAAAAATACATATACCAATAGTTACTCAAATAAGAACTACTCTCTAAACTGACTACCACGGAGAAAACGTTCACGGACAAAACGTAACGCTGAAAGGGGAAAAAAATAGAATTGGTTCTGACATTTAAATATGTAGGATGTAACATCACAACTCCAATAAAAGAGATGGACATAAACTGATTATAAAAGCGGTGTCTATAAAATGGAACGAGTTTAATCAGTAAAAACGATCCCCAGAGCAGAATAAAACAAACAAAACGGACCTTCTACAAAACGATAAATCCTTTAGTTTCAATGAACGTCTAATAGCTAATGAAATGAACTTATTATTGTAATTATGAATTCAGGCATATGTTTATGAAACTAAACCTTGTACTTTGGAAAGAAGAAAAGTGAAGTAATTGATAAGTGCACTACATGAGCATGCTCAAAATTAAGTCGACAAATAAAGCAGGAAATGAACCAGTTTTGAAAATTACATATGAGGAAGACGCTTGAGGAAGATAAAGAAAAAATGGAAAGGACTCATATTTTAAGTAACTCGGAATTTGCTAAATTGTTATTGGAGGAAATAGACGAAGAAAGAGACTATAGAAAAAGACAAAGATTAAGATTTATGAAACAGGTAATGCATTGGTATCCGGGGATGATAACAACTGCGGATAGTAAAAACGGATGATAAAAAAATGAGTCGTTAATGCCATGACAATGAACAAAATCGTTATACACTGAAGCGCCAAAGAAAATGGCATAAGCATGGTATGCAAACACAGACAAAGAGTACGATGCTGCGGTCGGCAACGCCTATATAAGACAACATGTGTCTGGCGCAGGCGTTAGATTGGTTACTGCTGCTACAATGGCAGGTTATCACGACTTAAGTGAGTTTGAAAATGGTGTAGTAGTCGGCGCACGAGGGATGGAACACAACATCCCCGAGGTACCGATGAGGTGGGGATTTTCCAGTACGACTATTTCAAGAGTGCACCGCGAATATTGGGAATCCGGTAAAACATCAAATCTCCGAAAAATCTGGTGCCGGAAAAAGATCCTGCAAGAACGGGACCAACGACGACTGAGGAGAATCGTTTTTTTTTTCTTTTTTTTTTTAATGGCATTCGGCTACTGGACCATACAACCAGCTTCAATGTGATTTGTTGCTATCAAGTATTGACACAAGGACACTACAACACGGTCGAGACATTCACAGACAAAACACTAAACACCCATGCCCACGGCCGGACTCGAACCGGCGACCTTCGGTACGCGGAGCTAGCACTCTGGCCCCTACGCTACTGAGGCCGGTGAGGAGAATCGTTCAACGTGACAGAAGTGCAACCCTTCCGCATATTGCTGCGGATTTGAATGCTGGGGCATCAACAAATGTCAGCGTACGTACCATTCAACGAAACATCAGCGAAATGGGCTTTCGGAGCCGAAAGCCCACTCGTGTACCCTTGCTAAATGCACGACACAAATCTTTACGCCTTGCTTGGGCCCGTCAACTCCGAAATTAGACTGTTGATGATTGGAAACATGTTGTCTGGTCTGACGAGTTTCGTTTCCATTAGTATCGAACTGATGGACGTGTACAGTTATGGAGACAACCTTATGAATTCATGGACCCTGCATGCCAGCAAGGGACTGTTAATGGTGTGGGGCAATTGGAGTGACGTGGGACCCCTGATACGTCTAGATACGACTCTGACAGGTGACACGTACGTACACATCCTGGCTGATCTTTTTTTTCTGGCAACGTGCTACCGTACTTTCATTTCCATTGAGTAGTTCATATGTTATGTTACTTTATCTATCTCGTCCTTGAGTTTTTGCACACCGGTGTTATAATGTACTCTAACTTGAGCTATGTCAAAGAAAAGATTAGATTTTTCCAGATTCTAACTCTCTATTCAACTATTTGATGACACAACCAGAACTGTCATCTTTTCGTAAGCAATTTCATTAGCGCTAATTTGTAGCATAACATTTAGTATTCCCTGCACAAACAACATTTTTAATTAATTCAGTTATTCGTTATTGGTAAATTACAGGCAGTTATTCCAATTGTTCAGTATTCTAAAATATGTTTTTAAGTTTTTCTGTTAATAAATCGCTGTAAACTGAATTAAATAGAAAATATCTGTTAATCCAGAAATATCGGATGAAAAGTATAATGTTAACTAGAATTTGTTAATGAAAACTCATTTTAGACTCGTTCCATTCTTCACTCGTTTTCAAACATGTCTGGTTCCATTATAATTGGAAATTGTAAATTTGTTTACTTATCTGCGGTCCTCGCCATTGGAACCACTCTATTACCATGATAATTTTGGATAGACCTCTGGTCTTCAGAATTTCACGAAACATTAGGAACGGAAGTTACAAAGACGATTCCAATTCAAACAGTCTTACCGACTATTCTTAAAGAAACTTCGTGATAAGCCAATGGGTTTGCAGGTCCCTCGAACTTTCTCTTTCAGAACACAAAGACTTCACATCTACTAGCTTGTATTAGGTCTATAAGTTTTCTAATACATTATCACCAGTAACGAGAAGCCATTGCTTTATATCAAAAAGACCATTCTTACCTGTCGCTTTGTGAAAATGTTGGTAAAGGAAATAATTTAATCCTGCATTTTCCCAATCTTGCACATATTAAAAACAAAAAATTATCTATAAACATAATAATACCCTAACCGCGAAAAGACTGAACATTTCAAATGTTTTTGGAAAACGAGTTAATAAGCTACACATCAAATGTTTTTGGAATGCGTATCTGTTTGGACGAACGCCCTCTGAAAAACCACTGGTTGTAGCTGCAATAATGTGTAGGCTCTGGTATCAAACATCACATTTCTGTGAAGTCGAAAGCTGAGAACGTTATTAGTATCCACTTTTCGTTGAAAGCGGTTCACGCAAAAAGTTCTTTGAGGATTTTGATGGGATATCGAATAGTTGCAGCCATGACTCCGGGAGTAATGTAGGGTTCGTTTCATTCTGTTATAATGAAACTCTGAGAAATCAAGATAAAAGTGTTTGGAAAATTATACCCATTTTTTACTGAACGCGACTCGCGCAAAAGCTACAGGTCGAATTTTGATTGGTTTCGGACAATGTACCCTACAGCCGAATAAAGAACGTTTTATTTTGATGTGACATTGAAAATCTTATAAATTAAGATAAAAGTAGCAACAAATTAGAATCCATTAAACGTAAATTAGTCCTAGCAGTGGAAACGTCTGTCGTGCTATCAGCGGTTGATTAGCATTGAATACTGAGAGTATTAAGTTACAGTATTACATCATACTTGGTCCTGCTACCTTGTACCTAATTGCCGTCCTCATTCCTTAATGTTAGTAATCATAATTTCGGAGCATTAAAACTAACCTGCAGTCCTCGTCTGGAATGACACCGAGTTACCAGCAGGAACAGTTCTAGGGTGAAACCTATGACCATATCCTTCCAAGTGCTCCCATACGAACTTTATCCTGTCCAGCTCATCACTTGGACTGTCTCCACCTTCTTCATCCCCTCCGTCCTCATCGTCCTCCCCCAGTCGTCCACTGCCGTACTCCTCGTCCTGCGATGTACTGTCGAGGATCCTGAGGGCCATCCCTACGCTGGGGCGCTGACACTGGTGCCCTGTCAGCAGTCCCAGAAGCAGCAGCGGCAGCAGCTGACAGTCAGTGCCGTGACGCATGTCCGTCAGCAGATCAGCGACGTTTGCGCGGCGGAATGGCCTTTAAGTAGGATGCTCAGACGCCGCCGGAAAACCACACCGCACTTGCAACACGCATCTCAAGACTACGCCAAAAATTTCTACTCCACATACATAAGATGATCCGTCAGAGCTTAAGACGAGATTCAAATTCGCAAGAGGTTCACCAATCAGCAGTACACTTGCAGTGTGTGAGAGGTTGTACTACATGGTTCTTTCTCACCACACGGAACACCAAACGTTGCTTTATATATCAAATCGTTGCCCAGAGAGTGAGGGAAAACAACATCGTTGGCGGTGATTCCACTCATTATTATTATTACTCCGCGATTCACTAAAAGTGTGTGGCGGAGGGTGCATTGCACCTATCCGAAAAGGTAATAGTTTGGAAGGGATATACAGGATATGGCAGGAGGCGTCCATGAGCTAATGAGAGGAAGCATCCCAGCATTCGCCTGGAGTGATCCGGGAAAACCATGGAAAACCCAGATCAGGATAGCCGGAGTGCTTTATCGAAAGCTACTCCTGTCCGATTTTAACTTTACTCGCCCGGTAAATCCTTTCTATTCAATTCACTAATCCCTCGTGGGAAAAAAGAGTACAGAAATGAATCGGTTCTGGCCCTGATTTCTCTTATCTTATATTTGAGGTCATTCCGAGATATGAATGTTGCTGGTAGAAATATTTGCTTGCTCTCATTCCGAAATACGTAAGTCGTAAATTTTTCAATTAGCTTCTGTCGAGAGCAACGCCATCGGTGTTCCAGGTCTTGCAACCTAACTCCTTCAACATCGCTCTTATGCTTTCCCTCCAACAATATATACCTGTCACGAATCCGGCGGCACTTTTTAAGACCTTCTTTAATGCCTCCATTAACCCCTTTTGATGGGGGCCCCCTACAGAACAACAATATTCTAAGTGAGGACGCACTAGTGACTTGAATACAATCGATTTAATTTCCGGAGTGTATTGATTTCAATTACGACCTAGAAATCGGAGCATACGATTTGCTTTCCCAGTTACACTCTCGATATGCTCATTCCATGACAAGTTATTACAAATTATTACCCCTAGGTATTTAGCGGAATCTACCGTTCTAAGGACAGTACCATTAATTGTATATTCAGAGCTAACTGGTGTCACCTTTTTACATACACGCATGACTTGGAACTCCAAATGCTAATCTTTACACCACGCAATTATTTTCATAATATCGTCTTATAACATAGCGCAGTCGTCCTGGGTTGTGATTTCACGATAAATAATAGCATCATCGGCAAATAATCTTTTCATCCCCCTGATTATGTCACACAAATCATTAATGTATATGAGAAACAACAGAGGCCCTATCACGATACCCTGGGGTACCCCGTACCTCACCTAGGTAAGTAATGAACTCACACCGTCGAGAACTACACACTGTATTCTTCCCTTCAGAAAATCTACAACCCTGTCGTATATTTGTCTAGATATGCCGTAACCACGAAGTTTCCTAAGGAACTTAGTGGGAGGCACAGTGTCAAAAACTTTTTTAAAATCTAATAGAACTAAATCAACCTGGGATTGCTCATCTATAATACGGCACAAGTCGTAAATTAGAAGTGCAAGTTGTGTTTTGCAGCATCTGCCATTTCTGAATCCATGTTGATTTGGGTTTAAAAGGTCACCTTCATCCAAGAACCACGTGGCATTTGATTAGATGATATGTTCTTAAATTATGCAAAATACTGAGGATAACGAGATCGGCATATAATTTTGAGGATCATTATCATACACATTTTTAAACATTGTACTTACGATAGCGGTCTTCAATTCGGATGGTATTTTTCGTTGATTCAAGGAGACGGTGTATAATTTCATCAAATACGGGGCAATTTCCATTGAGTACCTAGAGTAGAATCTTGTAGGAATACCGTCTGGTCCGGGAGCCTTATTTGTTTATACATTCATAAGCAGTTTAGTTTTTCCTTCGACATCAAGACGGAGATCATTTATAATTTTGCCGGGATGACTGTTAAATATCGGAATCTTCTCTGAGTTTTCTATCTTGAAAGCTTTTTTAAATATATTATTCAAAATTTCTGTTTTCTCTACTCTTGTTTGTGATAATAACCCCATTTTCCTTAATCAACTACGGCATAATCTTACGAAAGCCTCTTATTACTTTGATATATGATCAGAACTTTTTTGTATTAGTAATCAGATCTTCGGATAAATTCCTGGCTTGGAATTATTTAAATGCATCGCACATTGCCTTACGAACTTCTGCTCGCAACTGGACTAAGTTAGCGTAAATATATGACTCCCAGGATTTCTTCACCGTGGCATGTAAACGCCTTTGCCTCCTGACCAGACGTTTCACTTCCCTATTGAACCAAGGGAAGTTCTTTTTTTTTATCTGTCGTCAGTCTTTCGACTGGTTTGATGCAATCCTCCATCCCTACCTATCCTGTGCTAACCTGTTCATTTCTACATACCCCTTACAACCCACGTCCTCAATTATCTGCTTCATATATTCTAATCTCTGTCTTCCTCTATAGTTCTTACCTTCGACTGTTCCCTCCACTAACAAATTAACCAATTCAGCATGTCTCAAAATATGACCTACCAGCCTGTCTCTTCTTTCTGTAAACTTCTTCCATAAACTTCTTTTCTCACCCATCATTTCCAAACTCGTTAATTTCTTACTTTGTCTGTCTACCCAATTTTCAGCATTCTTCTGTAGCACCACATTTCAAATGCTTCAATTTTCTTTCTTTCCGGTATTCCTAAAGTCCATGTTTCGCTACCGTAATGTGCTGTGCTCCACACAAAGAGTTTTAAAAACTTCTTTCTAATTCCTAGATCAATATTTGATACTAAAAGATTTCTCTCTTTCATGGAGGCCCCTTTAGCTAATGCTATTCTGCCATTAACATCATTCCTGCTTACGGCCATCGGTTGTAATTTTGCTTCCCAAGTAACAGAACTCACTTACTTCTCCTATTGCATCCGATCCTATTTTTATATTTAATCTACTAGTATTGGTATCATTTCTGCTACATTTCATCACTTTTGTTTTGCTTTGATTTATATTCAGTCCAAAATCTTGCTTCAGTATTTTATTTATGCCATTCAGTAACTTCTCAATATCCTCAGCCCTCTCTGCTAACAAGACAATGTCATCAGAAAATCGTAGCATACTGATTTTTTTCTCCCTGAAAACTTATGCCAAATGGAAATTTTTCTTTGACTTTCTTCATTGTTTCTTCTACATACACGTTGAATATTAACGGGGATAAACTACAACCTTGTCTAACACCCATTTTAACTGATGCATGTCTCTCGTGATTCTCTACTTTTATTACAGCCACTTGATTCTTATATAATTTATAGAGTATTCTTCTATCTCAATACTTTAGACCTGACTTCTTTAAAATTTTGAACATCTGGTCCCACCTAACATTATCAAAAGCTTTTTCTAAATCAACAAATGCTATAAAAGTATCTTTGTTTTTCTTGATCCGCCCTTCAAGTATTAATCTTAAAGACAGAATTACTTCCCTTGTACCACGATTTATCCTAAACCCAAACTGATTTTCACCTACTATGTCTTCTACTAACCTTTCCATCCTTCTGTATATTATTCTGGTCAGTAATTTTGAAGCATGTGTTGTTAGACTAATGGTGCGATAATTCTCCCATTTGTCGGCTTGTGTTTTCTTTGGAAGTGTGAAGATGATATCTTTATATATAAAGATGAATGTATGTTTGTTTGTTCGTTTGTTTGTTCTTCATACAAATCCACACTTTTCTTCCGATATCGATGAAACTTTGTACACTTATTCTTTGAAACAAGGAGAAATATACTGTCAACATTTGGTTGAAAAATTATCTGTATAAATAACACATGTTGTCTCATAAATTCGAAATACGGCGATAGACAGACACGTTGGATATGGACGTCTCTGTATCGTGTTTCCGTGTAGTGGACTGGCAGCTCTGTTGTTAAAGCGCTTGCTTACGAACGTCGTGGCCTGCGGATCAAATCTCCGTGGAGGCAAGAATTTTTAAAAGTAGTTTTTCATCGTAAGAGTCATGCCGGCCCGTAGGTTATTCGGATTGAATATTAAACTGTAGATATTAGAAAGTTAGGAATGGAATGCAAGGCAAATCGTAGGTAGTCTTGCAATGTTGAAGGTGTACACTTTTTTCCGTTATAATGATCCCTTAGGCGTTGTTCGCGGTCAGTGTGTGAGTGTGAACCACAGTAATATTATTATAGATACAGAAGTAAGACTCTGTCTTCTTGTTCCGTTTTGACGACTAAATGGCTATATCGTTGTGATGGAATTTTATATGGAAATCTGTATGAAGGCCACAGGATATTTTTTCCAGTATGATTAACAGTTGTAGTCACGAAATTTTGAGACCTTATCGAATGGTGACAGAAATATGTTGGAAATTGATTCTCTCGAAGAGACAGGTTCGACGGTAGAATGATATAGTGATAGCTTTCCTGTCATATTATTCCGACTCGATATTGTTTGGACCAATACTTCGTTGCCACCAACTTTCTATATTTAATTCTGGCAAAAAAATTCTTAATCCATGCGTACGAAGTCGTGGGTACGAGTCAGTTGCAATTTCTCCTGTTTTATAACATTTTGATATCAGCTCGAATAATCTTTCGATTCCTACCTCTCCTAGGGATTTAAGAAGTTCTCCAAGGATCTCATCAATTCCAACTGCCTTATTTGCTTTCAAGTCATTCAGAGCTTTATTAAATTCTGTCCTCAAAACAGGATCTCCTAAGTCATCAATGTCGACATCGCCTGCCTTTTCCATTACACTAATGTTCAAGTCGTCCCCAACATACAGCTTTCTCAATGTATTCTTTCCATCGGTTAGCTCTATCTTCTGAGCTTAAAAGAATTTCTTACTAATCTTAATACACTCCTTAGGAACAAATTGATTTTAACCGGTCCATATTAGTCCTTTTAAATTAAACCAAGGCTCCTCAACATTTGTATTTAGTGTGTACGTATCAAAATTTTCGGCAATGTGATCAACCATACCAGCGTCGTTTGCCTTATCGAAGCAATATACGAGTTTGTATTTGTCATGCTTCAAATTCAGAGTAGATTATAAAGTTACCACAACCACATTGTGATCACTTATACCATCTTTTGTACAAACTGTATCTACAATATCAGGATTGCTAATAAGAAAAAGATATAGAATGGACGAGGAAACTTTGTCGCACCGTGTTGGCTCTTAGACAATCTGTTCAAGAAATCTTTTAGCAAATGATTCTAGGAACGTTTCGATTATTAAACTATATCTTCCGCCCAAACAGAATGTGTATGTGTCCCTCTTAACCGACGATAGTTTAAAGTCACCACCCACGATCAATATATGTCCTTAAATTTTTTTTGTAAATTTTACTAAGCGACTCTCTGAAGTATTCCGCCTTAGCCAAATCAGAATTCGTAGGTCGATAAAGTGATCCGATTATGAACTTTAAATTTTTACCAATTTTTAGCTTGACCCAAATTAACTCGCAAAAATTTTCCGTTTCAGTTACGACAGAGCAATTAACAGTTTTGTTTATGGTCACGAACAAACCCCCGCTTATTGAAACAGTTCTGTCCTTTCTAAAAACATTGAAATGAGGGCCAAATACTTCGCTAGATTCAACCTCTGGCCTCAACCAGCTCTCGGTTCCTAGTATTATATCGACATCATTAGTCTCAAATGCGGCGTGAAATTGCTACTTTCCTTAGGATTCAACGACAGTTTAGGACAATTATCCTTAGCTGGTTCGCTTTTTTCATATTCGGATTCTGACCGGAAACGGGTGAAGTGTTGGGAGCTGTAATAAAATTGTTCACCTCATCAGTACCAGGACCAGTGTCTAGGTTATTGGCATATTCTCTTGGATATACTGAAGGATCCTCGGGCCTCATAGTATTCCCAAACAATAATTCATAACAAGAACGTTCCATAATTTAGCAACCACCTTGGTCGCCAGTGTGTAGTGGACGACCGAACTGTCAAATGCGTCCTGGCTGGCAGCCTTTATCGGTTGAAGGTTGACGAAGCCCCAGTTGTTTCTGCGACACAGCTCCTGCAAATTACAATTCAAATTAAAAACATTCCACCATCCGGCCTCCCCACAAACGATGAGCGGCACGACACCACAAATTGCGAACTGAAACGAAACCAAATTTTCCCACGTGGTACTTGCGCGGCATTGGGTGGAAATATTAAAACTGACGGAGATCTTTTATTTCATCTTTCGTATGGGTAGAGACGGAGTATCAACCTCATCCTTCCTTAATGATAATGCATTACGCTAAAATAGGCTACACTCACACAGTTATTTTATACACAATACTCACTCGGCCACGAACGACCATCCGCATATTGAGGTCCACAGGTCACCTGTGGAGAGAGGCTACCATGGGTACGGAGGGGAGGGGAAGTGAAGAACTGAGTTCCTGCCTAAAACGTAATCTATTTTGTTGCCATCTGTCTGCAAAACCTGTAAATTTTATTTGAAATGTACAGTTTAGGAGCCGTCCCAGCATTCATCGCAGTCAATACGACCAGTACGGGTGACAGACCCGCAACGCCCTCAGCCACACCGCAGAGAGTAGGGCCAGTACAGAAACAGCACCTAAGCGCCATCAGCCACAATACAGCCAGTATGGCCTGTACGGGAGACAGCTCCCTCAGCCACACTGCAGCCAGTCCAGTACGGGGGACATCGCCGCAGCTCCCTCAGCCACACTGCAGCCAGTATGGCCAGTCAATACGGGGGACAGCGCCCTCAGCCACACTGCAGCCAGTCCAGTCAATACGGGGGACAGCGCCGCAGCTCCCTCAGCCACACTGCAGCCAGTCCAGTACGGGGGACAGTGCCTCAGCGACCTCATCCACAGTGCAGCCAGTATGGGCAGTACGGGGAACAACGCCTCAGCTCACTCAGCCAGTACAGAAAGCACAGGGGACAGCGCCTCAGCGCCCACAGCCACACTGCAGCCAGTACGGAAAGTACGGGAGACAGCGCCGCAGCTACCTAAGCAACACTGCAGCTAGTACGGCCAGTACGGGAGACAGCGCCGCAACACCCTCAGCCACACCGCAACCAGTAAGGCCAGTACGAGAGAAAGCGCCCTCATCCAAATTTCAGCCAGGACAGTCAATAAGGGAGACAGCGCCGCAACACCCTCAGCCACACCGCAACCAGTAAGGCCAGTACGAGAGAAAGCACCCTCATCCAAATTTCAGCCAGGACAGTCAATAAGGGAGACTGCGCCGCAACACCCTCAGCCACACCGCAACCAGTAAGGCCAGTACGAGAGAACGCGGCCTCATCCAAATTTCAGCCAGGACAGTCAATAAGGGAGACAGCGCCGCAACACCCTCAGCCACACCACAACCAGTAAGGCCAGTACGAGAGAAAGCGCCCTCATCCAAATTTCAGCCAGGACAGTCAATAAGGGAGACAGCGCCGCAACACCCTCAGCCACACCGCAACCAGTAAGGCCAGTACGAGAGAAAGCGCCCTCATCCAAATTTCAGCCAGGACAGTCAATAAGAGAGACAGCGCCGCAACACCCTCAGCCACACCGCAACCAGTAAGGCCAGTACGAGAGAAAGCGCCCTCACCCAAATTTCAGCCAGGACAGTCAATAAGGGAGACAGCGCCGCAACACCCTCAGCCACACTGCAACCAGTAAGGCCAGTACGAGAGAAAGCGCCCTCATCCAAATTTCAGCCAGGACAGTCAATAAGGGAGACAGCGCCGCAGCTCCCTCAGCCACACTGCAGCCAGTACGGCCTGTACGGGAGACTGCCCCGCAGCGCCCTCATCCATACCGCAGAACACCATGACAAAGCTATTAATTTGAAGCAAACAATTTTCATCATAACTACGGCTCATTTTGAAAAAATGGATGTACAGTAGTATAGACATATGGAGTAAACAGGCCCGCCGCTAGCTGTTTGAGCGCCTGCGTGCAATACCGATTATGCCGCCCCCTGTCTCACTACAGCAAGTGGTGCATCTAGGAATTTTCCGAACCAGGTCAAAAAACTGTGAGATTGCCGCCCCTTCGAACATTATTTGCTGCCCCCATTGTTGCCATTCAGTGTGTCGCCGCCCACCCGAAGCAGCGGATGAGCTAAAAAAAAAAAGAAAAAAAAGAATGGTCGCCAGCTACATAATAATTTCATCGCAGCGACAATGGAGTGGCAACTATCGCGGGGCGGCGACTGTGGGTCACTCGTTTTGCCGCCCCCCTCGACGTGCGGCCCGCCTGCGGTGCACGCCTTGCACGCCCGCTTACGGCGACCCTGGGAGAAAATCCTTTCAACATATATTCAGGTGATCGATATCTGGTCTCAACATGTCTGATGGTTTCCAAGTTAGTAGTGGTAGCAGAAGATGTGAACGATACCAAACTGTTGCAGCAAACTCAATCACTGCATGAACCAGAAACTTCATCAGCTATTTTCAAAGTGTGGAAGAATTTCACTTAGTGTTTCATATTGAGCAGCAGTTCCGTTTCAAAGTCAGTCCGTTATGATTGGAAAACAGTGACAACATACCACACTTCATTTGTGTAAGTTTTACGTTATATAGTTTATGTAGGGGTCATGTTAGAGCGAACATTACTTTTTAATGTACTAATTAGAAAAATCCCCTCCTTTGTATGTACGATATGTATTAATGAAAAATTGTGAAATGGCTATTTGTGGAAATACCTCAGTAAGGTCAGTCCGGCCGACAGCGCCGCAGCTCCGTCAGCAAGATCATCTTTCGTACCTGATAAAATACCATGGGGCCCAAATTTTGAGTTCAATCACAGCAGTTGGTGGAGGTGCAAAGAAAGGCTGCTAGATTTGTTTCTAGAAATTACTACAGAACATAATCAGTAACTGATGTGATAAAGGAGCTGAAACGGGTTTCATTGGCAGATAGGAGTAAAGTGAAGAGGGTGGTTGGAGTCATGGAGGAAGGAAATGTAAAAAACGAAATTTCACAAGTGAGGAAGACGGTGGAGGCAGCCGTCGAAATATGGTGTTCCTACAACACAATTAGTCGATACACCCGTGAAAATTTCATTATAACTTTTTTGGCCTTTAGTCGAAATAATAACAAGGAGATGAGGGATTAATCGAAATCCTGAGTGATACATGTAAGTAGGCGTCTTTCGTTAAAGAAATGCATTGATGCAGCGTCCAAAACAACAATAAGTGAAAGGATATACAATTGCCTTTTGTTAGCTGTTAAATATATAGGTACTAGCATCGAGCCCGTCAAAAATGACGGTTTGAACACTATATTCTGCCAGTTCCTTTTTGTTTGCAGTTGGTTAATTATACGGAATTGTTATTACATAATGCTAATTTCTTTGATTTTGTAATGTTCTAAATATTTGATTTGCTGTTCACATAGCAATACTGCAGTAACTTCTACTGAATTAATGACGACGGAAGTATAGAACCAATAAAGTTAAAAACAAATTAGGATTCCCGAAAACTTTTGCTTTCCATGTAATATCAGTTTTATTACTGGTCCAGGCACAATTCAGCACGATAGGTATGGAACTACTTTCACCCGCATTAATTAATACGTTCAGTAACATGGCGCTTATGAAAGCAGTTTAAATGGTTTGTAAAACTGATTTCAGAGCGAATTATGCTGCAACAAAATGTGTCAGTTACGATTCTGGTCTACTTAGCCACGACCTCCAAAACGTTGCATTAGAAAATTATAGCTTTTATTACCCTCATAACGACAGGCAGCACCTATGGTGGATGTCTGGATTTATTCTGGAAAAGCTTGTATGGAAAAGCGAATATCAACCATTTTTAATGATATTTTCGTGATAAGAGTACCATACTGTGGTTAGATTATAGGGGTATTTTCCTATGATTTATTTAAATAAATTCATTTTACTTTAATTTTACTATAATTTTACTGTAATATCGAAAACGGATAACGATCATTTATCTGGGTGGATAAATTTCGCGATTCGTACATTTCTCTGAGTTTTGAATTAACTTTATTGTTTCTCATCATCTAACTTTTTTTTTTTTTTTTTTTTTTTTTTTTTTTTTTTTTTGTAACTGCTTTACGTCTCTTTTTAACATCGAGGTCTTTAGAGACGGGAAAGGATGGGGGGCAAGGAATGGGAAGGAATTCGGCCATGGCCTTTTGAAGGAAGCATCCCGGCATTTGCCTGGAGTGATTTGGGGAAACCATGGAAAACCCAAATCTGGATGCCCGGACGGGGATTCGAACCGCCGTCCTCCCGAATGCGAGGCGAGAACGCTAACCGTTACACTGCCCCGCTCGGTATCATCTAACTGATACAGGTAATATAATGTAAACATAGAATAAATACCCTTCTCCTTACATTAATTTTTGCATCTGGCTGTCGTAGATAAATAAAAAGCAATATTTGAATTTAAACGAACGTACTAATTGTAACTTTGTGACATGTAATTACCTCGCATTAATTTTTTTCCCCTGCTCTCCGTATTTCTAATAGCTGAGCTCACTGCTATTTTGCGGCAATAATATCGTTGTTGAATTGAAAGTGTCACATGGCTTATACAGTTGATGATTTAAATCTAATAAAAAGGTTATCTTAAATCTCATTTAATAGCTAACACATGTATCAAATACTAAGGGTATCATCTATAACGGTAGTAGGAATTTATTCAGGAAAAGCTTGTAAGGAAAAGAATCATTTTTAATTATATCTTTCGTTATATGAATACGTTCTCTGGTTAGATTATCAATTTGGTTAATATTTTAAAATAAATAAATGTATTTCACTTAATATGACGGGGACTATAATTTCGAAAAGGGATAACTGTTATTTATTTGACTAATACATTTCGCATTACGTACGTTTCTCCTAGTTTTTAATAACTTCGTTGTTTCTTACCGTCTGCCTAAAAAATTCTTAGGTTATGGTTTAACCTAGCGTAAATATTGAATCCCCTTCTCCTTACATGAATTTCTTCGTCTAACTGATACAGATAAAATAGCTTAAATATTGAATCTTCTTCTCAGGGGAGGGATAAGCAGGTCAAAAGTACCCGGGCCCACCGGCTGATGGGGGGCCCCGATCACCGACTGTAGGGGCCCTCACGTCATGAAGCCGAGAATCTGTCCATTGTCGCCGGGGATTGTAGATCTAAAAAAAAATGTCGCCCATTTTACCACGGGCCCGAAATTCCTTATATCTAGCTGTAGTAAATAAACAAAAAACAACATGAATGAAGGAATGTAATGCTGGTAACAAGTGTATACACTGTTCCACATAATAAGTATTAATTAACTCGGGATTGTATTTGTAGAATACAGGAGATATTGGTTATACTAATGGGTTGTTGCTAACTTGTCAATATATAATAATATTACCAATTATATAGTAATATTGACATTACTAATAAGTGTATGTACTGTTCCACATCCCCGAGATTATTCTCACATGGGATCAAAGTGAACATATCTATCTATCTAATATGGTGGCTGTTGATTGGCGAGTGAAAGCGGGCACGTGATTGTTCTCTAGCCAATAGCTGAAGCAGCTATAGACGACGCATCCAGTCTCCACCTTAGCGTTTTATATAAGGGGACTAGCTTCTAGCCCGTCAAAAATGACGGTGAACGCCATATTCTGGCAGTTAATTTTATTATTATTATTATTATTATTATTATTTTGCAGTTGGTTAATTATACGGGATTGTTATTAGATAATGCTAGTGGCCTTGATTTGATAATGTTCTACACAATAAAACCAATAAAATGAAAAATAAATTAGGAATCCAGAAACTTTTGCTATCCATGTAATATCAGTTTTATTCCTAGTCCAGGCACACTTCAGCACGATAGGTACGAACTACGTTCACCCGCATTTATTAATACCTTCGGTAACTTGGTGGATATGAAAGCAGTTTAATTGGTTTGTAAAACTCATTTCAGAGTGAATTACGCTGTAATCAAATGTGTCGGTGGGCTTTCTGGTCAACTTAACCACAACCCTTCATTAATATTGCTTTCGAAAATCATAACTTCTACTACTCTCAAATGCTGTAATCAATCGCAAGACATATTGTTTTTAAGCAGTGATTCCGTTGTAATACAGCCTGTAGACTACCATTATTTTCAAGCAGAAATTAGGTTGTAATACATCCTGGACGGGCATAATACAGTTAAATGTACTACGGAAAATATTTCTAGAGGATTCTTGCATTTTACCACAGCAATTCTTGGCAGAATCGCGATCTCTAGTAATACCGATTTATTTATATTATTTTACTTTAAATGACGGGAAGTATAATATCAAAAAAGGGTTAACTGCCATTTATCTGAATGATATATTTCGTGATTCGTACATTTCGTGTAAACTTCCTTTGAGTTTTTAATAAACTTCATCGTTTCTTATCTCCGGCCAAAAAAAAAAAAAAAAAAAAAAAAAAAAAAAAAAAAAAAAAAAAAAAAAAAAAAAAAAAAAAAAAAAATCGTACACATACAATATCCTTCTCCTTACATGAATTTTTGCATCTGGTTGTCGTAGATAAATAAAAAGCAATATGTAAATTTAAACGAACGTACTAATTATAACTTTGTGACACATAATTGCCTGGCATTAATTTTTTCCCTGCTCTCCGCATTTCTAATATCTCTGCTCACTGCTATTTTTCGGCAATAATGTCGTTGTTGTATTCCGAGTGTCATATCGCTTATACTGTAAATAGTCATATCCTTGACTGTTTAAATCTAAACAAAAGTTTATATCAAATCTCATTTAATAGTTAACACATGTATAAAAAACTAATGGTATCATATATAATGGTAGTAAGAATTTATTCTGGAAAAGCTTATAAGGAGAAACGAATTAGTCATTTTTAATGATATCTTTTGTTATATGAATACGTTATTGTGGTTAGATTATCAGAGTATTTGGTTAGGATTTTGCATAAATAAATTCATTTTACTTAAAATCACGTAGACTATAATTTCGAAAACGGATAACTGTTATTTATTTGACCTATACATCATTACGTTTCTCCGAGTTTTAAATACACTTCACAGTTTCTTACCGTCTGCCGAAAAAATCTTGGGTTATGGTTTAACCTAGGGCTTATAACTGACACAGATAAAATAGCGTAAATATTGAATCCCTTCTCCTTACATGAATTTTGGCTTATAACTGATACAAATAATATAACATAAACATCGAACACCATTCTCCTTACACGAGTATCTGCATCTAACTGTAGTAAATAAACAAAATGCGACATGAAGGAAGGAATGCAATATGGTGGCTGTTGATTGGCAAGTGACGGCTGTCACGTGACAGTTTTGTAGCAAATATCTGTAGCAGCTATAGACGACGCATGCAGACGCCACGTTAGCGTTTTATATAATAGGATGCGAGCGTTAAAATTACGATAACATTAGTTTCGTATCAACTAATAATCAAATTTTCAGCCGTAAATGAGGAAATTGTCACAATTACTTTATCTGTAAATACAGAAAATGGTAAAAAGGACACCGTGAATAAAAAGCTGTAACTGTATAGTTCAGATAACGTGTGTGACACATAAAAAATTATTATATAGTTAGAAAATCGTACTTAATACGCAACATAACTCAAATTACAGAAATGTGTTCTCGAAACAAAAGTAAGGTATGATGAATTTGTAAAAGTGTGTCTATTTACTTACGAATGACAAAGGTTGGAAAAAAAAATGTTTGTTCACAAGGGTCAAATGCCAACTGCAAGGGTACAGGCAAACAGTGCAATACACCCGATAGAGATCAAGTGGGGCAGCGAGTCACGCACTGACATGCGTTTTAGCTGCATTTTGCGGATTGTGGATCCGCTTAATTTTGTGCGGGATCTGCCAGACTGTCTAATGCTTTACTGGATTGCAATCCCTAGCTGTGTGCCTCTTCGCTTTAAAGGAAGGGAATTGGGATAGCGAATAGGAAGGACCTCAGCAGTGGCTTTTTGAAGGAACCAACCCTGTCATCTCCTGGAGAGATTTCAGGAAACCATGGAAAACCAAAATCAGGAGAGTTTAATCACCCAGCACAAGCGCTACCGCGACAACAATAGCCGCTCGACCGAAATGGAAGAGCTTCACCCTGAAAAAGATGCAGAAGTCAATTCAACAGAAACGGAGGAGATAAAAAGGATCCTGTCTTACGATCTGAACATAAGCCATGCGCCGCTGCACCATCAATCTTTCTCAACAGATAATCGACGAAATTATGTTGACAGAGCTTATTTGGAAATATGTATTATACCGCACAACCAGATTATGCTGTAAAGGACAGATTAGCTCAGATTCCGGCTTACTGTGAGTGAAAAACGGGAAGGAGAGCCGCTGTTAGTGTGTATCTCAATTAATAACTTCCAATGATATCAGTAATTTTAATTTTTTCCCCACTAATAACTTTCGTTCTATTCTACTTTCTGTCCATTCCTCCATTTCTACTGTGTGCATCTATTTTGACCACGGGAAAGTAAATTGTGAAGTGTGGGTTATACGTATCCTTTATTACTCTCAGTAGACTGACTTAGTTTCTATTTGGAATTTATATATTTTTTTTTTAAAAAAAACTGTTTATAAATAAACTGTACATTTCCTTCCTCCATGGTTGGAGTGTGTTTTACAGAGTATATTATGTTTATCGGAACCATCTGCATTGCATAGATATAACCCATTTATCGACAGTAAACTTGTTACTAATAAATCTCTATTCCATCTAATTTAATAAAATGTTAATTAATAACTGAGTGCATAAATTATCTGCAAACCAAAAAGCTACATTTGAATTAAATTCGTGGTTTATGACTGAAGAAGGTACTGATAGGTAGTAGCAGCGATCAACGATATTTATATATTACAACCTACATAACACAGTAATTAGTAAAGAAACCTATTGCCAACACGTTAAGAATTTATTTTTCCAGTTTGAAAGGCTCTGACCTGACCATATTATTTAATAACTGTGCATTCTAAAGCAGCTTTCTTCATTCTATTTCATGGTAAACTCTATATGCAAACGTATAAAATAAAATAAAACATTAACCCCTGCATTTGAAAATAAATAAATAATAATAATAATAAAAAAATTGAGTAACTCTTCCTTGTGTCATCATTAATTACACGAAAATGCAACATGTATACGATAAAAAAGTAGTTTTATTCCATTTAATAAAATAGCCCTGAGATGATCAAACAACAGCTCCACTTTTTCTTTTTTAAATCAATCACTTTTGTGTACCAGTATTTTAAGATTACACCAGACTGCTCTAATAGTCCATAATAGATAACACAAACTACATGCAGGGGCGGCCCTAGGGCGGTGCGAGCGGTGCGACCGCACCGGGCGCCGTCTTATGGGGGGCGCCGAAACTGCAGTGACAGATCGTCTACTAAAAAATAAATTCTATAATAACCCAATTTGCATATTATTTTAAAGCACTAATCATCCAGAAGAGTTTATAAACGCAAGAGCTTCAGCTTAGTGCTCAGTCGTATGTCATCATAGAATAGAGTCAACTGGAGTCGCGACTCGAGTAAGCTTGACTTATTCGAATCAAGAAAATCACAACTCGTCCCATAATTGGCAATCTCCGGGTCCGCGGCTCCCGCAAACTGTTTCCTGTCTTTTGGGCTGTAGTCTTGAGTTCATGGAGCGAGATTCCATCTAGTTATCTATTTATACCACTTCTAGACTTTAGGTGATTGCAATTAACGTTGGTATCATAAATATTTATAAAGCATAATGCTTTTACAGGCAAAACATGTGCTACATACAAAAACAAAAAAATAAATAAAAACTATCTGGCGCACAAAACCAAGGCTAAACTAAGATGGTTTAAAAATTGCTTGCAAATTTTTTTTGCATTTGAGAAGTCATCTGAATCGTCATCACCAGAACTAGATCAAAACGCAGTGGAAGAAAACTTGTTTAATAGTTCTGGCCTGGAAGAAGAACCCAGAATGAGAGTCGAAACGTCGACTACAAGGAACATGACGCGGCACCACGCGGACAGCCAAGAATCAACTGACTCTGGCCGCGGAAGCCTACTATTATATTGGTTTAATAGAAGTTCTTCAGATGAGGCTTACGATGATAAAAAGCAGCATGTACGAGAAGATTTAGATATGGTTGGAATTTTGTCTGCGGTTCAAAATATTACAGAATGAGGTATACCAGACATACCATCACCGTCGCATTTTCGAAGTATAAATTATGATGATATTTTAAAATGATTGCTCATGGACTCTGCAGCCAAAGATGAAATAATTATTCTAGCAGCAAACAAATAAAAAAATATTATGTATGTATGTCACAGGTATGGTGGCAAAAATTCTCAGGACTAATTACTTCGATGGTGGGGTACACTTCAGTAAATGATTTTTTTTCCTATTAGTTATCTCATCACCGAGATAACGCCGTGGATCACTTCTTATACACGGATAAACGTATTGAGTTGTTCATACAATTCTTGTTCATCTATGTCAGATGTTTCTCCTGTTGTTAGAGATATTTACAAGTCATTGCAATGCTTCAGAAGTTTTACAGTCACTAGTTTTCTTTAATCTTTTTTATGTTGTGCATGAAACCAAATGTGTTTTCATCATGTTTAAGTTCCTCAAATCTATGTTGGCAACTTGCGCGCACATTGTCAACAATAACATTCTAATAGTTTATTTTGAAAATCTCCTCTGCATGCAATTCAAGAGCTTCATTTTTTCTCCTACATAATGAAAATTCGTTCTCTTACGTTTCCTTCTCACGTTAGTGAACTTCGTCAATATTGTTTTAGTTAGCTGTTTCTCTCCCGTTAACAAGGATAATGACCCGAAACCATATCCAGATAATTTTCAAGCCAATGTGTAAACATGGAGGAAGGAAATATATGGAGGAGAAGTGACGTTAAATCTGTGAAGCAGGCTCTAAACTCTCGCGCATGCGTAGTGGCGGCAGCGGCGATATTGCGATCCCAAACAAATGTGATGTTCACATTGTGTTAGATGCTGTGATTATTTCATTTTGTAATGTGTATAAGTGTTTTATAATGCCATCTCGTGTTGCATACGGTTGC
Source organism: Vandiemenella viatica (assembly GCA_031002005.1). Taxonomy (NCBI): domain Eukaryota; kingdom Metazoa; phylum Arthropoda; class Insecta; order Orthoptera; family Morabidae; genus Vandiemenella; species Vandiemenella viatica. The sequence continues at coordinate 25,323,215 of CM061914.1, read as the reverse complement.
ACAAATAGGCAAGAGAGGAAATAACCTGGAATATCATTTCATAAGTAAGTTGAATTATAATTATCGTTGTTGAAGTGGGCGGTAGGAATTGCAAACTTCGGTGCCTGTCTATAAATACTCAGTCATAGTTCTCAATGGGATGACTTTGTTCTCAAATTTTTGTTGGTGAAGTGTAGAAAATCAGCATACCTGGCTACTTTGCACATAATAGACTAGCATTAGATTTTAACGAGCGTTTAAAATGAGATTTAAAGGGATGTGTTTTACATCGCGATTCAGTGAATTTAGTATTGCGCTTTCTTTCGTCACGTTGCAGTTTATACTGTCAGTGTATGATGAAAATAAATGTGTTAAATTATGCTATGCAATCTAGGAACTTTGATGATGTTGTTACTGCAAATACAGTTTGCGATTCAAATACGCGTGTGTGGGTATGTCTACATAGTTTGATTCTGTAGCGGCAATTTAATGGAGATTGTGGTTAGGGTCTAAATGCAGACTGTACCAGAATGGTTTTGTTGTTCCATAAGGGACAAAGAATTTATCTATTACTGTTAGTAATTTCATGAGAACCAAGTTAGTGACAAAACGTTATCGCAATGGAAAGTACTTCCAGCTATTACCAATCAAGCTTACGATGTATGGTAACAAGATAACTATTTTTATTCTGGTCTAGGCCGCATTTCAATCTAACCACAAGTGGTAGTAAAAAAACTGAAATATCCATTCTGCATGTCCACCATGTAATTCATTGTGGCTTTGGCAGAATTAATTTTTAGTCCAGGCCGCAATATCAACCCAATCCCAGTATATCCCGCTAACTAAGCAAGATATCGAAAAATTTTATTCTTTATTTTCGATTTGTCTCGTCGTGTTACATAAGAATCGATCATTAAATTTGACTTTTGCTAAATTTTTCTTCAGTATTTCAACTCAAGACATTTCAAATTTGATACAGTATATCTCGAGAACTAGGCGAGATATAGAAAATTCTTATTTATTTTTTATTTGTCTCGTCTTTTTAAATAAGAATCCGTCATCAAATTTGACTTTGACCAATTTTTTCTACTGAATTTCAACCAAAAACATTTTACTTTTGAGACAGAATATTTCGAAAACTAAGCATGATTTCAAAAAAATTTATTCTTCATTTTATATTTGTCTCATCGAGTTACATAATAATCCATCACCAGATTGCTATGGGATCGGCCTAGCCCCCATTCCTCCTCCGCCCGGCTTCACTTCAATGCGTGGCGAAGGTCTCTTGCGTCGTCTCCATCTACAGGGCGTTCGCCGGGAAACGCAACCCACTGTTAGCGCTACAAGGAAGAAACTGCTCCCGGCGAGCGAGCGGTCAGCTTCCGGCATTGTTCGACCGTCGGCCACGGACTATTTCATAATAATTACGCTTCATAAACTTGTATGTGCTAAGCATTTAAATGTGACGTAATTCATTAGCTTACCTTATAAAAGATGCTGGAAGTGTTGACACTCTTGTGTAATGCACATTTCACATCTTCTGAACATATTTCGAGACACACGCTGCCCTAACTGACTTAATGATTTTTTGGGTGACTGTTCTAGTCGAAAAGCGATATCGTCAATTTTCTCCTCTGTGAGAATACGGTTGACCAACAGTCTCTTTTTGTTTAAAAAATGAAACCCGTTTCTCTTACTTTTTTAACCAGACGCAGAATTGTTTATTTAGCTGGCAGTATAGCGCCAGGAAATTCGCGACGGAAATTTACTGCGACACTTTTTAAACGACTTCTTCTTCACATATGTATCGTAGAGAAATATTCTTTGTTGCAAACTGTAACGTACCATAATTTAAACTCACACTCAAAAACGGTACAGATTAGTAAGAGTATGAAGCCCCAAACCAGCCAAACCGCAAAGAAACGTTTATTCACAACACTGATTAATAAGAGACTGAAGTCACAAACTAGCTACAATGCAAAGAAACCGTCTTAACAATGTAAGGGTCCCATTTACTGCGTCACTGCACTTTTGGGGCAGCGGAGGTGTTAAACAGTGCGGTGATTCACGGTGCCGTGTGGCGGGAGCTGCTGGCGCCACTGCCCGAGCAAGTTGCCGATGGCAACAGACTGGGAGGGTAGCGTTTTCCGGCGAACACCCTGTATTTCCTTCCTCCATGTGTGTAAATGCATCATGTGTTGTTTAGCCGCATGTAGCTTCATTTTTCGTTTTGCAACATTTTTCTTATTACATTATCTTTGTAAGAATGTCATACCATACGACGAGAGCAACTACAAATTCGTAGGTAGTTATTTCCTTTTTATAGACTGGCATTCACTAACCTAATGACAATCTGTTGTATTTGCTGCTAAATCTCTTAAAGCATCACATATGTTTCTTGGTTGTAATCCAGTCAAATAAGGTGAAAAAAGGGGCAAACCTCGGAATGAAAGATAACAAGCTGAAAATTTGCTCTTGCTCAAACTTTTGTTTTCATATTTTATAAGTTGGCTCATTAGTCTCATAGAATCTCGTGTACGCCAGTCAAGATAATCAAGGTCAAATGTCACAAAAAACAGCTTTGTAAATATCTCGCTTCCTTTATTCTAAATATTATTTTGAGTTATTGTAAAAGTTGTAGAACATAAAATTCTCTACAAATTCCGTCACAGACAATATTTCATAGCTTTAACCCATCTTGAGATAGAGCGTGGAGAGTGCTTAGCCGTATGGATGACAGCGCTACTTACGGTACGTTAAGTGTAGAATCCAAATATTAAAAACTAAGTGAATCTGACCTACACGTGATGTGAGCATTTAGTTCGCCACAGTGGCTTAAAAAACCTTTTCAGACATACAGCATTCCTTGTTACTTCTCTTGTTTTATTCATACCGCTGCTGTCCTATACTAATTTTTCTGAGGTTTGAGTTATTAATAAATAAAGACTATCTTCTGCCCACGGCTTTTGCTCGAGTGGAATCATAACGCATTCGTACACGTATTCGTATCTGAATCCAACAGGGAACTACTTTATCGAACGGACAAATGTAGATAAAACCAATACATTATGTCCAAATTTTATTTTAAGCTGTTCAGCCGTTTGACGTGAAACAGTAAAAACTTTCAAGCAAAAAAACTTTTGCATTTATAATATGAGTAAAATGTAAAAAAATTGTTATCTTCAATCTGTCTATAGGGATACCCTAATCACGAATAAGCGATTGCACATTTGGGGCGCCACAATGAGATCTCGCACCACCTAAAAAAATTGCTAGGGCCGCCTCTGTGTGGAAGGGTGCTTCCGCTGAATTTGGTAACGCTGGATGGAGATACCTGGTCGGTTTGCGGGGGACTGCATAAGTGCATACCAGTAAAAACAGAACAGTTATTCAATTTACCCATTTGTGCAAAGGACACTGAGGACTATGTTTTATCGGCAGGCACTGTTCATCCTAATGTCATTTGAATTGTCTATTACTGAGTAATAACTTTTGTTAAGAAGGTCATATTAAATTCCATTTAGAAACGACAAAAAATGATTAAGTAATGTTCTAATAAAACTGACATAACAAACAAAATAGCAGGTGCAGTAACGGTAGCAAGGCGAGCGATCTGTTTCTCTGAATTCGAGACGCGAACTAACGTACTAAAAGAGCGAACAAGTTTGCGAGGGAGCTGCGAACTAAACTGAGCGCTATCCTTCGCAAACTATTATGCGCAAGTCTATAGTCCATTACTGTTCTCGGATGGCAGACACAGATATGAACATGTTACGATGTGCTTGGTGTACAATACGGATATCCTCCCTTGTGGTGGTCAGACGTCGACAGAATCTTGACGATGAAAACGCCGGGCCACTGTCACATCTCAATGCCCCAAAAATCTGGCCATTGTTCAGTTCCACCAGCCAGCCAAATGGAGATCCACAATGAGCCCACTTCAAACCCTTTAGGTACTGATAACACTGTCTCACATGAGTATGTGGTATCCATGTCCTTCACAGTAACCACACAACGTCCGTAATTGTTCATGCACCTTATATACCTTACCAGGCCTGGCAACAACACTAAACACAAAAAATGCTAATGTATTCTGGTGGCCATTCTACCTGTCACAAAGAGTTGCAACTCCAATCATTTACATGACTGCTGATGGTGTATATATGTATGAAGTTACATTGACATCCAACTATGTCTTATGGTTGCTTCAATTTTTTGTTGGAAATTGTATATAGCAATAATTGAGTATGAAGAAAAATGTATATGGGAAGGAAAGACGATATAAACTTATTACTCACCTACCAAAAGCAGAATAGAGTAGAGCAGCAGCGACAAAAATCACTACAAGCACACACAAGAATTCAAGCCATGTCCTTTAATTTAATTGTGATGGAGCGCACACTTCAGTAGCAATTTCTTTACACACCCACTCTCCCCCTTTCCTGTACCCACCTACTTTTGCCCAAATTCCAACTTGAAATTCTTTCAATATTTTTTGGCCGAGATCAGGCAGACACCCACATATGTATTCACAGTAACAGAGACTGAAAATGCTGTAGGGCAATGAAAATAAGAAAGGCTAGGGAAGTGAACCCATCTCGCACCGCACACAAAGGTAGGAGAGATACGACAAACACACTTTAAATGTTCATGTGGTACACATATGATTCCCATGCCACCTTACCATTTGCCTCACCTCCATGCATTATTAAGGTTTTAACAAAAATAGTTAAAAGTATGTTTGCATGTTTATTGTGATCCTCCTGCCTTCATCTGTTGTTTTATTTTCCCTATCCTTCCTTATGGTAAGAAAAGAAACTCTGGCAGATCTCACTTCAAAACAGTTACTGAATTGTTAACAGATGTGGGAAGTGGCATAAGTTGTCATTGTACGTGGTTTATCTTAGAAGTTATTAATCCTACAAAAATCGAAGTGGAGAGACCAGAAGCCACCATTGAGCCAATTTACTATTAAAAAGAATGTTTATTTCAAAAAATGGTCTTTGGCACGGCCTCCAGCTTGATTTATTCCACATTTTGAAAATGATTTGGTTTACTGACATGTGTTAAATCATCCACAACTGGGATCTGTAGTTGACGGTATTTTTTTCTACTGCGCAATTCCTTTTAAACTAATTTAGTGCTTATTTAACAGTGTGGAATGCTTCGAAACCTTTATATGTTGTGCAGTGTTCCTTGTTGTTATCTAAAAATTATTAGTGGGCTCTAAAAATTACTGAAAACATGACGTTATGTGGTGTTGAAAATGCGAGTGTGTTTAACGAAGTTTTAAAATCGTATTTTCTTTATTTATTCTGCCTGAAACTATTGATTTATAGTAAATTTTATTTCTCCAATTTAATTATTATTATTATAAATAAAAGTCTGTAAAAATGACGATGGGGTCTCGTAACAAAAGTCGAGTGTTTACAAGTTGAACTATTGAGGGTTGCAATGATTTAGGTGAGTTTAAAAGTTGTTTTTCTATTATTAACTGTCTATTGAAAGCTGTTATTATATGTAGATTTACTTTTCTGATTTTAAATCGCCCTATATTCGGCTACGAGCTGCAGTATCAGTTTCTGCATGATTCCGTTCCCCATATCCTGTAGTGACGAGGTGTAGAATTAACAAATTCTGAGGTGCTTACAATGGGCATAGGTAACTGCGGCTGGATGCATACTACAAAATTTTCATGAGTTCTATCATGGGAAAGATCTGTGTGGCAGTTTTTTTTTTTTTTGGTTCGGGTTGAGGTCATTAGAGGCAGGAAAGAACTGGAGGCAAGGAACAGATTAGATGGTATGCTGAAGAAAATGGGGTGGGATGCATTTCAGGTAAAAATGTAGAAAATTATGTCCATGCCATAGGACTGGCTAATGGACTTGAGGCCAGGAGAGAACTAGGTGATAAATATGGAGCTGTGGTCAGTTTTGGGGAAATTCACAGTGGGATTTGATGTGTGAAGCATAGGTAGTAGTGTGGGAGATATGTTTTTGTACAGGAACTGGGGGATTTGGGGAGGGGGGCAGTGGGAAATGAGAGCTTGTGTTGAGATTCAGGAGTGCGCAGAAAGCTATTCTTGATTGAAACAGATGTGTCTGCTAAAGATGCAAGGAAGGGAACTACTGGTGTGTAAAGTATTGCAACTGTCAAGCTGTAGGTATTATTGTAAATTTATGGGCTTGATATGCACATAGGTATGAAGGGCTCCTTGCAATGGGTAAATGTACATACTGACGAAGGTGTGAGAGTAAGTACAGGTGAAGCTAACAAAAGGGTTGCTAAAGTGACTTAGGGAAATCTATGAGATGGTTTTCGCTTAGGTTCCAGATTATAAATATATGAAACACATGACGACTCTAAGAAGACCACATCATTTAATGACTAACTAGCTGATGAACCAATAAGATGTGTAGTGGGGATTTTATTCATGAATGGTTACTCCCGATGGGCCCAGGAATAGGTTGACATAAAATGGGGTAATGCAGAAACCCATGGCAGTGCCATGAATTTAACTTCGGAGTTGAAGGAGTATTAGTTTTTGGAGCTAATATAGTGAGCTAAGGATTTGTTGCGGAGGCTGTGTGGGGGAAGCACCAGAACACAATTGTATCATAGCACGTACCTCCTACCAATTTTTTTTTTTGCTGTCGTCAGTCTTTCGACTGGATTGATACAATCCTCCATCCCTTCCTATCCTGTGCTAACCTCTTCATTTCTACATACCCTTACAACCCACGTCCTCAATTATCTGATTCATATATTCTAATTTCTGTATTCCTCTACAGTTCTTACCTTCGACTGTTCCCTCCACTAACAAATTAACCAATCCAGCATGTTTCAAAATATGACCTACCAGCCTGTCTCTTCTTTCTGTAAGCTTCTTCCATAAACGTCTTTTCTCACCCATCATTTCCAAAACTCTTTCATTTCTTACTTTGTCTGTCCACCTAATCTTCAGCATTCTTCTGTAGCACCACATTTCAAATGATTCAATATTCTTTCTTTCTAGTATTCCTAAAGTCCATGTTTCACTACCGTAAAGTGCTGTGCTACACACAGAGTTTTAAAAAGTTCTTTCCAATTCCTAGATAATATCTGAAACTAAAATGTTTCTCTTTTTCATGAAAGCTCTTTTCGATAGTGCTATTCTGCTTTTAACATCATTCCTGCTTCGGCCATCAGTTGTAGTTTTGCGTCCCATGTAACAGAATTCACTTACTTCTCCTATAGCATCCAATCCTATTTTTATATTTAATCTGCTAGTATTGGTATCATTTCTGCTACTTTTTTCTTGCTCTGATTTATATTCAGTCCAAAATCTTCCTTCAGTATTTAGTTCATGCCATTCAGTAACTTCTCAATATCTCAGCCCTCTATGCTAACAAGTCAATGTCATCAGTAAATCGTAGCATACTGATTTTTTCTCCTGAAAACTTATGCCACATGGAAATTTGTCTTTGACTTTCTTCGTTGCTTCTTCTACATACAGTTGAATATTAACGGGGATAGACTACAACCTTGTCTCACACCCTTTTTAACTGATGCATGTCTCTCGTGATTCTCTACTTTTATTATAGCCACTTGATTCTTATATAGTTTATAGAGTATTCTTCTATCTTGATACTTTAGACATCTTCTTTAAAATTTTGAACATTGTTCACCTAACATTATCAAAAGCTTTTTCTATATCAACAAATGCCATAAAAGTATCTTTGTTTTTCTTGATCCGCCCTTCAAGTATTAATCTTAAAGACAGCATTGCTTCCCTTGTACCGTGATTTTTCCTAAACCTAAACTGATCTTCACCTACTATCTTTTCTACTACCCTTTCCATCTTCTGTATATTATTCTGGTCAGTAATTTTGAAGCATTTGATGTTGGAATAATGGTACAGTAATACTTACATTTGTGGCTTGTGCTTTCTTTCAGCATTTGTCCAGTCTATTTTTATTATAACAACAGTAATTGCGATGGAGCTAACACTCCTGTGGCAATTCCCCCAGTCATCTGATTCCCCTTTTTTATTATTTTCTAAAAATTATCTTCTATAATTAAAGTGTTAAATTTCTCCCCCATTTACTTTTCTGAATTGGAAATTTTAATTTTAAATTCCTTAACATTTTTGATAAATTATTCATCACTTCACTTGGTAATTTGTTCAAAACCTAACACCCTTACTGGTTAAAGAAAATTTTCTCACTCCCTTAGGCAGGAAATCAAGAGCCAGCTTGTGATCATAGTCATCTTTCCCCTTCCATGCCCTATTCATTGACCAATATCCCTCCAAGCTCAGCACCAACTTATGGCCTATGCATTCCAATCACTCTCTTCACCCTCCTTTCCTCCAATGACTCCAAATACAGTTTCTTTATCACATCAGTTATGGACTGGTCCTGCATTAATTTTCACAAACAAATCTAGCTGCTATTCTTTGCACACCCTCCAACTCCTGTATTTGAAAATGTGGGTGACAAACTACACCACCATATTCAATCAATGGTCTGGCCAAAGTTTTGTAACCCAATTCTGCTGGCCATTCTGGACTGTACTCCAGAGACAATACTCTGATCATAAGAACAAAGTTTTCTCAGTGTTCAGAATTAATATAATATTCTCAGATGACTAGCCAAGTTAAAAAAGTGTTTTCACACGATATTTCAGCGCGCAAATTCACTTTTGCCGAGATGGCAATAGTGAATTCATTAACTTAGCTGCTCACCTGAAAACACATTAAGAATGTGCTTGTTCACTATCTAGACGGCAATGAATAATGGAATAATCGAAATGCAGTTTTTTGTGCTTAAGTTGTGCAGCCTGGACCACAGTAATAGGACAGAAAGACGGGCAAATACGGCTTTACAATATCTTGTGGTATGGTTACATTTTACTGTGGTCAGGCTACATTCTCCACACATTTCAATTCATGTTTCCTCAACAACGTATTAATCACCAGTCTATGATGATTTGAAAATCATATACACTGCTGCTAGCCTCTAGTCTCTCTGTAGTACAGTCGGAATGGCCGGCATAAATATAAATTGGATGTATGTTGCAAGATAGTACATGTTACTACTAGATCTGAAATGATATTTGGAATTCCACATGACTACCTACATTTTAGGTGAAAGCACTAAAAACATGTTATTACTGGGCTGTAAATGCATCACACCAACAAGCATTAAGAACTGAATTTCTATGCTCTTGTAGATTTAGAGCGGATACAGTCGTGGTTACATTGAAATGATGCTTGGACTAAAGTTTCACTGTACCAGTATGTTCTCAGCAACAGATTTCTTCAAGTTAACCAAACAAAATATGCAATGGCATGATCCCTTGATCAATATACTTATACAGAAAAGAGGTTATGGGATTACTGGATATGGTGATTCCATCAGGAGTTGTCATCATAATACTGGAGTGGTCAAATGCAAGACTCCACTAGACATTCTTTCCTAAGTACATTTAAGGGTTTTTTCCTGGTCCAGGCTGTATTACAACCTAATTTCTGATTTAAAATAATGGTCCAGGCTATATTACAATGGAATTACTGCTTGAAAATAATACATCTTGCAACTGACAGCAGTATTCCAATAATATTACTGAATGTTGTAGTAGAATCGCGATCTACAGTAGACCAGAAGTTATGACCTAAGCTTTGGTTAAAATTTCTTTTCATGTATGAGACTGGCTGTACTATAAAATTTGAAAAACCATTTCTGTCTTAGTTCTAGCTGGTTATAGTTCTAAAGTATTAATCTCAACAGCTTTAAGAAGCATATATTATTGTCCTCCACATTCATTTCCATTGACGTGTAAGGAAGCACAGCAGGTCTACTGAAGATCATAATTACGTTATAACAGCATTCTTACATGATGACTAATAACATTACCTGTAGTAGTCAATTGCAAGACTTTCATTTTATTCTAATTCATCCTGGACCATTATTTTCAAGTAGTAACTAGGCTGTAATATACCCTGGATTAGCATGACACAGCTGAAACTACTTTGGAAAATATTTCTATTGGTATCTTGCGTTTGGCCATTGCAATATTATGAAGCCAATTGCCGGCAAATTCACGATCTGCAGTAATCCTAACACAGCATAATAAGATAAACACTATAAGAATCTGCAAGCAGTAAACGTGCATATATTTAAGGAAACTTAAGTCCTGATGAGTTTTGTAAGCACTGTGACTGTGTTATCGTACTATATTCTGAAGTTTAATTTTATCTAACACTGTATCAAACTACAAATCAAAACTATACAAGCAAATGTCATGTTACATCACACAATGTAAAATATTCACTCTCTCGTGATATATTTTTTCCCCCTTTTTCTTTTGCCATCGCATAGATTTAAACATTTTTCCGGGTGTAAGTTTTGCAAAATCTGAAAGATATATGTATTTTATAGTTGTAATTTCATTTTAGAAATGTATAAAATCTATTGAAAAACAATTACAGCCATCTTTCAGAAGTTTCACGATCCATGGATCTATTTATTTTTGAAAGAACGTAAATCCAAACATAAACTGATTATTTTTCGAAATAAATCTTGCTACAATTACTCACCACCTCATTGGAGTCCTAAATTTAAACTTAATTCACTTCCCTATAGGTCAGAGTTCTCTACAAATAGACCAAACATTTTTCTCACAAATAACATAACAATGCAGGAAACACAAACATTTAATATACACTAATACACTTCTTCAAATCAAATACAAAGATACGTGTAACTATTCACACTAAACAATCTCAACGTTACCACCCATGGTTACCACCAACCAGAGACAATAAACCAATCAAAATCGATTTGTTGACGCTTGTAATTCCCTCTATTGGCAAGACGTTGCATAGCTGTGCATCAGGGGTTGCACATATCAAATTATTGTCTCTTTGTGCATTATTTAAAAGCAACCAGTAACAAAATTATATTCCCTGCATTACCAATTAGGAACTATCAGAATTCAAAAACGTGTCTTGTTTATAAATGCAATTGATTATTATTCGAGTTACATAATTTAATTAGAGTTTTATGCAATCCGTAATATCTCAAGGAAACAAAACGCAATGACTAGAGGGAGGGGGGAAAAAAATGCACGTTTCGAAGGGTCCTGCTGATTCGTTGGAATATATTTTTGTAACTTATGATAAACAATGGAACAGAAATCTAAGTTATAAAAA